>JARGCV010000023.1:5840000-6440000 GCA_034064705.1 Bothrops alternatus
CTAAGGGACGTGGTGACCTAACAGTTAAGACACTAGGCCTTATTGACCAGAAGATTGGCAGTTGGAAAGCTGAGCACTGCACAATGGAGTGAGCTCCCATTCTTGCCCCAGATCCTGCCAACCTAGCAGTTTGAAAGCATGCAAATACCTCCCGCCGTCCGGTACGCTCCCACAGAGAGGGCCTCCTCAGGGTGCCATCGGCCAGACAATGTCGACTGGCGACCCCCAGGGGGAGAGCCTTCTCTGTGGGAGCTCCAACGCTTTGGAACGAGCTCCCCCCCCGAACTCCGTACGATGACGGACTTACGCACCTTCCGTCGGGAACTGAAAACTTTCCTTTTTCAACAGGCCGGCCTGGCATAGAAGCTCCGGCTCCAACCGGGTGAAAATGTTTTAGGGGGATTGTGTAATTTTTAGGATTTTAGGATTCGCACATATTGGGTTTTATATGGGATTTTGGCCTAATTTGTTTAATTTATTTTTAAATATTTTAATTTTGTACATTTATATGTTTTTTTTTAAATTTTAAGGCTGTACACCGCCCCGAGTCCTTCGGGAGAGGGGCGGTATAGAAATTTAATAATAAATAAATAAAAATAAATAAATACAAGTAGAAAAATAGGTACCACTTCAGTGGCAAGATAACAATGTTCTGTGCTCCTTGGCGTATAGTCATGTGGCCAGCATGACCATGGAAATGTCTTCAGACAATGCTGGCTCTCTCAGTTAAGAAGTGGAGATGAGCACTGCCCCCTAGAGTCAGGCACAAAGGGTCAGGGGAAACCTTTACCTTTACCTTACAGCTAGCCTAAATTTGTTTTCTTATGATTTCTTCCAACGGTTTCTGGTCCTGTCCAGAATCAATGACCTGATTCTGCATAATCAATGTACAATGTTTTTAATTTAAATATGGCAGATAACTTTTCTGGAATAGATCTTTCCATCCCTTAGACAAACACCGTCTCCCCATGAGATAACTTCCCTAGGATGCTGATGCCTCCTGTTCTAATTCTCCCAGGTTTTCTAACACCCCTTGATGCTTTAGGCTTTCAACTAGTTTTATCTGGTGTTTTTAGCCTCTGCTGCTTTTAGCAGCTTTTTAAATTGACACTGTTTTATTATGTGTTTCTATTGATTTTAGGTATGTTTTATTGCATGCCACCCTGAAAGCTAATTCTATAAATATCTAAAACAATCTGTACTGATAATTTGTAGAGGCCTGCTATGATTTGGGGGTTTACTTATTTTGCTTGCATAAAATATTTATTGGTTTAAGCCAAGGATGCTTAAGAAAATAATAACAAGTTAAATCATTCTGCAACTATTCTGAATTTCCAGTGGATCCCTGATTTATTAAGTAATGTAATAATAATAATATAATAATAATAATAGTAGTAGTAGTAGTAGTAGTAGCAGTAGTAGCAGTAGTAGCAGTAAAGTTGGAAGGGACCTTGGAAGTCATCTAGTCCAACCCCTGCTCAGGCAGGAAACCCTATACCATTTCGGACAAATGGCTTAAAACTTCCAGTGTTGGAGTATTCACCGCTTCTGGAGGCAGGTTGTTCCACTGGTTAATTGTTCTAACTGTCAGGAAGTTTTTCCTTAGTTCTAGGTTGCTCCTCTCCTTGATTAGTTTCCACCCGTTGCTTCTTGTCCTGCCTTCAGGCGCTTTGGAAAATAGCTTGACTTCCTCTTCTTTGTGGCAGCCCCTGAGATATTGGAACACTGCTATCTTGTCCCCCCTCGTCCTTCTCTTCATTAAACTAGACATACCCAATTCCAGCAACTGTTCCTTATATGCTTTAGCCTTCAGTCCCCTAATCATCTTTGTGGCTCTTCTCTGTACTCTTTCTAGAGTCTCAACATCTTTTTTACATCGCGGTGACCAAAACTGGATGCAGTATTCCAAGTGTGGCCTTACCAAGGCATTGTAAAGTGGTATTAACACTTCATGTGATCTTGATTCTATCCCTCTGTTAATGCAGCCTAGCACTGTGTTGGCCTTTTTGGCAGCTGCAGCACACTGCTGGCTCATATTTAGGTGATTGTCCACTAGGACTCCGAGATCCTTCTCACAGTTACTACTATTGAGCAAGGTACCCCCTATACTATACCTGTGCATTTGGTTTTTCTTGCCTAAATGTAGGACCTTGCTTTTTTCACCACTGAATTTCATTTTGTTAGATAATGCCCAGTGTTCAAGTCTGTCCAGATCCTTCTGTATCTTAAGCCTTATATTCTGGAGTGTTGGCTCTTCCTGCCAGCTTGGTGTCGTCTGCAAATCTGATGAGTTCCCCATCTATCCCCTCATCCAAATCATTGATGAAGATGTTGAAGAGCACTGGGCCCAGAACAGAGCCCTGGGGCACCTCACTACACACTTCCCTCCATGTAGATGCAGTTCCATTGAGGACCACTCGCTGAGTACGGCCGGTCAGCCAGCTACGGATCCATCTGGTGGTGATTCTGTCTAACCCACATTTTTCTATCTTGTCAAGTAGTAGGTTGTGATCTACTTTATCAAATGCCTTACTGAAGTCCAAGTAAATTATGTTCACAGCATTCCTCTGATCCACTAATTTTGTCACATGGTCAAAGAATGCAATAAGATTTGTCTGGCATGATCTATTTTTGACAAACCCATGTTGGCTTTTAGTAATGACTTCGTTTGCCTCTAGGTGTTCGCTGATTTGTTGTTTGATTATCTTTTCCAGGATCTTCCCAGGTAGATCAGGTCAGACTGATAGGTCTGTAATTTCCTGGGTCCATTTTTTTTCCTTTTTTGTAGATGGGAACTACATCAGCTCTTTTCCAGTCCTCTGGTAGTTCCCCTGTGCTCCAGGATCTTTGAAAAATATAGTTCCGTGGTTCTGAGATCACATCTGCCAGTTCCTTGAGAACCTTAGGGTATAATCCATCTGGTCCTGGTGATTTGAACTCGTCTAGGCTGGACAGGTGCTCACTTACCATTTTCTTGCCTATCTTAACTTGTGTTTCTATTCTGTTTTTTATGGCACTATTTTTGATAGATTGGTCTGTTTTTTTCCCTTCCATAACATAGTGAATTATTTCCTTATTTAAAAATTCAGATGAGTGGATTCATACGTGAAACAAATATGATGAATTAATTCTTCTTTTGGAACTGAAAATAAAATGCATTGGCTGTGAGTATCCATGTTATTGAAACACTGCATGTGGCCCTGCAATTATTTCACCCTTGTAAAGTCTGGAATGGTCTGTAACTAAAGAATGGTGATGCCATGAATCAAGAACAGGAATAGACATAAATGAAACCAAATAAAAACAGAGAATGAGTCACTGAATACAGAATTTAGGTAACTGTATTGTATTTTGTCCTGACCTGTTTGCTTTTTATCACAACCTTTGTCAAGGGGAATACATTACAGATTTAATTATTGTAATATAGAAGTGAAGAGCATTGTCTTGTTTAGTATACATAAAGCATACAAAGATTCATAATTTCTCCTCTTCCCCTGCCTCCTTTGGCACACAGCCTTTTTCTGTTATTGTGATAGCAGATAACTGGATAACTTTTGGCAAACTTTGTGAATATTGTAAACATAAGTAGAACAGAGCCTTTATCAGCTGTCCAAATAATTTATTTACTTGGCACAGTTTAGATGATCACTGAAATAAAATATCCTATGGTAGTTGATGAACTATCTATGTAGCATGCATACAGTTTATTATGCCTACCTACACTCCAAAGTCTGCAGCAGGTTTATAAATTCCCTGGTAAAAAAAAAACCCACTGCAGCCTCAATGTTTAAGTGAAATGGATACTATCCAAAACTTTTTTATAAATGTAAAGAGATTTGCTGTATTTCTTTTGTGATAGCCCTTTCTCCAAAAAAGGAAACAAAACCTCAGTTCTTTAGCTGTAAGCCTCTTTTGGCAACATAAGCACAAGTCTTAATATTTGCATTGTCCCAAGTTGTTTATGACCGCTTGTGTTTGCTTGACTTCACAGAAAATTCACTATGCAATGAGTGTTCCAGTGAGAGTTGCACTCAGACTCCTAGCTATAGTATATTGTGATATAACAGTGCCTCTCTACTATTTCTTTTTCTAATTAAGAAAATATCTAATGCTTTCTTACTATTATTTTATCTTAAGTTAAATTCTCTTTTCCTGGGTTTTGGATATTAATATTAATTAAGAATTGTGTGTAAGGAGAATCATTGCTCTTAGCATTTAGCTGCAATTTAATCTCACTTCCTATTGCATTTCAGATAACAAGTGGTATGAAAAAAACCTTATAATTTACAAGAGATAGCACTGTGATGCTGATGAAGAGTAATAATTTCTGTCCAATTATAACACATATGCAATTATTATTAAATATACCCATAAATGTAAGCTTGGAAGACTGTTTCCTTTTTCTGTGTAATATGTAATCAACCTCAAGCTTGAAAGTCATCTCCATGTGGCCCACAGAATTCAGGCCAAAGCCCTACTCTTAAATTCCATTGATCAGACTCTTGTGTCTAACTGAGAACATTTGGTCCTGAGGAGAGAGGATTTGGAAGTAAAAATAAATTCAGGAAGATGTATTTCCCATATATTTCCTTTTCCCTAGACATGTCCTGAGAGGTAGTCACCTTTTAGGCTGTTGGAAAAAAAAATCCCATTCCAGGGTTTAATATAGCTTTTCCCTGGAGAAAAGATGTATTCCTATGCTCTTAGCAGCCAGTCATGTAAGCAGAGGCAGGAAATCATGTTTCTTGGTAAGACAGTATGCCAGGGGTTCTCAACCTTGGCAACTTTAAGACTTGTGGACTTCAACTCCCAGAATTCCTCAGCCAGCTGGCTGAGGAATTCTGGGAGTTGAAGTCCACAAGTCTTAAAGTTGCTAAGGTTGAGAACCCCAGCAGTATGCTAAACCTTTTAGAAGAGGTGGATCGTTTGTTGAATTATTTGTTGGCTAAATGCATAGCTTGCTTAGCCATCAGCAAAAAACTGTCGTATTACAGCTATTAAAATTTATACCATCCATAAGTCAAGAAATATGAAATAAATAAGTAAATAAAAATGAATGAGAATTGTAAAAAAGGGGAAATTGAAGGAATAGAGATTTTTTTTCTATATATATATATGTGTGTGTGTCAAGTGGTTATTTTTTTAGATTGCACCCTGTAAACCCAAATATGGGAGGAAGAAATCATTCTTTCCTTTGCTTGTTTCAGCTCAACCCAGAGCCATCTGCAAGCACAAATATATATATGTTTTTAAAATTGTTAACAAAGAAATAAGGGATTTCTGAGATAGCTATTTCGAGTTATTTAACTCTCTTCAGTCAGAACTCAACCTTTCCGGGATTCGAACCTGGGCAGTCTGCATGCTAGGCAGAAGCTTTAGTCTCAAGCCACAGGCTCTCTCCCGCTTTGTTAATATTCAGGGAGTGAATATGTGTGTCAAGTGGTTATTTTTTAGATTGCACCCTGTAAACCCAAATATGGGAGGAAGAAATCATTCTTTCCTTTGCTTGTTTCAGCTCAACCCAGAGCCATCTGCAAGCACAAATATATATATGTTTTTAAAATTGTTAACAAAGAAATAAGGGATTTCTGAGATAGCTATTTCGAGTTATTTAACTCTCTTCAGTCAGAACTCACCCTTTCCGGGATTCGAACCTGGGCAGTCTGCATGCTAGGCAGAAGCTTTAGTCTCAAGCCACAGGCAATCTAAAAAATAAAAAATATATAAAAAATATATAATATTTTCTATCGTAATTCAAATTGTTGGTCCTTAAGAAACAATGTAGTATTGAAGAGACCAGCTTAGAAATAATATATCACAAAACAATAGAAAAGATTGCAAACAACAAAAGAAAGCATACAATTTTATCCAAAGACTAACAATTATTCATAAAGGCAGTATTTCTTTGTCATCCACTTCCCTAATAAGTCATGAGCAAATGTCTGCAAATAATTATTTCTTTTAGGAAATAATATTTCCAGCATACAGGACTATAATTTGGAATTACATCATATTTTAAACAAAGATTTTCCAAGCGGCCTTATCTCTTCTCAGGACGAACACCATAAAAGCCGGATTACTCCCTGAAAAAAATGTTAATAATTGGGTTTTTTGAGAGACCCAGTGATGATATGTAGAAAAAAAAAAAGAAGGCCATGACTTGATGTTTCCTGTGAAAGAGTGCCCATTATATATTGCTGTTACTATCTAATGTTCCTATTGTGTGGATTAATTTCCAGGAAAATATCCCTGGCAATCCGTGGTTGCATGTAGGCTTGTTTAGTTAAAACTTAAAATCGATCACCTCAATTTTTAAGACTCTAAAAGTTGCTTTATTGTGGAAGTAATATACAAAGCAATAAAATAGCATAAAAGTTTTCATCTCCTTGATATTTCCTTAGCCCAGATCTTATACTCCGGAGTGGCACTATTGATAACAGTAGGACCAATGCCAGTGAAACCATTAGTACAGTGATGTAGAGGAAGTGAATCTTTGGGCTAATTTCCAAAAGTCTTCTTTCAATGAAATTTCATCTTTAAGAAATAAAATGCAAACTCATAGATTTAAACAAAGAATATAAGGAGGAAAACAAGTTTAATACTAAATTTTATGTATGCTATTGTACGCTCAGCAAGTGTATGTTTGTTTACATATCTCGTTTATGCCTTACTTATCTTTCTGTGTGTACACTGCTATTTATAAATGAATGTAGTGAAGAAGATGAGCCCATAAAGGAAAAGCCAAGTCACTTCTCCTGCACAAAGCCCTTTAGGTCTTCACACCCGTTCTTGCTTCCTGTGCAGCTTTGTAGTACCTGTTGTCACTAGATTCTAGAACACTCATCTAGCACCTTCCCCCTAATCCCACTATGTGAGAGAGGAAGAGTTCTCAGAGTCTCTGCTGCCCTCCTGCTGATTGCTAGGTCTCAAATACAAAGGTTGGCGTTATTTTAATAATGCTACCTCCTGGCCTTAATTATATGGGACTAGGCATGTAAGCTTTTCACTCCCTCCTTAGTAGATAGACGAGCGGTTCTCAACCTTTTTCAGGCCACGACCCCGGCCTGCGCCGCGCATGCGTGGCGCGACAGCCTGCATCGCGCATGCGCGGTGCTACCCTGCACATGTGCGGTGCTACCCCGTGCATGCGCGGTGCTGCCCCCTGCGCCGGCCAAGGCATAGGCCACCGCCCATTCGGGGCGGCGGCAGGCAGGCCCAGGTGCTCCTGGGCGGCTGCGGCGGCGACGGTGAAGGGCGACCACGGGCTGGGCCACCAGCTGGCCCAGCCCAAGGGAGGTAAGCCACATGCCGGGCCCCACGCATGCCAAAAACCCTCCCTGCACCCGCCGCTGCCCCGCTAGCCTTGCCTTCGCCGTCGCCCATTTGGGGCGGTGGCAAGCAGGCCCAGGCACTCCTGCGCGGCAGCGACGGTGCAGGGCGACCACGGGCTGGGCCACCAGCTGGCCCAGCCAAGGGAGGTAAGCCACCCGCTGGGCCCCACACGCGCC
Organism: Bothrops alternatus; assembly: GCA_034064705.1. Taxonomy (NCBI): domain Eukaryota; kingdom Metazoa; phylum Chordata; class Lepidosauria; order Squamata; family Viperidae; genus Bothrops; species Bothrops alternatus. Next base: position 5,847,509 of record JARGCV010000023.1, read on the forward strand.
AAAAAAACTCCCTGCGCCCGCCGGCCTCCCACCTCCCACCCCTGGCCCTCTTTTACTTACAGTTTTAGTAGTTCTCAGCAGGGAGGGGTGGAAACTTCCAGAGAGCTCGCCTTCGCTGCAGACAACTTGCAGCACCGTTTGCAGACTGGGACTTTTGGCAGGCTCAGCAGGGCGGAGACAGCCTGGACATTTCCTATTGGCTTTTGAAAGCCAATAGAACTAGACTCTATTCAAGAGAGTCTATTCTATTGGCTTTCAAAAGCCAATAGAATAAGAGGGAGTAGCACAGCTAAGGAAAAGGGAAAAAAATGGCATAGCACAGCTAAGGAAAAGGGGGAAAAATGGCGGACTGCGTTGTTTGGCGACCCCCGTGAAATGGTCGTTTGACCCCAAATGGGGTCGCGACCCACAGGTTGAGAACCGCTGAGATAGACCAATATCACAAGTTATGCAAAATCAGGCTTTGCATATAAGTTAAATATAGAAAAACATAAAAGTTTGTTAAAATCACAAAAGTATACAAAAAAAAAACAGAAGAAGACCCTCTTCAAAGAAGAATAAAAAAAATACTAGAAGGAGGAATAAGAGCAGACACTTCCCGGAGTAGAAAGTTTTCTGGCTGAACAGCTGTAAACCTAAGCACCACTACTTTAAATGGGTCTTTGGGTCACATTAGGAACCTGTGAAGAGCCCTGTGTTGTACTGAGACATGAGAATAACTTGGAAGGTCAGGAACAGTCAAATGATGTTTTCCTGGATTAAGCTTGGGGGAAAGAAAGGTATTGAAAACACTTATCAGGTGACTATCACAATAATCTATCTGTCTGACAGACAAGGCACCGTCCATAAAACTAAAGTCTTGTATAGTCAAAGCTCAAGGCTGTGCAAGAAAGAAACTGGGGTTATCTAGGAACTCTGAAGACAAATGGGGAAGACAAAACAATCTTATTCTTTTCAATATGCAGCTTAAAGCAATAGGAGATCATCCAAAAGGAACTGTTAGTAAGACATGTGTTGTTGCAGCTGACCATGCATTGTTATGAAGGCCTCCAGAAAAACTTGAGCATTATGATTGTGACAATAATAACAAGATCTGTTCCTGAATCAAAGCACCCAAGAATATAAAGTCAATCTTACAGATTTCATGCTATATAAGGCTTTCTAGAATAGGTCTGTCCTTGGAATTGTGCCGGGAAAAAAATATGTTCTATTATTGTAGCACAGGCTGCACAATAATAAGAGAATTGGGTTTGTTTCACAGTTTAGTCCAGTGGTAGCGAACCTATGGCATGGATGCCAGAGGCGGCACTCAGAGACCTCTCTGTGGGCACGCGCACCATCGCCCCAGTCCTAGGCCTTCAGCTAGGTTTTATAAAACCTTTTCACTTTAGGCCTCCATCACCGTGTACAAAAAAAAAAAAAGGTTCAGTCAATTTCAACTTCTCGCGGGGAAAAAAAAGATCTTGCAAAGTTGGAATTGATTGAACTTTTTAGTCCCACCCAGTCTGCTGTTACCCCCACAGCCACACCCGCCCAATGGGCCATACCCACCCAGCACCCGACGATGCATAAGTGGGTTTTGGGTTGCAGTTTGGGCACTCGGTCTCTAAAAGGTTCGCCATCACTGGTTTAGTCTCCTGTGAGAACATTTTTCAAAATGTATAGCAACAGCAGCTGTTACATTCCCTGCCAGCTTGCAAAGATGCACGCTGCATAAGAAAAGCAAGTCGCAAGACAGAAGGGTTTCCCTAAAACTTAGCAACTTTCTAGTGTATGCCAAATGTTTTTAAAACCTCTTGAAGTTTGTCGTATAAAAGAAAAAAATTTCTTTTTTCTTTTCAATGTTTGTTTTCACTTGTGACCTTTACAAAATATTGATGAGTCAGAGTGTGAATTTTCTATTCTGTACATGTCTGGTATCAAATATTGATCATCACCATATCTCGTTATAATTTATAGACCTTATACACAACACTTCCACAGATTTTCCACATAGCAAAGTCAGTCAGTCAGTCTGTCTGTCTGTCTGTCTGTCTATCTATCTATCTATCTATCTATCTATCATAGCTTCACTAGAAGTGCCTCTGGGCAGTCTACAGTAATAAAGTAAAAATATGAAATAAATATTATAAAAAACAATGTAAAATATGAACAATCATTATTAAAAATTTAAATATTATAAAATATAGTAGACAAACCACAACCAAAGATACTAAGTATATAAATCACATATTAATCACAGTTAGAGAGCCACTTTAAAATATCGCTTGTTCCTTGGGACTCCCAAGCCTGGTATCATAACCAGGTTTTGAGGGAGTTCCTGAACATTAACAGGGATGAAGGTGGGAGCATACTCCGTAAGGCGGGTGCTGTAGATGCCTTGACAATGGTACCTGCAGCATGCCCTCTCTGGCGAATCTAAGGGAACAGGCTGCCGTAATAGGGAAAGGTATACTTCCCATGACATGAAGGATTTTAAAGATCAAAATCAGCAACCTGAATTGGATCCGGAAACAATCTGGCAGCCAGTGCAGCTCGTTGAGTAGAGGTGTAACATGTGCTGTTCTCGGAGACAAAGATAACTTTCTGCTCCACTGTATCAGCTGAAACTTATAGAGCTAAATAGAAAATAGAACTAACACAGAGAAATTCTTTGTCAGCCATAGGCAAAATATTCTAGATCTCTTCTTTCCTTCCTTCCTTCCTTCCCTCCCTCCCTCCCTCCCTCAGATTTAACACACTGTCAAAAGAGCTACTTCTCATAACTTATTCCTATCAGTTCACAAAATAAAGGGATTCTCCAGTTCAAGTTAGATATGCAGGAGGCAGGAAATGGTAGCAGCTGGTCCTCCTCCTCCTCCCTTGCCTGATTTGTGCAATTTATCTTCATATAAAAAGCAAAAGTGAATGAGAAAATTCAAGGGCAAATCAACCATTAATTGGGAAGCAGGTAGACATTTGTGAATAAGGCTAGAGTTGGGCATGCATCCGAAATTCCATATGAACTGTCAAGGCAGCAGTTTGGAGTTGGAAATCGGCTTTCTCATCCAGCTACATTTCATTAGAGGATCATTGGTTCACCTTTATGGGTAATTGGTTCACCTTTATGGGTAATCTCTTGGAGCTCTATAGTAATTGCTTCCATCTCACACAAAAAAGTTTATTTATGACATCATTGAAAATTATGTAATATTCAATCTGGGAATGTTATGATGCCTCTCATTGTTTCCTATGTTGATAAATTAATGCAAGGCTTCATTTTGCAATTGAAACAGTAAGAAATCCCCCTGTCTATAATGATTAAATGGCATAGAATAAATACTTTTGTCCACACATCAGCTGAGTAGGATCTCTTCTGCAGTAAGAGATTTACAGTAAATATATGGAGAATCTCTTAGTATTTGGTTTCCTCCCCACCCAATGGCAATTGAGCCATCAAAACATTGCCCCACTTTGATTAAGACCAAATTACATATAATTATTAATCAACCACAACACCTTTTTGACAATAAGTTATGGAAAAACTGCTTGTAGTTCACTGGAATGCTGATAAAATCTATCGTTTTAGGTCACATATTAATCCAACTATCAATTAACAGAAATTCTTTGGACAAAAAAATCCAACTTATTTTTTGTATAGACAGAAAGATAGTTCAGGTGATGGTACAAAGTAGTGACAGAAAAAAAAATCATACATTGGGATTTGTTTTTCAAGGAAAATATATTTCAAGACTTATGGAATCATTTTCAAAGTTTTTAACTGAAAAATTCCCCCAAAAACAAGACCCCTCTGCCATCAATTTTTACCAATCAAGAGGAGCAAAATTGGATTTGGAGGCTTCATCCAGCTTTGGAGCTAGAGCAGTGTTTCTCAACCTTGACAATTTTAAGGCATGTGGACTTCAACTCCCAGAATTCCACAGCCAGCGTTGCTGGCTGTGGAATTCTGGGAATTGAAGTCCACATGCCTTAAAATTGTCAAGGTTGAGAAACACTGAGCTAGAGATTGCTCACTCTAGGACAGGCAGACACTGACTGTAAATCCATTACAGGTAGTCCTTGATTTATGACCACAATTGATCCCAACATTTCTGTTGTTAAGTGAGACATTTTTTTTGTGAATTTTGCCCCATTTTACGACCTTTCTTACTTCAGTTGTTAAGTGAATCACTGCAGTTGATAAGTTAGTAACCCGGTTATTAAGTGAATCTGGCTTCCCCATTGACTTTGCCTGTCAGAAGGTCACAAAAGGTGATCACATGACCCCAGGACATTCCAACCGTCATAAATATGAACCAGCTGCCAAGCATCTGAATTTTGATCATGTGATCATGGCAGTGCTGGAAAGGTTGTAACAGTGAAAAATGGTCATAAGTTACTTTTTTCAGTGCCGTTGTAAAATTGAACGGTCACTAAACAAACTGTTGTAAGTCAAGGACTACCTGTATGTATATAATTGAAAACAATTATACTGATGTGTCACTTACTTGAACTGCTCTCTCAATTCCCTCCCTCTCTCTCTTTTTCCCTCCAAAATTGTTATTTTTAACCAAAAAGAGCTTCAGAGAACAGTACATTTGAATGAGGAGAGGATGAGATTTGGTCTAGTCTCTGTAATCATCCTCTGTAACTCCATGCAGACCCTATCCCTCTAGAGCCCAGCTGCTGTTCTTGGAAAGATTTGCTCATTTATCTCAAAATGCTGAATAGTTTGAATCCTCAAACACCATTCTATAAAGATAAAGTAATGCATGTAAATTATATATGTCTTTTTTTCCTTCCAGCCCAGGTTTGTATGATTTAAAACATGCATTATAGGACCATGAGCATCTGAAATATATTAGAAATTTACAGAGCAGAGCAAGTTTATGGAGTCATTTGGAACACGTGGAAAGATCTGAGAGTACTACATTCCACAATTGCTCATTTAGGAAGAGATGTGGGGTCATGTTGTAAAAACATCTAGTTCATTTACCCTTGCTGTTCTAACAAAAAAAATGTGGCATCCTTTCAGATGGATCTTGATCTATCCTGGTTTATTTTGGCAGCTGTTGTGTTTAGCAATGTGCTCTTTTACAAGAAACACTGAGCCTTGCTCCCCAACCAAAATGCCTTGGATCCCTGGGGTTAAAGTTCATGTGCTTCTGTAACTTTGAACTCCATAGTTTCCTTGCTGACAGCTGCAGAAGGAGAACTATGTTTACATCGTAGAATTATATGGCCACCAGCAATTCAGAATTTCCATTTCCTCTTGCATTGTTCTGGAATTTGGCGTCCACTATTCCATGTCCTAAAACTTAGCCTAGTGTGCATATTTTTTAGTGCTCTCTTCCAGTGTGCTGTTTTGGTTTTTGATTTTGATGTGTTGACCCTAAATGCTTACCGTGCAAAGATTTGTTTTGTTGAAGTCTACCTGTTTATGAGATTTTTAATAGTAGATAATGGTCTTATCTGTTTCATTTTGTGTCCTTCCAAACAAAAATGTCTGGTTTTTTAAAGGTCCCCTGCTATGTTAATGTTGATTATTGGATTCAGACCTCATATGCAACTGTGTTAAGCTATAACACAATTGCGGCTTTCTTCTATTTGTATATTGTTCTGAGTTTTAGTTTATAATTTAGTAGTCTGTAAAAATGCTTTCTAAAAGCATGTTCCATGTTAATAATGGCACTAAAAGTGTGGGTGATGTGTACCATAAATGCTGAATTGTCAGAATGTCTGGAGTTGTGTTTTTTTTAATTTCCCAGATAGTAGTTTTTATTCTTGTTGTTACTCTTCTTTCATATGGAGAGAAAACTCTTGTGGACTGCAAGAGCCTTCTTTTGGAACCCTGATTTTCGTTTACACAAAAGATACTCTTTCTATTTCACACTCCGCTCCTGGAAAGCAAAGAGGTTGGTGTGAGAGCCAAGCTGAGCTAATAGGCTTACTTTGGTTTCTTCTCCTTATATGTAGAATTACACATAGCATGAATGCCTGAAGAGCTTTATACAAACACAGAGTCTTGAAATGGAACACTTATTTAGTTATATCTACATAACTAGCCTCCAGAGTTACATGATTATTAAACAAAGACTAGTTGGAATCATTTTTGTCCTACTGGCCTCTATCTGGTTATATTTTCATTGGCACTCTGATTTGCCAGTAGGAAATAATACAAAAGTGATCTGTGTTGAATATTTGAGCACAAACAAGGGTCAAAGTACATGGCTTTGGCACATGGCTTTATCTTTACATTTACTCTCTGTTTTATTTCCTTTGCAGTTGGTTACCTTCATCCTAGTGGCCTTTACACCGCATCCTGTTTCCTTCCTCTCCACTAGTCAGAGTGTCTGTACTCTTGACTTTGTGTTTGTCAGACTTATGATGTTTTCAGTCCCCAGATTCATTGCATTAAATATTTTTGATGCTTTGTACCTCAGTTTTTCCCAATTCAAGCTAAAGTTAAATGAGGAAACAAGTAATAAAATAAAAAGATCCAAATGTGAATTGGCTGACTGGATTTTTTTTTTTACCTAAAATTTTATATTCATTTGTTTTCTGAAAATAACTGTAATTTAAAATATGCTGTAATAATGTTTTCTTTAAATTATATATGGGTTGTAAGTAAATATCAGGTCACTATTGAACCATAAGCACATTTTCCTTGGATCATATACTGTACAGTAATGGCAGCTACTTACTTACATGGACTACTACTACTATGGTTCATTATCTGATCAATATTACTTAATTATGTTTCATCTGTTAACTATTTTAATACTATTTTTAATCATACATTTTAAACTTATCATTACTGGGGTAGTTGATGTATTATTACAATAATAGAGGTGTGAATGTAATATGTGATTTGTCTTTTAGTATATGTGATATTAGTTTGTTTCACTTTATAACTGCTCTTTTAAAATTGAAAAAAATTCATTGACTAAATAAATAAATACTATGCCCTCATACTTATGTTTAGAGTATGACAGTGACACATTAATATTCATATCATATCTTTTATTCAGGAGCGATTAGTCTGTTGTAAAAGAATGTAATCTTGATGGAGGAATAGAGAAAAAAAAAACAGCAACTCAGTCCTGGGAAAGTATGAGAAAGAAACTCAAAATAATCCTGCTTTGAATCAGTTTGGTATAACATGAAGTGGAAAGAAAATCTGACAAGCTTTCAAGATTCTGTTGTTACATTCTACAACAATAAACAATGTTCCCATAATCTGTTTCCTGAACTGATCTGCCTTAAAAGGCTGACATTGTTTTTACGACAGTTTCTTCCTAGTGCTTTCTACATATCATGCAGTGTATAATCCTGATGAAGATTAGAATCCTTTGCATATGAGTTCAGAGTTGATGGGTAGGTGTGTCAAAATTGGCAAGATGGCAGACAGAGCAATGTTGACACGTGTAGAAAAGGGGCGGAGTTTGCACTGTGATGCCTCATCTGCCATTTTGTCAATTATGAAACTCCCCAAAGTTAGTGGGAGGTCACACTTACAGCAAGAATTCCATGATGTGGCTTTAGGTAAGATTCTCTCTTGGCTGCAGGCCTTCAGCCATCAATATAAGACCTTTTCAGAACTAATGGCATGAAGTCTTCACCAAAGAATAATAGGTTAGATCCTTGTTTGGAACAGATGCATTAAAATAAGTAAACCTGTATTAATTTTATTAATAAGACCCTTTGGTTTCAATAATTCTGTTTAAAACTTAACTAGATTCCAGCTGATATATGAGAGGTACTTTTAAGGCAGTTTATCATGTTTACATTTTGTTCCTGATCATGTAAAGATTTTCCAAACTACGTGAAGATTTGGTAAAACCTCTGACTTGTGAAAGTGGACTGAAGTGGCAGCCTTTGTGCAAAAGAAGTTTCTCAATATGTGGAAAGAGCTTTCTAATCTGAACTTGAGAATGTGTGTGCTTCAGGCAGTAGCTAAAGTTTGGTTAAAAAAAACCCCACTCTCTGTGCAGGCTTGTTGTGGTGGTGGGAAAAGAGGATAAAAATCTATATATGTTTTTCTGAAGGAAAAATAGGAGTACAAATCTAAGAAGTAAACAACAAATAACTATTTGCATTAAGTAATTATTTGGCTGTATAATACCAAAATTGCTCTAGTAACACATTTTAAAAGTTGGAGGATTTTTTTTCCTTAGGAATGGGTACATGATATATGGCATTGGGTAAATGTGTACAACACTTTTTTTTTTTAAAGCATTGATTGAAATTTCAAGTGTGGGAGAATCTCCAATCTCTTCTTTAAAACTAAAGGCACTGCCTGTTCCTGTGAAAACATGGTCATTCATGATGAGGTGTCCTGCACAGATGAAGTTACTTGTGTATATACTGAACTGTGACAGACCTCAAATAGCAACATTTCCTGGGTTCATTGATCCACGTTAACTTAAATTAACCCTTTATTCCCAACAGTAACTGAAGCCGGTTTTGGTGCTGATATTGGGATGGAGAAATTCTTCAACATCAAATGCAGAGCTTCTGGCTTGATTCCCAGTGTGGTTGTGCTTGTGGCTACAGTGAGGGCTTTGAAGATGCACGGAGGGGGGCCAAATGTAAGTGCCTCTCAAATAAAACAGAATAAATCTTCAGAACTCCCTACTTTTTAAACAGCTTATCATTTGAAATATGTATAAACATTTCAGTTTTGGAACTGGTTGAAATGACTCCTACCGGTAGAGCATGGCAAGCCAATTAACAGTCTCATCCTCTGTATTGTCAAGAGACAATAGTTTTAGAGGTATTCAGAGGAAGGCTCTCTAAACGGCTTAAGAAGTTTGGGAAATGGAATCAAATCTGCTTGCTATTTTTTTTAACTTTTTTTTTTTAACCCTTGAAGTTCATCCTTCACATTGCAATAACTGGCTTATGGTCCCACAGTTTGAACTATTACCCACTGCTAGTTCCTAAGTCTTTTTCCTACATCCCCCTAATTATTTCCTTATTTGAGCCAACTATGGGTACATTCCAATCAAAGCTAAGAACTTTGATCTGTTAAATTCATTGGGAGGGAATTATTAATTGTATGGAATTTAAAAGTATTCAACTTGACTACATTGCACCCTGTTTCTTTATCTTCTTTTTTTTTAAAAAATTCTGATTGTAGCAATACTTTGAGGTACATATATTAGACCCTATATTTTCTGTCTTCCCTCCCAAAATTCTTGTGTTACTTTCTGTTCTCTCAGCCTGTCATCCAGGCATGCAGTCTGGCTTTTATCTTTTGATTCCTTACTTTTTTCTTTCATTTAATTTTAATTTCTTGTTTGAGCTTGATCCTTCCCCCCCTCCCCTTTTTCCCAAGGTTTTTCAAATTTCTATGCCACTGGATGCTGATGTTTAACTACAAATACTAATTGTTTCAAGATTATACGCTAACTACTTTGGTTATAATCCATCAGTGCCTTTACACCTTTACACATGTCTTGTTTCTATTTTTGCTGTTCTCATTCTTCATTCTTAAAGCTACTATATATGAGCTGCAAAAAGTTGGATGATGCCAAAGAATTACCGAAAACTCTTAACTCTGCTAACATTTAGTGTTTGCTCAGATTTGTCCAATGGCAATCTTTTACATTAATACTTTAACATCATGCTAAAAGTACCACAAGTTTTGGTTTTTGCATCCTTATTTTTAAAATCTTTCTGCAAATCACTTTTTTTAACCTTCCCTCCCCTCCCCATTGAAAATATTAATATTTTGCAAATGTGCCTTGTTGCTTCCATTTTAAGAAATATAAAATTCATTCATCTTGGTGTAATGCAGCTTCAACATGTTATTCTGGGATGCAGTCTTACTATTTGTAATCTCTTCACTTCTTTTGGGTACAGACTCAGTTAAAAAATATCAATGATTCTGTATCTGACAATCCTTATTTGTTTGTATGGGAAATGCATTTCTTTGAGACTTCAAGGAGACTGCACAATTGATTTTTTTTAAGCATAGTTTCACCAATTTTTCACTAAATAAGATATTCAGTTTAAGCAAGAAAAACAACTGACCAACTGAACTAAATGTTTTCCCCTGAACTTTTTCAGCTCACCCTCCAATGTAAGGATTTGTTTTCTTTTCTTTATCTTTTCTTTTCATTTCCTTTTTTTCCTGTATTTCCACTGAACTATTGCCAGGTGTAGTTTACTAGACTTATACTTCTTAGTACCGGTAATTGTTTTTGAGTAATAGGATTATTTGGGATTTGGCAAGAACATGATTTCTTAGTAGGAAGCTGGAATTTATTAACTGGATTGACATATTATAGTAAGCTGTTAGGCTGATTTTAAAGGGCTTATGTGATGGGCAAACAGAGTCAGGGACTGTCATACTTAGGATTAGGCTATAAATCACAGTTTGAAGCTATGGTTTATTGTTGTCTTTTCCATTATGAACTCTGGCTTTGAGAATGAGCAAATGAAAGGAATATAGTTTGCCTCATTTGTTTTTGTGCCCACTGAAACTTCTAACCAGTTCACAGAATATAATCCAAGAGCAGAAGTTCCTTAACCTTCCCTTCATATGGTTTCTCTTGCTCAGCTATATTTTTCTTAAGTTGATTTAATCACATAGGACAGTGGTGACGCACCTATGGCATGGGTGCCAGAGGTGGCACTCAGAGCCCTCTCTGTGGGCACGCGTGCCGTCACCCTAGTCCTAGGCCTTCAGCTGGGTTTTATAAAACCTTTTCACTTTAGGCCTCCGCCGCCGTGTACACACAAAAACAAAGGTTCAATCAATCAGTCAATTTTAACTTCTCGTGGGAAAAAAAAGATCTTGCAAAATTGGAATTGATTGATTGAACTTTTTAGTCCCACTCAGTCTGCCATTACCACCGCAGCCACGCCCACCCAATGGGCCCAGCCCACCCGGCACCCGACAATGCATAAGTGGGTTTTGGGTTGCAGTTTGGGCACTTGGTCTCTAAAAGGTTCGCCATCACTGACATAGCCACAGCCCTCTGGAACCAGCTTCCCTCAGAGGTTCATACTGCTTCCTCCCTCCTAGCTTTCCGGAAACTGTTGAAGACACATTTATGCAGACAGGTTTGGGGCGTGTGAGCTGCACTCTGCCCCTGGGCCTTTGACTGTGATTGTGTGTGGTATGAGTGTAATAAATTTTCTAGTTTTTATTGTAAGTAGTAATTTTAATTGATTTCATGTTATGTTTTTACTTGTATTGTTGTTGTGAGTCGCCCTGGGCCTTAGGAGAAGGGCGGCATATAAGTTTAAACAAACAAATAAATAAATAAATAAATAGGATATCTGATGGATGACATGAATTGGAGTGGAGATGGGAAGCAGGGGAGTACTTCTCAAGGCAGAAAGAAGGATCTGAGACTTCCTCCTACAATTGTTTCTTCTTCAAATTCCCATTGGGTTAGAAAAAGTCATTTTCTAGCACAGAAAGTATGATTAATTATTAAGTACTCTAACTTAAAAACATTCATTGAAATAGCTGTATCTTCAGATTAAAAACTAAGATTCAGAACTTGAGTCTAGTATTATCTAGTTGCAAAATACTAGAGATTTGTTTAGTCGGACATACAATAGTACAAATTTAAGGGGAAAAGCACTATTCCAAAATCCTGATATTAAAATCCTGGTAATTAAAAATATATGTACAAAGTAACATTAATAGTTTTTATGTAAATATTCAAATAATTTTTTGCAGGGTTTCTCTATTCTAGAAATCGTGATGATCACATATTTTAGGTGTGTCTAAATGTTTGACTATTCTTTAATTATTTGTTTGTAATTTCAGGTTATAGCTGGTGCACCTCTTAAGAAAGAATATACAGAAGAGGTGAGAACATTTCCTGTCTATATTAAAATCCGTTTTTTAGAAATATTTCCCCAAATAGCTATTACTAAATGGTTTAATCCAATGTATTGAAATGTATTTTTCTCCCAATGCCATCCAACTCATATAAAAATATTACCTAGGAAGGCCCTCCTCATAATTCTAGAAAGTACAATTCACAATGCTAAGACTGGGAATATTTGTTTATTTGTTCAAATATTTTGTTCAATTACATACTGTAAGCTTCCAACCATAGGCTGACCTAAAGCAGTTAGGAACAACTTGGGAATATTAGTGGTATCTTTATTGTAAGGCTACATTAATCAAATGTTAACTTGCCTTTTGTAACTTTTGTTGGTATTATTTTTAAGGGGTGATGGTAAAAGTATGATGATTTATTTAAAACTGTTCTTATTGTTTGCTTGTAAATTGTTTGGGGTTTCACTAGGAGGAAGAAGATGGAAATTAAATTTGGTATTTAAACAAACTTGTCTCTGGAATATCACCAGCTTTTTAATGGCAAAAAAAAAAATAAAGTCAGAGGTTCTGAATATAGTTGTGAGTTGCTTAAACCAGAGATCACCAATCTTTCTTGGTTGGTGGACCAGAGGGAAAGGGAGGGGAAAGTATTTTTCACATGCGCATGCGAGCACGTGCATGATGCAAATGGGGTGGGGCTAGCACCCGTGTGATACTCACTAGCCCTGCCCCATTCTTGCACGGTGCAGAGCCCCATTTCCATGCTTTGCAATGCAGTGGCAGCCTGTTTTCACGCCCCAAGGCATGGCGGTGGTCCGTTTTTGCATGGTGTGGCAGCATCCCATTTTTGTGCTTTGTGGCGTGGTGGCAGCCCATTTTTGTACCTCACGGAATGGTGGCATCCCATTTTTGCTCCTTGTGGCATGGTGGCATCCTGTTTTCACCCCCCCCGAGGCATGGCAGCATCCCGTTTTCATGCCTTGAGACATGGCGGCAGCCCATTTTTGCACCTTACAGCACGGCGGCAGTCCGTTTTTGCATGGCATACCGGCAGCCCATTTTCGCAGCCCGTGGCACAGGGGCAGCCCATTTTTGTGCCTCACGGCACAGTGGCATCCCTTTTTTGCACTTTACCACACAGCGGCATCCCATTTTTGCACCTCACGTTGCGTCAGCGGCCTGTTTTTGCGCCTCCTGGCTCCAGCCTGTCCTGTGGCCAGTAGGCCATGGCCCACTACCAGGCTGCAGCCCACAGGATATGGACCCCTGGCTTAAACAATTAGCTGTGGAAGGATAATACTTCTTATCTTTCAGAAACAAGCACTTGTATTCACAAAATCCATTGCTAGTATTTCTCTTCTATGTTTTCACACACTATTTTTTTTGTTCCATTCAGATTCCAAGGTTGATTTTTTTTTACTAACTATTTACTGCAAGTCCATGTGGCCAAGGATGTGAATTCACTCATACCTCTTGATCAGCCAATAATAGCACTAAAAATATTGCTATGTAGATATTATCAATGAATATAATTTCATTTATGTATCAACCATAGTAGACTTGTAAGGTTTTCAATAGAAGCAGTTTCACATTCTGGTCCATATTCAAGTATCCCCTCAGTTGTGGAAATTAACTTTGGGCCAGTCACTGTCTCAGCCCAATCTACTTCAAAAGATTGGTGGTACATGAATAAAATGAACGGAGATCCCTATGTAAGCCACTTGTCACTTCTAGAAGGTAGAAAGATATAAATCTAACAAATAATTATATCACAGGAAAGAAGGTAATTAATATATAAAAGGGAGATGGGCAATTTCTATTCAATTTCCCATACCGTTTTTTTCCTGTTAGCACGTTTACGTTTCTTTATAGGGAGCTTGACGGGCATTTCTGTTTAAGGTAATTGGACATAAAAACTAATGTAGGTGGACAGAAATTCATTGCACTGATCCATCCTACTGCAATGCTCTCTACATGGGGCTACCCTTGAAGAGTGTTCTGAGACTACAATTAGTGCAAAATGCAGCTGCGCGAGCAATTGTGGGCCTTCCACATTGTGCCCACATTTCGTCAACTCTCCGCATGCTGCATTGGTTGCCTATCGGTCTCCGAGCGCAATTCAAAGTGTTGGTTATTACCTATAAAGCCCTTCATGGCACTGGACCAAGATACTTATGGGACCGTCTTCTGCCACATACTTCCCTTCGACTGGTGAGAGCGCACAGGGTCGGCCTCCTCCGGGTCCCGTCAGCGAAACAATGCCGTCTGGCGGGTCCTAGGGGGAGGGCCTTCTCTGTTGTGGCGCCCACCCTCTAGAACCAACTGCCCCCTGAAGTCCGCGTTTCCCCCACTCTCCCGGCCTTTCGGAAGAATCTAAAAACCTATTTATGCCAGCAGGCTTGGGTATGACTGTGATTGTGTGTGAATGATGAATGTGTTTGGGGTCTTTTTAAACACTTTTTAGCTTTGGTTTTAGTTTTGAAATGTTGAAATGTTGTTTTATTTATGCTGTTAGCCGCTCCGAGTCTTCGGAGAGGAGCGGCATAAAAATTTAATAAATAAATAAATAAATATTGTATATTAAGTTCACAGTAATAAAACAACAACAAATTTATATTCGTTGTTGGTTTTCTTTCATTCCCCATACAGAATCTCAAGCTGGTGTCGGATGGTTGCAGCAACTTGCTGAAGCAAATTCAAATTACCCAGCAGTTTGGGGTTCCGGTGGTTCTGGCGCTTAATGTTTTCAGGTAAAATAATTTGTCTCTTCCACACCTAAGAAAAAAGGAAATTATGAGCATTATTTCTATGCGAGCTAGATTCTATCTTACGTTTTTTTCCTCCGAAATCAATTTTTTATTAATTAACTATTGTGAGAGGTTGTGTGTGGATTGGTTGCCGGTATTGCCTCATTAAAATATAATTTCAGCATTAAAGAATTGAGGGGACATTGATATGAGAGTCAGCAGATGAGCCTAAACAACAGATATGGCAATAGAAGTGATGAAGAAGAGGCAGCTCAACGGATGTAGAAATAGAGGAACTGAGAAGAACTGAGGCAATTAGCAGCTTCCTGACTATTTGGGAGATATTCAGCCCTCACCATATCGCAGACATTCTATGTTGATTCAAGGTTTTACCCATGAGAAAGTTTTTTTGCAAGTATATATAAAATTCAAATTTCTAACTATGTTTGACCATTACAAAGTAGACACTATAGAATGGGATTTTGAAGTAAACCTGTTTTCAACTTCCTCTGTTTTCTTGAGACTAATGGCATCCTTAGCATAATTCAGTTATGCCAAAACTCAAGTGCAGAGACCTCATTGAGCAACTGCCACCATTACATTCTTGCATTCCAATGCCTGATGCAAGTAAGTAAGGCAGGGTATTTATTTATTTATTTATTTTTGTGATTTCTATACCACCACCCTCCCGAAGGACTCGGGGCGGTGTACAGCCCAATTAAAAACATCAACATACAAAAAGTAAAATAATTAAAAATAGATTAAACAATTTGGCCCAGAATCATTTAAAACCCAATACATTATCTAAAAAGCTCAACCCCCTAAAACAATTATGGCCTTGTTGGTACCGGAGCTACTATCCCAGGCCGACTTGTCGAAAAAGATATGTTTTTAATTCTCGATGGAAGGAGCGCAATTCCGTCATTGTACGGAGTTCGGGGGGAGCTCGTTCCAAAGCGTTGGAGCTCCCACAGAGAAGGCACTCCCCCTGGGGGCCGCCAGCCGACATTGTCTGGCCGACGGCACCCTGAGGAGACCCACTCTGTGGGAGCGTACCGGACAGCAGGAGGTATTTGCTGGCAGAAGGCGGTATGGTGATGCCATCACGCACATGTTGTGACTTTTAGTCTCTTGCCCTTGCTCTTCCTTTTCCCCTCTCCCTTACAGACATCCATCCTGAACTTCTTACATTTATTTCAACCGTAAGATGAGAAGTGTACTGAAAATGCGATATGTTGATCATCAGTCCTTTCTTTTTACATTCTTTATTTTCTTAAATTTGTAATATGTTTAATGATACCCTATAGCAGTGGTGGCGAACCTATGGCACGGGTGCCAGAGGCGGCACTCAGAGCCCTTTCTGTGGGCACGCACGCCGTCGCCCCAGTCCTGGGCCTTCAGCTGGGTTTTATAAAACCTTTTCGCTTTAGGCTTCCGCCGCCATATGCAAAAAAAAAAAAAAAAGGTTTAATCAGTCAATTTCAAATTCTCATGGGAAAAAAAATCTTGCAAAGTTGGAATTGACTGATTGATTGAACTTTTTAGTCCCACCCAGTCTGCCGTTACCACCGCAGCCACGCCCAGCTAATGGGCCACTCCCACCCAATAGGCCACACCCACCCAATGGGCCACACCCACCCAGCACTCGATGATGCATAAGTGGGTATTGAGTTGCAGTTTGGGCACTCGGTCTCTAAAAGGTTCGCCATCACTGCCCTATAGTTTATATTAAAAGCCATTTCTGAAAAAGGAACAACCTATCTATCTGAATTATTTGCTTGGAATTTCCCCATGGTTTTAAAAAAGCTGAAAGCAGCCTCAAAGAGAATGAAGTGATTGGGGCTGCATTCTTCTTTGCATCATGCTCTCGCTTTTCCTGAAGCTATTCTTTGCTAATAGTGAACGTCTGTTAACTATTCAATTTGTAGAAAGAGATGGAACATTTATTTTAAGATTTTTTTTTGCAAGTCTGTGTTTGTTACATGTATTGCCTCCAAAATCGAAGAGCTATGCAATTATCTTGTTCTGAGTTTTCTGCAAAAAAAGAAAACTGAGCATCTGCTTTGATTGGCTATACAAAGTTTTGATGGTAGCTCTTTCATCCAGCCACCTGTTGAATGCATCCAGTTAAATACCAGTTTTACAGGTTCTTTTTGATTATACAGGTGTTGATAATCTTCTAAAGTACAGAATAGTTGTCCAAATGCTTAAGATGACAAATCTTTCATTGAGGCATAGTTCTTCTTATTAAGATAATAATATCCTAATTATAATTATTAATAATATCCCAGTAAATACCTAATAATAATTAGGATATTATACTAATACTAATGACACCAATATGTATGCAGAAAGATCCTTTTTTAAAAGCTGATGAAAACCATGCTGAATTTATTTAATAATAATAATGGCAATAAAAGTAGAAATTCCAGTAATTCTATTTAAAGCCATATGATACTTGAGGCAAGAAGTCCTACCTTGTAAGTAATAATTCAGATCTTAATCTGTGCCAGACATTAGTTATATCCAGTCCTGGAGATAGTTCTTATGGGTGAAAAAGTTGAAATTGACCTGAAATGAGTACATCTGTCTCACAAAGAAGTAACTACGGCAATCAGTCACATACAAGATAGGAGAAGAGAAAACACCTCTATATTCTTTCCCAATAAATTTGAACAGCCCCATCACTTCCAATTTTAAAGCACTGAATGTATGTAATAACTTAATTAGTGAGATTGATTGATTGATTGATTGATGTCAGCCCAACAAGTTAGAGCAGATTGAAAAACCAATACCATATAGTTCATAATTACTTTTATTATAACCGCTACAGCAGCGTTTCTCAACCTGTGGGTCGCGACCCCATTTGGGGTCGAACGACCATTTCACGGGGGTCGCCAAACGCCGCAGTCCGTCATTTTTTTTTTGGTCGGCCATTTTTTTTGGTCCACCATTTTTTTCCCTTTGCTATGCGGGCCATCGCGCCGCGCATGCGCGATGCGGGCCCGCCATTTTTTTGGGGGGGTCGGACATATTTTTTTTTTGGTCGGCCATATTTTTTCCCCTTTGCAATGCAGGCCATCGTGCCGCGCATGCGCGATGTGGGCCCGCCATATTTTTCGGGGGGGGTCAGCCATTTTTTTGGGGTCGGCCATTTTTTTCCCCCTTTGCGATATGCCCGTTGCGCCGCGCATGCGCAATGCGGGCCGGGTCAAGCCCCGGAAAAGGTTGAGAACCACTGCGCTATAGTAACAGACTCTTGTGATTCTGAATGTGCTTTCCCCCCTCCCTCTCACTTGTGCAGATCAATTCTTCCTATGATCGATGAATATTAACACAAATGAAATAATCCAATAAATATTTTGGGGGGCAGAATGGACTCTCCTGCTGAGATTAATTTATTCTGTGAGAAGGCCCGTATTTTCTCACATTATTTTCTTGGCCCAGGCTCAAGTCCCTCTTATCAGACCATTGCCTTGATAGCAGCTCTTTCTCCGGTCCTTTAAGGCCATTCTTTATTCTCTCTACAGTTATGTACCATCCAGTCAGTGTCAAGTCTTAATGGCCATGAAGACAGAATTTTCTCCAATATGATCTGTCCCTAATCTAGTCCTTCAGGTCTTCCAAAGGTGAACCATCTCCACTGTAACTGAATCCATTCCCCTTGCTGTTGGTCATCCTGGTTTGCTTTTTCCTTCCACATTTCCCATCATTAAAGCCTTCTCCAGAATTAAGGAGAGTGGCTAATTTTAAATATTTTGTTTACTTCTTACATGTAACCAGTCAAAATAATATTCAAAACAAACTTTCAATGATATCAAAGAAACCCCTTCAGTATAAAAATATTTGTGTGTATGGTACATACTGAAGGTTTTCGGGGAAAAGATGATGGAAGGCGAGTCAGGTCTGAATGGGAAGAAGTTGAAGTTCAAGTCAGCCTTAAAAGCTCTGCCTGTGATTTGGGATCCATTCCTCCAGGGCCTAATTCTTACTTAATTAGGAAGAACAGGAAAACTACTAGGAATTGGATGATCAGATTACACAAGCAGTCAGGTGGAGGGTGGGGGAAAAGAAAAGAAATATCAGCTTCTGACCTTTACAGCAAACCAGTGTCTATTGCTATGATTAATTTGTAGGTATTGGTAGATATTTGAGCTCATTGTGTGCATATAATTTTTTTTCCTCTTGCTTACCTGTCATGACATTAAAAATAAGATCATGCAAGGTTTGTATGCATAAGTATCCAATGACATTTATTAATAGAATTAATCTACCCAAATCTACTATTGTCATCCATTTTCCAGCATGGAGAACTTTTAAGTATATATGATCAGAGCCCCTTTAAAGGGGCCACAGCATATGGAGCTGGTCCAGAAAGTGCCTCTTCACAAGTGGAATAGCAGGCAAAAGCAAGCTATAGGTACATGAGTTATTATTATTATTATTATTATTATTATTATTATTATTAGTATCAAATTTGTATGCCGCCCCTCTCCTAAGACTCGGGGCGGCTCACAACAACAATACAATACAACTACATATATATAAAAAATTTAAAAATAATGATCCACATCCAAACAAAGATCCATACATACAACATGCATACACATTCAAATACACAGTCAACGATGGAAGCACATTCCTAGGCCTGGGGGCAGAACATAGTTCATACCCCCCAAGCCTGTCGGCACAGATAGGTCTTCAATAGTTTCCGGAATGCTAGGAGGGAGGAAGCAGTACGGACCTCCGTGGGAAGTTGGTTCCAGAGGGCTGGGGCAGCAACGGAGAAGGCCCTGGCCCTAGACCCCGCCAGATGGCATTGCCTGATGGACGGGACCCGTAGGAGGCCAGCCCTATGTGCCCTAACCGGTCGCTGGGACTCATGAGTTACGTGCATACAAATGAAGAAGGTACAACTGCTTGTCTATATAGCAGGGTTTTGAGGTAGAGAGGCCCACCCATAGGCTAACAGAGCTGCTAAGCAAAATTTCCCTCCATGGTGAATGGTGCTGACAGCAAAAAGGTCTATTTCCTCTAAAGCAGGGGTCCACAAACCCTGATCCGTGGACTGGCACTGGGCCATGGCATGCCAGAAACTGGGCCACTCAAACAAGCGAAGCCCCATCCATGGGATGCAGGCAACATGCGAAACCATGGCCCCTCTGCTCTGCGAAAAAAACTGTCTCCACGGAAACGGTCCCCGGTGCCCAAAAGGTTGGAGGCTTCTGTTCTAAATCACACTGCCCTTCTTCCTCCTCCACTGCCATTCTGCAGGAGTCCGTCTGTGATATTACTCTAGGTCTGGGGTGGGAGGTTCCAAACCTGATGTTGCATTGAACCCCCAAATTCCTTAAGCCAATCCTGCCTATGATTAATGAATACTACCGCAAATGAAATAATCCAAAACTATTTTGTTGGCAGAACGGACTCTCCTGCTGAGATTAATTTAGTCTGTGAGATGGCCAAACAGTTTGGAGCTTTCGATGCGGTCCCTTGCCGGCACTGGTCAGAGGGGGGCAGAGGAGCTATGGAGTTGGCTGAAGCTGTAAAGAGAGCTGCTAACCAAAAGAGCAACTTCAGATATCTCTATGACCTGGAGGTAAGCAAGGTTGCAAGAGGGAACATGTGATGATGCCTGTATTCACTCAGTCATTATATCTAGCAGTACCTAATTTTGTGTGTGTGTGTGTGTGTGTGTGTGTGTGTGTGTGTGTGTGTGTGCACATACATAGAGGCACATGCATATGCCTTTGGGTCAGGTTTATTCGTGGTGACTGCCTTGACAAGTCCCTGCAATATTCCCGGCAAGCTTTTTCAGAAATGGACTGTTCTATTTTGAGTTCAGATCACTATTTTGAAACTACCATAATGGTTGAAACAGACCACTTCAACTGTAAAACAACTGTTTTGGTCTCAAAATGGGGCATTTCAAATTGGTAATGGTTTGAATTAAAACATTTTGCACACCCTTTTTAGTAAATATCTTAAACACTGCTTTTTTTCTAAAAAAAAAAAAAAAAGGTGCCGGAATTCACACATGTCATACAACCCACCTTGCCTACCCTACAAGGTTCCATCCCAAAAAGGTGCCGGAACTCCGTTCTGGGCGTTGTATGAGAAAAAAAGCCCTGATCTTAAATGTCCCTTTCCACACTTACAGTATGTAACTCAAGTGTGTTTCCGTTTAGGATAATATTTTGCATAAGTATATGATCTTTATATTCCCCTTCATCCAACTGCCAAAAGTCAAAAAGAAACTTTCATTTTTTTTCAAATCCTTCTTTGATAGCAGCAATATAATTTTTAACATGAGATGTAATGTGAAATACTATATATTTCTTCAGAGATTGGTGGTGTGTGTGTGTTGCACACACGAGGAATAAAATGGGAGGCATTCTGATTGAGGTTGTGTTTCAAAGAACTCTGCAAGGTCGTTCCAGAAAAGAGGAGACTTTTCCACCTGCTTTTTCTGCTGCAGCCTCTCACATGCATTCTGTGCAATCCTCAAAAGCGTAAGAGTTATTATGCTAGAGATGTATTTAAATGGAGAATTGGCAAAAAAAAGAAACAACCACTCTTTTCACATAGGATTAGGATACCATTCTTCCTAATCCCAGCCAACAAGTCTCTCTTTTGTAGAGATCTGTGTAGGTAAACATATAAACAAATATGTCTCCTTCACATGTTTTTAAAATTTGTTGCTGGTGTGATCTGTAGTTGACACTCTTGTCAACTCCATGGAATTTTGTAACACAATCATCTCATGCATTATTCTAAGATGTACATACAGAACCCCCTTGTGTTATTTATTATTGATTTTCCATGTGGTAAGTTACTACTTAACAAAATTTCATGTCACACTATTGGCTCCCAGTTCATATTATTATCCAGCGTTTGTATGATAAGACAGTGATGCTGTATGAGCCTTGGAGAACCATATTCAGCTTAGATATTATATCACTTATGTGGCAAAGAGAAAAGAATAACCATTTTTTCATTCTATGATTGGGTTGCCTTCACACACGGGTAAATCTACGTATGACCAACCCTTTCTGAAGAACTTTATCCTTTTGCTGCTGTAATTAGAAAAGTCCCATGAGATCGGCTACAAAGAGATGATTTAGTGTGAAGCTTGAATTAGTTTAGGAGTTTTGTAAAATAGCATTCTTGAAAGAGGCTGGATATGTGGGACGGTCTGTGACAGGGCTTTTCAACCGGTGGAATGCGTACCACTTGTGGCACTTTGCCACATGGCAGGTGGTACGCAATTGCTAGCCAAGTGTAGCAGGGGAGGGGAATGACCCTAAGCGGGCCAAGGGAGAGGCAGCTGCAGCTGCAGGACTGTCTTGGCTCGGCAGGGCTCCAACTGATTGGCTCCGAGCTGGAGGTGAACTGAAGTAAAAAAAGGGGGGGAAGAGAGGAGAGGCTATAAAAGAACATGGTTTGGGTGGGGGAAGGGGAAAAAAGACAACAGGAAAGGTTTAATCCCTTTAAACAAATGTAATTAGTTTTACCCCCTTTAATTGAGTCTGTCTGTGACTTTTAGAAAGTTTTCTTTGAAGGTAAACTGGCTTAATTTAAAGCTAAAGCTTTTTGCAATTGCCGGAGCTTTTCAGTCTAGAATTGCAACATTGTGATACATGACACGCCTGAGGCAGCTTAAAGAGAGAAAAAAACAGAGTTTGTGTTTCTTTATTTTCTTGCTTTGCACTTGATTCCTGTGTCTTTAAGGGTACAGAGAAGGGATTGGGGAGGTGCATTCTTACTACACTGTGGAAGAGCTCAGAGGGGCCAACCAGCTAGCTCAGGAGTAAGACCTATGGACTTCAACTCCCAGAATTTCTCAACCAGCCATAAGGGCTGAGGAATTCTGGGAGTTAAAGTCCACAAGTCTTAAAAGTGCCAAGTTTGAAGATCCTGGACTAGCTGGTAGTGGTGCATATTAATAAACATGGATAAATTCATGATACATTTGTCAGTGCAAAGGGAAAGTGATTCAACAAAGGAACAGCCACCAAAGAAATTAAAACTGGTACTTTTTTATTTTTTTTTCTACAGTTTGTAATATTTTTATTAGATTATAAAGTAAAATACAAAAATACAAAAGCAAATAGTAGGACACAGTGGGGAGGAAAAAGGGGGGAAAAGTGAGGGGGAGAAGGGAAAAAACATACTTCCTCTGTTGCAGTAGAAGGAAGCATTAACATTGAACCTCAACTTTTTACTTTTCCATAATATTATAAACCAGCCATTTCTATAATAACAAATGAATCTAATCAGTAAAACCCAAAATCCCCCCCTTTTTTAGTCATCAAGTTTTTGACGCCTTGCTAAGCACTGATGGTACTCAAATATTGTCATGTCCTAAAAGTGGTACAATCTGTGAAAAGGTTGAAAAGCCTTGGTCTATGAGTATCTACCGTGTTTCCCTGAAAATAAGACCTGGTCTTATTTTTTTATTTTATGTTTTTGCCTCCAAAAGAGGCACCAGGTCTTATCTTTGGGGGGGCATCTTTTCCACCATCTCACCTTGCACATGTTGCTCCCAGCGTCCATTTTGCCATCAGAGGCCTTTAGGAAATGGCTCTGCAGCCGAGAATCAAGCTATGGATTCAATCTGGAACTCAGTTCTCTGCTGCAGAGGCCTTTCCAGAAGACTTTTGGTGGCAAAATGGAGGCTGGAGGGAGCAATATGCGCATCAATCCGGAGCTCCATTCTCAACTGCAGAGGCACTTCCTGTAGGCTTCTGATAGTGAAATGGAGACCGGGGGTGACGCATGCAAGCGGCGGTGAGCGGCCGCAGAAGAAGTAGGCCGGCGAGGCAGGTGTTGGTTCATGGGAGACCTGGCTGCAACAGTAAGTGGGTGCAGGGCACATGGGGTAGCTCCACCACAACCCCACCCTACTTTGATTTTTAGGCATGCACCTTGCCCCAAAACTAGGGCTTATTTTGGGGGCAGGGCTTATATTAGGCCCACCCCCAAATCAAGCTAGGGCTTATTTTCAGGATAGGTCTTACTTTTGGGGAAACACAGTAGATAGGAAATAAAGAGGTAGGGGTTATTGAGAGAAGGCTATATATTTTTGCCTTTTTATTCAATTTATATTCTGAATATGAGGGAAGCTGGATTGGAAGAAAATGAGTATGGTTTCAAAATTGGAGGAAGAAACATCAACAATCTGTACTATGCTGATGATTGTGCCCCGATAGCAGAACGTGCAAATGATTTAGAAGTTCTAGTAATGAAAATCAAGCAGCACAGTGAAAAACATAGGCTTACGTTTAATAGCAGACCAAAGTAATTACAATAAGTACAGCCTTAAAATTAACAATGAGGATACTGAAGTGAAAAATAGCAAGGAAACCAATAATCATGAAATATGTGACTGGTTAGCATTTGAACGAGTAGTATTGAAAACCTTGAAAAAGATATTCTGATACAAGGATGGGTCTATACCGGGATAGACAACCTCGGCTCTTTTATGACTCGTGGACTTCAACTCCCAGAATTCCTGAGTCAGCATGGCTGACTCAGGAATTCTGGGAGTTGAAGTCCACGAGTCATAAAAGAGCCAAGGTTGCCTACCCCTGGTCTATACCTACAAACATCAGATTGGTGCAAGCAATAGTTTTTTCCTCGGACACTCTTTGAAGAAAGCAAAAGTTGAACCGTGAAGAATCAGATCAGAAAACGTATTGATGCTTTTGAACCATGGAGCAGACTCCCAAGAATAGTATGGATGCTCAAGAAAAAAAAAATAGATTATCCAGCAAATCTGCCCAGAGTGCTCACTCAAGACACAAACATCTAAACCCAAACTATCCTATTTCAGATACATTATACAAAGTTTTAACTGTCTTAAGAAGTCCATAATGTTTTGGAAAAGGGAAAGGGAAACAAACGTGAGGATTGAAAGGACACAGTTACAGTGGAGATGGACGCTCTGTTGAAAAATGTAGATTGTCCTGAAGAAAATTTATCTGTGTGATTGCTAACACTTGACATAAACTTGATGGCACATAATCAAAATAGGAGTTTACTTCCCTACTGTCAGGCACTGAGCCAAGACAGAACAGAATTCAAGGTACCGAAACATGCTCACGCATTCTGGTGAGAGAGAAGTTCCCTGAGGATTGGCTCCAGCATGAATGTCCAAAAGCTCAGATGACTAAACCTCTGGTGACTGATCCAGATTGGATCCTGCAAAATTATCCTGGAACGTATATTTGCCTCACTTACAAGTATATAATTAAGACATTAGCACTTGTTAATTTCTCTCTAATTTAGAATCAGGATTATATTTAATTTTCATTTTTCCACATTCAGTAGTCTTTGGACAAATTAATTAAGTTGGCATATAGCACTGAATTAATAATGCTTTAGAATTAATATAATCTAAAAAAAATATTTGCTCCTTCTTTGGTATTTTCTAAATTTTTGCATATCTTTGTCGTTGAATATTGTTAGAGCTTCATGTAGATCTAATGTATGAACAGAATTTGAACAAATAATACCTACATTTGTTGCTTGTTTCACTTATTATGGGGCCAGTTATGTGAATACCTTATTAGACAATCAAGGCAGATTTCAGCCAGCCGTATCCTATATAAATCTCATTAAACTCACCAGGACTTCCAGTTCCTGAAACCCATCGTACCCTGCTAAAACAATTCTGAAGACCGCCATAAAAAGTCATTTGTAAAAAGATTACAAAACTGTTTCTAAAGCCATGAGTTTCCATCAGTTTACCATCAGAATATTTATTTATTTTATTCGGGCTTGTATGCCACTCCTCTCCGGAGACTCGGAGCGGCTAACAACATGTATATAAAACATCAAATTTCAATACAAGTCCAAACAAAAATATCTAAAAACAAACTAACACCCACTTATTTCACCATTCAATCCACAATCATCCCCAGGCCTGCCGGCAGAGGTAAGTTTTAAGGTTTTTACGGAAGGCCAGGAGCGTGGGAGAAACACGGACTTCAGGAGGCAGTTGGTTCCAGAGGGCGGGCGCCACAACAGAAAAAGCCCTCCCCCTAGGGCCCGCCAGCCGACATTGTTTCGCTGACGGGACCCGGAGGAGGCCGACCCTGTGTGCTCTCACCGGTCGTAGGGAAGTATGTGGCAGAAGACGGTCCCGTAAGTATCTTGGTCCCATGCCATAAAGGGCTTTATAGGTAATAACCAACACTTTGAATTGCGCTCGGAGACCAATAGGCAGCCAATGCAGCATGCAGAGAGTTGACGAAATGTGGGCACGACGGGGCAGGCCCACAACCGTTCGCGCAGCTGCATTCTGCACTAATTGTAGTCTCCGAACACTCTTCAAGGGTAGCCCCATGTAGAGAGCGTTGCAGTAGTCGATCCTCGAGGTGACAAGGGCATGTGTGACTGTGAGGAGAGACTCCCGATCCAAGTAAGGGCGCAACTGGTGCACCAGGCAAACCTGGGCAAATGCCCCCCTCGCCACAGCCGACAAGTGATGATCCAATGTCAGCTGTGGATCGAGGAGGACTCCCAAGTTGCGGACCTTCTCCGAGGGGACTATAGATTCACCCCCCAGAGTAATGGAAGTCTTGAGATGAAGATTTGTAAGAATAGTGATTCTTCCAAAGAGTAGTTGTGATGTCAAGAGTCTTCCCAACCCCTTTCCCTTCCTCTTCTCAGTTGCTACCCATGGCCTTTTCCTGCTCTTACTCTCCTCCCCACCCACCACCCCAAACCTCTCCTGTGTTTCAGAACAACTTCATTTAAGACTAGATCTGGAACAAAAGAGACTTTATATGATAGCTATTATTTGTCTTTCTGAACTATTTCTTTCATGTTCTCAAACACCAGGTGGGAAGTGGCTGGATATTGCTAGATGGAAATAAATCTTTTTTTTTTAATCACAGGTGGAGGTGTAGATTCATGTTACAGTTAAACTTTCATGAGCTCTTTATTCCCATATTATGAAACCAGATCTGCCTAAGAAGGGTGCTTTGAGTGTAAGAATCTCTCTGTGATCCACATGGCTTGTAGAGTAAAAAGAAAAAGATGAAATTACAAACAGATTTATGAAAGGGTCCTAGAAAAGTGATAACAAAAAGAAATGAAAGCTGCAAACTGCTGAATCAGCTGCTGTTTTAGCACCAGGCCATCTCAATCCAGAGCACCTTGAACTTTATTCTGTCTTGGCTCAGTGCCTGGCAGTAGATGTAAGGAAGATATAAAATGGCTTCACCGAGCCTCTGACAGGGGGCTATTTATTATTTCTCCCAGCCTATATAGAAATGGAAATGCTAATTTCCAAGCTCAAGGCTATTTTACAAATGTGCACACATGTGTGTGTCTGTCTGTCTTCCATTCTTTTTGCTGTGATACCAAAGATTAATAAAGGAAACATAATTATCAAAAACAGTCAATTTCTGTTTTAATCTGAAAGCATTCAGGAAGGTGAACATATGTTGTTGTTGTTCTTCTTCATACAAATATGGCTCCTTGAATTTCCCTTGTGCAGAAAATAATGATTTTTTTTTTTCAGCACATGGAATACTGGGGTTCTATCTTTGGCCCATGTGGGGAAAGAAGGAAGGAGGAAAGGAAGCATCCAGATTTGAGGCATGTAGAGATGTAATATCGAAATAACCATGAGCTTATAACAGCAGAGATGGATAACCCTCAGCCTAAGCCTGCATATGTTTTTCAGACTGTATCTGCTCCTTTCTGGCCAGCTTATAGAGAAATGCAGTGTCAAAAGGCAAAGAATGTATAATCCCATCCACAATACACGCTGCAATAAGAAAGCAAATACAAGTTTAATTAATTAATATCCTGTGACAAATGTTACGTCACAAATCCAAAAGAAAGCAATTGGGTTGAACAACACGGTCTCTCTTTCTCTTATACTTTGAAATTTTTTCTTTCTATTGAAAGAAAGCAAAATTGTGGGCAGTTTTTTTTAAAGGTAAATTTGATTAAAACTCTGGTAGTGTTATCAGGAGTCACCTCTAAGTGTTTTGGAGCTAGGGCTGGACTGAGAAACAGGCAGAATTCCTGTTCCTTCATATGTGTTTTTGCCATAAAATAATGAAGGCGAAGGCTCTTTGCTGCTGGTATTTCTGAAAAGAGCTGATGCTGTTATTGCTTATAGTGCTATTAAGCAATAAATTCTACGTATGCCTTCAGTGGCTGACAGTTTAAATGAATCTGTTTCCACACACTGCATACATATGGGAAAATGCATGGAAGTTAGATTGCTATTAACCCATTAGTCTCAGGCCTTGTGCTTCAGAGTAAACTCAAAAGGGCTTATTGTTCTGCAGAATAACATCAGGGCTAAGCATTAGAACTATGCAGGCCTGGAGAGGTTTGCAATATGAACATACATTGTTGCATGTTCAAATTTAACTGAAACACTTTCATTGATGAAACAGGCCAGTTTTAGCATACAGTACACACAAGTCAACAATACAATCGTTAAAGCCACATCAAGTTTCCTAAATTAAGGGAAAATGGCTGCTGTACACATATGTAAACTTACATCAAAGAACATAAAGATATAATTTTTAGAGGGTAACTCTCAAAAATGGGGGCAAGGTGAGAGCTTTTGAAATCTGCATGCTATTTATTTAATTTCTCCATAATTATACAATAATTGCTTTCACTTATTTAATGAAGTAGTACAAAGAAAAAATTGGGAAAAAAGCAATACAACAAAAATCTTATACACACACTTACCTATGTTTATCAAAATGTATTTATTTATATATTTGTATATAACATAAAGAATAACCTTATGTCGTGATAATCATCCATAGATAGCCTACCGTTATACGCAATTCATTCATATGTCACAAGTAATTTTAGATTTAAAATCCACTGAGTAATGAGGGCCATAAATTTGTCTTTCCAGTGTTGAAGGACTAATGAGAAGGTCATCAGTTATCATTTTTCATGTTATAGTACACAGTTTTTAAAAACTATGGATATTGGAAAATATTAAAATTTGTCTCAAAGTCAGATTAATATATGTAATGACTTAATAGTAGCACTTTGAAAGAAAGCAAAATCCTTAATATAAGCCAAAGGCTCTACTGAAATTAATTGGAATGTATATCTATCAACATGGTGAATTCCAGAGCATGTCTAAATAACTGTGACAAATTAAATTTTGCTTTTGTTGTGTTTGCCTTCATTTTCATAGTTACTATGGATTTAAAATACTCTTAGGTTGTTATAGAGCTGCAAAAAAAATTAATCAGGCACATTCAGGTTATAGCAAAAAGATGAACTTCTTAATCCTTAGTTTGTAAGCTGTTATGTTTATACAACTGTCAATAAACTTGGATCACATAAATCCATTATCATGTTAATTGGTGTCACATCACATTCATCTATAAATGGCCTGTTTAATATATGTTTAATATAATGTGAAAACTAATGAAATCCTTTTCACCCTGTCATGGGAGATTCTGTAATTTAGTTAATATTTTGTTTTGAAAGGGAGTAAATGCATATTATTTCCTTCTCACAGAGGCTTAACTGATGAATCTGCTTCTCTGCAATTTTTTAAACATTAGTGATGCTTTGTTGCTGGGACTCCTTTGTGCTAGGAAGAACCCACTGCAGGCATAATTGGAATTAAATATTAGGATCCTTAAATATTTGAACAGAGCTCAAACAACAACCCACACACTTTCGTTCTGGACAAAAAATGTTAAATATAATTGAGCAGTCTCAAAATAAATCCCTTAAGAAATATATCTATTATGCTAATTAGAATTAATTTTGATGGTCCAAAACTTTATATAAAAAGTAATAGCTGTTGTCCATGTCTCTGTAAACAAGGCTGAAAGAAAATTGGGAGCTGTTCATATGATCACGTGGATGAAAATTAATAATAGATTGAGTTAACCAGAGCAGACTGACTCCAATTATCATATGTTTCAGAAACATTTTGTTTTGAATGAATTAGTCCATGTTTCTGATATACTATAGCTTGTGATTTTTATTTAGCTGCTTAGAAATTAAACTAAAACAAGATACTTTTGTCTCGTTGCAATTGTTAGAATAGGCACAAAATATTTTACATTTATTCCCATCTGAGGAACAAAAAAATAAAATAATTCTGGTTCTCTTTGGTTGTGTCACTATTGTTTTTCTATATACAGGTAGTCCTTGACTTATGACAACAATTGAGCTCAAAATTTTTGTTGCTAAGCAAGACAATTGTTAAGTGAGTGTTGTCCCATTTTACAACCTTTGTTGCCACAGTTATTAAGTAAAATAACTGCAGTGAAGTTAGTAACATGGATGCTCAGTGAATCTGGCTTCCCTATTCACTTTGGTTGTCAAAAGGTCCCAAAAGATGATCACATGACCCCAGGACACTGCAACAGTCATAAATACAGTACATGCCAGTTGCCAAGTGCTCAAATTTTGATCACGTGACCAAATGCTGAAAGAGTGGTAAGGGTGAAAAAATGGTCATAAGTCACTTTTTTCAGCACCATTATAACTTTGAATGATCACTAAACAGATAGTTGTAAGTCAAGAACTACCTGTAGTTTTCTGTATCAAAGTATGTACCGTGTTTCCACAAAAATAAAACCCAGTCTTATATATTTTTTGCCTCCAAAAGAGGCGGTAGGTCTTATTTTCGGGGGATGTCTTGTTTTTTTCCTGATACCTGCCTTGCCTTGCGGCGGAGGCAACACCAACAGCCCTGTCCAGCAAGGGGCCATGTGGTTGCTGGCCCACTTCTGCGGTCGCTCACGGTAGGAGGCTACGTGGCCTGCACCATTGTGCTGCCGCCATGAGGCAAGGCAGGTGGGGGAGGGATGGAGCTGCCCCAAGCATCCCATAGGTGCCCAAACACTTTTCTCCGGATAGAGATCTGACTGACACTGGAAGCTTCATCTGCTTGTGAATGGGGTGCTTTGAAACGGAGCAATTAGCTCCATCTCCAAGTGCCCTATTCACAAGCAGATGGAGCTTCCAGTCTCCGTCAGATCTCTGTTTGGGGGGGAAAGTGTTTGGGCGCCTATGGGGCACTTGGAAATTGAGTGAATCGTTTTCTAAGCACCCCATAGGCGCCCAAACATTCCCCCTGCCTCCGTGCACGAACTTATCTGCTCTATGCCAAGGGGC
This sequence comes from Bothrops alternatus, assembly GCA_034064705.1. NCBI lineage: Eukaryota > Metazoa > Chordata > Lepidosauria > Squamata > Viperidae > Bothrops > Bothrops alternatus. The sequence goes on from JARGCV010000023.1 coordinate 5,878,184, forward strand.
TCTCAGGCTGTGCTGCTGCAAGACACAGTTGGCCCCTACACACTCACTGCTACTTGTGCTGGCCATGCCCACCTCCCAGGCTTATTTTTGGGGTAGGGCTTATATTAGGCACACCTCAAAAAATCAGGCTAGAGCTTATTTTCGGGGTGGGTCTTGTTTTTGGGGAAACAAAGTTACAAAGACAGCTGACCAGGAGTCCCCAATCCCTGGGCCATGACCCATTACCGGGCTGTGGCCTATTTGCAACTGGCCCGCAGGTTGGCACACGTGAATGCACGTGCAGCTAGAATCGCACAAACGGCAGGACGGCACTCTCATATGCATATGCATGCGTGTTGGCCCACCTCTCACACAAGTTGAGCCACAAGTGTGTGCATGTGCGCTGGCCCACCATTCACATGGCCTGGTTTCCCTCTGCCCCCAGCTGGGCCGCCAAGCCGCAAAGGTTGGGAACTTCTGAGCTAGGCTTTGAAATATGTGTAAATTATGGAAATGAAACAGATTTTCTTCAGTTGATTTATTTTTCTAGATAATGATTGTAAAGCCCTGAAAGTTTCCATTTATACTATAAATGTTTCTTAATTTCTGGATTCTGTAGCTTTACCAGGTCTTGCTGTTATAATTTTCAAGCCTGTTTTTACATGTATAATAACTAAAAACTTGCTTATTGTCAAAGAAAAAGATTTTTAGGACACCAGATAATATGCCTAATATAATGCTTCTATGCAAATTTAAACAATGCTTGTAATTCTGTCTCAAAAATATTCTCCTGGAAGTCTTATACAGTTACTTTTTAAAGTCCCATCTGAACTGGAATTTGATATAATAAGTCACCAGTGAGCAGCTTTCTGCTTAAAATGTTAGTATGACCTTTTGAGACTGCTTAAAATTCAAAATGTCAACTCTGTTGTAGTGTTGGCCTTTGATATATATATTCAGCATAAAATATCCCATTATCAGGGAAGGAGAATACAGCCCCATAAAATATTTTCTTGTGCAACATACTTCAATGTTCAATTTTTGTGGTATATTGTCTGTAAATCAGACTGATTTATTCCATTTATTTATTTTCCTCTTATCCTTTTTTATCAACATGTTTCCCTTTGAAGTGGCTTATGGAACTCTGAATGGCTTTTTTGGAATTTCTTGAATTATCGCAAACCCCACAACCATGTCGCTAGTGCCTCACTGGAGGATTATTATCACTATGATTTTCATTATCATTATTATTTGAACTGATCCACTTTTTTATATGTTATCTGGGAGCAACCTCAGAAAAAAACAGAGAGGTTTCACTGACCCACACCACTGCAGCTCTTCTAATTCTTTGGAAATTCTTTGAACAAAGTAAAAAGCAGTATCATCACTGACAAAAAGAGCTTCGCTGGGTATTTTCAAAATAGAAAGAAGAGAAACTAATCATTTACATTACTTTTGCCCTGTTGGTCATCCCAAGTTATTTGCTTAAGGTGGGTGGCCATATAAATGTTCTAAATAAATAAATAATGGAGGAAAAACTCTTACATTAAACACGACTATATTGGAATAAAAAACACTTAAAAAAGAACTCAGCCCAGTTTCATAATTTCTACCTCTACTAGATAGAAGACTTGGAAAGCTGTAGGTTATCCAGCCATCAAAACCTTCTAGAACAGAGTCCCCAATCTTTTGGCATCAGGGACCGGTTCTGTGGAGAGAGGTTTTTCCATGGATTGGAGGGTGTGTGGTTTTGTGTGCTGCCTGTATCCCGTGGATGGGGCTTTGCTTGTTTGTGCAGACCGGTTGCTGGCATGCTGCGGCCCGATGCTGGTCCGCAGACCGGGGGTTGGGGGCCTCTGTTCTAGAAGTTTGATTGCATTTCTGTGCAAACATCCATCTCAGAGTTTGAGGCTTAAAATATCATAGCACATGTACTGAAGTACCAACTATGATACTAAGAGTTGTAGGCCAGGGAGACAAGGTGCCCAATGAAAATACAAGCATGAACATAGTGTTAGTGGATAAAAAAAAAAGAGAAGGGTCAAAACATTTGGTATTGTCACAGAATGATAAATTTGTCTTGGATTTAATGTGAGGACTAAGGTTACCCTCTCCTCCCTTGTTTTTATAAATAAAGGAATGTGATAATAAGAATCTTTCCAGAACTGAATGATGAGGTTGAGCCTTGTCATTTGATACCAAAGCAATGAATCACTACATTTCTGTGATAATTTTTTGCTGTAGAGATGGCACAAAGCTGGAGCACCAAAAGCCCAGCACAACTCAGTCAATGCACTATTGATTTCAAAGGCATCCTGTGGCAAAATGCCCTCTGCTCCAGGCATTTGGGATGACTGCTCCTTAATCACAGAAGAAAATATTGCAGCAGCAGCTATGGTTAATCTATGTGTGTGTGTGTGTATTTGTGCATGCTGAATGTGTTAATTCTGCTGTACAGATGAGGCAGGCAAGAATCTTTTGGCCATTCATTCTGTCCTTTTTAAAATTTATTTTCATTGCTCTCCCACATCTTTCCAGACTTCAGCATGATTAGAGTAAAAATTAGCAGTGTAACTTTATACATGATTCCGTTATCGGAAAGATAAGATAACATTACCTCATACTTACTGAATTTCAGTTGTTGCAAAGCAGTCTAGGCAGAAAGACTGGGGCAGGACTTTCTTCAGAGGGAATGGGATGTGCAGGGCAGACACTTTTAAAATGAAGGATCAGCCTAGCCTTATGCTTCTTTACAGACCTGGGCAATTGAACAGTATATTGATCATTTAGTGAAGAATATGTTTTTGACTGTAATAGCAAATGGAAAAAAAAACCTGAGAGCTGTTTCTGAGGTAATCCATTAGAGGTTTTCTAGAGCAGTTTCAATAATAGAAGCTTATGTTAAGCTTGAGATAAATTTTCAAGGCCTGGTTTATTTCAGCAAGACTTTTCCAAGGGCATTTAAAACTACACATCTTCAGGTGTTGTTGAGATATGTCCCCCAGAAGAATCATACAAGGCAGGCCATCTGTACAACTTGTGCTGATCCCACAACTGTACCCTGCCAGATATGGGACTTGGACTTGTCTTTGTGAATTGTTTATGAGAGAAAAATTCACTGAACATACAGAAAAAAAACGAGAGCAGCTTTTTCCAATTATCATGAGCATACAGTCTATATACAGTTTGGTTTAACCAGAACTGAGTTTTGGGTGAGTGACTGCACCATATTTTTGCTTTTCTTGCTAAATAAGCAAAACAAAACTCTGAAATTCACCTCGGAATGTATGGCTACAGGAAGCTAATATACATAAACTTATTTTTTCTCTTTCTGCATTGTTGGAATGATGAGGTGGATGGTGATTTCTGAATGGAAGGCAATAGAAGTTTTCTTTTATATCCATGATATTTTTTAGGAAACAATGCATAACTTGATGTTTAATATAGTGGTGTACTAAATTAATTGCCAATGAGAACTAGGCAATCCTGATATGAAGGAAAGTACCTTGGGACTCTTCAAATCAACATTCCAACATCCTGTTTTGTTTTCACAGCTTCCCATAGTTGAAAAAATAAGAATCATAGCTCAGAAGATCTATGGAGCTGAGGATATAGAGCTCTCTCCTGCAGCACAATCTCAAATAAATTGTTACACTCAACAGGTAAAAGCAAAGACTATATGCAAATAGATATATTGTGAGTGCCATTCCTATTTTAAAATGTATCGGTTTAAACAATGAATAAAAACTGCCCAGGATATAATGCAGCTGTAGACCAAGGCCCAATCTTTCTGTATGTGCCTTTAAACCCAAAGATGCTTTTGAAAATGCAACTGAACCTTTGAGTTAATCATGACCTGGATGATACTTGCTTTTAACTTTTCTTACTTTTTCCCATCCCAGCCTACTACTGCTGGCCCTTTCGGTGACTTGTTTATTAATATCACCAAGGTCTTTCTGAATGAGAATGCTGTCAGGGCCCCACAATTATGGATTTGTGTAACCTTGAGAAAGGAAAGGCTCCTGGTTAAATGACTAGAAAAGTACATTGGAAGGACTTGTTATCTTACCTTAACAATAATCAATCTCAGGAATTCCTAGATTAATCCCTTTTAATTATGGATGTATATGTGTTCAGTCATATATCACAAGGTACCATTTTAAGGGTATACAGTTGTGTTTGGTTTGTCTCAGTAGTTAATATATTGTTTATTGGTTTGGCTGTTGAGCCAAATTGCTGAGTTATTGTATAAAATGTTGCAACTGCTCTCTTTCTGATCTATACTGGGCTTGAAACAGGCATTTAAGAAATTATTATTAATTAAGATGTATATTTATAACATCTTGCAACAATCCATTGAAGCTTGAGCCAAAGACTTATTCGTAGAAGTCAGCAATGTACTGGAAATAAAATTTAGCTTTATTATACAGCATGCAAAACCTTAGAGAGGAGACTGTTGTTATTTCAGTGTGGTATAGATACGTTCACTCTCGTTCTCATTTCTTTTTTGACAGAGATTTGGGAATTTGCCCATTTGCATGGCAAAAACTCACCTGTCCCTTTCCCACATGCCTGAGAAGAAAGGTGTTCCCACTGGGTTTGTTCTGCCTATCAGCGATGTAAGAGCCAGTATTGGAGCTGGGTTTATTTATCCACTGGTGGGAACGGTGAGTAGTGTTGTTGCATTTGAAAAATTTGTAAAATTATGTTTGGAACTCTGTGGTACAAACAGAATAGAAATAAGTAACCAGCCATCTCTGAGATACTTTATCTGTTTACAAGGATTTACATCAAATAGTTGCTGAACCAAGTATATTGATTCAAATGTAAAGGATTCATTGTACAAACCCAAATAGGAGAGGAGTAGATTTATGTTTCTTCATACAGCAATTTCTCAGGTATGCTTCTAAAATTCAAAGGTTATAAAGCAGACCACAACTGAGCCCAAAATTTCTGTTGCTGAGCAAAACAGTTGTTAAGTGAATTGTGTCCCATTCTACGACTATTTTCCTTAACATCTTCCTGTGTGAACTTAATGGTGTTGATGAGTTTGGTGAAGGCTTCTACTTGTTGTGTTTTAATCTTGATCTAAGTATCATCCACATACTTATACCAGTGACTGGGTGGAATTCCTGGGAAGGAGTTTAGGGCTTTGGCTTCTACTTCTTCCTTGTAGAGATTGCCCACAATGGGGGATGCAGGTGAACCCATGGCGTAGCTGTGTTTTTATCTGTAGAAACCTTCATGTTATTTAATGTCAGGCAGAGGTCCAGCATGGCACCTATACGATCTGGACTGAGTTTAGTTCGGTCACTTAAGGTGCTGTCTTGTAGCAGTCATTTCTTCACTACCATGACAGCTTCAGTTGTGGGAATGCAGGTAAAGAGTAAAAGTGACATCATAAGAAACCAGGGTCTCATCCGGATTGGATATTAAATTACCGATAATAATAACAACTGTCCTTTTTACAGAATCTAAACACAAAGCAGTCATAAGAAGAATGTGCTCTTGTAGTGTTGCCTGACCAGAGCACAGTCTGATCTTCTTACATGAGCAAGACATTTGGAAATAATAAGACAGCTTTGTTCTGCATTACCAGTGAAAGGGCACAAGGAAGGAAGTGGATCCCAGCTAGATGTGCTTTGAGAAATCAGGAAATTCTGTCATGAGGATTCTCTGGCCTTGCAGTCTGCTTTCTATGTATATAGCCAGGAAACATTCCTTTCATCACAAGCACAATAAAATGTCAGAATGTCCAGAATGTGACTTCAACCTTTAGTGCTCTCCTGAGAGGCTTGTTAATGTCTTGTGGCATATTATGAATAAGACTAAATGTAAATTGTATTTGCCTCACTGAAATTATAGAGATACTATTATACAGGTAGTCCTAGATTTACGACCATAATTGAGCCTAAAATTTCTGTTGCTAAGTGAGATAAGTTTGTTTTTGCCTTTTTTATGGCCTTTCTTTAGAGAAATAAGAAAATTTAAAAAAACAGAAAAACAAAAAGCGAAGAATATAGAAAGAGCAGCCAGGGTGAAAACACATCAGTCATAAGTTAATATCAATAATGTACATGTTCAGTTCTATTTTTTGACCTCCAGAGTTGGGGTCAGTCTAAGCTCTGGTCAGTAATTGGTCAACTCTGATCTCCTTTCAAATTGATACACAAGTCTAGTGTTCAAACTTCCTTTTCTAGGTTAGATTGTTGGGAGAAGGGGAACCATATTCATATACTAATTTTGAACATTTATGTCAGAAGCAATTTAAAACTTTTCAAATATTTTGAAACTCGGCCTTATAATATATTGTTTTGCGCTGAAAGTTCCTATGTGATAGGTAAGTCTATTTAAAGCTGCACACAGCTTTTTCCAATGTTGTCGTGTTTTTTATGTCATTTTGCAATAACTCTGACTATTTTATGTTCACAGGTGGGCTTTTGACATGATGACCTAGTTATATGGCAAGCAGGCAGGAAGTTTTGTTAAATTTGTTTAGGAAGTTGGTGAGGTCACTAGTGAGTTATGCTTGGGTGGGGAATGATTGGATTCTCTTGTGCTCGTGAGAGATTCAGACCCACCCAAAAGTTATTGCAACTTTGTACTTTCCCACATATTAGTTAATCTGCTTTAGTGAGAGTGCTCTGTGCGACACAATGCAGAAGAATTCCACTTTGACTTACTCCAAGGACAACAATGATTTAGAGACAATACAGAGCTGCATTCTTTGCCTTTATACAAAGTTGAGATAAACATAATCTTATTCAGCTAGTGTTTGAAGCTTCAAGGTTTTTATTGGTTCTTTCTTTACAAAATGATAAACTAATCCTATGTTTATAAAGTTAATTTCTAATTAATATTGTTTTGAATAGAAAATGTTTCCATTAAAAATATACATTATTTTAACAGTCATATACATTTTTGAATGCTGAAAGTTACTGGTCTTGTTGATTCACACTCCCTAAAATATTTTCTGACCCTTAGCTGAAAGTTGATGACTGAACATTTACCGTAAGTCACAACAAGGTCTTAGGCATTCCAGAAAGAAGTCTATAACTATTAAGAGGTTTTTTTCCCCTAAATGACTGGCTTAGGATTGGTGCTAGTTCGTTGTTTGCAGGGGTTAACTCTTTTCATTCATATGCTGATCTCAGCTTTCTGGATCTCTTTAGGCACCATCAATTTCAGAAGTGTTATAAAATCTATAAGTAACCTAAGAAAGTTTTTCAACACTGGATATAAATATTTTGTGAAGCTATAGGTGTAGGTTGTTCTGATTTTGAAGAATGAATTCTTCACTACTTGTTGCTTTCTAATGGTTTATTTGTTGAACCAGAGTCTTTCAGTGAGGACACAGATTGCATATGATGTTAGATATGGCCACCAACAGTTAAGCAGAAGTTCTAGTATTTTAGAATCAAAATTTTCAGTTGCATCATGTCATTTTGGCAAGCAGCAGGAGAGGTGCCCTTTCTCTCTGTCACAATACGATCATAAGCACATGGCTTATGATTTCAACCTCCATCTTCAAGTCACTCTTTTTCACATTTATTCTGAGATAATTTATAAGACATTCCAAATAGTCATAGCAAAATTGAAACCTTTGAGATACTATAGATAGATAGATAGATAGATAGATAGATAGATAGATAGATAGATAGATAGATAGATAGATAGATATTTATTTATTCGGATTTGTATGCCGCTCCTCTCCGAAGACTCGGAGCGGCTTACAACATATATATATAAACAATTGAACAAATCCGAACAACATTAAAAATACAAACCCCATACATACTCATCAATCACACCACAATCAACAATCATCCCCAGGCCTGCCGGCAGAGGTAGGTTTTTAAATTCTTTCGGAAGGCCAGGAGGGTTGGAGAAACGCGGACTTCAGGAGGTAGTTGGTTCCAGAGGGTGGGCGCCGCAACAGAGAAAGCCCTCCCCCTAGGGCCCGCCAAATGACATTGTTTCGTTGACGGGACCTGGAGGAGGCCGACCCTGTGCGCTCTTACCGGTCGTAGAGAAGTATGTGGCAGAAGGCGGTCCCGTAAGTATCCTGGTCCCAAGCCATGAAGGGCTTTATAGGTAATAACCAACACCTTGAATTGGGCTCGGAGACCAATAGGCAACCAATGCAGCGTGCGGAGAGTTGATGAAATGTGGGCACAACGAGGAAGACCCACAACTGCTCGCGCAGCTGCATTTTGCACTAATTGTAGTCTCCGAACACTCTTCAAGGGTAGCCCCATGTAGAGAGCGTTGCAGTAGTCGATCCTCGAGGTGACAAGGGCATGTGTGACTGTGAGGAGTGACTCCCGATCCAAGTAAGGACGCAACTGGTGCACCAGGCGAACCTGGGCAAATGCCCCCCTCGCCACTGCCGACAAATGATGATCCAATGTCAGCTGTGGATCAAGGAGGACTCCCAAGTTGCGAACCTTCTCTGAGGGGTTTATAGATTCACCCCCCAGGGTAATCGAAGGACAGATAGAAGTGTCCTTGGGAGGCATCACCCACAGCCACTCTGTCTTATCTGTTAACACCCATCCAAACCCTCACAGCCTCCAGACACCGGCACATCACCTCAACCGCTTCACTGATATGGCCAGGAATGGAAATGTACAGCTGAGTATCATCAGCGTACTGATGGTATCTCACTCCGTGGCAGTGGATGATCTCACCCAGTGGCTTCATGTAAATGTTAAAAAGTAGGGGGGAGAGAACCGACCCCTGAGGCACCCCACATGGGAGTAACCTAGAGGTGGACCTTCGATCCCCCACAAACACCGACTGCGACCGACCAGTGAGATAGGAGGAGAACCACCGCAATACGGTGTCCCCCACTCCCAATCCCTCCAGCCGGCGCAGAAGGATACCGTGGTCAATGATATCGAATGCCGCTGAGAGGTCAAGAAGCACCAGGACAGAGGACTGGCCTCTATCCCGGGCTCGCCAGAGATCATCCATCAGAGCGACCAAAGCAGTTTCGGTGCTGTAGCCGAGCCTGAATCCCGACTGCAGAGGGCCCAGATAATCGGCTTCCTCCAGAGACCACTGGAGCTGATGCGCCACCACCTTCTCGACAACCTTCCCCACAAAGGGAAGGTTGGAGACCGGACGATAGTTGGTCAAAATTTCTGGATCCAGGGAAGGCTTCTTGAGGAAGGGGCGCACAAGTGCCTCCTTTAAGGGAGCCGGAAAGGACCCCTCCCTCAAAGAAGCGTTGACAATCTCCTGGATCCAGGTAGGTGTCACCACCCTACTGGCCGAAACCAGCCAGGAGGGACACGGGTCCAACAAACAGGTGGCAGAACATACAGATCCAATGGCCCTGTCCACTTCCTCAGGCGTAACAGCCTCAAACTCTCCCCAGATGACTGGACAAGAACATGCCCCTGTCCCCTCAACTGAATCATTATCAGTCGACTCTGCTACACAATTGGAGTCTAGGTCAGCCCGGATCTGAGCCAGATAGATAGATAGATAGATAGATAGATAGATAGATAGATAGATAGATAGATAGATAGATAGATAGATAGATAGATAGATAGATAGAGTGTGTGTGTGCGCGCACGCACATACATACATATATACCTGCACGATGTTGCCAATTCATGTTATGGTAGATAGCTTTAAATTTAGAATACCCTGAGGCAACATTGGGACTATTCATCTAGATAAATCAAAGTTCTAGTCTGGAATAATTCACATTGATTTTGGTGGGGAATGGTAGATAAGGACGAAAATAGAAATGGTTTCCTTTGAGAGGCCACTTACTCCAATTTATATCTTATTTGGAATGGGAAAATATCCCCATGGTGCTGCTGAGAAACTTCTATTTCACTGATGAATTTCAGCTCTGTGACATGGGGTCCAGGGGGTGCAGGTGGGCTGCTCAGGGACAGCATGCAGCCCTCAGGCCACAGGTTACCAACTCAATGTACATATAGTCTTTTTCCCCCTTGGAATTTTGCCTGATGATTGATGTTATTTTTAGTTTGTATACTTTGAACAAATTAAAAAAAGATAATGGGAAAAATTACAATTCAAGTTGCATTTTTATGTGTGAAAATATAGTTCAAGATTAACCACAAACACAAGAGCAGAATTAACACAAGAGAGAATAGGCTATACAGTACATCAATATAATTGGATTATGAAGATAATTTGTTTTAAATCTAATAGGTCAAGACTATTTCCTGCTTCGCATTCTTGCCTTTTTTTCAGTTGATTCTGACAATTGGTTTTAATTATACAATGTGTGAGGAAAGCATATATGTTTGCTATTATAATCTCCACATCTACTGTACTACCCAGGACATTTTTTGGGGGGGGGGTATATATTAAATTGTAATGGATGAGGGAAAAATCCTCAGCTTGATAACAGCACTATATAATATAATAACATTTTCCCCTTATAGCTATTTTGGCAGCTGGAAATAGTTTAATTTTGATAAGTTTGACATAAAGAATGGAATGTGGTCATTTTTAGAGACCAGAAATATATAGGATAAAAGTTAAAGGAAAATGGAGCAATGAAACTATGAAACAACTGAGAAGTTGTTGGTTGCTTTTTCTCCAATCAATGGCAGCTATGTGCTGTTCCGCTCAACTGCATTGCAAGAAAATATTACATTAATTATTAACAGTAGAAGAAAAATACAGCTTCTTTATTTCACTATATTTAAAGAATGGCAGGAATCTCCAAGGGAGTTACATTTATTTTTCTAGAATCACTGTTAGATTTTTAAAAATGCATGGGCAAAACTTTATACAGAAAAAATAACAGAAAAGATATTCAGAATATACATAATTCATGCTTGCTATAACAAAATCTGGGTGACTTGTAAATCAGTTGTTGAAGGAAAAGTCTTCATCATGGTTCAGTCCAAGCTGGGAATAAACAACATGGCAACTGCACATGTAGGGAGTAGGTTTTTATACCCTCTGGAGCCTTTTGTTTGGAGTTCCTGTGGCATGTACTTTGACCTGAGTCTGAGTGTGCCCTTTGGCATCTGTGGGTTAATCCTATTATGTCCTGTCTTAGAGTTTGGATGGGGTATGTAGAATTTAAGTGTCTTTGTCTTCCTAAACTTCTAGCTGGGGGCCTCCAACCTTCCTGGATTATTTACATCTGCATTTCTACAGACCTGTTTCTGCTTGGGGGAGGGAGACTTGGGGCTATTAAGAAAAACTGGGGCATGCTTTTCTGCCTCTTTAATATTTCCTTCTCTGGGCGGGGGGGGGCTGACTTCCCACATAGTAAAGATATAAATTACTTTAGGCCTTCATAGCTCACTATCTTTTTAAGCATCTTTTATACTCCTTGTGTGGATTTCTTGAAAGAACGATAGGAACCTGAGAAGGAAATTTGGATATGCTTTTTGAAAGTTGAATCTGAGATGCAGTTTTTGTTGCAAAGTGTCATTCACAGATTACAATAGAAAACAGAAAACCTGAAGAATATAAATGATAACAAAAAAAAAAGGAATGCGCTATCTTCATTCAATAGCCTTCATTTTAAGAGTATTTCTATGTAAAAATACAGTGCAAGTAGGACGCCTGTCTGCCACAATCTTCTTTTGTTTGTCTTTATTCTCTGAGATCATAACTTCCCTTCCAATACTTCTCATATAATACAGAATGAGAAATTACAAATTCATTCAAATGACATTGATCTCAGTGAGATCATTAAGAATGAGTAAATTACAGGACAAGTATATTGGAGACAGAACATGATGTAATCAATACATTTTAAGAATGGATCAAGTTGTCTCTTTAACTCCCAGCCAGCTACATTAACCAATTAAGATTAAGGAGACCACAAAGGCAAGGGGCAAATTGGATAGGTATATTATTTTGCTTTCATATTAAAGTTTTTCACTGTAAGTGGTCTCTAATAGAAAGAGTGGCTGAATCATTACAAGCATTCATAAAACTCTGGGGTCTTCCTGCTTTTTTCTTCTGATATCTTGCTCTTTGTTCTCCTTTCTCTGCCTGCCAGGAAAACTGTCAGCTTACTCTCTTTATCTAATCCATTGCTAAGAATGTTTGGCACGCCTTGAGCAGATGAGAAAGCTTCCTTCCCTTTGAGAGTCTCTCTCCCTAATTAGTCAGCCATATTTGTTTTTATTGCGTTACTCAAGGAAGAAATAGAAGAAAAGAGTTTAAATTGGTAACTTATAGAGGTATGCAATGGTAAATTATCTTGAGAGGAAAATCAGATGTTCAAACCAGCATATCACATTCCCCATCATTATGTGATAGAGGTTCTAATTCCACTGTAATGAAATAATTTGAGCCCAGAGACATGACCGATATGCATTTTCTTTGTTGCCTGATTTTTAATCATTTTCTTTTCTTTTTCTTTTTTCTTTAAATATTCTACTTAGTAATAGAGGGTTTCATATTCTCTGAGCAATGGAAGTTTCCATGTCTTCTGCAGACTGGTATCCACAAAGGCATAGGGGAAAGAGCCTTCGTTATCCAAAAGATTGCTTTGATTGCAATAAAGATGATTAGGGGACTGGAGGCTAAAACATATAAGGAACGGTTGCTGGAATTGGGTATGTCTAATTTAATGAAGAGAAGGACGAGGGGGGACATGATAACAGTGTTCCAATGTCTCAGGGGCTGCCATAAAGAAGAGGGAGTCAAGCTATTTTCCAAAGCACCTGAAGGCAGGACAAGAAGCAACAGGATGGAAACTAAGCAAGGAGAGAAGCAACTACCGGTAGAACTAAGGAGAAACTTCCTGACAGTTAGAACAATTAACTAGTGGAACAACCTGCCTCCAGAAGCGGTGAATGCTCCAACACTGGAAGTTTTTAAGAAGAAACTGGACAGTCATTTGTCCAAAATGGTCTAGGGAAATATTTTCTATCTGTACAATGGAGGAGAGAGAGTTATGTTTCCCTCGCTCAGCCTCAAAACTGCAATTTGTTTTGATGTCCTTGGGGATGTAATTGTTTGGTATTAAAATGTTTAGTACTTTTCCCCTCATCATTTACTTGCATTAGCAAATGGTACAAAGAAAATGCTTTTTCTTTCCAAAGAGATTCTAGTGTGTGTCTGATTCCATAAAGGAACTTCTTCCTCATGATTGGAGCACAGATATCTCTCTGAACTGGATTCATGAGGTGTAATTCAGGAAGATATAGCAATAGTGTTGGATGTAGCTATATGATCTGCCTATATTTTGTGGATTCAGTATGTAAAAGTACATGAAGGTGGATCTGCACCAAATCAGTACTGTACATATGTTGTGTCTACCAAATGTTGTTGCAACTTTCATTGTCATTCCAGTTTTAGTGTATATGTGTAAAGCTTTCCTAAATTTCCAGCAGCAATATTTAATATCTTCAGATCAGTAGTAATGCATGTGGTGCTCCTTTCTTTACTCTGCAAAAAATTATCTTCACAGCTAATTGAAATATTCCAAGCGCATCTTGCAAACTTTGTTTCCACATGGTGGCACTCCAACATGGATCTCAAATTTGCTCACCAGATGGGTGATTGTGGATCTTCCCAGAATTATCTGTTAGGATTATTATGAGATAAGCCGATGTCTTTTGCTGCTCTCAGGTGTATTTGTCAAACTTCTAAAGGTATTTTTTTTAGAGAATGTTTTGATATGTAAGAACACAATCCAAATAACTCCTGTTTAGAGCATCTCTTTCAAATTTTGCAGGCCATAGGAAGAAAAATGTTATCACAGAATACCAAATTCATGTTCTCCAATACATATTGCATTTTCACAGATTTCTCTTTTTAAAATAGATATTTGTATGTCGTACAGTTGATGCACTGACCATTATAAAACTAATGCACAGTATGATGTTTTCAAAGATATTTAGTCAACATCATAGTTTGATTTAAATTGAGATAGGGCAGTTTTTTCAATTGCTTTGAGACTTGAGTGCAATGGATGACATTAATTTTGGTCTCACGCATGTACCATTCATCACAGAAACACGTGAGATCAAAATAAAAGGGCATCTAAATGCTGTACGTGTAATCAGGATCTTCATTGTCGTCAATCCAGTCTCCCTTTTTTGTGTACAAAATGATGGAGGGACTTGCATTTGAAATGTTGGCAGCCAGGCCCAGCTGCTGTTAAAAGAAGTGCTGTTAAAAAAAAAAAGTATAGGACTCATTGCTGACTAGCTTCCCACTCTATTACTTTATTTCTAGGCTGACACCTTTGAAACTACACACTCTAATTGGTAGTGGGGTGTTTAGCCTGAGGATAGTAACATTTTTAATTGTTTGTTCAGATCTGGGGGAAAAAAAACAATGACGACAAATGGACCTTCTTTACTGCCTGGTGAAAATGGATTAGGGATTGCTGTATCCAGAATTTTGCAAAATGCATTATCCTGGGCCTCCCTCTTTTTTCCATCTTTCCTCTCATTGCAGGGCTTTTTATTGATTTTCTATTGAGGAAGCTTCTCATTGTGATGTTTAAGTCAGAATGGGACAACTTAATAATGATGATGATGATGATGGAAGGGACCTTGGAGGTCATCTAATCCAACCCCCTGCTCAGGCAGGAAACCCTATTCCATTTCAGACAAATGGCTGTCCAGTATTTTCCTAAAAACTTCCAGTGTTGGAGCATTCACCGCTTCTGGAGCAGGTTGTTCCACTGATTAATTGTTCTAACTGTCAGGAAGTTTCTCCTTAGTTCTAGCTTGCTTCTCTCCTTGATTAGTTTCCACCTGTTGCTTCTTGTCCTGCCTCCAGGCGCTTTGGAGAATAGCTTGACTCCCTCTTCTTTGTGGCAGCCCCTGAGATATTGGAACACTGCTATCATATCCCCCCTCGTCCTTCTCTTCATTAAACTAGACATACCCAATTCCAGCAACGGTTCCTTATATGTTTTAGCCTCCAGTCCCCTAATCATCTTTACTGCTCTTCTCTGTACCCTTTCTAGAGTCTCAACATCTTTTTTACATCATGGTGACCAAAACTGCTGCAACTAACTCAGCATGGCCAACGTGCCGCAGGATAACTTGCTATAGTCAACTCGCCATGGGACAACTTAACAATTCTATTTAGTTATTTAAACTAAATAACAATTATTTTAATTTTTGCCATTCACATTTCATTCTGTGTATGGTATGAGCCTTTGTATCCAATATAATCAATAGAACAGGGAGTTTCCTTCAATTCTCTTTTCACACGTTACTCCAACTCATTTGCATGCATTTCAGGAACTGAGACCCCAACTATGGAATTCTGTTCTTTGCTACTCCCACTCCACACACATCGTTTAAGAAGGATCTGGAGATTCACTTACAAAGCAAATGTGCTTGATGGGAGTCAGAATGGCAGTAGGGCTATTTTGCTGTATAATGTTACATGATAGATGAGTTTCAAAATCTGCGTAAGTTTCATTTTTATTGTGATTCTCGGTATATGGATTCCTTGTGTGTAATTTTAACCGCTGTTTTAATTCTTATTTTTAAAAAACATGTTACTGTGGTTGGTAGAGGGATATCACGTAAAAGCGTTTTGGTTTGGTTTGGTTGATTCTTATTTAAATCTTAGAGGAAGTCCTCGATTAACAATTACTCATTCAGCTGCCATTTGAAATTGCAAAAGCGCTGAACAAGTAGTACTTATGGCCGGTCCTTAAAGTTCTGGCCATCTCAGCATCCCTGTGATCATGTGATTGAGATCCGGGTGCCTGGCAACCAGCTTGCACTCATGACAATTGTAGCATCCCGTGGTCATGTAATCACCATTTGCAATCTTCCCTGATGGCTTCCCATAAGCAAAGTCCATAGGGAAGCTGGCAGGGCAGGTCATAAATAAGTCCAATAAATTGTTCTTACTCTTCTCCACCTGGTAGCACCAAGCCTGCCCCCCCTGTACTCATGCCACCTCTCCAACCACAATCCTTGCTTAACAATGCCAACAAAGAGTGCCTAGATTGCCCTCACTAAACAATGCAGTTGTGTGATCTCAGGTTTACTACCGCATTGCTTAGCAATGGAAATTACAGTCCCAGTTACTGTTGTTAACCAAGGAATGTCTCTATATATCATATTATATGTGACACAGTTGTCTAAGCACATGTAATATTATAGATGCTCATTTTATTATTTTCATTTTAAACTGTGTAATTGTCTTAATGAGAAACACAAGTCATTGGCCTTAACACAGTATAAGTAAACTTTGAGTTATCCCTATGGGAACCATAGTACTAGTGTTTTAGTCAGCTTTAATGCAAAACTGTACATATTTAGAGAATTTCTTTGTTTAATTACAACTGGCAAAGAGATTACATGCAGAATATCGAAGCAATTGTAAAAGAGGAAACAGCGTAGAATAGGAGAGAAAGGCAAATTCTACTTTGATTCTTCACAACTTGAATCATAATGTAGGGTCATTCTGAAACACAACCACCAATAAGCCATTAGTTCAGGGTCTACAATTACGTATCAGAATTACCGCTGCCTGAAATCAGTTACATATGGCCTTTAAAGTCCTTCCAAATGTTAATGAGAGTTAAAAACCTTTCTCCACTGTTTAACTTGTAAAGAAAAGAAAAATAATTCTGAAAATATAGGAAACAGTATCTACAAGCTTTAAAATTACATGAAATACTAAAAAAGATTCATCCACTGTTCATATATGTCTGCAGAAAAGAGTGACTAGTTTGAAATCCCGTATTTGGATCGGGTTGGTATAAACTAGGATTCCTCAGAGTGGTATTAACCCCCATAGCTTAATGGGACTATCCAGGGGGTTGATGCTAGTAATAGTACGGTAGTAGTAATACTGTTAGTTAAAGTAGTATTTATTAAATAATTTTCTTATAATAAACATTTGGGGGTATTTGGAACTCATAAGAGGGTTGATGAGCTGAAGACTTTGGGCACCCCTGATACAAAGCATATTAAAAAAAATAGAAAGCATCTGGATTGTTCTGGTAATAAATTAATATAAGCACTGACTTTCTAGCAGTTTGGATCTTTGATTTGTTCATCCTTATCAATGAACAATATCTTACCATATTACATTGGCTGATGTGTTAGAAAAATAAAAACACATCTGGGACATTTCTTTGCAACCCTGATAAATAATTTATTTTAAATAGGGGGTTAGAATGTTAATTCATTCCTCATATCAGTAATTAGCGACTCATAGAGACAACTTTATAGATCTAATATATCTTAATGGTATCTTACTCCATTAATTTCTTCCTCTGCTTTTCAAAGCCAATGTACCTAAACAAATTTTACTTGCATCTTCCTTGATCATTCCAGTGATAAAGAACCATATCTAGTTAAAGATTCAGAATATAGAGACATCATCATCCTCACAAATCTGTTGGTTTTTTAAAAAAGATTTGGATATATACAGTAGATCTGTTTGTGAATAATAATGCAGAAAATAATGGAACATTTTCGGATCTCCAATAGGTCTTAACCTCCAGCATACATTCACCTATGTTAGTTAGCTATTCATTATTGTCTGTTCATGTTTGTTTATCAAAGGTACGGTATATTGAAATGTAGAGTATTTCCCTTAGTTTTTTTGACATATTTACTAACTTTATTATGAAAATGAATTCAGAAACTGCTACTGCAATTAAGCTTATTCAGAAACTAATTATTAACTTAACTAATTAACTAAAATAATTATTCAGAAAATAATTAAAGTCAGCAAAATCTGTTTAGGAATGCTATACTATACTTCCACATCGGAAGCACCAAAGCACTTTCATGTTAAAAGGATCAACTGGTGACATCACCATTGCCCGGGGAATGCCTCGTTGGGGGCTCCTTTCATGTCCCCATTAAGGTGCCCACTGAAATGGTAACTATTTATTTATAGTTGCCTGCTTTCGAACTGCTGGGTCATCAGATGCTGGAGTGAGTGACATGAGCTCACCCCACCGCTTGGTAGCAACTGGGTCTCAAATGGGAGCATATTGATCATCAGCCCTAACCATGTGAGCCCTCATGCTCATCTGTTTAAGGAAACAAAACAAAACAAAGAATCATGATTATATTAGAAATGAATAATTTCAGGGAATAAATTACCTAAAATAAGGAATGTATCTACTGACAGGGAAAGAGCACAACAGATCTAAGGTTAAGATATTTAGGTTGTGGTGAAAGCCTTAAGCTTGAAACACATAGTTCACTGAATGTTGACAGCATATGCATAAATATACTAAATATCACATTTAAATTACCCAGTTGATTTTAACTTCCTGAAATAGCAAATAGTGAATTTTGCCCAATTTTGGTTATGATGCTTTTAAAGGGGGTAGGGCAACAGAAATTAAAATAGCTTTATAAGAGAATGAAACGATGACGTGGCAGGTTTAGGCTCTGCAGTATCGTGTGGATGTGTACACTACCACAGAGACAAAGAGTTTACAATAGTAACAATTAAAAATATTAAATCCCACATATAAAATCACAGAAATGCAAAGCTCACAGTGAATGTGCAATAATCTTAAATTAATATACAATGCAATGCATATAAAAGGACTATCAGTAAAATCATACCAAGAATTTAAGAGCAATTTTATCACTTTGGTTTTACTGGGTTCTACTGAATATTCCGTTCCACTGGATGCTCTTAATAAAGCTGAAGTTAGTTTATTTTTATTAGCTTTCATTTAATCAAATTTTAGGAGAAAGCTCTTATTGCAAACATAGTACAGGAATGCATTATATAGCTGTTCAAGTAAACGCTTTATTTTCAATCTTCCTCTCCATTGTGCAGGGGAGAATCTATTGAGTAAGATGAGATATACAATACTGTATGTTGACCTAAGGAAGTATATGACCATCTCCCATGAAAAACTATGTATAGCTATACTTTTCAACTTACACAATACAAATGATGTCATTCACAAAGGGAAAATAGGAACACATTTCTCTGCATTTTCCTCATTAAAAGAAGGGAGAGTTTAAAAGATTTAACATTTTATTGTCTTGTGCTGCTTCTACATAGAGAATATGTATATTTTTGCATTTAAATATATACTTTAAAATATGCTATTTGAATTATGCATGTCTTAAAACATATATGAAGTTGTTATAAATTGTGCTGTGGTATACATTTCCCTTTTATTAGTCATAAAGCATTGTGAAAGGATTTAATGGAAACAAAGACAAATTAAGGAAAAGCAGAGGTTGGTTTGCTTTTATACACTTGTCAGTTTTTTATATGGCCAAAATTAGTGGACAATTTAAGACAGTCCATTAATGGAGATGCTTTCTGCGTAAGAGATTGAATATTTAGATGGATGCTATTAATGCAAATTAGAGGAAATCAAATCTCAGTGTTGCAATTAGCGTGGAAATGTGGTGAAATTGCAAAAATTCAAAAACCAGAAGGTGGTAAGAAAGACATATAAAAGCCATCATTTTCTACTATCTACTAGTTATCAGTATTTTTTGCAACTAATCTATTGTGATCCTAGATTGACAATAGTCTGTGCTGCTGCTTCTCCTGGTGAATGCTCTACCAATATTTACCTCAGCTGATCATTTCCTAAGCCAGTGATGGCGAACCTTTTAGAGACTGAGTGCCCAAACTGCAACCCAAAACCCACTTACGCATTGTCAAGTGCCGGGTGGGCGTGGCCCATTGGGTGGGCGTGGCCCATTGGGTGGGCATAGCTGCGATGGTAACGTCAGACTGGATGGGACTAAAAAGTTCAATCAATCAATTCCAACTTTGCAAGTTCTTTTTTTTTCCCCGTGAGAAGTTGAAATTGACTGATTGAATCTTTTTTTTTTTTTGCACACGGCGGCAGAGGCCTAAAGGAAAAAGGATTTATAAAACCCAGCTGAAGGCCTAGAACTGGGGCGACGGTGTGCGTGCCCACAGAGAGGGCTCTGAGTGCCGCCTCTGGCACCCGTGCCATAGGTTCGCCACCACTGTTCTAAGCCTTTCCTTACATTTGAAGAACAGGTATGTATGTATATATTATTGTGGTATTGTGCACCTTCTAAATTAGTCTGATGTCTTGTAGATGGAAGTGCCATCTTCTGTTCACTTCAGGCTGCAAAATATCTTAAGTGATTCCTGACTTTGCAACCATATTAGCTAAAACTATACTATAAGGATATTTGGCTCAGATAGGAAACGGTAAGACAAGAATTAAATGGCCCCAAATTCTAATTCTTGTGACTCTTGGTAAGACATTAAGCCATGCTGTTTACACTTTCTTCTGTTTTATTTTTTCTAATCAAAATATACCTAAAAGCAAATAGAGTATAACTGGAACTTTTGGAGTGCTGTGAACCTAATAAATTTGCCAGCAAGACAAAGAGAATTAAGTTTTAGAAGTTGCTGTGAAATTTCATGTATGCCTTCATGTATGCCTTAAATAGGTTGATAGTATCGCCTTACTTAAATACATTGCAGAAATCTATAGATTCTTAAGCTATTTATTGTTTAAGAATTGCTCATGTAGAGAAACTTTAATTTACTTGAAGTTACAGAAAAGAGGGAATAAGAGGAGGTGGGATTTTAAACAATATATGCCCCTGATTGAACAGTGATGCCAAAATGTTTCAGTAAAAATTAACTTATTTTAATAAAAGAAAATTCAATCAAGTTTTAGATTTGATTGCAAGGCTTGGATGTTCCTAACACGAACACAAGTTTTTCTTCATCTCAGAGATCAGGCATAGACCCAATATATATGCAATTAGAACTGATAATTAAAATGCAGTAACAAGGATACATTTTCAACTTACTTAGAACAAAATTATTCCAGGGAAATAATATCATTCATAACATATTAAATGTTTTGTTTTCGAAGTCTAAGAATTTTCATTAATCTAATTTTAAACTGCATAGGAGAGAAGCGTCTCTCCGTGAAACAGGAACAAAGAATGCAGCAAAAGTAACAGAAGGATTTAAGTATGACTCAGTTTCTCCAAGTTAGTTGGGCTATAATTTTCCATTGTAATCTTGTTTAATTATACACTTCTTAAGAACTATATATTTCTCAAATAAAACAAGAGTAATATTATCAGTAATATTCTAGGTGTATGTATCTATGTGGAATTTTGTGTTTTAGGAAGCGATATATTCAGAATAGCAGATCTACAGAAACCTCTTTTGTTTCAAGTTAACTCTTGTGCAAGCAAGTCATCCTGCCATTTGGTGATCTTCCAGGTTAGGTTTCTGTATGGTTCACAGGTGTAGCCAGGGGACAGTATGAGATATATTTTAAAGTGAGCATGTGCACTATAGATGTCTGCACAACATTGGGGGAATAGGTACTTCTAATTTGGTGGGGAAAAAATGCACAAATTCCCACTAACAATCACAAATTATGGACAACATTACTTTAAAAAAAATCAATTCAATGAGAAAGTATTATCTCAAGCAAGGAGTATTGTTCGATCAATTCACTCATTTAACCCACATATACATGCATGCATGCATGCATGCATGCATGCATGTACAGATGGATCACACACACACACACACACACACACAAACACACACAAGCATGATGAATTAATCATTTATTTATTTGTTTGTTTGTTTGTTTGTTTCGATTTCTAGGCCGCCCTATTCCGAAAATTCAGGGCGGCTTACAACATAATCAGTAGCATATAGAAATCAAATACATTATAAAACCCCTAAATTAAAACCAATCATCCGAAACAAACTCACAACAAACATACACTGGCTGGGGCAAGGTGTCAACTGCCCCAGGCCTGCCGGCAAAGATGTGTCTTTAACAGTTTGTGAAAGGCAGAGAGGGTGGGGGCAATACGGACCTCTGGGGGGAGTTGATTCCAGAGGGCCAGGGCCGCAACAGAGAAGGCTCTTCCCCTAGGCCCCGCCAGGCGACACTGTCTGGCTGACGGGACCTGGAGAAAGCCAACCCTGTGGGCCCTAACCGGTCGCTGGGTTTCATGGGGCAGCAGACGGTCCCGCAAGTAACCTGGTCCCAACATTCTCTTATCATGGCTAACCAGTTAAACTTAAAATGCCCACAGACATGGAGAGCTGGACAATAACCATCTTCCATTAATGCGTCCTAATAGCTGATATTTATTTCATGTTATCTGTCAGTCAGTATCAACAAGATTTAGACCTTGTAATAAGGTATTACTTTGTTCCTAAATTATCCCCACCATGATGCTAAGAATGGCAGAATGGCACAATTGTGTTTGTACATTTCATTCTATTTTGTATATAGGGGATTCCTATACTTCAGAGATGCTGTTTTTCCCAGAGAAGATACTCCTATAATTTGGGCTTAGTTGAAAAAAAAGCAGGAACCAATACCATGGAGTAAAGACATAGTGGGCTTCTGGAGAAATAGAATTGACATTCCAGTCTTCAACCCTATGGGCACCAGGAATTTGCTATAGTATCAAACTACTTTTCAAGTACTATTGAATTAATGGCAATATTCCTGTAAAACTGTCTGGTAATATGTGAAAAGTGGCTTGGATCAAGCAAGAGCCTTCCATGGATGGAAACCTGATGTCTTCATTGGGAATTTTCTGCTAGTTGTAGGGGGAAGGAGACTCTTTCCATCAATTTTTTATTCCAAGTGCTGGAAATGTTAACCGATTAGCTTTTCACGGGGCTTTGAAAACCTGTTTCCTTAGTCTTTGGGGCCAGGCAGTTAGGGCATCTCTGCTGATGATGTGGATTTCATGATATAGCTTTATTGTTTGTCTTGGGCATCATGGATCATTGTTTTAATTCGTTTATGCTGCCCTGAGTCATCATTGTAGATGGGCAGCCATATAATATGTATGTATGTATGTTTGTTTCTGGGTGTTATGAAAGGAAAGGAGAAAGCTTGCTTACTCTGTACTTCCAACACTGGAAAAAATCTGAGTACAGGTGATCCTCAGGTTGCTACCATTCATTCAGCAACCAGTTTTAATGCTGCTGAATGAATGGTATTTACTGGTCCTCAAAGTTCTGGCATCACAGCATCCCTGCAATCATGTGATTGTGATTTCTGACATTCCTTGCTGACTTCCCACAAGCAAAGTTAATGGGTAAACCACCAGGAACTCATAAATCAGTGTCAGGTGAGTTCCTTGTTTAATAACCCACATAGTCCTTGCTTAATGAGGGCAATCAGGATGATGGAATTGCTATCACTAAGCAACACAGTCAGATGATATCATCTTTGTAGAAATACTGTAATAAGTATATACGCCCATTATTTTAAATTTATATACATACATATCTGTTCATGAAGTCTCTGGTTTTCCTTGGGGGAAATATATGATTGATACCGGTAGATAGACTTGAAGGTATTGGGAGATAATGAAAATATCGAGAATTTGTTCTTGGTTTCAAGCTTCTAAATTTAAAGCAGGGAATGAATCATTTCTATGAAATGGCCTTGATTATTTTGTGCCTTGTTGGCGAACTTTATTTTTGAAGTTTGAAAGCTCCTCCCATTTTGAATATAATACTTTATACTGTTGTTTGGAATATTTAAACTTCCTAAATGCTGTCCTGATTTCAATTGTTGATTATATTGTTTAAAGAACAGATACATTTTCTTCTCTGAGAGAATAAAATGTTCTTGTTTGTAAAGTCAAGAAAGATTGCCTAATTTGAATGGGAGCCAGTCTTAATTTTGTATATGTGGCCTCATCATTCACATTATGTTAATAGCAAGTAGCAGCACACAAATGAATATATTTCTCTAGCTATGGGTGTTAATAGGAAAATAATGCATATGTGTGTGTGTTTAATATTAGCATTCCTTTTAATTAAAAAAATCAAATTATTAATCGATTAATATCTTTTTTAAAATGGCATATTAACATAAACATTTAAAATTGTACTAGTTGTTACATTTGAACTCTCCTTTTTGTGTAAAAATAAAATAAATCAATATATTTTTTATAAAACCATTCATTTCTAAATTTGATTTAGTGTGTTCCTAAAACATTTCTGAGATACTGAACAGGGATTGTGCCCTTAAAACAAAATTTAATGATTTCATTTATTTTTGAAAAGGATGCTGCCGCACAAATGTACTGTATTGTTATTACAGAGTTTAGAATGTTAGTTGACCTTCCAGCCAACTCAATGTTGCTCGCTCCAGGCATCAGATCACATCAAATCTATTGCAGTCCTAAGTCCAAATGGAAATAAAATATCTAATAAAAGAAGTATTACATCCTTGTACAGGTAGTCCTCAGCTTACAACAGTTCCTTTAGTGACTGTTCAAAGTTACAACAGCACTGAAAAAAGGGACCTACTACCATTTTTCACACAGACATTACAGTACCCCCATAGTCATATGATCAAAATTCAGATGCTTTAGCAACTGACTCATATTTATGACGGTTGCAGTGTCCCAGGGTCTTGTGATCACCTTTTGCAAACTTCTGACAAGCAAAGTCAATGACAAAACCAGAATCACTTAATAACCATTTTACTAATATAACATCTGCAGTGATTCGCTCAGTAGCTATGGCAAGGTCATAAAATGGGGCAAAACATACTTAACAACTGTCTCTCTTAGGAACAGAAA
The DNA here is from genome assembly GCA_034064705.1 of Bothrops alternatus. NCBI lineage: Eukaryota > Metazoa > Chordata > Lepidosauria > Squamata > Viperidae > Bothrops > Bothrops alternatus. The sequence goes on from JARGCV010000023.1 coordinate 5,902,693, forward strand.
TTTTGGGCTTAGTTGTGGTCATAAGTCAAGGACTACATTGTGTCTGTGTGTGTGTATATATATATACATATACATACATGTTTGTGTGTGTGTGTGTATATATATATACATATATATATATACATATATATATACATATATATATACATATATATATATATACATACATACATACATACATACATACATACATACATACATACACACACACACCACACATACACATACACATAAAAAACTCTAGGCATATGTTTTTTCCAGCCTGAGGTTTGGGGATTTTTTTTTAAATTAATATGGGGGGAAGGCTTGTGAATGAGGACCATTTATGATCACTGGTTCCATCTTTAAGAACATTAGAAATCTTAAAAATACAATATTGGTAAGCATTTTTTTTCTTTCTAAAAGTCAAACTATTGCTAAAAGTTAAGTCATCTACCTCTCTTATAATCTTTCTCCTTTTACCTAAGCAGCAACAAATTTCCTTTCATATCAAATGCCTTAATAGTGAAATACAAATTTAAGCATGACAGTGTCATGGGCCTACGAGAACACCTAAAGTTGCTATGCTTAAAATACTATACTGTGTACTTTTGCAAAAAAATCTGTCAGATTTAGAATCCCTCTTTCCATTTTTCAACTACTGTGTAATCAGATTCCTGATCCTCTGCTATTCTGGGTACAGTTTGATTATATACCATACAATCAGTATCAGAATCACTTTCTTAAACATTCCTCTCCAGCAATCTTTTCCAGTCCTCAAAAAAAATCTTCCCTTGTTGGAGATATTGCTCAATGGGATAACCTGGGCACCTTTCACAAGCATTGGTATCTGGATAATTCTGCTTTTCTGTGTTAATTTAAAAAGAAATAAGAACTCTCTTAAAACTGTAGAGATGATAGTAGATTTTAGGAGAAGCCCTCCTAATCTACCACCTCTTACAATATTAGACAACACAGCAACAACAATAGAGATCTTCAAGTTTCTGGGTTCTATAATCTCCCAGGATTTGAAATGGACTCTTAGCATTAGAACCATCATTAAAAAGGCACAACACAAAATAATGTTCTTCCTGCGTCGACTCAGAAAGCTCAGATTGCTCAAGGGACTGCGGATACAGTTCTGCAAAGGAATTATTGAGTCTGCCATTTGTACCTCTATAACTGTCTGGTTTGGCACTTGCAACCAAACAGGACAGGTACAGAATTCAACAGATAGTTAGGATTGTGGGCTTAGAAAATATTTATAGACCCCTCACATCCTTGACATAAACTGTTTCAACTTCTCCCCCAAGAGAAGGGCATTGCTATAGGGCATTGCATGCCAAAACAACTAGACACAAAGATAATTTATTTCCCCAAGCCATCATTCTGCTAAATCCCTAACTCCTACAGCACTGTCTTCTGCCTAAAGATATTTATCCATGTAAATGGCTGTATTGCTTTTATCCTTGTTATCTTTTCATCTTTCTCACCTCTCATCTTTCCTACTACCTTCTCCTATTGGTATATTATGTTATTGTTGTATCTTATGATTTATGATTTATCACTTTGTTGTTTATATGTACACTAAGAGCTTATGCACTAGAGATAAATTCCTTATGTGTTCAATCACACTTGGCCAATAAAGAATTCTATCTGTGAGTTACTGAATAAGGCAATTTATGAAATCAACTGGTTCTATGTGTGTTTGTGTGTGTGTGTACAGAGAGAATGTCAATTGGATGAGCTATTTTCAGTTTGGGAAATTGTAATGAATAATGTCACAAACCTTCCTTTGTTTTCATAATTTTCTCAGATAATGGGAGTCACAAAATATGTTTTGTTGTGATTTTGTCTTCCTCTCAGGAAGACATAAATATTTCTAAATATTAGCTGTATTAGCCCTTCCTATAATCTTTCTCTCCATAGATTGCTTCAACTATCACTTCTCTGTTATGTTTATATAAATTTCCACAAAATGCTTTACCACAATTGGATATCCCAAACTGGTGTTTTCTCTAGAGGCTACATAATACTTGGATGAGGAATTCAGATTCAGAGAATGTCATACAGGGAAAAGGATTTGTGCCTCCTTTCCCTAGCATTGCATTTCATGGTGACAAATAATATTTTTTAAGAACCAGAGGAGATCTAATTATGGATTTCTTCCCATCATGTTTAATTAGAATGAGATCATAACCTTCAGCATTGTTGTTTCTTTGGCAATGCATATCTTGGCCCATTTAATCTTTGCAATTTTCCTCTTTGGTCTGCTTGTGTTAAATTTTGGGCTGGCTTGATTTGGAGAGAAAGTACCTTATAATTGGTTCTGCTCTGTGGTAGAATTCAAATAGGTGAACAACCTGTTCTCTCTGCGGATGCCACTTCTAGAAGTCCATTCTGAGCCTGGGCAACAAAAAATTAGCTACCGGTTCTGCCTAACTGGTGCGAACTGGCTGAATCCCACCATTGGTTCTGCTGTGTAACAATACCATCGATTCAAACACCCTAGTTGTTCCTACCTATTGCTGGGATATTTGTTTTCATACTTGTTGTCAGATCAGCCTGCCAGGATCCAAGAACATTTGCAACAAATGTTTGTCACGGTATCTGTATTGTCATAGGATATAATCAGCTTGCTTTAATTACCTCAAGACTGATGTTGGATATTTCTGGGAAGAAATTTGATTAGCTGCTTATAGTTATTTTTTAAAAGATCTATTAAGATGCAAACTGCATAATCTCTGTATAATTTGTGTATGTATTTAGCTTTAAGTAAAGCAATATATTCAGAATAGCATGCAATTAAAGTTTTATTTCTTCATTAAGAATCAGGAGAAAGATTCTGAGAGAAAACTGAGTTTGGAAGTTGTTGAGGCTTCCCTTAATTATTGGTCAATAGCAGTTTACTGAGATCATAGAAAGACAAGAATACTGGGAAAGGAAACTTCAAGAAAAAAAGGTTCACGGAAAAGGAAAAGAATATACAGACCCAAACTTGCTGAGTGTATTTTTGTACTGGGAATCTTATTTTTTGTTTTATGCAATATTTTAATATGGTGATCTTTTTTCTTTCGGTTTATAATAAACACTTTATCTTTCTTTCTCTCTTTGGGAAGAGGGACATAAGTCCTGTAGATTAGTGGGAATAGTTCAAACATTCTCCTCACTCTATAGAATATTATATACAGTAGTCTTTGCTTAACAACCCTATTTCCATTGCTAAGTGAAGATGTTGTTAGGCAAAACATCATGTGACTGCACTGCTTAACAACAGTAGTTCCAATAGTCATTGGGTGAGGACTGTGTCATTAGGTGAGGACCTCATGCATCTCCTGTCTTCTTCAAACTGCCGGCTCTATCCTGCTGCTTCCTCTCTAGCCAGGCCTTGGCAGACAAGACTCTACTGCCTTGCCACACTTGCCATTGTCAGCTAAGGGAAGTTGGAAGGTGGCAGACTGCAGGGTGGCCAAAAGACAGAGATGAGGTGGGGAGATAGGCAGGTGGGGGGAGTTGAAGCACATACTGCAGTCTGGGGCTGGTTCTCAAGTACCCAAATGTTGATTACATGGCCGTGTGGGTACTGCAAAGGCCATAACTTTGAGGATCAGTCATAAATTCCATTCGTTCAGTGCTACTGTCAGTGCAAATGGTACTGAATGTTGTTAATCAAGGACTGCCTTTTTAGAAACATATTTAGAATTTGTACCAAAGAAATGTATGAAATTAGATACTTCACTTACATTCCATCTTTCCTGGCTACAAAAATATCCACCCAACTTTTCTAATATCCAGGCTGAAATTATTTTCAATTAATTATTCAGTATATTGCAGCACTATGATTCATGTAAAATTATTTCTGTAATCAATAACAACCATAATTTTGGAAATGCTTTTACTGCTAAATGGGTCCTAAAAATAAAAAGAAATAAGTTGGTCAGAACAGAGTTCTGTCAGATGCAAACTACATATACATAACGTACAGCATTTATAAAGTTTATGCTTTCAATCCACTGTATTTAACTATTTACATTCCATGTGCATTCCGTTGCTTTATATCTCTTAGAACACAGAACTTTTTTATAAGCTTGGTCCCATAAGGCTTGGGATATTATAGCCTTTTATTTCCTTTCCCAGAAATTCTTTGCAATCATTTAAAGGGTTTGGTTTAACAAAAGGAACTCAAGTAGAGCAGGGTTAGTTCTTTTCTGTGGTCTTCTACTTTAGGGGTCCCCAACCCCTAGTCCAGGGACGGGTCCCGGTCCGCAGCATGCCAGCAAGCAGGCTGTACAAACAAGCAAAGCTCCATCCTCAGGATGCAGGCAGTATTCAAAACCACACCCTCTCTGGTCCACGGAAAAACCTTTCTCCATGGCACCGGTCTCTGATGCCCAAAAAGGTTGGGGACCTCTGTTCTACTTCATCCTATCTATCTGCAGAGAGGTTTCCAGGTTACAATTGTTGAAGCGTAACTCCTGGTTCTTTGATCCCTTAGATGACCACTATGCCTGGATTGCCCACAAGGCCTTGCTTCTATGATATTGACCTGGACCCTGATACAGAACAAGTGAAAGGGTTGTTTTGAAGGTTCAAGCTAAAACACAGCATCAGGTGAGTGGCTTACAGAAATGCTACAAGTCCCTTTTTTGAGAATGTTCTGTATTTAGACTTTGCTTCAAAGCTTCTTGATAAAATAAGAAAAGGGCAAAATAAAAATATAGGCTGCATTTTCCAGATAATTACAGGGTCTATTTTAGCAACAAATATATGCTTTTCTCTTAAGTTTATCGTTTATTTTAAAAAGATTCTCAGGACCACTTAAAGTCAGTGGCAAAACAGCTATTAATTTTGAAGTTTTGTTTGCAAAGGAGTTAATACTTACTAATTGTTTCTACTCAGTGGCTTGTATTTGTCATATTACAAACACACAAAAGTGATTATACATATAAGATTATAAAGCAAAACTAATTTATTTATGAGTCTGTGTGCAGATTTACTAAAAGATATATTCCATATTTATGTGCCGGAGCAGAATGTACAACTAAATCTGGCAGGTCCCACATCTTCCTGATGAGCCAGATAATATAAAATGCAGAACTATGGGGAGGGAAGTCCATCTCTGATATATTAGGAAGTGGTGAGAGGGAACAATGGCTCTCCACCTTCTCCAATATTAAGCAAACCCCAGATGCTAAGTTTATCTCCCACAGCCATCTCTGCTTTGGCTACCATTTATTAGGATGCATGTAATAGGAGTCACTGATCTTCACCATGTTATGTATCTGTCCTTCAAGAAGACATAACAAGGCTCAAGATATTCCAACTGACCTGCAAATGCAGTTTTGGACATTCTCAGCTGCAACATGTGCTTCGTGATGAACAAAAACACTAAATAGGTGAAGCAGAATTAAACTGTCAGGTGTTCTTATTAGTGGGGTAGTTAGCCATCTCAAGCCTACCATGACTTCCTGTTTCAGGGAGGAAGAGCAAAGAGGATAGAACTTTTCTGTTGCAATGATGTGCTGGTCATAGAATCATAACATTGGAAAGGACTATGTACACCACAGATTGGAGAGTCCATGCTTGAATCTAAACTGAACTCTTCCTGGCAAATGCCTGTCCAACATCTGCATAAATACATTCAGTGAAGGAGAGTCCACTAGCTCTCCAGTTAACAGGTTTTACATTCAAACAGCTCTCACTGCTGAACATGTTTTTAACATTTAATCAGAAATTGCCTTCCTGCCATTTCAACCCATTTTTCTGGGTCTTATTCTATGGAATGATAGAAAACAAATGTTTACCTTCTTTTGTATGATATTCTCCCAAGTATTTGAAGAGTACTATGAAATTATTGCAACCATTCCTCGTTCCTTCTCTTTACAGAGCTATAGCAATAGACTTACGTTACAAGTTGTACAGAAATATATAGTGAAAAGTAACTCTATGTGATAGATTATGTGAAACTTTGTTACATACATACATACATGTATACATACATATAAAAAAAACAGACAAACACATATCCATCCCTCTTAACGTTTCACATGTCCCTCAAACTGGCTGTGCCATTAGGCCTGAGAATTCCAGGGGACCAAGATATTACAAAGGCTCACTTACTGCAATTAATATCATCCTTTCTTGTTCATGTGTTTTTTATAGTTTTAATGATGACTGTTTTTATATATTTGTTTTTTAATTAAGTGCTGTACACCACCCAGAGTCCCTTTTTTTGGCCAGTGGGCAGCCATGCAAATTTGATGAATGGAATAAGGAATGAATAATTAAATCAATATATCCATATTTCCTGCAGTATTAATAATAAGATAGTTCCGTCCATTCAAATCCTTTGAATTTGGTATTTGTTCAATGTTGGTGACATTATTGTGGAATTATATGAAACAAGAAAAAAATAATATATTTTTCTTAATCAAACAAAATATAATATACATGTATCATTATTTTTATTATAAGCCACCCTGAAATTTTAAAAGTAAGTGGTATATGAATATTCCAAATGAATATGTAAAAATAGGTGGAACAGTTAAAAGGTTGTTTCAATTAATCATAACATAATCATATTAACTCATAACATAATCTCATTACAGGAAATTTAATTTCTGGCATCTTGTTTAGAAAACCAGAAGATTCAGTTATTTATACAATGAAAAATAAAATCTGTAATGCTTATTTTTTTTCCCTTCTATTTTCTAGAATCTTGAGGAAAAAATTGCAGTTTCTGTACTTCCTGAACCAAGAAACAAGAATGAATCTGAAAGACACTTAAAACTTATCTTGGAAGAATATTGTGCTAGACTAAAGCAGGACGAATAAGTTCATCTCTAAAAAATTCTATATTGAAAAACCAAAGCCAGAACAACCAAAAAAAACCTGAACTGTTTCATATAAGCCATGCAATGAAATGTTTTGCAGAACATGCTGATGCTTACACAATGATTATTTACTGCAGATATGGGGAATGAAAGAGGGATGTATGCATAGTGATGGGGGGGAGTAACCACTCTTAAGATATTTTTGAACCAATATGCAAAATGTTGAGGTTAATATCAATTTGGAAAGCAAAATCAAGAAACGATGCCTTTTGATATATTTCTTCCATTTCATAGTCACAATGCAACTTTTTTGCATTCAGCTATGGAAGCATCATAAAAATTATGATAGAAATGTATTACTTTGGGCACTGCTAAGCAGAAATGAGAGGCGGTCAAGTTACGGTTTCAAATGAGTACAATGCTCATAATCTCATGTCTCTCATCAGCGCTGCTTTCTGTCAAATCAGTTTGGACTTAGTGCCTTGAGCTATTTTGTTTGACTCTTCTAGATATTCCAAAGGATAACAAGCATTCTTTCATTTTACAGTCAATGGAAGTAAACAACAATTTATTGTGCAGCCTCCAACTTTAAAGAAATGTGCCATAGGTTCAGTCTGTCTCCTGGCAGAAGTTTTTGCCCTTTTTTGGACAGAATATTCAGCTGAGCATTTGAGATCTGAGAATAAGACACAGAAGCACACACACTGTTATATAAATTTAAGCAACAGTGACATTAACAAAACTGCACTGCTTAGTAAAAATACTTAATAATACTTAGTGTAAGACAAATTAAACTGAATTTATTGAAAAAAATTTTCAATGCCATTTGGAGGACTGATAATCAAAATTCTTTGAGCTGCGCCCAGTGCTATAGAAGTAGATACTGAAGCCTGGAATGAAGCCTGGAATACTGAGGCTCTCTGAATAAAAAAAGTAATGAGTTGCCCCTTCATTGTTTCTGTAATTGACAATATAGGTAGTTCTCAATTTACAACAGTTCATTTAGTGACCATTCAAAGTTACAATGGCACTGAAAAAAGTGACTTATGACCACTTTTTCCACACTTCCCATGGTCACGTGATCAAAATTCAGACATGTGACAACTGACTCTTATTTATGATGGTTGCATTGTCCCGGAGTCATGTGATCATCTTTTGCAACCTTCTGACAAGCAAAATCAATGGGAAATCCATATTCACTTAACAACTATATTACTGACTTAACAACTGCAGGGATTCACTCAGCTGCAAGAAGATCATAAAATGGAGCAAAACTCTTTTAACAAATGTCTCGCTTAGCAACCAAAATTTTGGGCTCAGTTGAGGTTGTAAGACGAGGACTATCTGTATTCTTTTTCTCTATTGCTGTCCACTGCTTTTGCTGGGGGTTAGTACCAAGGAGAAGCAGAAGTTCCTGTCTTATATTTAAAGCAAATGATATTGCTTCTAAGTTCACATTTCAATTGCATGCAAATCAGAGGTGAGAGACCTCTGGCCAATGAGAAAGAGGTAGCTAATAAAACATCCACTTTTTGGCTTGCAGAGGATCTGCCTCATGCCTGAAACCCACCCTAACTTTATTCCCTTTCTCCTTTCCAAAAATGGAAGAAAGTGTTTGCTCCACTGTTCTCTACTGAGGAAAATCTACCTTCTTTTCCCCATATGCCTAGGAAGAGAAATAAACCAAAATTCAATTTGGTTCAGATTCCTGTTGCACCATTATATAAGGACTAGGTATTAAATGTCCTTTGTAAATGAGCCAGAAACAAGTGAACATTCATGTTCGTGTTGATTTAAAGTTTAAACAAACCAGGAATTTGCTGTAGAAAAAATTAAATTCTGGTTTATTCCTCCTCTTGGAAGAAGAGAGAGGAAGAAATCCAAGATTTCATATGGGATCCTTTCTATTCATCCATATAGTTTAAAATAAATGATTTAGCATTATGTTTGCAGAAAACACTTAAGACTACAATATACTTTAATAGAGACTATTATTCTTCATTGCTGCTGATTATTATCCGAGAATACACCAAATTGCACTAGCTTTACTGTATATAGACAAAAAATGGCATTTCCTCCAGGAAGATATGTTCCTCTTTGGTTCAATTCGATGCTCTACAATCTGGAGTAGGACTTTTAACACATTAAGTGCCTGAAAATAAACTTCTTTTAATCCTCAAAACTGCTTGACTGGCATTTCTGACTTCGGAAATTCATCTGTTTTGTCATTAATAAATTCATCAGTTACAAAAGCATAACTCTTATAGAGTAGATCATATGCTTCATATTCTTCATTCTTATTAAGCAATACTAAATTTATGAGTGGGGCCCTTTGTATAAGAAAAGACATAAAATATGGCTTTGTCTAGTTATAATCTATTACAGTGTTTCTCAACCTTGGACATTTTTAAGAAGTGTGGACTTCAACTCCTAGAATTCCCCAACCAATGTACTGGCTGGAGAATTCTGGAAACTAGAGGAAGATGGTTTATAACGTAGACTATAATATGTAAACTGTATTAAGGAAATGAAAGCAGATGTTAGGTAGAATGCAAATACCTCCTGAGCAATAAAATATTTTTTTAAAAACCCTAACATTTCACTTGCTGGTAGTTCTAAGTCAGACCGTTAGACACTAAATCTTCACCTTCAGACAGGCAGTGATGGGGAGAAAAACAAAAATACAGTTGTGAGCTATACAAGCTACAGCTTGTGTGCTGTGGGTAAACTACTACAGTTGTGTGGGGAGCACCAGAGCACTTCCAGGTTGAAAAGATTATCACGGTTGCCTGGGGGATGTCCGGTTGGGGACTCCTTTCATGTCCCCATTAAGCTGCCCACCAAAGTGGTACCCATTTATCTACTCACGGTTGCCCACTTTTGAATTGGATCCACAGGAGCTGGAACGCATGACGGGAGCTATGGGTAAAGCTGCCGTCTTAAGTACGCTTGCAAGCACCACTAAACACAATGAGTATTTCTGAGCTTATATCTTCAGTAAATTTTGCTGGTGGGAGCTACTCAGTTACTTTTAAGAATCTGTAGATATGTTTAAGACTGAGCTGCATCTTTAACTTCAGCTGTTATTGCTTACTAAGGGACCATGTTCAATTGAACCATCCTGCATTCAACATTCAATTTTTAGTAGGAGAATATATGGAAGTTAAACCATTATTTTTCATATATTTTTCATAACTGACTGGCTTAAACTGCCGCCCTCAAAGTCCAGACTTTTATTAATTTATTTTATGGTATATACAACCATTTCACTGGTAAACAATGAAATAAAAATGAAATAAAAATAAAATAGTAACATACATTTTATTACATTCACTTAAAAAAGTAAAGGTTGAATTTTACAGGAGAGAAACTGGTAAATAAGGCTACTGGTTTAGAAGCATATGATGACAAAGGAAAGGCTGTGGGACAGTTGCCTAATTGCACAGAGTTTCCAGTCATTTTATTTATATAACAAATCAGCTAAACTGAAATATTTCTGCAACCACGGCCATAATAGCAATGTCCAATTCTCTAATCCAAACTCTAGCATTTTTATATACACATTCAAATATGAGTGAGTTTGTGGACATTTTAAAAAGGAGGGGAGTTTTGCGCACAACAGCTCAAATATTTATTCAAAAAGTAAACCTTTTTTCATTCAAAAGGTTTTAAAGACATTTGGAAGAAATTAACTTGAATAAGCTGTCATAAAATAAAGAGCTTGGCAAAAGAAATTGACTTAGCAGCCTGTGAGTTTGAAAAGAAGGAAAGAGAGAAAGAAAGCATCACTTTCTGGATGAACAAAATGTTCATCACTTACATTGGTTTTAGTCTTAGCAAAAAAAACTTCCAGCCATTATTTTCTATACACATGTCACATTATTTAATCCATAAGCAGAGTAGGATTTCCAACTTTCCTTACAGCTTCTGTTGTTTCACAGACTGTGTTAAAAACTTAAGCCTCCTGATAACGTGGACAATCAGTTAGCAATTACAACACGGAATAAAATTGATTACGCCATTCAGACGACATTGGAAGAAATGGAAGAGAACCTTGACCAGTTGGAAGTATCGAGAAATACTTTTATTCAAATGTTGAGGTTTGATGACATAGAAGCCTTACTATGGAAACCGGTTTGGCACAGAAAGAAAGCTAGAGTTAGGTTTAAAAATGCGGGTTAAAATTTCACTTAATGGGTTAAAAAGGCTTTAGAGATTTTGTCTGATCTAATAACAAATGAAGTACGTGATTTTTTTTAAAAAGATACTTCCCGTAATAATACCTTGTATTAGAGATGATAAGTATTTGGAGGGGTAAATTTCATTTAAGGGGTTAAAAAGATTTTTTATAGCTATAGATTGATTGATAGAATATATATTCAAGATAGACAGAAATGTATTTTTGGACCAATATTTTTATTTCAAATAAGACAATTATTTTGTAATAGAGGGAGAAGAAGAGATATTTGTGACAAGAGAAGAAATAGTATTAATAAATGATTTATTAGATTAAGAAATAGGTTATATATGAAAAACATAAGAATGTTGTTGTTGGAATAATATATTTATCTTAGATAGAATTATTATGTTAGGGAAAAGGGAAATGAGGGATACCCGAAGTGTCAATAATATGTTTATTAGCAATAGGATCTTATGTTTAATGTTGATCACATTAATATTGAAACAGATAGGGGAAACACCAATCAAAATAAAATGTAACAGGAGTATAGTTGAGGCTAGACGCGAGGAGTGGGGAAAAAGGCTTACTAACTCAGACGTTTTCAAAGACTAATCCTTAGTATTGTATACCAGGTGTCATGATGATTGCTGCATAATAGGTTTTTATGCTCAATGTTGATTGTTTTAATAAAAGAATTTTTATAATAAAAAAAATATGTTTATTTAAGCTTAATTGGAATATTGTAATTGTAAATTAGTAAAGCTTAAAAACAGGACTTGGATTTTTATAACTGAAATGTTATTGATGACTGATTTGATTGATTGAACTCTGTTTAGAAATATATTAATCTTAATATGTAATATTATATGTGGGAAATAGAGAGGGAACTTCTAATGAACTAACCTGAGCTATATATGTATGACTTTGTCTTTGAACAATTGACATCCCCATCACCACGTTGTTTCTCAAGCACTTTGATGCAAAAATGAAAAAACTAATAACATTTCTTATATAAAAAAAACTTAAGCCTCCAAACAATAAACAAAGATCAATCTTTTTGAGTCAAAACAAGATTTTGGAAAATCACCTGTTCTTGGGAATATCTTCTTGCTTGTCTTTTAGCCCATGGGAATCATACCCCTATGATACGTTTGATTAAAGTTTTTCTCACTAAAAGATCCAGAATCTGAAATAATCCAATGAAACTAAATGGTAGGCGATTCAGATCACTTGTTTAGATCACTTGTAGAACTATAGAAGAGAAATGGGTAAAATGGAACATAAAATTATCAATAGCCATTTTTAATGAGTATATTGCCTGCCATAATGACACAATAAAGCTTTTGATATTAGTTCTTGAAAAACCTAAGTGAAAATGTGCTAAATATAATTTGTAGTCTTCCCTTTGTCATGCAATTTATCATGGTAAATGAATTCATGGCTTACTTTACGTTGACTATTTCATTTATACTGAAAATTGCCTTTATATTTGAAGTTTATTCATATCTACTAAAGAAAGGAAACTTAACTATCATACAATATTCTTATTTTCATCTGATAGCAAAATAATGCTTAGGACTGTCCATTGCAGATTAGAGCCCTACATGGAATGGCAGACATTCAATCTGGCTTTGAAAAAGGCCAGGGAACATGAGACATTATTGCTGATGTTTTCTGGATAATTTAAAAAGCCAAAGAATACCAGAAAAAAACCAGCACGGGCTTAATTGATTATGAAAAGGTCTTCAGTTGTGTTGTCTGTGTCAGTCTAGGGAATATGCTTAGAAAAAGGAGACTCTCATTGCCCACATTCAATATACAGGTTAGAAAACCACCCACATGATCAACCCAAAGTTATGACCTTTTTTGCGGCAGCCATGAAGCAAATGCCATAGTCATTAAATGACGACTGTGTTATTATCCACTATGGAGTGTTATTGCCAAAACCGGAGGTAAATGCTGGTTTTCAGCCAAAACATAAATCAGAGTCATGAGACTGTGGGATGCTGCAAATGGTCATAAATGCAGGCCAGTTGCCAAGTGCTCAAAAAGCAATCATATGACCATGGGGAGGGGCCAGCCATCAAAATCTCAGAACCAGGTAAGGACCTTTTGGGGAGGAGTCTGCTGTAACTTTGAATGGTAGCTAAGTGACAGGTCATAAGTTGAAGACTACCTGTGATAGTAGATTGGGAAAAGAGTGTGATTTTAAACTGGAGGAGAAAAAAATCAATAATTTGCACTATGCTGATATGCTCTGATGGCTGAAAATGCAAACTCTAGTAATGAAAGCCAAGGAATACGGAAAAAATGGAATCAAAATTAAATATAAAGAAGATCACAATAATGAAGCTGCTACAACAACCAGTCTTAGAACTGATAATGGAGATGAAGTGGTAGATAGCTTCTGCTTTTTAGGATAAGCAATCAAGTAAAAGGAACTAACAGTCAAGAAATATTCAGATGCTTGGATGAGTCCAACATGTGGACTATAAAGATCAGAATGGTTCAGGCAGTGATTTTTTTCCCTATGACATTCTCTGGAAGTGGAAGTTGAATTTTAAAGAATTGGGATTAAAAAAAGTATTTATGCTTTTGAACATTAATGTTGGAGAAAATTACTGACACCCTGGACAACAAAAAATGAATCATTGTACCTGGCACCCTTCCTCAACTCAACTGAAGTACCAGCTGTTTTAGGATATAGATCTGGGATGGCGAACCTTTTAGAGACCGAGTGCCCAAACTACAACCCAAAACCCACTTATGCATCATCAGGTGCCGGGTGGATGTGGCTCATTGGGTGGGTGTGGCCCATTGGGTGGGCGTGGCTGCGGTGGTAACAGCAGACTGGGTGGGACTAAAAAGTTCAATCAATCGATTCCAACTTTGCAAGATCTTTTTTTTCCCTGAGAAGTTGAAATTGACTGATTGATTGAACTTTTTTTTTTTTGTACATGGTGGTGGAGGCCTAATACGAAAAGGTTTTATAAAACCCAGCTGAAGGCCTAGGACTAGGGCGATGGTGTGCGTGCCCGCAGAGAGGGCTCTGAGTGCCACTTCTGGCATCCGTGCCATAGGTTCGCCACCACTGATATAGATGGAGTACTCTACCAAGAGTGTTCAAAAATAACCCAAATAAAAGAGGTGATCAATGCAGAAAACCTCTGCACTTGTGAACTACTAAGTTTCCCCGAAAATAAGACCCAACCGGAAAATAAACCCTAGCATGATTTTTCAGGATACTCGTAATACAAGCCCCACCCCAAAAATAAGCCCCAGTTAAAATTGTCAGTCAGAGGGATGCATTTAGTACTGTATTTCCCTGAATATAAACTCTAACTGGAAAATAAGCCCTAATTCATCTTTTGAAGCAAAAATTAATATAAGACCTGGGGGGGGAACAAAGTATATGGATAGACTGAAAAGTGATTAAAGCTTCCATTCCAGAAACTTGCATTGAAACCCTCCCTGAACCCCACAGCAACAATTGTTGCTGGATGTTTTCTTGCCAGCATATGATACATGGTGGGAGGAGAAATACAGGTAGTGAAATCTACCAATCCCTGCCCTTTAATTCCCAATATGGAAATGATAAGGACAGCACTAGTTCCTTACCTCAACACTGAGGTAAGAGAGGCCTTGACCACTAGGTCAGTGCAATTTATGTTGATATGATTTTCTGCCTATAAAGGGCTGGAAGAAAGCATATTAACACAGTTAAATATAGTTCTAGGGCAGATAGTAACTGCCTCTGAGAGAATGCTATCAGGTGTCTAAGTTTTTGAACTGACTATAAGTCTCTGCTCAGCCAAATGCTAAAGAATGCTGGCATCACTGCTTCCCACCTCAGACCCCAGATGGGCTCAATCAATGACCCACAACCACAACTATATACAGAATGCCATTCCATGACCCAGAAGAATAGTCTCCCTCTGTAACACCCAAGATCCCGCAGAAATAAGCTTTCCTCTTCTTGTCCTGCCAATTACAGGACCTCCTTCCTCAGCTTGTAGTCAGCAAGATGTGTTGGAGTACAGTTTCCAGGCTTCCAAATCTTTATGTTTCCACGGTTGAGTGTAACTGCCATTTTGTAAATTATTAGAAAGGACAGCATTTCATTTAACTAAATGGAGTGAAAGCAGCTAATAATGTATGCTGCATTAAACTTGGTACTGTTTAAGGTGTTACAACATTTATTACTACTGTAAAACAGTCCTATTAAAAAAGAAAGGGGGGACAGGTGGAAAGCTTGTAAACAATAAGCTGATAAGCAATATTTTGTATGCTTGCATATTTGTAGCAAATATAAATATCCCTTCATCCTAATGGCAAATTTCTTGGCATGCATGCCTATATGTGTGCAAGCACAAAAAACACCTTTCAGATTTAATATTTTTAAAGCTTGGAAGATAACTACAAGGCAAAATGCAGAAACCAAATGCACAATTGCTTCCTACTTTGTTTAAATGTAAATGTGTATTGGCCTCAGTATAGAAATGGTGGCTGTTGATATATATCTTTTCAAATCAGACACTGGCATTTGTCAGATTTACACTTAGGTCATTCTACATGGTTGTACAGAAACCTTGAAGCTATGCCAAACTCCTGCAGCTGTCACTAGTGCAAAATAAACACCCATGATAAATGGCTTGTTCACAGATAGCTACTACTGAGCATATATCTTGCTTAGTAGCTGATTAATATGGAAAAGTCAAGTTCTAAGTGTGTGGTTATAATTCTATAGGGGACATCACACAAAAAAACTGTGGTTCCTGTTCTAAATGTTGACTTAAATCTTGTTTGTTACAATTCAGGGTAAAAACATTTATCCTGATGGTACTATGTGCTTACATTCTCCTGCGAGCTTTATTCCTCATATTTAATCCATTTTTAATATTGTGTACCACTTGGAGATGTTTGGAGGTGGTTATAAAAAAATTAAACAAAGATGTAAAAGAAAATTGTGGTAGGTATTTATACGAGATCTTTAAAGTTTGAAAAAGCAAAATAATCTATTACTTCACAGCTAATCATACACACCTAGACATTAGGTTTTGGACATTCATTGAAGAGTGTATAGCTTTGGATGTCAGGGGATTGATGCTGCAGCCCATAAACTATAGGATAAAAGGCTATCCACCCTGCCTTTATCGAAAATCACCTCTTCCAAGATATTGAAGTTGAAGTAAAATATTTTATTTGATATTTGAAGTTTTTTTTAAAAAAAAATCTGAACAAACTTCTCTTTCTGAACTGTTAAACCTATAGGTGGACTGTATCCCTTCGAATTGTAGATGAGGCATCTCTCCAAGCTAAACACATAAAAATACTGTAGTATATAGACAAACATAAGTATTATCATTTTAAAAGACCTTTGAGAACAGGCTTAGTTCATTATTGGCATCTCACTTGCTATTATGAGGAAAGGCCTTGGCTCCTCCACATGAGATAGATCCCTAAGTGGCCCTGGGAGAAGGGTCAACTGGCATATACTAATACGCATGGAAAACTCCTCAACGTTGTGGATTCATCTTTGTGAGAGGCCCATGTGTGGAGAGATAGATCTAAAACTCACAAACTTACCCCACCCTCAATAATAATTTGAACATTTTGTTAACAAGAAATCCAGGCTAAGCTCTCTTTCCCAACATGCTAGCAATTTATGTACAAGATTTAATTATTTAAATTATTTTTACAGAAGACTCTTTAGCCATAAGTCTGTTCCCACTTATAGTCTGCATACTACATAGAGATGTTGTTATACTCTCTGTGAAAAACTAGGCTTTGAAATACTGGACTATTAGATAAACCAAGCATTCAATCACAGGGACCACAACTGAATATTTTTATCCTATTTATAAGTTTCATTGTTTGTTGCAGAATGGAAGCAAAATGATACTCACAATACTGGTGAATTTCTATCATTTTATAAAATGTAAGGAGGTTAACTCCATAGTCATGGCAATCCAAACAATAACAGAGCTAACGGTTGTCACCCTAATTTTTTATGGTATAAATGTAATCCCCAGATATTAATACTGTGACTTAATATATGGACAACTAAAGGAATTAGCAGCCTCACTGTGGCGATATTTATCAACTTGGTAACCCATGATTTGCTTAGCAATAATTTTGTGAACCCAGCTTACATATTGAATGAAGAATAGGATTAATTACAAGTGAGCCTTTTTAACATTCTATCACCTCTAAGAACAGGACTTCAAAGCATATAATCACTTTTACTTTTTCCATCCTTGAACTCCGAAATGAGAAAATATTTTGTTCTCAAGCCTCTACGCAGGTAATACTATTAACTGGGACTCAAGACTCAAGATAAACTGTATTATGTTGTAGCCTTGACAAGATTATTTACTCTTAAAAGCATACAAAACAAAACAATCTTTACTATTACTTTATTATTAAAGCAACAACTTCAGTTAGGTTTTAATGGAGAGACATTTGGTTCACAAAGAGAAGATTCATGTTATAGTAATCTAGTCAAGATAGAAGAAAAAATATAGCAGAACAGTATGTACCTATTAGATATTTTTATGTACAACACCCAGAATTATTTGGAGTTGGGTATTTTAAAATCTATAAGTAAATATTTTTTTAATATGTTTGAATATTAGTAGCTCGAATTGGTAGTTGGACTGTTGTTTTGATCTCCGAGCTTGGTGATTTGACTGCAAACGTTTTGTCTCCATTCAGGGGACATTTTCAATGCACTATGAATTGTGCTCATCTGTCAGAGCACTGGCCTTTAAATATCTTTTTGTGTGATGTAAACACCAATTTCCATCACAAAAAGATATTTAAAGGCCAGTGCTCTGACAGATAGCACAATTCATAGTATACTGAAGATGTCCCCACGAATGGAGACAAACGTTTGCAGCTAAATCGCCAAGCTCGGAGAGCAAACCAACAGCCCATTTTTTTTAAATGCACAACACATTATTAAGGTTAGATAGTAGGGAAGCAACCAACAACAACTCATGTTGTTCTATTTACTAATAGAGCTGCCACTTGAATGCTAATTCAATTTTGTGACATCATGGCATGTAGAAAGCATAAACTTTCAGAGGAGAGATTAAGCCTGGTGCTTCTTTATTTTCTAAGTCTGAAGAAGAATTGATAAGATAAAAATATTGGGTCTGTTTGCTGCTGGCAGTCTTTACACATTTAATTATTAAATTTCTATACCACCCATTTAACCAAAGTGACTCTGGGCAATTTACAAACGTAATAAAATAATATAAAAATGACCAAAAGCACAGTTAAACATGCTCTACCAGGATGTTCACTCCAAGTAGTCTGAGAAATACACCTCATTTGGAAGAAAATGTCACTTCATGAGGTGAAGCTATGTGCTGTGCATCTTACTTTTATTGAATTATTTTATTATATTTTATTTTAATCACACTTTTTATTAGATTACTAAAGACCTTTGAATGGGGATGGGGGGGGAGCAGAAGAAACAGAGAGCTGGTGAACAAAATATGGTTTGGATTGGTTGTTGCCTAATTTATGTAAGATTCCTGCTCTTTCCTATAGCGGATATATGGCCACTATCAAAGGGCTATTGTGTTCTAGTTCTCTGTGAGAGAAAACAAAAGCAGTTTGTTAAATGTTTGTTTGGAATGATAGTAGTCAAATATTTTCAGTCTTTGTAGTGGTACCTCCTAAATAAATGGGTTTTTTTAAACATAAAAGCTAGCCAATTCTTTCTGGCCCAAAATAACGTCTTTAAAACACTTTTACTGTATCTCCATACATAAATGATCATTGATATTTTGCAGTGAGGACCAAAATGATTGATAGTTATGACAAGATGGTTATGGCAGAAGTACAACCAAATCCCATCACTTTATATTGTATGAAATACCAATGCACATACAAAAAATAGTGGGGCTCAGACTGGATCATACAAGTAGTCCTTGACTTATGACCACAATTTAGCCCAAAATTTATGTTGCTAAGTGAGACATTTGCTAAGTGAATTTTGCTCCTTTTTATGACTTTTCTTGCCACAGTTGTTAAGTGAATCACTGCAGTTTTTAACTTAGTGACATGATTGTTAAGTGAATCTGGCTTCCCCATTGTCTTTGCTTGTCAGAGGTCACCCCAGGACTTCAGGACACTGTAACCGTCATAAATATGAGTCAGTTGCCAAGCATCTGCATTTTGATCATGTGACCATGATCTTTTCTTGGTAATTTTTCAGGAGCCCTTGCCTGCTTCCTAAGGCTGAGAGAGAGTGAATGACCCAAGATCACTCAGCTGGCTTTGTGCCTAAAATGGGACTAAAAGTCAATCTCCTTATTTCTAACCTAACGACATAACTGTTATGCCAAACTGGCTCTACTCAAAGTACTTCAGTTATGTGATTTGTCTTAGTTCAGCAGTATTTAGCAGCAGTTTGAATTTTAGGCTAATATTAATTGCAGGAATTGATTAGGCAGAAAGAGAAGCTGGAGGTTGGGAAATTACAGTTGATGAATTCATAAAACAAGGGAGAAAATGCGTTATGTCTGTTTCTAATGGAGCCTTTATTAAACATTTCTTAAATTTAAATAATGCTAAATAATAATGCTAATGCTAAAACCTTGTAATGTTACAAATCATAAACCAAGAACTCAGACTTCATATATGGCATCTGATTACTGCACTGGACTACAGAAACTCTTGGCCTAATATTTAAATTCAAATCTGGTAGATTTTTTTTTTGGTTAAAAAAAAAAATAAAGGGGTTTTTTGGTTAAAAAAAAAGTTAAAAGATAAGTGAAGAATTCTTCTTCAGCCTTTGAATGTATTCCTCTGAAAGAGCTATTGTCCATACTCTTGATAATAAGTTTATATATACTGATATTTGTATAAAACCCCGAGGAAATTTTCTACTCTTTCCACTGCAAGGAACATTCTGATTCAATCTTTATATTTTAACATTTTGCAAACATTTCACCTTTAATGGTAATATTTGTTGTTTCTGATAAAAAAAACTTATCAGATCTTGAGATTAGATTTCCTTCATTCCAATAAATCATTATTCTAAATATGTTCTATTCTTCCAACTTTAAATTGTATTTGTTTTTGTTAAAAAAATTAGATATAGGATTTTTTTTTTTTGTATTGGAAAAGGTTAAAGCAGATCAGCCATTTTCTAAGACCAAAATTATAATGCAGCATCATAAAAAGGCCCAGAAATGTTACTATATCTATTTTTAATTTTTATAAATGGAACTGTTAATTTAGAACAGCAGTACCTAAAGCTTATATATAAATCCTTGAATATTAGTATTGTTTCTAAATATGTAAATAAGCTGCTAGGAATATTGTAGCATACAGTTTTAAATTAAGAATTGTAAGCCCTCCTTTATTAATTGAAAAGCAATACTATTCAAAAGCAACCAATTTAAAGCATTTTTCCCTTCTTTATCAATGTATTTATAAAATCTGCCAAATTGTAATTTATTCATATTGGTAAAAATTGGAATCATGTGGGGAAATAATTGTAAAGCTGACATTTTTCCTACATCAAATTCACCAAACCCTGAAGATACTGCTCTTCCTATATTTTCCAAAGAACCCTGTTTACTAGATATGATTTCTACCTGTTAAATCCTTCATTCGCGTGCGAATGATGAAGACACATGGTGACAACTAACAATGCTTTATTCTCCTACTCCAACTCCAAGAAAAAAACAAAAGGCACGCACACCTTTTTATAGGGCTTGAAACTCGGACAGAGTGAACCAATAAGAGTTCTTCTTTCTTCGCGCCTCACACATATGCACAAGGCTGGCGCCGCTCTGTCTGGTCCCAGGCAGCTTTTAGAATGCCCGGGACCATTTGCAACAATTCTGGGCCTGCTGAGTTTCCTACACTACCAATTAATTGTTTGAGAACTTTAGAGACTATTCTACCCAATAATTTAAATCAGAAACAACACTATAGCAAATTAATGACTCTGAATATGGAATGACATGAAGACAGAAAAGTCAGATGTATACGTTATTTTATAAAGAGTGAAAACCCTTCAAATATTGTTATTAATACTGACATTTTTTTCACCAAAGTGGCTCCAAGTGAGATATAGCTAATGTTAATAAACCTTACTGTGCTTTTATGTCTGTGGGATTCCTAAAAGGTCCTGGAACACCAAATCCTGGAGGTGAGCAGCCATTTTAAAAATGTTTTTAGTATCCTTGAAACACTTCATGAACTGGTCAAGGGGGGAAAGTTTTGATAAGAAGAAGGAAAGAGAATGTTGCATCTTGTTTGCTTCCTTGCTTGCGGTTAATGGTATATTTGAAAAGTGCCCTAAAATACAGCACAAGATATTAAATGTAATCAGTGAAAAAATGATACCCTACCCATTTGCTACTGGAAAATTGGTTAATTTTTTAAGCATGGTGTTTAGGATGATATGTAATGACTAGCCCTAATCTGATTTCCTGTTTACGGAAAGCTCTGGTGCTAATACTCTGTTGAAGAGCTCTCACATTCTGTCTGTGATCAGTCTTAAAGTCTCATCCAACAAGAGGAGCAGCTGAGTCCAGCTTCCCTGAGCTGATTCATTCAATTCATATGCTTGATATGTAACCCACAGCTCAATTAATCACTGACTAACTGATTAATGTTTTCAGCAATAATCTTAACTATCCATTTTTTCACTTTGCTAGTAAATAAGAAAAGGTCATAACTTTTCCCATGGAAAGTTGGATTATTAATGAATGCAATCCATATGCTCATATATAGAAACCAGAATCAGATGTTTTTGTGGCAATAGTTTATAGATTGCAACAATCTGCTTTGTATGGCTGCAGTCTCTCTCTCTCTCTCTCTCTCTCTCTCTCTCGTTCTCTCTCTCTCTCTCTCTCTCTCTCGTTCTCTCTCTCTCTCTCTCCCTCTCCCTCTTTGTTTTGATGACCCAAGGGATATAAGCAATTCTAATTGTTTAAATAATAATTGTATTCCTTTCTCCCTCATATGAGATTCAACTCGTTATGGATACCTTAGTGGAAATAGGAAATGTTTATCTGAGACCACTGGATTGTGCCCAACAGAGTTCAAGCTGGAATGGTATTATTATATCAGAACAATTTTTTTTCACGCTAAACAGCCAAGGAATGAGTATCACATTTTATCTTTATAAAAATATCACTATGTATTTCTTGTAGAACATCAACAGAGAGTTCAGGAGATTGCCATTGGCAAAGGTTTCTCCCAACAGAAATGCAAAATATGTAAATGTGTAAATGTTATTATCAACCAAGTGTGAGAAACATAAGGCAGGAAGATTGTTACACAAACAAAAATGGAGGGGAAAGGGCACTGGATTTGAATTGAGATAATTCATACCATTCAATGACTATATCAGCTGTTTGTAATGATTCTTATAACTGTTACAATAAAGGTTTAATCCCAGGCTATGTTGTTCGGGTTTCTGAGAAACATGCTAAGTTTGGGCCAGTGTTTTGAATTTATTTTATATTTTATTTTTCACATTTCTAGACACACACACCCCGTCTCCCTCATAGATCCCAACCTTGAGGAGTGTGACAATGAGCAACTTTGAATCAGCTAGCAATATAAGTTAAATGTATGCAGGGATGTATATATGTATGTGTGAGGTAGGGAATGCTGGAGAGGGGGAAAAAGAAAGAATTTAGTGTAGTGATTAAGAGCAGTTAACCAAAAACCAGGAGACCAGGAATTCTACCCCTAATTCAGGTACAAAGCCAGCTGGGTAACTTTGGGCTAGTCACTATCTCTCAGCTCTAAGAAGCAGGCAAAGGTAAACTACTTTCAAAAATGCATCTGCCATTTCTAAAAACACATATTTATCCTCTATAACAGACATGTCAAACACAAGGCTCGGGGGCCGGATGCGGTCTGTGGAGCAGTTTCATGTGGCCCGCGAAGCCATCCTGGAAACAGTGAGTGAACGGCCCCCGCTGCCTTGGCCCTGGCCCAGACCGGCCAGGAGCCAATGTACAATTTTGTGGTGGCCATCTATACTGAACATGCATTCAGTCTTAGCTCCACAAGGCCATCTGGAAACAGCAAGGAACCAGCCCCTGCTGCATCGGCCCCGTCCCCTGGGTGCATGCTGGGGAGGTGTCACCCTTTGTGAGGAATGAAGAAATGGACCATGCCTTGGTGCTTGCCCCAGTCCCACCCCCTTCTGCCAGAGACCCTCAGATCTGTCCCACTCCTGCCCAGGCCCTCACAGGCACCCTTGACACGAACGATGTAAAGCTGGCCATGCCCACCCAGTAGGCCACACCCATTCCATCCACACCCACCCAGTAGGTCGCACCCACCCTGGCCACACCCACCTCCCCCCCAAGGGCAACCGCAATGCTGATGCAGCCCTCAATGAAATTGAGTTTGACACCCCTGCTCTATAAAATGGGACAGCCAGTTTCATTTAGAAAGCCAGTTTGGTGTAGTGGTTAAGGCACCAGGTTAGAAAGTGGGATACCGTGAGTTCAAGTCCCACCTTGGTCATGACAGCCAGTTGGATGACTTTGGGTGACTCACTCTCTCAGCCCAACCACCTCACAGGATGGTTGTTGTTGAGAAAATCTGAGGAGGAAGGTGTGTCAGATATGTTCTCCACCTTGAGTTATTTGTAAAATAATAATGGTGGAATACAAATAAATAAACGGGGTTAAATACATCTAAGGTTCCAAAAAGCTTTGAAAACATGATTTTGGTCCCTGGCCTAGGGCTGATGTTTATTGTTTGTCTAAAGCTACTGTTTTGTTGATCTTGTTTATTAGATCATTTTAGTCTGGGCTGTCCATCTGATTTATTTTTTTAGCTGCTTGTATGTTTTTTTCCTAGTCAAAGTCTATTGGAGTTGGGCAACTAATAATTTTACATAAATAAATAAATAAAACATGGTTTGATGTAACCTACCTTTATACAAATCAAATGCTTCTTTTGTTGTAGAAAAAGAAACAGGATAATGCAAAGGTGACCGCATTCACTGATTTCTCCTTCCCCAACATCACCTCTTATGTGTTTCTGGAAAGTCGCCTAGCTCTCTAAAACACCTTTGATTCCCATGCTGAGGAGCAGAGACATAGAATAATATCAAAAAAGGATAATTAATCCCTTTTTTGCTTAGTATGTCTGATTATGGAACTGATACATTAAATTTCCTCTTGAACTAATAAAAATGAAAACATATATTTATATTAAGCAAAAGTTGGATTTCAGTGAGGCATAGTAGCCTTTTTTTTAAAAAAATCCTAATTAAATAGTAGATAGATGAAAGACAGACAGACAGACAATAGACATGGTGAGAACATTTGGACAAGTGTACATTAAAAAAAAGTCTGAATAATATTATTTCTGACTAAAGGGTGCCATGAAGAGCATTTATTATCAAGGTGAGCTACAGCTCAGTCATTTGGCATTTAAAAGAAATAACTATAGTAATTTTGCTTGTTTGGAGAAAAAAAAATCTCCCAAGAAAGTCACTGACATGGTATTGTTCAACAATTTGCATGACAAATAACTGTTTTTTGTTGTTGTTGTTGCTGTTGTTTCAACTAAACAGCCTGCTCTGTGCAATACATCCTTGGTAATGAAGAAAGCTGAAAAGCCTTTCCCCCTCCCCCCCCCAGGAACAGCCAAAGCAAGGAGTCAAGAGGGAGTTGCAACCATAAGATGGGTGGATCAGCCCTCTTTAACATGCATTACACATTACAGTAAAACTGGGATGAAACACAGATCACATTGTCATCCCTGCCATCTTGATTTTTTTTTCCATCACAGCAGATACCCCTGATTTTTTCAGTCATCAGGTTTAGTGATTTCATACTAATCATGTAGGACAGTGTTTTTTTTAAAGCTTGGCATATTTAAGATGTGTGAACTTTAATTCCCAGAATTCCCAAGCCAGAATGCTGGCTGAGGAATTCTGTGAGTTGAAATCCATACATCTTAAATTTGCCAAGTTTTGAAAAACGCTAATGTAGGACATGTCACACACAAAATAACTTTTTTTATTTTAGAAAAAAGTCTTTTGTGCTTTTGTAAGAGAATATCATAAGAGAACACATAAAGGAGTGTCTAGGTTGAAATGGCTAAAGAAGAAATAAATTGAAATACAAGGGAGACTTTTCAGTATTAATAAGTAATTCATTACACCTATTATGATCTCAGAAGCTTTTTGCTGTCTTTTATCTTATCTTTGTCTTTTGACCAGGCTGGTTATGCTCTTTCTCTTGTCCATTTAATTAAAGGAACAAGAACAAGGAAACAGGGAGGGAACTCACTGATTAGAAATCAGCCGCACGATACTCTAAACTTGAAATGGAGCTTATATATTGAATAAAAAACAAAGAACTGCAGCCTGACAACAAGACAACTGAATACATGAAATAAGGAAAAACATAAAATACCATTTTCTTGCTCTTCCTATTAGAAATACTATTACCTGATTTGTACACTGCATTAAACCATGAGTTTGCGGCACCATGTTTTATTGGATAAACCACAGTGACAAAGTTCATATAATATAGTAAGACAAAGACATGTCATGTCTTAGTGGGTGATATGAGGCATTTAAAGGATAGTTTCTCCAAAAATTGAAGTATGTATATGTAATAAGCTTTTATCACTTAGGCCACAACTCTAAACTGCCAGTTCTCATTTGGACCCTTCCAATTGTTTGGAAGAATGAGCTGTCTTCCCTCCCTTATCTGGCACTCTGAAAACAGATTGAAGGGACATGTTTAATTTGGAAAAGACAAGACTGGGTGGGAAATTAAAGCACCCTTTAAATTTCTGAAAGAATTCCACAGAAAGAAAGTCAAGAATTGTTCGATATTTTTCCAGAATGCACAATTAAAACTAAGGGAAAGTCAGATTTCATATCACCATTAGGAGAAACATCCTAATCCTGAGAAGTGTTTGACAGTTGAACAAATTACCTGTGTAGATAGTGAATTTCCATTCACTGGTGTTGTTTTAGCTTCATTGAGATTAATCCTAGAACAAGAAGGCTTGTAGGCAGAGATCCAAGGACACAATTGTTGATAAAGCACGTTTATCACAGAAAGGGGATCCGTTTGAACTGCAAGTCCAATGCAGCAAGACAGTATCAAATCATAAGGAATAAATGTATCTACTACCGTATTATTACTAAAATATGTCCTACACTCAAAGAAGTTATTCACGTCACCCAAACTTCTGAAATAGATTATTTTCAACTCAGATTGGCCTATTTCCTCTGTCAGTTTGTTGCAGGGAGGTTGTCATCTGTATGCATTCTGTGTTGAAGCATAACAAAAAGTGGCATCATTTTTAAATAAATTTGAAGCTGCTTGAAGTAATTACATATATTAATCAGATTTGGAAACAAAATGTAACATTTTCAGAGGTACACAGAATGCAGAATGTGCTCAGAATGTAATTTAATGCCATGGAGATAGCAATGGAAGAATTAGTAGAAGACACACAACTCTCTGTACAAACTGGCCCAATCTTGTTTGTGTGTGTGTGTATGGGGGGGTGTTAATGTTTAGCCACTCAGAATGGAGCACAGGAGCTTATAATCAAAAGTTTCTGTAGCTTCATTCAAGGACAGATATATAAGTTGTACAAAAGAAATATTATTGTACCTTTCTTCTATCGTCCTGGAGAGTAAGATATTAAACCAAATTAAAGTTTTTTTGTAAGGAACAAAGAAAATTGCAGAAGCATTTAGGTGCAGAAAAGGCTTAGATAAAGAGACTCAAAATAGGCTACTACTGCAATGGTTCAAGATCTTAGGTCTGTTTCTCTGCTGATCCAAATCAAAGACACTTTATCTGATCTCTGTAAAGCCTTTTTCAGGGCTAAGGATTATGAAGGACTGGTCTAATTTATTAAATTATTAATTAGTTTGTTAATTAAAAAGTATTAATCAATTAAAGAATATTCATCAATTAAAAAGAATTGGAAGTAGGCAACACCTCTTTTTCCACAAAGCAAAGCTATCAGTAAGGATGATATGAACCAAGGACCCATCCCACAAAAACTGATTTTGTCCAGTATTTCAAATGGTAAATTTCCACATAAGCTTTCATTAAGATAAAGCTAAACTCAGGGAACATACAGCGGGAAATGAAGAGCAGCTTTCTTCACAAAATTAGATTGGACTCAAGTTGCTTTGGAGTCTAGATATATGGTAATTGTATATTATGAATAATTGTATATTATGAATAATTCTTTGGTCATTTAAACTAAGTTAGTTAAAAAAAAATTAAAGCTATATGCCTTAACTTTAATAAACTGTCTAGAAATAAAGTCTGGATGAGAAGTCATCCTATCTACTAAACTGATGTGTTGGTTTTATATTAATGTTCACTAGTCAGGCACCATTTTGACATGCTGGAACTATAAGCCACCAAATTCCTAGCTAAGGAGATCGTTCCAATTTGCAGTGTGGGGGCTTGTAGTCTCAACACAAATGGAAAAGATATTTTAAGCCTAAATTTAGTATCTAAATTAATTAGAAATTAATATTCATGATTCATTAAAATATGCAACTGGATGGCACTGGAATGTTTTTCTATAATTAGTGGCCTTTCCTTTCAGTGTTCCCTGCATTGATAATTACGTTTTGTAGCACTGAGAGAAGAGTAACGAGATAAGAAGGTTACCAAGGAAATGGAGGATAACCCTGTCTTTCACCCTGCCAGAAGGAAAATAATTTGCATCCCAACACATCCTCTCATGCCATATATATTTTTCACTGTTGCTAATTTTATCCTGGCTTGCATTCCTAGGATTATGCATCCAGGAACCTGAAGGAGCTCTTAACTTAGCAGAAAGTTTCCATCAGAATTTGCTTTGACTGCTTTGTGAAAGAATAAATGATTTGCTCCGTAGGAGTGCCTGGCATGTTATATTTTCCACTCAGCTTGACCTCTACTTTGCTGATGTGAAGTGATACAGTATAACTGAAAGCAGTAATTGCAGGCATGAGCTGGGATAATTTCATCAAGTGAAACAGATCTCAACTGTTGCTTGAGTGGCTGAAAGGGTCTTTACAGGGCCCTCCTCAAACATATTTGTTTATCCTATTCGTGGGCACTGCTGAGTCAGCCTCTTTTCTAAGCTGCATGATGTTTAAATTGAACCAGCAATGAACTTAGGCCTGCTGTGCCTGGAAGAAATTAAAGAGCTTATGGAGAATATCAGTTGTGGTTAATCAGGAATTTGATGATATTCCCTTGTTGAAATGTTGTAGATACCGAGACAGCCCCTTATAGAGTAATCATTGCTTTTATCTCTCTTCATTGTTCTGTTCTTCAAAGTTTGATTCCCCCCCCACACCAGATCACAAAGGGGGCCTGCTGAAATTCCAGTAAAGTAATAACCTTTTAGATGAAAAGTCTGTGCAAACATTAATTCCAAAAATATTCATCATCCAGTCTTGGGTGAACCTGCTGTCTTTCACAAAACAATCTGCTCAGCCACTGAGACACAGAGAAACTGGATTTGTGATGTTGGCCATCTTCTGTGCGTGGGAGAGTTCTGTTTCTTTATATTACCTAGTACTTTGAGCTCTGTGGAAGGTGCAAACAGTTTGTCTTGCAGGAGATGCATATTAGTCTTATCTTCAAAATGACTGGAGATCAATACTTTCTTAGGGCTCAAAAAGAACAAGGTATGAGCCACTTTTGCACCTCAACCACAGAGCAAGCTAAGCAAGATCATAGAGTGAATCAAGAAGAATGTCTTAGATACAGTAGATAGACCATATATAAGAGAAACACCAACCAAACAAAAGGTACTCGGAGTATACTTGAAGAGGGAAGGGAGGAGGGAAGAACGTTTACTAAAACAGATGTTTACAAAGATTAATACCTAATGTTCTATGCTATGTTCTAGGATGATTGTTTAGCAATAGGATCTTTGGTTTAATGTTGATCACATTAATATGGAACCAGATAAGAGAAACACCAATCAAACAAAGTGTAACAGGAGTATAGTTGAGGCTAGACGCGAGGAGTGGGAAAAAGGCTTACTAATTCAGACGTTTTCAATGACGAATACTTAGTATTGTATATCAGGTGCCATGATGATTGCTGCATAATATGTTTTTATGTTCAATGTTGATTGTTTTAATAAAAGAATTTTATAATAAAAAAAAGAAGAATGTCTTTCCCCTGTGTTACCATAGACATGCCATTAGAATCAAGCATCACATCAGATCTGGTAATATGAGGACTTTAGAAGGATTTCAAAAGTCAAATGGATGAGAGCCCTGAAAAGGTTAATTCTATTGTATAAGCTTTTTTGAAACACATGCCTCAGAGCAGTAGGTACATTTCAAAGAGGATAATGTTTATATACCCCCAAATAGATTTGATCCATATTATAAATTTGGAAGAATTGAAGTTGACTGTTGTATATTCAGGTTCCTACTGCTAATTTTCTTGGATCAGAGCTGAGGTTCTGTATTTTCAAGATTTAAACGTGAATAAGAACAATTGATTACAAATCAAGACTGAGAATGCTGGGCTTTGGATAGATTGTGCCAAATCTGGATCTGTAAAGGTTACCACTTATTCTCTCCCATGCCTTTAGGAAAAATTGCCTTAAAATAATTTATTATGTCTGTATGTGCAATTTGCCAATTTTTATAAATGCTACACAGTCTTTAGTCGCAGGGGTTCTCAACCTTGGCAACTTTAAGACATGTGGACTTCAACTCCCAGAATTCCTCAGCCAGCAAAGCTGGCTGAGGAATTCTGGGAATTGAAGTCCACAAGTCTTAAAGTTACCAAGGTTGAGAACACCTGCTTTAGTGTCTTTGTCAAACAGTAAATATACATGACTCTTAATTTTTTTCAGCTAGTTATTACATTTGCTAATATAATAACTATGAGTAAAACACAGTGGGTAAGTAGGGGGAAACTTGCTATAATCCCAACTGAATTAAACTGGTTACATGGGTCTTCCAGCTGAATTTTAAGCACTTTCTCATATCTCCAGATTTCTGATCTAGTATAAAAGCTTCTCTTCATCAAGGGTGGGAAAACCTTTTATTATTATTATTATTATTATTAAAACTATTTATTATTATTATTATTCAGTTCAGTGGTTAGCAAGCTTTTTTTTTCAGGATGTCCTAATTTTTTCTGTTATTATATGAGAATTAAGGGCAGTGTGGGCAACTTACTTTTCTATGTCTGCTACTTTGTGCCACCTACAGATACAGTTATATCTGTAATTGCCCTTTTAATGCTCAGTATTTCAGCCAGGAAAAGATTTATGCTCAATGCCCCCTTTGTAGATAGATTTTTTGAAATTAGGAGATGCGTGATGAAGATGCACATCCAATAGTAGACATTAGATTTACATAAGTTAGAAAATGATTACAGGCACAGTATAGTAAGTGATCACAAGAGGACTCTGTTTATGACAAGCACATTAAGAAGGTCAGTTCTTATGTTTAAACCATATATAAACATTCTGCAGGGTAATTTATAAGGCATAAATAGGAGCAGCAATAAATATTCCTAAAATAATGTATTAGACATGTCTGAACTAAATGCCTTCGCTGAATTCAAAGATTGTCAAATTTGTTTTCAGTTTAAAGTACCGTAACTCTTGAGACTGGTCATCTGAATCATAGATCTTTGCATAATATATAAGACTATCATCAGGGGGTGGACAGAGGGAGTTTTATGTATTTGTTATCACTAGAATCACAGCTCATTGCTACCTAGATTATCTTCAGTGGTTCACTATGGTGAATAATCAGTTAATTCAGGAGTTCCCAACCCCGGTCCATAGTCCACTATGGGCTGTGGCCTGTTTCAAACTGGACCATGCGAGCAATGAGCAAGTGGAGCTTCACACATGAGCACAAGAGCCTTCTGCTCAAGTGCCCTCCATTCGCGTGAGTGGAGGGTGCACACGCCCATCAGACACACCAATGAAGCTGTGCGTCACGCATGCACCTGCCACTCACCTGCCGCCGCCACCCGCACCAGGCCACCAAGGTGGAAAGGTTGGACACCACTGCTTTAAGGTAGCATTACCTTAGAGTATTCTAATGACTTCATGGATACGTGGCAATAATATGGAAGTAGTTTACCATTCCCTTCTGCTGGGAAATGTTCTGATTTCTCAGCCTAGCTGACAATCCTGGCATTCTTTAATGGTTTCCCATTCAAGCACTGAAGAGGCTGTCTCTCCTTAACTTCCTAAGGTGGGTAGCCAGGCTGGAACTCATTAAGGTTAATATGTAAGGTTACTCACAGGTAGGTAAAATCTCATTGGTTTTAGATGGGAGCCTGATCTGGACATATTCTCCCCCACACACCTTCCTTTAAATCGTATGCAATGACAAGTGACTCAAAAAGGAAAAGATCAAAAGAAATAAAAATATAAAAACATCTGCTCTGTATTAAAAAAAATTAACCTGCATATATAAATATGTTATGCAATTAAAATACTAGGAGTTACAATTAAAGTGTATTTGTTAAGAAGAAAAAAGTAGAAATTAATCAGTTCACATTTCTATACAGACCTCCAAGTAGGACTTCTAATAGCAAAACATAGGAACAGAGGGATCTTTATTGTTGTGTACTTCGTTCGCGTGCGAATGATGAAGACACACGGCGATGCTGAACAAACACTTTATTCTCCTTCTACAACAACCAAGCAAAAGCAAAAGGCACGCAGGCCTTTTTATATGGCTAGAAACCCGGACAATGTCAACCAATAGGAACAAAGCGTTTTCACGCCTTGCGCATGCGCACAAGGCTGGCGCCGCTCTGTCTGGTCCCGGGCAGCTTTTGGAATGCCCAGGACCAATGCAACATCCAGAGCCTGCTTTTGCAGGCTCAGGACACAACATTTATCGTAATATAATTGTCTTTTGGGATGATGTCAACTATAAATGCTTTTTATGCAGTAAAGCAAAAAATATGTTTAATTTCAATATACATTCTCTGAATATACTTCTACCCAATACTGACATTTAAGCCTCATCTGTAGAGCAATATATAGTATCTGCTTTTAAGATTTTTGTTCCTTTCAGACAACACTTAGAAAACAGTTATCTGACCTATTAATTCACTTCCATTTATGCCACATCCCACCCCTTTAAAAGTTAAGATTAAATTCTTGTTCAGCCCAGGTTGATTATATATCAGAAATTTACACAAATGCATATGTGGAAGTTAAGAGGGAGAAATGCTAGTCCATGTACAGTATTAAATGATCTTACTACCTAGGAGAAGAAATACCAACCAATTGTAAATGAATGCAATGCTAATAAAAGTGTTTAAACACAGGTGGGAATGCTATTGGCTGGAAAACAAAAGCTCATGTCCACTTTGCATCTGTAATACTGTACGCATTGTGTGTGACCTTTTCCTCTTTTCTCTCCACCAAAAATGTTATACGAACTTAATCTGCAGGGAGAGCTCTTCATTTTTAATATATTACTTATTGTTTGCTTTCTTAGCATAAGCCTGAAAAAAATATGTATCCTCTCAAAATCATCTGCATCAATAAACAATCCAACTTCTACCTATCTTCTACAACTCTATTCTGCAAGCCAAGAGAAAGAAATGTTTGTGGAACTAGAAAAGTTGTTTCCTTCCATTCTAAACCCTGACCATATTCTCACAGAACTCCCTGAAAACGGATATTTTCTTTTATCATTCCTTTTTTTCTAACAGATGACAAGGCCACAGCAAAAACAAAGGATCCATGTGTTCAGATAGAAGCAAACAAAATGTCACCTTTTATCCTTGAAATATTTTCCTTGCAATAATTTATCATACTGGGGGTTTTCATTTGATTTGTGCCTAAACTCAGGCAAGCAACAATTTGCCAGAAAAATCTTTTGTGCAAGCTCCATTAGAAGGAATGAAATAGGCTTAATTTCAGTATAAGAATTAAGGCAGGCATTGTCTCTCTGGCAAACTCCAAATTCTCAGTTGTCATTCAACCAAAACAGCTCATTAATGTTTCCATTTGTAGTTACAATAGCTGGACCACACTTTTATCATTTTATTGTTAAATGCATTTTTAAATATTTTCTCTATATATCAAAAAATAAACACCCACCATAAGTAGATGATGTTTTTCTTACATCCATCATTTCATTAGAAAGGATTAACAGTGATTTTCAGGATCACTAAATGACTGTTGCTCCATTTTTTCTCACAAAGCAAAAAAGTGGAAGAATAGAATTATTTATAAGTTACCTTTACTGTTATCTAATAAAAGAAGAAATAAATTAAATAGCTCGGCCATGTTATGTGAGTTCTGTCTGAAGAACAGATGTAACTTTCTGACATGATGGAAACCAGATCAGGTGAAGACAATACATTTCAGGGATTCATGTCCCCATATGGCTTTACTTGTCAAGCTGGGTAACTTGACGATGAAGCAAGTTATAGTCCTGTGCTTGTGAAAAATTATGTTCATATAATTTGTTCAACAAATAAGGCACAAATTTACCAGTTCCATTGAGAAGTGATCAAGTGATCACAGAACACAATCAGATGACAATTAGATCACTGGAGAATCCTTCAAATGACAATGGAACAATGTTCAGTTTAGCATTCATGCAAATTGTTGTTTGAATGTTGAACATGATGGTTGTGATGTAACTGTGCTTGGCTTACCATTGACTATATTCATTTTTTGATATAAACAATTTATAACTCAACCCACAGTTAGGATTCCACGATAGTCTAAGACTGCCAAACCAGGGTGCAATTATGAGGATCTATATTTCCCTTTTAGTATTTTCAGCAGAAGCATTTCCCAAAAATGACTGCTTAAAAGCAAAGAAATTCAGCTCATTGGAATATCATAATGATTAATAAATGATAAATATATGTCAAAATGTAACATTGGTATCTTTTAGCTAGGCCAAGCAGTTA
This sequence comes from Bothrops alternatus, assembly GCA_034064705.1. NCBI lineage: Eukaryota > Metazoa > Chordata > Lepidosauria > Squamata > Viperidae > Bothrops > Bothrops alternatus. Next base: position 5,936,610 of record JARGCV010000023.1, read on the forward strand.
GCACTGACATGCTATAGCATTCAAACATCAGTATGAACCCACTTAAATGCCACATGGTGTGACTTCGTTAATAGTTGCTGCCAGAGGGTATAAAATGGCAAAAAAAAGCCTTAAGAGGTATCATAATAAATGACATTCAAAGCTCTACTAAACTAACCGATTGGCTTTGTCAATAAGTCTGAATAATGCATCCTAATGGTTTTTAACCAGAAAAGTTGACAGAAATTTTGTTAATCTCTTCAAGTAGAAGAAGTGTCCCAGGTAGACAACCCTGGCTCTTTTATGACTCGTGGACTTCAACTCCCAGAATTCCTGAGCCAGCCATGCTGGCTCAGGAATTCTGAGAGTTGAAGTCCACGAGTCATAAAAGAGCCAAGGTTGCCTACCCCTGATAGAGGAATAACTACTAGTAAAGTATCAGAAAACTAATGTTCTAGTTTTTGCATGAAATTAACAGAAACCTGATATTTAGCAAATAAACCAGAATGCTATTAGCCAGATACATATTTATAAATACCTTGGAGTGCTCTTCCTGGCCTGGCTCTCTATAACTACTGTATAGGGAATTTTTTTCATTCCTGGCAAGTGTTGCACAGCATAGTTTCTTGGCCATCCTGAGACTTTTCCACTTAAAAAGAGCCCACTATATCCCTACAGCTTGTAAGTGAGGTCATTTCCCAGCTCCTCTATAGTATCCAAGTTGCAGTTTTAGAAATCTTAACATTTTATTCAATCAAATATCCTTAGAGGTCATGTGACTGCCGTTCTGCAACAGTTAGAACTTTGGGCACAGATCATAAGTCCCTTTGTTCAGTAATGTCATAATTTTGAATGAACAAGGGGTCATAATCTGTATTATAAGTATTCTAAGTAGGGCATATTACAGTAACCCAGCCAAAGAAGCAGCCAAAACAATAGGAAATGAGGCAATGTAGTTGAACTGAAGCTTTGCTTCTGTTTCTATAAGCAAAGAAGCACCTTGTTAAAGCATTACTCTGCATTACACTGCTTTAATATGATTATCTGTCATGTGCTTTTTCCTCTTTTCACTGAGCACTTATCATCAATTTCAACATGTGATGTTGAGGAGAGGCTTCCAAGAATCGAAAGTCCAAATGCATTGGACAGCAAATAAAGGAAAATATAGGAAGGAAATATAAAGAGGAACTTGAAATCTATATTAGAATCCTCCTTTATTAATTCAATATCACAATGTAAATTAAATGCATGTTTTAAATTCTCCAAAATTTGGATCAAGTAATGTGAAAGAGGAGAAATATAGTCACATACATTTAATCCATCAAGTAAACTGACATGTTGGAAGATATACAAATGTTCAGTTTGAACAAAGGAATAATATAGAGATAGACTATAGGAAAGCATCTACACTGCCCCCTCTTATCCCTCATCTATAGTTTCCGTTATAGAAAAGGTATTTGGCCCACAAGTTATGAGTATGACTTAAAGAATTATGAGTCGGTCACATTGTCAGATGATTCTTAATTCTGACATATTAGAATGAATGAAATCTTACAGAGGCTACCTCTATTGTAAACACCAATTTACCATGTTCTTCCATTGCAGCCAAGAATCTGGGATTTTTCAGAATAGTTTCTTTGGCAGAGTGTTTGGAATAAATACACTTTTGTTTAAAAAACTCTTTTAAAATATAATACAAAATATATTTCATGTTTATAGGTATTTTGAAAGCTTGAGAATTGTCCTTATTATACACTGAGGAACCACTGAATATTTTACTTTTGAAAGCTGTAATTTAACTTGAAAGTCTCTAGTAGCATTAGCTACTAGTTGGGAATAATGTATAAAACTGTAAGCCATATTACAGTCTTAACAAATTAACACTTTACATCTGCTAATTTGTCCAGAAGCAATAACTTTGATGATAGATTGATACATTCATATTTGTTCAGCATTATTTATTTTTTGCCATTTATAAGTCTGTTAGGTTTTGAAAACTGGCCATGTAGAAATGTCAGCTGAACATGTTTCAGGGCACTCATTTCCATCAATAGTGTTGAGTTTGTGTGTCTGTGTGTGTGTGAGTGTGTTGGTTTAACTTGCAATATATTGTTCCCTGTTCCTGTGGAACTTTTCCTCATTAAAGCCAACTGATCCAATGGAAAGGTGAAGTGAGGTAGAAACCAGCTTGATGTGGGAAAGCCTCAAAAAATCTACAGATTTTCACAAAATCTATGGAAGCATTCCACAAAAGTTATTTCTAAATCATTTGTTTTGTGATTGCTGAACTGAGCAGGAAATTTCACAAGTCAGCCTTTCAAGGTAAAAAAACAGGGAATCAAGACAACTTGGTCAGTACTAGTTTTATTATGAAACTATAGTAACAGAATCTTGCAAGTCTGAATGTTCTTTTTCCTCCCCCCCCCCCTTTAACTTAATGCCAACTAGGGAGGGCTTGTGTGATATATTTGCTCACATTCCTTTCCTGGCATGGGGTCAGCAGTTCTTCTTCCTGTCTTTCAAGGCAATCCCCTCTTCCCTATATAATGAGTGATCAAAGAAAAAACATCTAATCTATGATAAAATAATACACATAATAGCTCTCGCTATTCTTTCTCTCTCTCTTTTTGTATGTCTGTCTGTCTGTCTGTCTGTCTATCTATCTATCTGCAGGATGTAAATGGTTCTTTTCTTCATGGTGATGTGTGTGAGAGAAAATAATATATAGATGGAAGGATGATGCAGTAGATAATGATAGATGAGGGAGACAAGATGGCAGGAAAACAGTACCTGAATAGCCATCCAAGTTATCTACCCCCATTTAAAGAGTAGAAAGCAGACATCAATGTTCACATGATGAAGACAAAATGGAATCTATGACAGAGAATATGATATTTTTAATGTTTTTTGTTCGGATTTAGTCAAAATTGTTTTATATATATGTTGTGAGCCGCTCCGAGTCCTCGGAGAGGAGCGGCATACAAATCCGAATAAAATAAATAAAAAAATAAATAAATACCATCGATTAAAAAGAGAAATGTAATATAACTGTATAATAGTCTTCTTCAAAAAAAAAAACCATTCACATACAGGACTCCACATTGAACCTCTGAGCATCTGTGTAGTGCAATTCAGTAGTGGCTTTACCTGGAATATGACTTCTCCAAAGTCACCAAATTATCATTTTGTTTGATTGACAGCAATCTGAATTGAACTCAACTCTAGTACATGCGTTGATTTTCTATACACTTTTTAAAACATTATATTAAGTAAAATAAGAGCCAAGGTGAACAAATATTATTCCCAGATTAATTTACAATCTGAAAGGAATTCCAATTTTTGTATCTAGAAAACATTTTTAGAAAATAAATTCTTTGTTTAGAAACTTTTTATCAAGTTCCTTGTTTCCAAGAATACCTTAGAGAAAATATAATTACCAATTAATGAGGAAGGATTTGGTTTTCCAAATCTGGAGTTATATCATAATGCTTACCTACTGTAGGGTATTAAATACTGGAAGCCAACAACTTTGGGCAACTTTGTATTATACATATACACCTTTGGCCACATGACCAGATGACCAGTATTAGGATCTAAAACTCTAGTATCTGGAAAACAATTACTTCAGTAAGAAAACTATAGAATATCACGTATAACAAAAAAAAAAGTTTCAACCCTTTTTCCCATGCTAAATTGATTTTATGGGGAAACCCAACTTTAAAAATGGGGAAAGAGATGATACAGGTAGTCCTCAACTTATGACCACAATTGAGCTCAAAATTTATGTTGTTAAGTGAGACATTTGTTAAGTGGGTTTTGGCCCATTTTATGATCTTTCTTGCCACAGTTATTAAATAGCAGTATCCCATTATTTAAGGGGCTGCCACAAAGAAGAGGGGGGTCAATTTATTTTCCAAAGCACCCGAGGCCAGGACAAGAAACAATACATAGAAAGTAATCGAGGCGAGAAGCAACCTGGAATAAAGGAGAAACTTCCTAACAGTGAGAACAATTAACCAATGGAACAGCTTGCCTTCAGAAGTTGTAGTTGTGGAGGTTTTAAGAAGAGACTGGACAGCCATCTGTCTGAAATGGTGTAGGCGGGTCTCCTGCTTGAGAAAACTAGAAAACCTCCAAGGTCCCTTCTAGCTGTATTCTGAATTGAATTGAATTGAATGAATCATTGCAGTTGTTAAGTTAGTAACATGGTTGTTAAGTAAATCTGGCTTCCCCATGGACTTTGCTTCTCAGAATATTGCAAAAACGGATGACATGATCCTGGGACACTGCAGCCGTCATAAATATGAACCAGTTGGGTCAGCAGCAATTTCCGCTTGAGACATTTGAAATGATGTGTTCATTTCTTTAAAACTAAAAAAAAAAACGATGGTTCATTTCTACGGATATTTGTTATCAAAAATTCAGTTTGATCTGCAGATCCTAAGACATGAGTTTAATAAAGAATTGGAGATTCCTATATTGCTGGACAACAGGAGAGTGTTTTAACTTTTATAGCAAGGGTATCAATAGACTTCAAATTACAGCATGCACATATAGAGTACTCCCAAAACATATTTTTGTGTGACAAAACCTAAAATTATCAGGCAATAATATTGTTTTTAAACACCTGGTACTTGGAATTTGACAAACAGAAAATGTAAATAGATTTTCCAGGCTCTAATTATGGCCAAAAGGCTGATAAAGCAGCATTGGAAATATATAAATGTATGGCTCCATTTATTCAATGGATTGAGGACCTGATTGATCTTCCATTTATGAGCAGATTGCCTATAGACATAGACTTTGTTTGGACAAATGTAATGAAATATGAGACTCGTTTATACAAAATAAAGTAGGTTAAAATGATACCTATATTATAAGTAACATGATACCTATATCATTTATATATATATATATATATATATATATATATATATATATATATATATATATATTAGAAATATATAATGAATAACATATTTACTGTTAAAATGATCTATTTTTTCTGTTTCATGTTGTTCCTTTCTTCTATTTCATTCTTGTTCCTCTGTTTCATTTTCTTTTAAAAGCACTTTCTATGTATGTGGTGGTTTTTTTTTTGACAATGTATGTATTTTCATTTTTATGTGTGGAGGTTTGTTTTTTGTCACTATTTTAAAAAGCAATAAAAGAATAAATTTAAAAAAGTAAAACATAGGAGCATCAGCAATTACTTTTAGATCTAATTCACGTGAATAATTGCTTTGGGGGGGAACTGAATATTATAAAAGATAACCTTTAGTTTATTTTAGGGGATTCTGGAACATTTAACAGCAATTGACCATTTCTTTGACTGCAGATTACAGGAAAGGAAGCATTTGTCCCTGAGTAAATGACCAATTTATATTGAAATTAAGTTTCTCTGTGTGATCAAGAACTCCTCTATGCTTGCCAATGGATGAATGAACTAATCATCTATTTTCTCTCTCTCTCTTTCCATTTTAAATTCATTTCCTTAAAGTCTTTAGCTTAAATTCTTAAAGAGCTTTTCAAATTGAGATAAATAATGTTGTTTGCTCCCTCCTTTCTACTTTTCTGTTGGTCCTACCATTACTCTTATCACATTCCCCTTTCCTTATGCTATCTACAAATCATGGGTGGGCTGAAGACATATTTGGATCTATGAGTAGATTGCTTTAAAATATGCAATAGAACAGCAAGAGTTTTTGGCTCCCACTAGTATAGTAGCAGCGTATACTCACTTTGATGGTGGCTTATCTGTTTGTTTAATCAGTGATGTCATCAGAGTAAACAAACCCCACATGATGCAGATGTCCCTGTGTCATGACTTTATCAAGATGTGACTTACATAGCCCCTTCCCCCTAGTGAGGCTGGAGCAATCCCTATTTTGTGCCTTGTGAAAAGGAAAAGAAGTCCCTAAAATGCAAATTTTAGGGGCTTTGCTGGAGAGGGATGAAATAAAACTTTATTAAAATAATTCTTCAAAATGTTTACATGTATGTATGTATGTATGTGATTTATCAGTTAAATTTGCAAAAATGTGTGTGTGGGGGGTACATGTGTATTTTCAGGTAAAAATTAGCAAGCAATGCTGCTTTAATTTTTACAAAAGGTACGTCTGTCTGTGGATTTCATTTCACTTAGGCCTTATTTGAATCCATATAAGATTGGAGTTGAGATTAAATTAATCATTTTGGGGCTGCTGTGGTTTTTATAAGTTCTATTTTTCCCTATGTTTGAGGGAGTGATTTTAAAATAGCATAAAAATAAAATCTTTTAGAAAAGGGAGCAAATGCAGGCTGTGGCTGCATTTGAGGGACTCCTTTTCCTGCATTCAGTGTGCTGATTTTAAAACTCCACAAAATTTAAAAGCAGCATTAGGCTATTATTTATATTACAATGTGTGTGTGTGTGTGTATGTGTGTGTGTGTACATGTATATATGTATATATAGTCATGATACAGTGACATCTGTATCATATGCAGTTTGTTTACTTTGATGACATCACTGATTAAACAAATAAGCCACCATTAAAGTTCTTATACATTATTACTAACAGCCACAATGAACAGGTTTTTCTCCACCCCAAAATTAGGCTGCTGCAATCTGTTTTAACTTGTAAATGCAGACTACAATATATGCCTCATAGGTAAATACCTAATTGGCTTCACTTTCTAAAGAATCATTTTGCATCTAGCTTCATCAGTTTTTTTAGCCTGTGGCTTTGGTTGACCTCAGATTTTAGAGAAAAATTAAAGATCAAATCTGCCCACGCTTTGCCCTTGGGGCAGAAACATTTTAGAAAACAGTAAGCATGCTGGAAGTAAGCATGTTAAGTAGTAAAGTTATGTTTTGGAAGTTGCATATATCTGCAGATCACCATTGACAGCTGATAGGTAGTAGAAATCAATAATGTAAGTAATCAGATGCGTTTGGGTTCAGTTGTGAAGTATCATAAATAACTGATGCTGCTAAAATTGTAACAAAAGCAAGAGTAAAAAATAGGTTTACAGTAAAGATACCGGTAGTTCTGGAAAGGCACGTGAAAGGAAATATATAAAGATGAAAAAACACCTTTATTATATTGTATTTGGGGAGATTAATGTAACTTGGGGAAAAAAGATTATTAGCTAGAAACTCAAATAAGTTATATTTTGAGAGAGCTTAATTCCTGATGACAGCCTTAACATAGCCATCCAGTTTTCTAAGTTTAAAGAAATTTGTTTGAAATGCATATGGCTCAGAGTGTCAGGAAATTTATTTTTCTAAACTATTAATGTACAACAGTTTGTGTTGTTCATGGAGTGGCTTGCTACAACTGTTTCTCTTACAATTAAAGCTCATTATTATTTTGGAACACAAAGGAAGTTTTTTGAAACATGACTTGGCAGAACTTGGTAATTAGATAAATTAGTTGATCAGTAGCTAACCCAACATAAACAAGACAGTTGCTTATTTCTGCACGTTTCTTGTATTTCAAATTTTTTTTAAAAAAACTTTAAACAGTTTCTAGGATCCCTAGGCAAGATAACCAGACACATCAGCTTCTAAATGATTGAATATCAGCTACCAATGCAAATTGGTGAACTTAAAAAAAAAAAAGCAGGTTGAAGAATTCCAGGCACAGATCATACCTTACTAACTTCTCTTATGGAGCTTGAAGCGTTATGTCTCACAATCTCTACTTTTTTTTCAGATACTGAGAAACTTTCAGGAATCTTGGCAGTTTTTCTTATGACTTGGTTTGAAATGTATCAGCTTTTCAAGACTTGTGGTTGAAAAGAATTTGAGGTTTCTTCACTGCTGTAACATATCCATAGATTTTATACATTGGTAGGAATTATGCTTTACAGCTAATAAATGAAATGTAGGGCTAAGTGTTTTCTCTGAAATCATACATTTAAAGTATTCTCCAATTGTACCTACTAAACTACAATTCATAGATGCTAGCTCTGCATGGCAACTAAAATCCATTTTAGAGTCTTCATTCTAATTAAACTGCAACATTTCTTCCATTTAAAAGGTCTTTCAAGACCTTTTGAAATGCAGTTATTAAATACATTTAAGCAAATAATCATTTGATGAAGAGATTTTAACATCTTTCAAAATATACTGTATATTGGAATAACAAGCAAAACGAGCAACATTGTTCCTGCTGGACCCCATACCACAGCCTCTTTAGTATTAATTGAAAATAAAAGATAAAGCTAGTTATTATAAATATGACAATGAGACCCAACCCGAAAAGACCCCCCCAATATTTTCATACAAATATATATATATTTAAAATGTAGGAGGGACACAGCTTCAAAAGAAGTAGAGACCAATCATCAAGAAACCAAGTAGAAAGCCTCCTTCTGAGGCTCCGATCTCTGGAAGTGGTAAAGCCTTAAAAGCAGCGAACATCGGCTGCTTTTGACGGCGAAAAATCCCCTCTTCGGAAGAAGAAGAGGTGCAGAGCAACAAGCGAGGGCTGAGCTCTTCTGAAACCCCCCTGAAAATTTTTTTTGCAGGGGGATAGAGTGAAGGCTCCCCTGATGCTGGAAGTAGCTCTCATCCAGAGACGCTACCGTCAGCAGACGGGACCAGACGCCGCAGCAAGCCTATGCATGAGAAAAACTTTTTAAAAGAGACCTCCAGGCAGGAGGAAGGAAAGCAGGAGAAAACAGGAGTCTTAAAGCGCAAGTACTTCTTTAAATTTTACTTCTAATCACAGATCCCCACAAGCAACATAATATATCTAAGATGGCGATTGCCCCCAATCTAAGGAGGAAGGGACGGAAGTGAAGAATCCCTTTGATCCTTTGTTGCCTTTTCCTTCTCAGCACAACATAGGAGCGATCGCTAAGAGAAAGGCTAGGTGTTTATTTTAAAACCCTATAAAGCCCAACTAAAGAAGAGAAGAAGAGGATATTTTTAGAATGACCTCCAGGCAAACAAAACTAGTCCCCTCAAAGGTGGCGGGAACTTTTCCAGCTCAGCCATCTAAATTACCAACAGTTAACCTGTCCGACACCCCACCCCCCATCTCCTACAGAGCCTCAAGCCTCCCCAGTAATGCTTACAATGAAAGACTTACAGACTGCACTGTCAATAATGACTGATAATCAGACTGATAAGTTGATTGAGAAAATGGATAAAAGGCTTGAGCAATTGGAGGAAAAAATGGAGAGAAAGATTGAGGAACTGGAGAATAGGATTGAAAAAAAAATTGAGAATCAAAGCAAAGAGGTAAATGCTGAACTGGGAAAAATGACAGAAAAAATGCAGACCCACATTAGGGAAATAAGAGAAGACATGGTAGAAGCTATTAAGGGGGTGTGGGAGAGTGTTGAAGAGAAGGTGGATGGGATTGAACAACAAATGGAACAAATGAAGAGACAACTTGCTGAGACAAAAAGTGATATACAGGACCATGCACTTATGGCGCAATATCATTCCATGATGTCAGCTATTAGAATCAGAGGACTGGAGGAGGTACCAAATGAGAATCAGGAGGACCTGAGAAGAAGCTTTGAAGAAGCTTTTGGAAAAATTCTAGAAGGGGCTGCAGAAAATCTCTAATGGCAGTTGGACAGAATCTACAGGGTTAATTCATTGATTGCAAAACAAAGAAATCTACCTAGAGATGTTGTTATCTACTTTGTCACAAGGAGATTCAGAAACAAGGTGCTCACAATAACCTATAATAAGAAATTAAAGATTGCTGGTCAGGAGGTGGTGGTTTTGAAGGAGATCCCTCAGAAGATATTAAGAGCAAGAAAGGACTATGCATTTTTGGTTGATGAACTTAAAATACGTCCTTTACAATATAGGTGGAAGGTTCCAGCTGGACTGTCTCTACTTTACAATGGTAATAGATATTGCTTGAATTCTATCAGGAAAGCGAAGGACTTTTTTGAAAATGTGCTGAAGGCTGGTAGACCCTCATCCCCAACACCAAAAAATGCAGATTCACTACAAGAAAGAGAATTGGATTTAAACCAACAACAACAGTTTTCGAAGTCAAGGCCGCCTGCAGAGCCGGGAGTTGACAAAGGAGTGAGGGTGGAGTTACCTGCCCGAAGTACTGATACCTCTCAGCCCTTGGAAGCAGACAAGCCTAAAGACTGGAGGCAAACAAGAGCGAATACTAAACAGAAGGAGCAACACGAAATGCGACAACAAGGTCATACATATACAAGTAGGGAAGCCATGGGAGCACGACCGAAGAAGAAAGAAGATGGAAAAATTGATTTGGTCTTGCAGAAGCTTTCCAAAGATGACCATGTCAAATAAATATCTGACATGGAATGTTAATGGTTTAAATTCTCCACAGAAAAGGAAGAAGATATTTCATTACTTATCTCAATGTAAAAATGATGTAACTTGCCTACAAGAAACACATATTAGAACTACGGACCAGAAATACTTAATATGCAATAAGCTAGGCACACATTTTGTTGCAGCGGCCGCTGAAAAGAAGAATGGAATTGCCATCTATGTGAAAAATCATATAAGAGCTAAACTACTAGAAGCAGACTCACAAGGTAGATATTTAGCAACTGAAATCTTAAAAGATGACAAGAAAGTTCTTTTGATAGGTATATATGCACCAAATCAACAACAAGGAAAATTTTACAAACTGTTACATAGAAAGCTAACACAATTTGACTATAGATCCTGTATTTTAATGGGAGACTGGAACGGTGTTATAGATATTGGTTTAGATAAAAAGAAGACAGCACCTACTCCTCAAACACGTTCCAAGCTGCCCAAATCTTTTTTTGATATAAAGGATGATTTTGACTTGATAGACATTTGGAGAGAAAGACATGGTAAAGAGAAAGAATTTACCTTTTTTTCAGACAGACACCAGTCATTCTCTAGAATCGACTTTATATTAACAACCAGCGACTTGCTTGTTAGCCTAAAGAAGGTGAAAATCTTACCCAAAGTTCTAACAGACCATAATCCGGTATGGATGGAATTAAGGCAAGGACAGAAACCTAGGAGATCCTGGAGAATTAATGAAAACCTGTTTAAATACGATATAAATGTGGATGAATGCAAAAATGCTATGAAGGAATTCTTTAGCATAAATATGAATAAAGAGACACCTATAGAAATGATATGGGACGCTAGCAAGGTGTACATGCGTGGGATTCTCATGGACATGAACAAAAGGCACCGTTGCAAACAAGAACAAAAAAGAAAGGACTTAGAAGATGAGATAAATAAGAAAGAGCAAATATTAACAGAAAGACCAGAGGACAAAGATACCAAAGAGGGAATCAAGATATTAAGGAAACAATTTGACTTGTTGATGGCAGATCAAGTTGCTAGGAATATACAATATGCAAAGCATAAGACATTCCATAATTCCAATAAACCTGGCCGGTGGCTGGCTTATATATTAAGGAAAAAGCAAAAATCCCGCATAATTGAAAAGATAGTGTATAAAGGAAAGGAAGAGTTTCAACAAGAAATGATCAAGAAAGCTTTTACAGAATTCTACTCTGAGTTATACGCCGAAGAGAAGACACAAGACAAAGAGATAGATAAGTTTCTGCAAAATGAAAAGTTATTGATAATTACCAATGAACAAAGAGATAGTCTGAATGCATTGATCACACAAGAAGAAATACTTTCAGTGATTAAACAATTGAAAAAGGGAAAATCGCCCGGGACTGATGGGTTAACAGTGACCTATTACAAGTATCTTCGAGAGGAAATGATAGAACCCCTTAAAGAGCTATTTGTCAACATACAAGAAGGTAGTCAAGTTCCACCGTCGTGGAAAACAGCCCACATCTCTCTAATCCCTAAAGAGGGAAAAGACAACGCTCAACCAGAAAACTACAGACCCATCTCGCTTTTGAACACGGACTACAAATCTTTGCAAAAATCTTGGCTAACAGATTAATGACAGTGTTACAAAAAATAATTCACCCGGACCAAACTGGATTTATACAAGGACGTCAGATGAAAACTAATGTAAGACAACTTCTTAATATAATAGAGTATTTGGAAAAGCATATCCAGGTGCCCGCTACTCTCATGTTTGTAGATGCAGAAAAGGCCTTCGATAGACTGAATTGGCCGTTTCTGAAAAAACTGATTAGGGGTATGAAAATGGGAGAATAGTTTATTAATTCCATATTGGCAATTTATCAGAAACAAACAGGCCAGATCATTGTGAATGGGGACTTAACAGACTCATTTAATATAGAGAAAGGTACTAGACAGGGATGTCCGCTATCCCCCTTGCTGTTTGTTTTAACGCTGGAGATTTTACTGAACAAGATACGAGCGGCAGATGACATAAAAGGTATACGGATTAGACAACAGGACTACAGACTATGTGCCTTCGCGGATGACCTGCTGATGACACTGACTCAACCAGCACAATCAGCCAAGAGACTGATGGAGATAATTAAGGACTATGGTAGGGTATCAGGCTTCAAAGTAAATATTTCTAAGACGAAGATGCTAGTTAAAAATTTAGATAACAACTCAAAACAGAACTTAGAAAGAATAACGGGCTGTGAAATAGTTAAGAAAGTTAAATACTTAGGAATTGAGATTGAAGCTGCAAATGGGAAATTATATAAAAATAATTACGAGGTGTTGTGGAACAAGATACAAACAGACATGGTCAGGTGGAAAACATTACAACTGTCTCTGCTGGGCAGGATAGCGCAGTAAAAATGAATGTATTGCCAAAATTTTTATTTCTCTTTCAAATGCTACCTATACTCAAAAAGGATGTGGACCTAGACGAATGGCAGAAGGGCATTAACAGATTTATTTGGGATGGCAAGAAACCGAGGGTTAAATTAAAAGTCATCCAGGATACAAGGAAAAGAGGTGGTTTAAAAATGCCCAATCTGAAGTTATATTACTATGCTGCAGCACTAGTGGCACTGAGTGACTGGATTAATATAACGAATGACAGAGTACTGAATGTTGAAGGACACGGTTTGCTATATGGGTGGCATGCATACCTAGTGTATGACAAGAAGATGGACAAGAGCTTCAAGGAGCACCCACTGAGAATCCCGCTGTTGTGGGTCTGGAAGAAATATCAGTACCTACTACACAAAAAGATTCCCATCTGGACGGTCCCTGGACATGCAATAGGGGACACAAACATACTACAAGGTCAGGATGTGGTGCCCTATAGTAAACTTGTAATGGAAGAAGAAAATGTGTTTTCGTTAAAGCCATCAAATACGCTAGCAGATGAAGGAATAGTGTGTACCTGGCTTTCATATTTGCAACTGCAGTCTAGATGGCAAAAAGACCTGAAGAAGGGCTTATCCCTTACAGATAAGAATTTAATTGAACAGGTTAGAGAGCAGGGGCCCATGCATATCAAACGATATGTACAGTGTACTGATAGAAATTGACTCTGAAACTGTAGTAGTCAAGGATTGTATGGTAAAGTGGGAACAAGATTTTGGGCAACCTATCATGATGGAAACGTGGGAGGGAATCTGGGTGAGAAATGTAAAATTTACGCAAGCGCAACATTTAAGGGAAAACTTTTATAAGATGTTCTATAGGTGGCATCTAGATCCGAAAAAATTATCATATATCTATCCAGACACCCAACCTAAATGTTGGAGGTGTGGTAGTATGGAGGCTACATATTTTCATGTATGGTGGACATGTAGAAAAATTAAAGCCTTCTGGAGAAAAATATGGTGGACACTCCAAACCATACTGAAAAAGCGTATTGAATTTCTACCTCAGTTGTTTTTGTTAGGGATCATAAAAGACTGTACTACCACAGAGACAAACTTAATTCTGAACTTGATCACAGCAGCGAGACTGTTGGTGGGACAATACTGGAAGAAGCCAGAAATACCACCTATTGAAGAATGGACTTTGAAAGTAATAAATTTGGCAGAAATGGCTAAAATATCGGCATATTTGAAGGATCGCTCAAATGAACAATATATGATAGACTGGAAACATTGGATAGACTACATACAAGAGAAACACCAATCAAAGAAAATGTATCTGGCTTATAGTTAAATCTGGACATACGGAGTGAAGAATGTTTACAAATTTAAATCGATTGTATTAAGTTGGATAGCAGTTAACTTGATTTTCCCCCTGGTTTACATGTACAAATATATATCTATCGATTAATGGAAGATATATATTAAATAGACTAAGAATGTACTTGTTGAAGGGATGGGTATATTGACATGAAAATTATTAATTTTAATAAGATGACTTGTTTGTTTGATGTCCAATGGATTGATCTGAAAAGATAGTTAAACTTGGACATACGGAGTGAAGAAGGTCTACAAATTTAAAATGATTGTATTAAGTTGAGTGGCTTTAACTTGAACTTTTTCATTGTTTACGTGTACAAACGGATATCTAATAATAAAATTTTTTTTAAAAAAAAGAAAAAAAAGAAACCAAGTACTTATTCTTCAACAATATTTTAGGAATATTTCTTCATTTATGGATAGATTTACATTGTTCATGTACATTGGTACTGACTCTGTCAACTACAGCTCTACAGGATGTTTGATACAAAGGGGAGGTATGAACCTCTCAAATAAAATCAGGACCTCCAGTCACAGTATCTTGATTGAAAACTCCTGTAACTTGTTCTCAAAAGATGATTTGAACAGTATCATATGGCACTAATATTATTACTGGAAACAAAGAGATCCAGAAAAAGTAATAGTTCTTCTTTATATCAGCACTCCTGTTTACCAGCCATATTATTCGTCTTTTGAGGCAGCAATCGTTTGCTCCTTTGGAAGGTGAATATAGAACTCAAAGCAATCTCCATATGAAGCAATATCAAAATTTGCCTCCAGTTGCAGATTTTAAAATAGTGTGTTTTGAGGAGATATTATTTATTATTTCAATTTATATAGCCACCCATCAAATATATGACTTTGAGTGGCTTACAATAATTAAAATAAAAACACTATAAAAACCATATAAAAATTCTAGATTGGAGAGGATTTTGCCAGCAGACATACTCAATACGAAGATTCCTCTAAAAATTATGGTTGATTACTTCCAGAATTTCCTGATACAACCCCTATTAGTCTATTCCAAATAATTCTTTGAAGAAATCTTTCCTTTAACTCAATTGCTGTCTGAAACATTAAAAGAAAGACACTTTGATTTTACTTGCCCAGAGCTATAATAGCATGATTTAGCATCAACTGGTAAAAAAAAATATAAAAAGCAAAATGGTAATTGTGTATCTGTTAACTGCTGCATATGAAAAAAAGTTTAGGAAAAACTCCCTTTTTAAACCAGTAAAATTAAAAATCCAGATTAAACAGTTTTTTTTTAAATGACAAAACAGGTAAAGAGATAGACAGAGAAGAAAAATGTCACAAATGAAGAATTCCAAAAATTAAATAAAATCAGTCTTGGAACATATGCAAAATTAAATGCAGAGGAAATAATTTGAATTGAATGTGACCTTTTCTTTAAATACTGCTAATTAGATTTAAAGGAGTTTGCTGTTTGTGAGGCTGTCTTCATTTGCTTAGATAGATAGATAGATAGATAGATAGATAGATAGATAGATAGATAGATAGATAGATAGATAGATAGATAGATAGATAGATAGATAGATAGATAGATAGATAGATAGATAGATAGATAGATAGATAGATAGATAGATAGGCAGGCAGGCAGGCAGGCAGGCAGGCAGGCAGGCAGGCAGGCAGGCAGATAGATGCATCATTATTTTTATATAAATCTATATAGAAACTCAGTGCCACTATCATCCTCCTGGGATGCCCTAACAATCACTTGGAGGCTCCCATCACTTTACCCCAGTGCTTCAGGGAAGCACAAGGTCTTTATGGACTTCTGGATGTGAGCTTAATGGATGCTGGTGGAGGATGTTCCATAAGGTCAGTATTACCACAGAAAAGGAATGATTGCTACAACCCACTAGATCACAATATTTCAGGGAAGGAACTGGGAGTATGTCCACTCTATCTGACCTGTAGAATGGGCAGATACCCTCATGGAGAAGCAGTCCTACAAGTAGCAGGGTCCTTTGCCATATAGGGCTTTAAAGATGAAAATTAGCACCTTGAATTGTATCTGGAAAGTAAGTGGGAGCCAGTGCAATTTATGCAACACTAGTATGACATGGACAAATCAAAATATACCCAATACTGCACACATCACTACATTTTGGACCAGTTATAACTTCAAGGTAGTTTTCAAGGGTAGCCCCATGTAGAGCGTATTGAAATAGTCTAGCCAAGCAAAGAAGTACATGTATGACAGTTTCTGTTTTTCCGATTAGGTGAGTGAAAAGGGGCTCTTATAAAATAATATTAAATCTCTCTTTTGGCAGTGATGATTTCAAAATATAAAATCTAGCTAAATTAAGGGCAAATGTGTAAATTGGGCATAGCAGTCTTCCAAACAAATTTTACCTAAACAATATAGGGCTAGAACTTGTTTTCTACAGATCTATATCAAAAACTTTCTGTATAACTTCAGAAAAAGCTTTCTAGAAGTCAGTAGAAGAAAATGAATGAAATGGTTGAAGTGTTTTAGGTCCTCCATGGTGATGTGGAATTGTCTTTTAAGGTCAAGGGGCCCTGGGAGCTCTCATTTTGAGCCAAATTTCAAGCAGCAAAGCCACACATGAGCCTCATAGAAATTAAGCAGGATTTTAACCTCAGCTAGAATTTGGGGACATGCTGAAGAACTTGCAGTAAGGCCCTTTAAATATTTAGTGAACGGCTTTAAGAAGTTTTTCTATGGCTAATGATTAGACTTTTATCCCTATAGTAGAAAGGACTATAAACCCACCTGACATGTAGACAGGATAGCTACATCATCCACATAAAAAAGGAATAAGACAGGTCTCTTGATCAGCATAAGGGAAGAAATTCTGGTTTTGGCAAACCTTGCACCAAGGAATTAATATGGGAATTGGAAAGGATAGGATGCATCTTCATTTCATCCCTTTTGAACATGCATCAGAGAGAGGAGGATGTTCGTGAGTACTTTAGTACATCTGTGGTGAATTATTGTTATGCTGTTTCATGATGAGAATTAGGAAATACTGGTCAATGGAGGAAGCAGTCAATTTCTCCCAGATCTGGGGATCAAATCAAAATTCATGCCAATAAAGGCAATGTAAAATTTGTTCTGTGAGTAGGAGATTTTCTTCTCTGCTAAACTCTCTGGAGTATCAAATATTGATCAATTGTTTTCTTTTCGGAGTCTACCTTGTTCCTCTGTCAAAATACTATCTGCAACATTCAGTCTACTAATTTGATGTAAAGATGCCTGGTATACCTACACATACACTCAACAGGATTACTGAGCAATAATATTGTCATTAGGTTTGTTAGTTTTTTTTTCCTTTTTAAGGTAATGGGATAGAAATGGAACTGCTCCAGTCTGCTGAAATCAGAAATGAGCAATCTAGACATGTAAAAAATAATGCATTTTTAGGGCCCAGCAATCAATTAACAACAAATTTCTCTAATAGTTTTGCCATTCTCTAACTGTAAGGTGAGTTTGGAGGTCTTAGAGGAGGGGATCCCAACCAGAGGTGCCAGATGATATTCCAGGGGGTGCAAAAACTTGGCTTTTCAAAATTATAGTGTATATGCATAATTCGTTGCCGTTTTGTAAGGGGTGCGAGAATATATCAGAAGCGTTCTAGGGGTTCAGGGAATAGAAAAGGTTGGGAACCACTGTCTTAGAGGAATATACTAAATAAAGCACAGAAACAATCAACTCAACCTCAGCAAAAACAGTAAAATGTGGATCAGCAGGACCTTTTGGAAAACAGAAGTTGAAAAATGTCAGAAAGCAGGATATTTATTTTCTTTTACTACTCAAGCAAATAGTTTTGCTAACTATCATTCTGGGCTTTCAGTTTTTCATGAGGTCTAACATGATTTTTTTTATCCTTAGTGGTTGAGATCACTAATCTTTTAAAATGGAGATGCTTGGGATTAAACTTGGGCAAAGTTTGCAACTGATGTGTAAGTTTTTTGGCCTTTCCCCTAAAATATAATTCTAAGCAATGTCCTTATCCTTTCAAAATAATATTTTGAAAAGCCCCTGATAGAATAAAAGGAATTGGAGCTAAGTTTGAACTGTTTATTTGATTTGTGTTTATGGACCTTGAACATTCATTTCTTTATTCTCCCCTGCTAGCATATATGATTTCCACTCAAATTTGAAGGAATTGCTAAAATGGCACTTAGCCCTCTCTCAGCAATTGTGTTCTCTTATCTTTGAAATATATTTGAATAGCCTTTCAGTATATCAAGCAATGTGAAAATAAGTCTAGTGCAAATTTGCTTTTGTGCACTCAGCAAAGCCCCCACATTATCACCTATAGCAATAATATTGAGTTAACCAATGTTGAGGGAGCTCACTCCGTAAAAGTTTTTCTGCTAATTTTTTAAAAAATGAACTCTATCCTCCAGACTGTGCAAAGTTTGGCTACATAAAATATGTCGGAGAAAGCATTGTTGCAAATATCATATTTCTACAGATTTATTAGGAAATCCTTTTTAAAGAAGTAAAACTCTTTTCAACAAAAATGGAAATCACTTAAAGATGAATAATCAGAGAGTGGCTTTGGCCAGTCTTCTTACAGTATGGATTGCAATATGGTTTCATTCTTAGCATAGCTTACAAAGGCGTAGATAAACTATCCCTCTCCATTTTGTTAGACTCTATAATCCCATCATTCCTCATCATGGGCCAGACTTGCAATGCCTGATGACAATTGGAGCCTAATAAACTTGGAAGGCTATTGCTCATTCCTAGATGATTCAAGATCTTTGAACTAAACCTATCTGGTGAAGTTAAGAGGGCAGGGGTAGAGGAAAATAAGCAAAAAAATTGAATTGCTCTTACAATTTTTAAGTCTAGACAATAGTCATATAAAATTATTTCTGTAATTTCTCAGAAAAATTCTGTAAACTTTTAATATTTTCCTGTTTCCATTGGGATATATTTTGTCACATTTCATATATTGCTGTCTGAAACTAAATTAATTAATGCAATTTTCTTTCCTGGTTCTGATGTCTGATTTTGTTGGGGGAAAGAAAAGAAAAATTACTTGAAGAGACCACAGTAAGGCAAAAATTGGTCTTTGCTCTAGTCATGTAGTAAAAGTCATACATGTGTTTTGGGATAAATGTTAGTAAAATGTGCCTGGCCATAAGACTAATTAAGCAGAGCACAGGGTGCCTCAGGAGTGGAGGAGACATTAGGAGACCTAGCGCAGGCCCAGGCCTCCCAAGACCTCTGCTACCTCCCAAGGCACCCCCTGCTCTGCTCCTTGCCTCTCAGGGACCTTGCAACCCTCAGCCTGCTCCCAAGGGAGCCTACAGTCAAGCAGCAGAAACTTCCAGCGTGCATGGGGCTGTTGCAATTTGTAGGCCTCGGCCTGCTTCCCATCCAGCCACCTAAGGGACTTGCAGGATTTGGCCTGTTCCACAGCCAGCTCCAGGGCCCAGCAGCACTCAACTTACCTTTTTGTTTTTGCACAGGCACTGGCCGATATGATGCAAGGCTCAACTTTTTTACAGAAGCTGTTTCACGGCACCTCATGCTATTCTGCAAGCTATTCTTGAGAACCTCTGGGGGGGGGGGAGAGATCTGTTTTTAAGAAAGCTCCACAAACGAAACCTCCTTAAAAACAGGGCTCCCTACAGGCTTGCGAGAATAGTACCTGCAACTTTGAAACCGGATTGAAATTAGTTGGGGGGAGGGTCAGTTGTGACTTTGAATGGTCACTAAATGACCCATCATAAGTCAAAGACTACCTATACATGCTCCTCATTAAAGTAGACATCATTCTAGTATTCTGTGTCTTCTTTAATTAATCAGGTTCTGTATTTGTGCTCTCACATGCTTCACAATACCTCTTCCCAATCAAATCCAAAACCCCTTATTACCGGTATTTCTATTTATTTCTTAATATGTTTTGGTGTTGTGCAACAGGATAAATAAAAATCTTTTTCTATTAGCAGCCACTACTCTGAGAAAATAGATGTTTCTGGAAAATTGCAATTCAGGAGAACTTCAAAAAGGAATTATAAATTTCAACAATTACCAGAGACTCCTTGTTCAAAGAGATTCGTGGGTTGGTACTGTGCCACTGTCCTTGAAAGAAATGAAAGAAAAGCTAATGGGCAATGTATTATACTGCTCTCCACAGTCTGATTAGCAAGCCTCTTTGTTCAGATGATGTAATGCCTTCAACATGGGATGTCATTGTTTAATTAAGATGCAATTTGATATCTTATGGAAAGCTTTGCTGAATTTCTTTCTTATTGTATAGTTTGACTTAAGGAATTTAAAAAGTACCTGACATTGAGGTATGTTTGGTCATCCTGAAGCCACAGAAACTCTCAAATTGAAGGGTTTTGATGTATTTTTCTTTAAATTGAACTGATAGTTTATAATAAGTGCTAGATTGGCACTGCTTATGGTAATCTTTAAATAATTCTATTCCTTGTTCAGCTATATCAGACAGTGATGCCCATGTTGCCTATACCAAGAAATAAGTGGAAAAAATTGAGCCAACTAAAAAAGGCATTCCACATTAGGTAGAAGGGTCACATCCACAATATAACTTTAAAGATGTTTTCTCATTTAAAATCTTTCAGGCAAGTTAAAACAAGTTATTCAGTTTGCCATATCAAAAATGTATATATTTAAACGGGAAAAAGATGCTTCAAAATTGTGAAATAATTGGCTACATATAGGACAAGATGTAAAGCTTTCTTGCAGCTCTCACTTCTAATAAACATTTTAAAATAAACTTTTTGCCAGTGCTTCCAGCCAGCAGGGCAGAGAATTGAAGGTGCTAATCATTCAATCAAATAAATTGGTAGAGAAAAGTCAGACAGTAAGATAGATATATGGTAGATATTGTGCCTTTGAGTCATTGTCCAGTCCTGGCAACAGTCTGGATTAATTCCTGCAGTTTGCTTTGCAAGATTTCAGAAGTGATTTTCCATTCCTTCCTTCCTAGGACTGAGAGAGAGTGACTAGTCACTAGCCCAAGGTCACCCAGCTGGATTTGTACTAAGTGGGGACTAAAATACCTGGTTTTCTAGTTTCTAGTTTGGTGCTTTAACACCATGCTGGGAGTTATGTAAGAAATAAAAGGCATTTAGTTACTGTAAGAAGGGCAATGTTTTCTTTAAGTCAATCTTGACTTCTACTGATTTCTCCCTTTTTCTTTTTAGTGTATTTCCCCCCTCATCTATAGGCTTGAAACCATATATTTGCTTGCATTAGGAATATCAATGCCTTGTATGTGCAATTCCTTCAACTTTCTAATAAATATATTTACATAAATCCTTTCTAATATACATATTCTCATTTGGAATACCCGAAAGTCTTTAATCTGGTGCTTGATATATATAGCTTGATTTGGCAACAGTAATTTCAGCAAATATCAAACAAGTTAAATACTACAGTAGGTCTTGCCTTTGCTGATAGATTAATTGAACCAAATTACTGCAGATTAACAACATTACATGTGCTTCCTAATTGCATCTCTTTTATTTTCCTCTTTTGTTCAATATGTTTTCTCTCTGTTGCTGGGTTTTCATTTCTTATCACATCCCTGTCCTTTGCTATTCTTTTCACAGTGCTATTTCTTGCTTGAAGTTATTGTTTGCTAGAGCTGGCTGTTTTCTGAATCCTGCAACCTGATAAGGATGCAGATGTCAGCTGTAAAGGTTTCTTCTCTCCTTTGAGATAACACTGAATAAAAGACTCACCAAGCCATGCTGATCTATGATATGGAAAAGAACTGCCATCCATAGGATGGTTTTCTTTTCTGTGTGTTTTGCCTTCAAGTCATTGTTGACTCTTGGTGTCTTCCTGAAAGAGTCTCTGTAGTTTTCTTCAAAAGTGGTTTGCTCTTGGCTGATTCCTAAGGCTAAGAGAGAATGACTAGCCCAAAGTCATCCAGCTGGCTTTGTCTAAGGCAGACTAGAACTCAGTTTCCTGGTTTCTAGCTTGGTACCTTAACCATTACATCAGACTAGCTCTCTGGTCCATAGTTAACTTCTCAAAATTACTTTCCATATCCTAATTACTATGCTATCAGTTCTAACTGCAATTTCTATTAATTAGGGCTGCTAGTGCTGGTCAGAGAACATAATAATTTTTGACTCATTAGGACTACCAGACATGGTTTGCAAAAATGAAGATGATTGTTAGATGGTAGCAAAGGGATGTAGAAAAATAGTTGCTCCCATTTTTACTGCCATCCCCAAAGATGGGAATTTTGCATGTTAAATCTTATTAATATGTACGATAAATCTTATTAATATGCATCTTAAAGAGGTGACTATCAGTGCACATTTTGTCACGACCCTATTACCATTACAGGAACTGGACAAACAATCCAGTTTGTTCATATTAAAAAAAAGTTCTGTTTTCAATTCATCAAGTTTTTTCTATCAATTCTTCCATTTATAATATTTATGTCTAATTTCCTAAATTCAAATAAAGTTGCAGTAATATTTAAAACAATACATAGAAATAGAAAACAGGACATTATACATAAAAAATTCACCTTGAGTAATTAACTTCATATCAAATTCTATTTTATTTATTTTATAATTTCTCCAAATGCCTCCTGTTCTTTTATAATGGTCACCATTCTTTGACCTCAATTTTCTTCTTGCTGAAGCTGCTGGTATTTTAAGACTAACTTTGTTTTGACAATTCGTTAGCATATTTTAAGTCCTGGAGTATTTTTCCTTTCTGGACTTTGGCAAATCAGCTAACTTTTCTGTATTTGAGTTGCACTGGAAATATTTACATAGGGAACTTCATATTAAAGCTGGTGTGCTGGATTGTTGTTCTTTGTTCTATTGGCTATTTGTTGCTGTTGAGTACCTAAAAAAATGCCCTCTAGCAAAGTTAATTGCCATGTGTACTTATTATGTTTTGATTCTGAGATGAAACCTCTGACTGCAACACTAGTCTTAGGCCTGCTTTCCAGCTTTGTGATGGGAACAAGTTATATAAAATTAAACAGAAAACAAAAATGATGATAGATATCAGGAGAATGTCACACGGTCTTCTATCTTATGCTTGCAATTAATATTATTTTGGTCAAAGCTTTTCAATCTGCAGCACATATCAAAACATGAAAACAAAATGATTATAAAAAGAACATCATATGGTTTTATATAACTTTAGGACAAAGGTTTTGGTTTCATTCAGATGACTTTAGAAATATCTCTCTGACATAAACATCAAAGTTCAGTTACCTTTTTCAGATGTAAAAACACGTCTTCTTTTAAACCTGCTAATATTTTCAAATCCAAATAAAGTAATTTAGGAGGTGATAGTTCCATAAAATGACATGTTGATGGTATCTAACTTCTGATAAATTGTGATAGTTGTACAAGGGAATCTCAAAGAAGTGTTAGAAATGTATCCAACACGAAGGAACATTTGGATATGTAAGAAAGCTAAGAAATGTTGGAATCAGATAACTATGATGGTTCAGAAAATTTTGAAGATGGATGTAACACTGAAACCTGAAGCTAATCTTTTAGGGATGGTAGATAAACAGATGGGGGGATTGTACCTTTTTAAATACAAGAATAATTGTATTTGATAATTTACTATGTGTTAGATAAAATTAAGAGAACAATGTTTTATGAATAATGGTTCCTAGTATGTTGATTATTATTATTTTAAGATATTTTACAGATTGGTGCTAGTTGTTTAAATTTAGAGAGAGGTGGTCAAATTGTTTCCTCTGTACTAAAAGAAAGTTGTAAAAGGAAACCAAACTGCCAGGGACCACAATGACTGAACACCATCAAAGCTGACACCAGCCAGAGCATGGAAAAACTCACAATAGTGTAAGATGTAGAGAGATCTGGCCCATAGAATTGCCAAGAGTTGGATAGCATTGAATGGATAACATCACCATCAAAAGAAAGTTGGAGGGAATTTTTGTTATAAATTTCTTCGTTGTATTTTTGTCACTTTTAATTTGTTTTGTTATTCCATTTCCCTTTTCAATTACTTTGTATTATATTGATATTGAAATTTAATAAAGATATTTTTTTTTAAAAAGAAATATTATTGCTTCCCTGTTTTATTTTGCTTGCTGACATTCTATAATCATTCAGCAGATTATAAACATGAACTATAAGGTTGATTTTGAAAATATGGTGAATATGTAGGGCACTCTTTAAGGCTATAGAATAGTTGGTAATTCATAGGGATAGGCTTAAATGTATCTTACACAGGGGGAAATATGGGAGAACTAATTCATTTATTTTAATTTTAAATGAGAAGTTATGGAGAAAAGTATTCAATCTAAATGTATTCAATCTCAAACACTGAAATACAAAGTAATGTTTGTTCTCACCCACCTTTAAAAATCTTTTGTTCCTCCCCTCCTCCTTTGCACTGCAGCCTTTGCAATATAAAGCAAACTTTAATGCAGCTATAAGCTCAACAAAAGATGTATATCCTGTTCTAGACTAATCAGAAATGCTTTTGGTATTTAAAATGTTTATTGAAAGATTTAAATGATTAAAATCATACTGCTATTATCTGTTTTCAATTTTGCTATTTTTGTAATGCTGCTGTCTAGGCACAAATGTCTCTTAAGAACTTTTGTTTGCATTATGATAATAACTGAAAACTGAGGAATGCCCAATTTGACTCAAGGCAGTGAGTCAAATAATAATTACAGTCCAGATGAGAATGGCAATTGAATTCAGAGATAAGTAAGCTGCACTGATAAATTATGTTATGATCTGAGTCAACATATATTGTGCTGCGGCTAATGTTTTATCCTTATATGCTGGACCCTGAAGTCAATGCTCAATTACATTAGGTTTTTTTTTCTGTAACAGATCAATCCCCTCTGTAGAAATATTCTAATTATGGGTGTTCAAGTATCCTGCCAGCTTCAGGGGACAGAGCAAAAATAAAGATAGAGATTGTTGTTTCTCTCCCATTTCCTGCCACCAAAATAAAATTTTCACTCAGTTGCAAACCCTCATTGGGGGACATGGTGGCAGTTGGACTGAATTTAGAGTGTACTGGATTATGAATCCACTGCACTATTCCTGTCTCTATGTGCGGCTTTCTAAATGAAGCAGTCAAAGATTTGACTCCAGCCTCAGCTGGAGAAAAGCCTACAGTGAAACTTTATTTTAATAAACTAATTGGGAAGCTGGGTCAGTTGTTCATGAAAGTCTGTTGAATTGCAGAGATTATTATGCAAGCAATATTAGCTAATATAAATGATGACTTCTACATCAGGGCTTTTCAACCTTTTCATCCATTGTACCACTTTTAGGATATGGCAATATCCGAGTACCACCAGTCACCTAGCAAGGTGTCGAAAACTTGATGACCAAAAAAAAAAAAAAAGAAAAGAAAAGAAAAGAAAAAAGTGATAAAGTACAGGTGTTCTCGACTTACAACAGTTCGCTTAGTGACTGTTTGAAGTTACAATGGCACTGAATAAAGTGCCCCCAAGCCACAGCCGAACAAGAGACCTGCCTGCCTGCCCGGCAGCGCTCTTCCTCCTGTCAGAGGTTTTCATTGTTGTGAGCATTTCTGTTGAGGATTGGCACCAGGGGTGGGGTGGGGGTGTTTGGTTTTTATTCCCTCCGTCTGCTGGGTGGTTGCAGCAGGTTTTGGTCACTTCACATGACCCTGGGACACGGTGACTGTTATAAATATGAATCAGTTGCCAAGCATCTGAATGTAAAACACAAGACCATGGAGATGTTGCAACATTCCAGCTGATCGGTGCTTCTTCTGGCTCAGCAGAAGTGCCAGGATCAGTGCTGCTTTCCAGCTGATTGGTGCTTCTTCAGGGCTCAGCAGAAGCACCAGGATCAGTGCCGAGCTCCAGCTGGAGCCTGGCGCTGATCCTGGCACTTCCACTAAGCCGTGACAACCCCGAAGAAGCACCAATCATCTGGAAAGCGGCACTGATCCTGGTGCTTCCGCTGAGCCCTGACAGCCCTGCAGCTCCAGCCATCTCTCGCTCAGGCTTATGCGGTGCTGCCACTGGTTCAGCTCATTCCCCTCCCCCGCTACTTTTCTAGGATGGTCGCGTACCACCTGCCAGGTGCCAATGTACCACAGGTGGTACCCGTACCACTGGTTGAAAAGCCCTGTTCTACATACCAGATCTTTATCGCCATCCTCCTCCTCTCATCTCCTATAACAGGGCTTTTCAACCAGTGGTACGGGTATCAGATATTGCCATATCCTAAAAGTGGTACAATGGGTGAAAAGGTTGAAAAGCCCTGTCCTATAACATATTACGTTCTTTGTCTACTCTTGTTGATTCTATTCTGAACAGGTCTTGCAGGTCTCCAGATCATGTAATTTCCCAAAATTTTATAACAGATGTTATATCTAATTTCTTAAGATCCTGGCATACAAGTTTTATTTGTAGTAGTGATGGAGGGGAGAAGCCCCCATGAAAATATAAATAAACACAGATAGTCATTTAGTAGCCATAACTAGGAGTGGCAACTCAGTTGTTAATTAAGCAAAGCAGTGGGTAGGTAAAATTACAACTGTGCTTATGATATTACTTCAGCTTTTCTTTGCTTTAGAGACCTGGGAAGGTTGTAAATGTGAGGACAAGTTGCAAAGCTTTTTTTCATCACTGTCATATCTATGAATGGTTGCTAAAAACAGCAGTCACTAAACAAGGGCTGCCTGTATAACATTTCAGCTCTTTACTGTTTACATGACCTTGCATTTTTTTTTAAATGTGTGTTTATGATACAGATTCATGCAGACAATTATGGCGATGGTTGTGGTTATGACACAAATGCAAATCACGATCACGGAACTGCAAAACTCTGCAACCATTGTAAGTATAAACCAATTGCCAAATGCCCAAATTGTGAGCACGTGACTGTGGGGTTGGTGTGATGGTCTTAATTTTGGGAATGGGTTATAAGTCACTTTTTCCAAGTCCATCATAACTTGAAACATTGTTAAATGAATACCCATAAGTTGAAAACTACCTATAATTATCACTTCAAGGACAATGTAAACTAAGATTATAATAAATACATTCTCTAATTAACAAATATTTTCAGGAAAAGCTGCACATTTTTTCCCAACCTGAGGGTTACATTTGGCTTTTAAGCAGCATGTCAGGGAATACATTATGAATTAGGGTGACAGCAGAAACATAATTATTTCATACAACTTAATTAAAATAAAATACAGAATATTACTCTCTAGTTAGCGCTTTAATCATTTCTTCCTGACATTGCCTTAAAAACATGATTTCAACTTCATACAACCTTTAGAGATTTTTGAAGCTGCACCTGTTTTTGAGGACTATTGCAAACACAGCCTTAGGTTAAACCTAAGTATTATCCACTGTATCTTAAGGTTACATAATCTGTGCTGCAAACCTCCAAACATCCCCCAGATGGAACCAAGGAGGTATAGTACACAAACATTGTTTTCTGCCATCTAGTGGTCTTCCTGAATTTTGGAGCTCATATATAGTAGCCCTACTATTCCTGACTGACAAATTTTTATTAGTTTATCAAAGTATAAAATACAAAGAAAAATGAAAATAATGGGAAAGTAACGGAAGAAAAAGAGAAGAGGGGAAATGCAGGGTAAAAGAGAGAGAGAGAAAAAAGCATGGACTTCTGACTCTTTTTAGCACAGTAGAATTAGGTAATAACACAACAATCTCAACTTTTTACTTTTGCATAATAATATATACTAGCCCTTTTTATAACAACAAACCTAAAAATGGCTAAAGTGACTGCTTTAATTACAGGAAAGAATACAATGAACTTTGTTTCTACTTGGAAACCGCTTCTGGACTTTGTGCTTGAGGTTAAAAAAAAAATGAAACGTTTGATTTTTGCTGGTTAGATAGATTTGTTTTTATAATAGTCCTAGGATTAGCATAATTTCTGCATACTGTCACAATAACTGGGTCACATATGCTCATTTTAAGAATGCAGAATCTCCCACTATTTTACCAGGAACTACACAAAACTACTTTCTCAGGAAACTACTGGCAGAGCCTTATGATATCCACAGGTTGCATAAGTGTGGCTTGGCTGTTGCAGCAAATTAATTTCTGGGAAGTATGCTGGGGCTTGACATCAAACTTTGTCATAAAAAACTTTACCTTTCAATCTCTTTCTTTCCACTTCTTTTTCGTTTTTAAAAAATAGCTCAATTGACTGGGTTTTGGTCTTCCTATGGCTGTGCATGACTATGCAGTCCTACCTAGGTTTATCTGATCTGGCTGCAAACAAAAAAAAGCAAATGACCAGTGGATCACAGCAAAGAAATGCAGAGAATTGAAACAATTTTTGCAATCCAAATCTGACTAGGCTTATTCCAAATTGGAGAAGAGTACACTAATTAACTAACCCCGTTCTAATTAAATATATTGAGGGAACAGGATTCCTTTAAACATGGCCAGAGCCAGTCTCTTGTGTATTTTGATTCTTCCCCAACTTCTCCCTTTATCTTCCCATTTTTTCTCTGTTCTCTACAATGTACTGCCTTCCCATTAGGTGTGTGTTAGCATGTGTTAGTGTGTATTTATGTACAGGTAGTTGTACCACAAAGAAGAATGGGGTCAACCTATTCTCCAAAGGATTTGAAGACAGGACAAGAAGTAATGGATGGAAATTAATCAAGGAGAAAAACAATCTAGAACTATGGAGGAATTTCCTGGAAGTTAGAACAATTAATCAGTGGAATGACTTGCCTCCAGAAGCGGTGAATGCTCCAACACTGGAGATTTTAAAGAGGGAATTGGACAATCATTGGTCTGAAATGGTATAGGGTTTCCTGCCTGAGCAGCAGGTTGGACTAAATGATCTACAAGATCTCTTCCATCTCTGTTATTCTGTTATTTCTTCTATTATTCTGAATGTGGTTTCCCCATCGAATTTGCTTGTCTAAAGCTGGCAAAACATGATCACATGACCCTGGACAGTGCAACTATCATAAATACATGTCAGTTGCAAAGTGTCTGAATTTTGATCATGTGACCACAGGGATGCTACAATGGTCATAAGTGTGAAAACGGTCATAAAACCACTTTTTTCAGGGCCATTGTACCTTCAAATGGT
Organism: Bothrops alternatus; assembly: GCA_034064705.1. NCBI lineage: Eukaryota > Metazoa > Chordata > Lepidosauria > Squamata > Viperidae > Bothrops > Bothrops alternatus. The sequence continues at coordinate 5,965,722 of JARGCV010000023.1, forward strand.
CACTAAATGAATGGTTGTAAGTTGAGCAACACTTCTGTACGTTTCAGTGTTTGTGTATATTAATGTGGATATACATGTGGATATGTGACTATGAGTGGATTTGCTGAGTGTGTGTATATGGATATTTAACTTTTTAATTTGAAAATCTGTGCCAACTTCAGGCTCTGTTTGGAAACTATGTTCCTCCATACACCACGTCAATAAATGTGGGACCACTAGAAGACGCAAACTTCTGTCAAAGCAAACTGTATTTTGCTTATGTGTCTTCTTTCAGATAAGAATCTCCCTGCTTGCTTTTTAGAAGACTAAAATTACCAGGCTTCAATAAGATAAACATTTTCTTGCATTTTTAAAATTGTAAAATGCAATATGCTAAGATATCACCTTGTAATCAATTTGAACTAATTTAACCAGTTATAATATGCCCATTATACAAAGTTAAAGAAACATCTCCATATCTATAACGTGAACTACAGATAATCCTCACTTAACAACAGTAATTGAGAGTGCAATTTCCATTGCTAAGCAAAAAGGGTTGTTAAAGTTGACATCATGTCACTGCACCAGTTAGCGACAAAAATGTGGGCACTTCCATCCTTCTGCAAATCCCACAATGCTAGTGCAATGTCAACTGTCGCCATTTGCAATCTCCTGCCAGCTTCGTCATTGCCTTTGCTTGTAGAAATCCAGCAAAGAAGGTCACAAATGGCAATCACATAACTGTGGAACACTGTGATGTTGTAATAGCAAGCCAGTTGCCAAGTACCTGGATCATGATCATGTGACTGCAGGGTTACAACATCTGTTTTAAAACTCTTAAACTTTTCTTTAAAAATAATTCTAAAATCAACAGTTCTAGTACACCTTTTTAAAAAATTCCTCTTCAGATACATGCTTTAAAGTTCACTTGCAATAACATTTTACAAGCTTAAGGAATTACTCAAGCACTACATATGAAGAAAAAAAGAAAAGCCCCATTTCCAAATCCATTTTATAGATAGAAAACTACGTTACAGCTTTCTTTCAATTAATACACCAGACAAATGAAAATCCAACTAACTCCAATTAGCTCATTAAATTTAAGTCACTCCCTCCAGTTTATCCTCATAGAATAAAGTCAGATGGATTTCCAACTTTCAATACTCTGCTCCCATTTTGTGCTCCTCCGTCTCTGTTGCTCAAGATGGTTGCTTCATACCGGTATTTCTCCACTTATGATCAGTCACTTAGTAACCAAAGTCGCAACCAACCCAAAAAAAGGTACTTAGGACCTAGATTCAAATTTCCAGCAGCTGCCTCTCCCCTCAGTCACATAATCACATGTAGGTGTTTTTTTTGTAAAAAAAAAAAAAAAAGGTGCCGGAACTCACACCTGTCATACAACCCGCCTTGCCTACCCTACAAGGTTCCATCCAAAAAAGATGCCGGAACTCCATTCTGGGCGTTCTATGACAAAAAAAGCCCTGCTTACAACAGTTTGTTTGGTGACTGAAGTTACAACAGCACTGAAAAAGTGACTTATGACTGTTTTTCACATTTACACCTTGCAGCATCCCCATGGTCATGGGGAGCTAGATTCACTTAACAACCGTGTTACTAGCACTGATTCATTTAACAACTGTGACAGTAAAAGTTGTATAATGAGGCACAATTCACTTAACAACTGTCTCGCTTAGCATCAAGAATTTTGGGCTCAATTTGGTCGTAAGTTGAGAACTACCTGCATTGGATTGGCAACCAGCCCACATTTATGTCTGTTTGCAGAGTCCCATGTCATGTCACCACAATTTGTGACATTTTTCACCAGAAACCAGCATTTCCTTTCAGTTTTTGGCAAAAAAAAAGTCCTTTGCAGAAAATGGGTTTGCTTAACAACCATGGTGATTCAGTTAAATTCTTCTATTATTATTGTCAGTGCTTTTTTTGTAAAAAAAAAAAAAAAAAAGTGTGCCAGAACTCACACACATCATACAACCCGCCTTGCCTACCCTACAAGGTTCCATCCAAAAAAGGTGCCGGAACTCTGTTCTGGGTGTTCTATGAGAAAAAAAGCCCTGATTATTGTACTAACTACTGCATCTTCCAAGAGGAAACAGCCCTATTAAAACCATAAGCAAAGAGTGTTCTCCCATAAATACGAGCTCCTAAGGAATGGGAATCCAAAATACCTACTGGTTGCATCGAGGGAAGGGCACTGGTGGGATTCAGCCGTTTCGAACCACTTCAGCAGAACCGGTAGCTACTTTTTTGCTGCCCAGGCCCAGAATGGACTTCCGGAAGCAGCATCCACACAGAGAACCAGTTGTTTACATATTTGAATCCCACCACTGGGGGGGGGGGTTAGATATAGGAACTAACAGCATTTTGACTTTTAAAGATGGGCTTTGTTATGTTCCAAACCCCACTCTGTCAGTGATGACATCAAGTGATCTTCTAATGATGCACTTGTATTCCATGGCAGTTGAAAAACAGTTAAGAGACTCAGAAAAAACAGCCGTTACATGAGGTCTAGCTATGGTGGAGGATGCAAGACCTATCCCAAAGATGCTTTTTCATGAGGCAACTGGACTTTCTTGCTTTTCTTTCAAGATGTTTCGCTTCTCGTCCAAGCGAAGACCTAATTGAAAAGACTCAGAAAAAACAATAGAGAAGTGGGATCTAGAGATGATGGAAAATGTAAGATCTGATGTCTTGTGCTGTACTTGTATTAGGTGCTTGGTAAGTATTGTAATAGAGAATTAAGATGTTTTTAAGTTCATTCCTGAATATTTCTACCGGTATGTGGGTCAAGTCTCTCTAGAAAGTTTGATAGCAGCTGCTTCCAAATGTTATTGAGACTGCACTTTGGGGGCATTTTTCAATTAAGAGCCAAATAAAATACTTAGTAAAAATGGATGAGGATATCTAATATGATATGATTAGATTTATATCGCTCCTTTAATTTATCCAACTCAAGGCAGTACACATAATGTTCCTGCCTCCTATTTTCCCCAGAACAATTGTTCTGTGAGATGGATTGATCTAAAACAGGGGTTCTCAACCTTGGCAACTTTAAGACTTGTGGACTTCAACTCCCAGAATTCCTCAGCCAGCTTTGCTGGCTGAGGAATTCTGGGAGTTGAAGTCCACAAGTCTTAAAGTTGCCAAGGTTGAGAACCCCTGATCTAAAAGATTGAGCGCCCCCAACCCATGTTCCTGCCTAAGGGAGGACTAGAACCCAAGCTCTCCTAATTTGTAGTCACCGCCTTAATCATTGGCCCAAACTGACTATTAATTAATACATATTTTAATTACTATCGATAGTAGTACTGATAATTTTCCTGATGAAAAAAAAATATGTGGAATATTGTCAGACACAGAACTCTTATCATTGGGAAAAAAATAATGCTACATTTCCCTTTTTACTAATTCTAGTGGGGAATAAATAACACCATCTCCACATTTACCATTGTTTGGGCCCAACTTTGTGGATGTGCTGGAAGAAAGGAAAACTTTGCATCTTACAAATTCATAGCTGCTCCCAACATACCTCTTTTATATTTATTTTTGCCCCCATTAGTACCACTAGTGGAGCATCAATTCTGAAAACATTTTTCCATAGATGTTGCCCAGTAATGGGTCTTCCTGTCTGCCAAAAGAATGGTACTTATGGCCAATTTTTGGCAAATATATAATTGTTCTTTAATTGTCATAAAAAGACCCTTCTTCTAGAATCACTAAAATAACACTTTAAATATGTTTATCAAGCTTATTTTTTTATATTTAAAGTGGTTTCTTTTTTTGCACAGATTAAGGTAAAACTTGCTTCATATGTAGATTTCTTGTTGAATTAACTAGTCTGTGATGAGCAAAAAAGGTTATATTAATTCAGAATTGGAACACACAATCCCATGTTTCTTACTTGGTTTTATAAACAATTGTAACTTAACCTAATCTTGAAAATAACATAAAGAACCCATTCTGTATTAAGAGAAAAAGTATTTATCCGTTGTCAGATTCTTTTCTCTTCGTTAGCTTTATAATAAATTACACTGTAGAATTTATAATGATTTGTAAGTTTGTTAAGAGATAATTCCATCTTTAAAAATAGAGCTATTAAATTTTACTTTAGGAAAATCTCTAGACATACATCCACATATTCACTTTATTTATGAGCAGTGGAGGCACAGTGGTTAGAATGCAGTACTGCAGACTACTTCTGCTGACTGCTGCCTGCCTGCAATCTGGCAGTTCAATTCTCACCTGTTCAAGGTTGACTCAGCCTTCCATCCTTCCAAGGTCAGTAAAATAAGGACCCAGATTGTTGGGAGCCATATGCTGACTCTGTAAACTGCTTAGAGAGGCCTGTAAAGCACTGTGAAGTGGTATATAAGTCTAAGTGCTATTACTATTATTATAGATTAATAAATCACATCTTATTAGTATCACTGTATGTGTTCCACACACATTTAGAACTATAGCTTCATCTTCCAAAAATGTACTCTAAACTGCACACATCAAATGAAGACAAGGACATATATAACTACTTCCCAAAACATGTTTTCAATTTATTCATTATTAATTAAAATGTCAGAAATGTTTATTGTCCATCTATACCTTATTTTTTTATTATAGCAAAACTGCATAGAATACACCTCCCCCTGCCCCAGCTTCTTTATGGATCCACAACCCCTGCAGAAATTATTGTGAGGCTTCAGTTATGATACTGTGGCTGCCATCTTTTTTTTGACTCCTTCACTGATTATGGATGAGTCTTTGTGCAAAAGAGATTTTGACTCGAATGTAGGTATCCCAATACTTAAAACATTAGCAAAAATGTTTATTTAACAATTTACTCTAAGGTCATAAGGATAATTATTAATAATACTATAGATAACTAGCATTGTAAGGAACAATTAATTTTCCGGGTTGGATTATAAATCTTTCTTTCTTTCTTTCTTTTTTTCAAAACTCTGCTTCAAGAATTCACAACCTTTCTTATATCCACAATGGAAAGCAATCCCAGGGTTTATTTAAGCACTGCTAAAACTTTAAACATAAGAGTAGATAAATGAAATCAATAGTATTTAAGCCTCACAGAACACAATAGATCTATTTTATAGACTTATTTTAGACTATGTCTGAATTCAATATTGTCCTCACAACACAGTTTAGTAATAATGAGAGAATGGCTATTTTCTTTTTTTCTTTTCTTTTCTTTTTTAAAAATTCATAATGTGAGTTATTTCATGTTCCACAAAACCTTCCACCCCAATCACATGCTGCTGACCTGTCATTTTTATTTGCTGTTGCTCGATCCCATGATACCCAGGGTTGTTGTGTTGTTCATGTATGCAAGGATCAGATGACAGACCTTGGCACTTTTTTACATGATCTGATTTTCTCATCCAATTACTTCCTTCAAAAAAATTACCAGATTAATACCGGATGACACTCCAGGTTTGGGTCTACCCGTGCCATGCTTAAGCGTGAGAAGCCTCCCTTAAGAGACAGTGATGGAGACACAGATTAAATAGAAAAGAACACTTGCGCTAAAACCCAATCCACGCTTCCTAGAAGAGTAGGCACGTTAGAGCAGTCAGATGCATCCCTCAAGGCCAGGGAGGGAGGGAGGGAGAGGTTGTTCAGCTCAAAGCTGAAGGTCAGATGCTCCACAAAGTCTCCTCCCTCTTCAGCCGCCGCCCCCCCCACCCGTCCTTTCCTGATGGAATTCAGAGATGAAGTCCATTCACGGGAGTTATGGGAGCGGAGTGACTTCCCATCTTCTTGAACCTGGGCACAAATCGAAGGACGACCTCGCGGGTGGGCAATAGGGAGACCCAGACCGCGCTACCTCGGCTAAAAAGATTCTGGGATATTAGCCGTTCCCTCGCCTGCCTCCTCGCCCGGCTCTTCCTTGATTCCCAGGTTTGATGCTGCAAGGCGTGTCCGGGGCTCTGCTCATGTGATAGAGCAGGAGGGAGAGGCGGGCGGGGGACCAGGGAGGAGGTAGTTTGGTTGGCTTTTTTTTTTTTTTTTTTTTTAAAGGAGTTTGCAGAAACCTCCTGGGTTGCTTCAGTCGCAGCCTGACGGCTTTCCCGAGCAGCTGAAGTTAAGGAGCCGAAGAGCGCAGCTGCCTGGACAGCTCTATTATTGCTATCGCTGATTTCTCTTCTTTTGGTTGGAAAAGCGTCGCTTCCCGCGCCCCCCGATCCCGAGGTGTTGGAGAAACGGACGCCGGAGAGAGAGAGCGAGCATGGGAGCGGGGAGCTCTACGGAACCGCAGAGCCCGCAGGATGAGACCACTGCAGCAGGAGATTCCCAGCCCGCGAGTCCGGGAGGGCGGACGCCAACGGAAGCAGTGGCCGAGGCTGGGGAGCCGGAGGATCCCTCCAAGGTACCAGAGTCTCCGTCCCACGGCGCGCGTCTGGAAAGAGGCTGCCCGTTTGGCGAGGGCGTCGCTCTTTCTGGAGGACGTTCCGCTTCGCATCTTGGCGCGCAAACTTTCTGGGGGAGCCCCGAGCACCTGTCGGGGAGCGCGCGGGCACCTGCCTCCCTTCGTCACCCCGCCCTCCGTGGGGGGAGGGGGCGAAGTTTGGCGGGGTGGGGCGTGGCGGCGGCGGCGGCGGCGGCTACTCGGCTCTCCTGAGGCAGGGCACTGCGCAGCCGGCGCCTCCGCAGTAATAAACTCTTTCCTACCTTTTGTCTGTCAAAAGAAGCCCTCCCCCTCCCCTTCCCGCCGCTAAGGCTGAGGAGAAGGAGACGGGTCGCTTTAGTCGGCCCCCTCGGGAGGCGCGGCCTTCCGGCGCCTCCCGGTCTCACCTCACGCCTCGTTCCCTAGGCGCGATGAAGGGCGTCCTGGCCCTGCGCTGTCTGGGTTCTTTCGCACCTTCCTCTCCTGCGTTGCCCCACTTGCAACCCCCCCCCCGGGAGAAGGAAGAAGGGCAACCACCCCTTTCCGTCGCTTTTGCGGATAATGTACAGCCGGGGCTGGCGTGTGTGGAAAGACCCCACCCTATGGCCGGACGGTGGGGGGTGGGGGGTGGGGAAGGTTGCTGCGTGCCAAGATCTTCCTGACTGCAGTCCTGCAGTCAGCCTGTGGTGCCTTCGCCTCGGGCTTCTGCAGTTGCAGCCTCTTCGGAAGGTGCTAGTGGGAGTGGTGCCAAAACCCGAGAGGGGCGAAACAAAGCAAACTTGTGCCTTTGAGCAGCGCGTTGATACATCCTCTCACGCGGTATTGCGAAGTGCCTTTTCCCTTTCTCGCCCCAGTGTCGCCTTGCCGCACGTGCGCGGAATAGGCGGCTGGCTAGCTAGGCATTCTGCCCCGCTGGGCTGCCCAGGGCTGTGCTGCGTACCTTTTGTTTGCATTAGCAAATAAATGCCTGCAGTTTCTCTTACTATGGACGTTCCCAGAACATCCGAGCTCTGCCGGAAGCAATATAATGACTGGAGGGAACGAACGTTTTTCTCAGGGAGCTTTTGCGGTACAGTCTAATGGTTTGGACAGTTTTGAATTTTATATATATATATAAAATGCAGTTCTGAAATATATATGTATACATATGTATATATATATATATATATGTGTGTGTGTGTGTGTGTGTGTGTATATATATATATATACATAATGTTTTCTGAGGTTTTCGCGGGTGTTTGAACCAAAGACATATATATATATATATATATATAGATAGATAGATAGATAGATAGATAGATAGAGATAGAGATAGAGATAGAGATAGAGATAGAGATAGAGATAGAGATAGATAGATAGATATGCAGATAGATAGATATGCAGATAGATAGATATGCAGATAGATATATATGCAGATAGATATAGATATATATATATGCAGATAGATATAGATATACACACTGTTTAAAGAAGTGTCTTTTACAGTTTTGCAAAACAAAAACAAACAAAAAACCTTACTGCATATTTTTTAAGAAAAAGAAATTACTTCTTGCATTGTGGTACTTTCCCAGGATATAGATTTTTTATATATGCTTTTGTCCAACGTTTTAGGTCACGGGTGTCAAACTCGCAACATCACGTGACATGTTGCGACGTATCGCGACTCTTTGCATTGCTGGCAATGGGGTGGGTGCGGCTTTGGTATGATGATGACACACCCCTGTTTTAGGTTCTTTAAAAGAATTAAAACAAAACACATGTTGAACTATAGATGAAATTCTCCAAACTTGCTCTTTGCCTAATCTAATGTGTGGGTGTTTCAAAAGCTTAAGAACTGCCAGTGACTTTGTTTTTCTGACCTTATGTCTTGGGTTTTAACTCCAACCATTTTTCCGTAGGTAGTCCTTCAATGCATACTGTTGACAGAAGTGTTAAAAAGTATTTTTCTGTGGGAATATGTATTTTTTCCATAATGAAATGGAACAAAGTATTTAATAAGTTGAAATTAAGTTTTCTAATGTTGATTTACCAAATAAGCCAGCAGGGAAAAAAAAAAGAGCTGTTAAGTAAATGTTTTCTGTGGCTGATGGTGAAAGAGATGATTTAGTTGCAAAAACGTGACAACTGAAATGATTAAATGTATCAAAAGTATATGTCCCACATGATAAAAGAACATTGGCTTGAAGCTTGGGAAAGAAAACAAACTGCTGAGGTCAAACCAGCCCCTTCACATACTGTGTGAAAAGTATAAAATTATTTACTGTGTTTCAATTTCCCTCGAACTTTAATTCCAGGAAGTATCTGAAGTTTGTATCAATTCATAATATCAAGGCAAAAAAAAGCTATGCAGTTAGCTCATCCTCTGTGAGAAAAGGAATTAGTCATAATTTAAAGTTGAAAATTAAATTATTTTAGGCAACACTTGTATTCAAATGTTGCAGTTAGTTTGGATGAAAGCCTAAATCTTAACACCTCAACAATACCAGAAAAACGGCTAACTTTCAAGTTTGAAGCAACCATTCCATCGTGCTTTTCCACTGTCCTTGGAAAACATTCCCTCAGACAAAGCAAAACATGTCCATGCCAAATCTATTAGGTACCTATTTTTCCAAACAGGGCATGTATGTTTCTCTATATAAACCTGAAAATTGTGTTTTGAGTTTTCAAAGGGGAAATTCTTGGTTATCTGCTTAATTTTCTACCCTACCACCCACTTCTCTTACCTTGAATCCTGAAAAACAAAAGTCCATCTTCTTCAGCCAATTTGTTTTGGATGCCTTGCTGGTCACAACACACAGGTAGTCATTGGCTTATGACCACAATTGAGCCCAAGATTTCTGTTGTTAAATGAGACATTTGTTTAAGTGAGTTTTGGCCCCATTTTACAATCTTTCTTGCCGGTGAATTTGGTCTCCCCGTTGACTTTGCTTGTCAGAAGGTCGCAAAAGGTGATCACGTGACCCCAGGATGCTGCCACAATCATATACCAGTAGATGAGTCAGTTGCCAAGAATCCAAATTTTGATCACGTGGCTGTGGGGATGCTGCAATGGTCGTAAGTGTGAAAAATGGTCATAAGTCACTCAGTGCCAGTGTAACTTTGAATGGTCGCTAAATGAATCGCTGTAAGTTGAGGAGTGCTTGTAGTTACTTTTGATAGAAATGACCATTGAGAATTGGAAGTTGTCAACCTTTGACTGAATGAGAAAGTGCAGCCAAGTATACCTATCATTTCACTTATATGGGAGAAAATAAAGGCAAACTTTCAGAGACTTTTTTCTTGCTTCATCTCCAGTCTGTATGATCTTCAGTGGGAAACAGATTGTCCTGTGTGTCTCAATTTGCATCCTGCTTACTTGGTCCAGTGAATTCAATGAGAGTCAGCTATACCAGAGGTCCCCAGCCTTTTGGGCACCGAGGATCAGTTCCATGGAGAGAGGTTTTTCCGTGGACTGGAGGGGGTGTGGTTTTGTGTGCTGCCTGCATCCCACACGTGGGGCTTTGCTTGTTTGTGTGGACAGGCTGCTGGCATGCTACGGACTGGTATTGGTCTACGGACGGGGGGGGGTTGGGGACCACTGAGTTATACAGTCTACTCTGCCTAGATACAGGGGTAGGCAACCTTGGCTCTTTTATGATGCGTGGACTTCAACTCCCAGAATTCCTGAGCCAGCATGGTTGCCTACCCCTGGCCTAGAATATGATAGATAGTTAAGAAAGAGGAATTAACATCTTAATACTGAGGACAGGTTATATACATTTGCAGGAAAGCAGAGTGTCATATCATCAGCAAGTTTATCCCTAATACTTAATCCTAAAAAAATGTGCTAAAAGGTATGGTAGGTATTTTTGAACTTTCTTGAGATTAGATTCTATCACTAGTTCTGAAAGAAATGGTTCTGACTATCATACCAAACATAATGTTTCTTAGTACTTTCTGCTTGGATGGAAGTATATAATAAGGATACCTAAGCTGATATTATAAAAGTGTTCCTTGTACCTATTTACAGTAGCTCATCTCAAAGCAAAGAATCACACAATCGTCTGATGGGCTAATTATTATAGAACATTCTGCTGTAGAATAATGTATCACTTTGGTTCTGCCTACAGAATCACTAACATATGGCGGCATATAGGTAGTCTTCGACTTTCAACAGTTCACTTAGTGACTGTTCAAAGTTAATGGCATTGAAAAAAGTGACTTATGACCAGTTTTCACACTTAACAACTATTGCAGCATCCTCATGGTCACAGCTTGGCAACCGGTTCATATTTATGACAGCTGCAGTGTCCTGGGGTCTTATGATCAGCTTTTGCAACCTTCTGACAAGCAAAATTAATGGGAAATCCAGATTCACTTAACAACCATGTTACTAACTTAACAAATGCAATGATTCACTTAACAACTGTTAAGTGGCAAGAAAAGTCATAAAATGGGGCAAACTCCATTTAACAAATATTTCACTTAGCAAAATAAATTTTGGGCTCAATTGTGGTCATTACTCAAGGCTTACCTCTATCTCATATTTTGTAAATCATATTCCATCTTTAAGTGGCTTATTGGGATAGTATTTGTTAGGCAATTTGTATCAAGTGATCTTAAATATGCAAGATGTGAAATGGCCATATCATTTTCCACAGATAATTTTTAACTTCTAGAAAACTGTAAAAGGATGTTGTTTGAATGAAATTGGACAGTGGATTAGAAGCTTATCTGAAACAAATATACAGCTTTTTTGTCTTCTGTGTTTTAATTCAGTTATGTTCAATTCTCCAGCTATTTATATTTCTGTCTTGTGTGTTCTGTTGCAATAGAACTAGCTTTATCCATTCCTTTTTCCAGCCTTTTCACCAAAATTCCATATTATGCTTGTAAAATATTTGTATTGTCTTTATTTAATAATTAATTCATAATTTTTCCAGATATTTCCATCACTTGTAAACTAGGAAAGTTTTGTGAAGTCATGTTGTTTTTGTTTACAGAACAAGATTTTAATACACAATTACCTTTCAAATATATATCTTTCTTTCTCTTAAAGAAAATGGTAATATCACATTAAGGGTTGTTGATTCCACTGAAGTTCTTAAGTTACATTCATTTATTCATAAGTTACATTCACTACAGTTTATCTTATCAGCTATCTTAACAAGGCAGGAATTTCAGGGAAGGCTGTTTGCCCATATCTCTTCCTGAATTGCTGCTCCTGGAAATTAGGAAAGATGCTTTCAAAGTCAAATCAGTCTATTGTAATACAATCCTGCACAATTTAATTTTAACATTCCATCTGGAATCAGGATTTCCCATAATCCATTGTGACGTAACCTGTTGGAACAGCAGAACATTTAGCTTTTGAGGAGTGGGGCAGATACTAATTGCTACTTAATGTTCAGTGTTTAATTCAGTTAAGGTCAGAATCAAAAATGTATTCTATGCAATTTTATGTAAAACAAGTATTGAATTAAAAACTTATTCCTGGGTAAGTGAATACAGAATTGCAGTCTCATACCTCAATCCCCATATTTGACCATAATATGAAAGTATATTGCTTTCCATGTTAGAATCATAATAGCAAATTAATAATTAATGCTGGCGTAACTACTCAGCCTTTCAATATTATATTTTTGCTTAATCAGTTACAATGGAACAAAGTAATGTAGCACTTACCTTTAGTCTGCATAAATCATCTTTGAACAGAAATAGTTCCTATTAAGGGCTGTGCATTTGACTTGAGCAGATTCCAAAGAATTTAGGATTTGAAAGAATGTATAAGATACATTAAAAATAAAGATAGCTTCAACCAGCACTGCTATAAATCAGAATCAAAACAGATCAGATCTGTTTCTAAACTGCTGTTCTGGAAGATCACGTGCTACTTAATGGTGATTGTGACAAGACAGAAGAGGTTACTTCCGTTAAATGCCATGATGGAGAAGAGAGGGAAGAAGAGGAGGATTAGATTCAGTGATCAGATCAGGTTTCCCTCAGATCAGGGTGACCTTTGCAATCCAATCAATCTATACTAGAGTAGAAAGATCTTTGAAAATAGATAATTAGTTTAACCTTTCATCCCATCTGGTTTTTTCCCCCCCATTGGTCATCACTGAAATAAGATATCTTCTGGGATCTTCTAAATAACCTTCTATTTAAAGCAAACTTCCCCCCCCTTTTTTTAGTCACATATACTTTTGTTGCCCTATAACCATCTTTATTATTTATCGACCAACCAACTCATCCTTCCTTTATGGCACACATAATCCTGGTTAGCCCTTCGAGGTAGTCCAGAGAAGAAGTACAACAATGAACACTAGCTCCATCTTTATTTTAAGGCTACGTTAACAGAATCTTGCAAGACCAAAAGCATTTTTCCTCTCATGTAAATGAAGACTCAATCATCTAAGTCAAAAGTATCTGAAAAGATTAAATAATGGCAACTGGACCAAATTTTATTAAAACTTAGATGTTTCGTTACTCATCCAAGTAACTTTTCCAGTCAAAATGAACATTTGGGTAGGCAGAGAGCCAGGAGTCATTGTAATGAACCAACTCTTGCCATATAGACTGCAGAAGGTTTCTACTCATTTTTCCTCTCATTTATTTGTCCAGAAATCCAAGGAGGATCCTTTTGAAAAGCTTCCCATAGTTCCTTTCCTTCTAAAAAACATAGATATCTTTTGTTTTTTAGTTGTCTAGGTGCAGCTCTTCCTCCTGTTGCTCCTGGTCATTCCCACATACTACTGCACCTCCATGGTAATCCAACTTTTCTGTAAATATTGGGCTATCCTAATAAAAGATAAAAGTTTGAGGAAATGACATTCCAGGCAGATAATGAAGGAAGCTTTATTTTTTTTTCTAGCTTGCTTTTCATCCAAGGAATAAGTCAGAATGATCTCTCCCTGTGGTGATCTGGTTGGAGCAAACTATTTTGAGAGCCAGAAATTAAGCCCCTGCAAGTAGGTGCAGACTTGGTGCATTCCTAGTTCCTCTGCAGTGTGTTTGATGTGATTGGATTGGGTTATATGTATAGTTTTACATTCCAAAGATTCACCCTGGGTGTTAGGATAGTTAAGCCTTTTTAAAGAAAATTACTCTTTGCATTACAAATGAGATATCTGCTTTGTTCATCAAGATATTTGTCAGTTGAATGAATTATTAAAAGAAGTAGCCCTGAAACAAACAGAAGAAATGAGAATTTAGGGTTAAATATACAGTAATGGCACCAGCCAGGCATCATACTATACCATAAACTTATGTCATGTAAATGATAAGCAGGAGTGCTTTGACTTGTGTTTTTCTCTTTGAAGTAACTACCAGAAGATCAGAAGCTTGTATTTCCATTTTAAATTAAGCCTAATTGATTTATTAGATTTATCTCCTACATATCCCAATAGATATTTTTTGAAAAATATTGACTAATAGCTGAAATTATGCTAGAACGTCATTCCCATTGTGGCATCATAAAACTCCATCTAGATTTGTATGGATCTCAGAAATGCATTGATGTGCTCCTTGATTGTACTTAACCTAAATCTATTATGCATGCCTTCTTTTACTTGCAGAATGAAGAAGACAAATTAGGAGTCAAGTTACAAAAAAAAGGTGTTCAATGTTACAAAGGTCTTGCCCCTAGGTTAATGGAGCAAATTGATTGGTAAACTCTAGACTGCATTTCTTCACAAATACATTAAAGATGATGTATGGTCTGCAGTATATGGAAAGTTTTTCATAACATAAATATTAGTAAATGCTGCCTGCATAATACTCCACAACAGCGATGTTTTCATGACAGATAGCAATTATGATAAAGATAACGTTTGAACCTTTGGTATAATTACAGCTGTGAAAATTGGTCTGTGGCAATAGTATTTTACTCACTATTCTGGAAACAAATGCCTGCTTGTTATCTTTTCCCAGATTTTCTCACATACAGGTAGTCCTTGATGTACAACCATTCGTTTAGTGACCATTTGAAGTGACAACAGCACCAAAAAAAGGGACTGTTTTCCACGCTTAACAATTGTTGCAGCATCCCCATGGTCACATGATCAAAATTAGCATGATTGGCAACTGGGATATATTTATGATAGTTGCAGTGTCCCAGGATCATTGAATCAGGTTTTGGGGACCTCCTGAAAAGCAAAGCCAATGCTTGTCATGTTCACTTAACAACTGCGTTACTAACTTAACAACTGCAATGATTTACTTAACAACGGTGGCAGGAAAGGTCGTTAAATAGAGCAAAATTCACTTAGCAACTTTCTTGCTTAGTAGTAAAAATTTTGGGCTCGGTCGTGGTGGTAAGTCAAGGTCTATCTGTATCTGTGGTTTTCACTTCTTTTCAGGTTTCATAGCAGGGAGCTATAAGGTTTGAGGAGCTCACCTTTGAGAAGAAACCCCAAATCCTACTTGGGTGCAGAGAAGTAATTGTGTTTATCTTCCTTCAAATGGGGACAAGGCTTTTTTTTTTTAGGTTTGTTGGTTTGTTTGTTTCAAATATTTGGTAGCTATTCATATATGCTGTCTCAGCTAATTAGTGCTACTTAACATTATTGAGATGACCTTAATTTTCGTTGAATCTGGCAAGCCCATAATATATTTGCAAACATTATTTAAAATAAAACAACGCTGGCTTAGGCAATGTATGATTGTCAGTTCTCAATTTAGGAGGTGTGTTTCTTGGTCACACCTTAAAAGAACATTGTACCTAATAGATGTAGTTCAGTCTGGAGATTGGTTGGGTCTCTAACAGTAGAGAGTATTAGAAAAACCAAGAAAGAGGGAGTGCCAGAAAAATATACTGTAGTCTGCAGACCAACAGTCAGGTCAATGTAAACAACAGAGTAAGAGGCTAATTTCATAACATTTGAATTTTCAAAGGTCCCTCAAACTCTGGCGGTGTTGTCTTAGGACCCCAGGGGACTGGTGAATTATTAAGGTGGCTACATTATTATTAACATCTCTTTGCCAAATATTTCTTCTTTTTTAGTTTTTTCCCCTAAATTTTAATGATAGCAATTATAATATTGATTATTTTAGTATTATTAATGGTTTTTACTTTTGTTGTATGCTGCCCAGAATCTCTTGTTGTCAGATGGGTGGCTATATAAATTTCATAAATAATCAGTTCACTTCATTTATGGAAAGAAAGGTATCTTAGTAACAGGAACAAACTTTGTGACAAGTAAAGCAGAAAAAAAGTTCCATTTTTTTTTAAAATAAAGATAAGAACTAAGTTGGTTTTCAGAATAAGCTATCCTGCTAGGGACTAATAGAAGACAAAAGACTTGGGCAATAAGAATATTGTACAATGGCTGAATGCAGAGTTTCATGCTTAAACATCAGAAAAAGAAAGAAAAAGTTACTTCAGTGAATATCAACAAATGGAAGAAAAGTACAAGAAAAGGAAAATGAAAGTTGTTTTTGAGATCAGAAATCAAAGGAAAATGTATGTCTGATTAGGACAACTCAAGAATAACTGTGTAGAAGATCTAATACAGGCAAATGAAATTGCAGAAATATGGAAAATTTGTATTGACACTTTTTATGAATGGGATTACAGAATGTCAGAAACATTTGTAGGGAGATAACATACTCAGTAACTCATTCCTAGAAAGTGAGGTATGAGAGACAATAAACCAGCTTGCTAGACTCAGTTGAAATATTCACCAGATAGTTAAAGCTGCAGGAAAATAAGAAGTTAAAATGCTTACTGAACCATGTCAATAAATATGGGATAAGACTGCATGATCTATGG
This sequence comes from Bothrops alternatus, assembly GCA_034064705.1. Classification (NCBI taxonomy): domain Eukaryota; kingdom Metazoa; phylum Chordata; class Lepidosauria; order Squamata; family Viperidae; genus Bothrops; species Bothrops alternatus. The sequence continues at coordinate 5,981,867 of JARGCV010000023.1, forward strand.
ATTGGGGGTGCCAGGGGTGGGGGAGAAAGAAGATTGGATTCATGTATGGAAAGAGAAATATTAAATAAATGTGGGTTTCAGAAAGGGTAGAGGAATCCGATAGAGAATATAAAACAGATTTTAAAAGCATATAATTGCACAAGATTATCTAAGGAGGGTGACCTTTTCTTCCTCAATTACAGAAAGGTCTTTGACTGTATAGCTCATGTCCAAAATGCGAAACATACTAATGCTATTAACAACAAATAAGAAGCTATTATAATTTAGTTTAAAGAAGCAGAGTGGTTCAGGGTCAGAAAGAGAAAAAGATGCATATCGTCCTCAAATCATTTTTATTTTGTACAGCAAATATATTCAGAATGAATGGGTTGGAAGTTATAAGAACTAGAATTAAAATTGGATATCAGAACATTGTGATATATATAGAGGGCAACTTTTTGTTAGGTGAAAGTGCAGAAGAGTTGGAGAAGCTCATAAGGAAAGTAAAAATGGAAAATGAAAAAAAAATGGTTTAAATTTTAATACTATGATGACAAAGATAGAATCAACAGCATGTTTAGTGAACTCTTGCTTAGCAGTCAAGAAATGAAGTTGAAAGATTTGTTTTTAAGTTGAAGAATAGATGCAGGTGAATAGTGTGCTATAGCGTTAATCCTAGAGAATAAGACAATGATGGATTTGGACTGGATTGTAAGAATATTTCCATGACAACATATATCAGAGTAGTTGAAAAGGCAGGTTTTCCATGGGTAGTGAATAGGTGTAAAAACTGCACATTGAGAACAAGTAAAAGAAAGGATACTTTCCAAGTATGGATTGAAAGGCAGTCGATAAGAGCACCAGAGACTGCAAGAAGAACCGGTCAGTCTGTCCTAGATTAAGAAAAGACTGTTCCCTCAATGTTAGCTTAATAGCAAATCTACCATGGGCTAAAAAAAAAAAGAATTATGCTTTCAGAATTCAAGAGGATTGAAGAAGTGAAGGAGAACAGATGATGGATGAGATCATCAGTCTCTATAAAATGTCTGTGGCAGAACTGTGGACAATTGGGATCAATACTGTTTATCCATGGAACAGCTAGGAAACCAATGCAACTCCAAAGCCTCTTACTGTCTTGTTATCTCCTACTGAAAAGCATTCAAGAGGTTCAATATTGCAGACATTCTTGGCCTTTCTATCTCTTCCAAGAAATAGCCTGCCTCCTAAGACTCAGCAGACTCCTTTTCATAGATGCATAGGAATGCAGTCTTTAATAATGCAGACAATGTGCCTTTTATCGAAACCTAGCAATATCAGTGGATTTTAATTTAAACATGAATATTTTAGTATCTTTTAATGCATTTCAGAATAATTCTGTATAAATTGATGTAAGTACAGTATTAGACCAATCCCAGACTCTGGTAATCTTCCCTAAATTTGCAAAGAATTATCTGTTGTCAGCTATTTTTGGACATTTGTGGAACTGCAACTGATAAATAGTCTTTCAGGGATGAGAAAGAATGCTGGGAATGTTTAAATGCTTTCAAAAATAGATCATGGTTTAAAAAAGCTTCACAAAATGAATAAAAGTTTTGCGAGAAAATAAATTTCCTAGCAAAATGGGCAAAATCCTTGTATTTTCCTAGTCAAGCCTGGTAATTTATAATTTTGTTTTTAAATTTAAAAAAAAGTTACTTCACGGAGAATCCAAAGATCTGTTAGTGCACTTCATGGAAGCTCTTCCTCTCTTTCTCTCTGGAAATAGAAATTATCCCTTGCAGCTGCTTCTTACTCAGAGTGACAAATAATAATTTGGGGAGAGAGCCATGGGAAATATGAGAAAGGACGGATCCTTCTCCTTACTCAGTGGTTGCAGTCTCATCTCAGGTGATGATTTTATTCACTCAGGGATAAACTTGAAAGTTATATGTTCATTAATCTGCTTAACATTCTATCCTTGTCATCTAATCCAATTTGTTTTTATCAAGAGCAATTCAGTGGGTTTGTTTCCTTGTCCATGGGCATAGTTGTGCAACTTTACCTAAGTGATCAGAATATATTTGCTCAGAGAAAATGAGGTTTACTCAATGAGGTATGGCTGCTGTGGGCTGAAAAGGTGCATTAGAACAGAGGCCCCCAACCTTTTGAGCACCAGGGACTGGTTCTGTGGAGAGAAGTTTTTCTGTGGACCAGAGGGGGCGTGGTTTCATGTGCTGCTTGCATCCAGTGGATGGGGCTCCACTTGTTTGCGTGGCCCAGTGCCAGTCCACCGACCGGGGGGGGGGGGTTGGGGACCCCTGCATTAGAACAAGGAAAGAAGCCTGCCTAAAATTATCTGGACAAAAATAAGTCAATAAGTATCATCGTATGTCTCTAAATTTTTAAGTAATAACATTTCAGAGGTTTTTGCAAAATCTGGCAGTGTGATTATTAGATTTACTTAAAAAATACACTAACTTTTTATTATCTGCGCCAATATGTACATACAAAACCTGAACAGTTTGTCAGCTCCTACTACATAAAAAAATGTTTTTTTTAAATATACTAACTTTTTATTATCTGTGCCAATGTATAGTAACGTACAGAACCTGAACAGTTTGTCAGCTCCTGCTACATTTCATTACTTAGTTCATTACTCTGCAGGGCTATATATTCCCCGCATAAACCAGTGAAATGTATAGGAAGAGTAAAAAAATGTAAGTTTGAACATTTAATTGTCACCTAAGAACCTGGTGACTGAAAAATGACAGGGAAAGATGGAAAAGGATAGAAATGTAGGGCAATTAAGTTGTAATAACTTTAATGATTGGGCAAGAAACAGGTGATAATGAGGAGGTAGAATTTTGTTGGCCTTTTCAAAATAGCTTATCAACTGCTTTAAATCAGATGTAAATCCACCAGTTACTCTACATGTGCAGTTGTGGTGCAGTTGAGAAGCAAAAGTTGATTATTTTTTTGTTTTGACAGTATGCTACAAACTTGTTTTTCCCTGAATTTACAATGCTAACTTATTTGTGTCCATAAGTAGAGAAGAAAGATGCTTTTAACAGGAAAGTCTTACATTTTTACCACTGTTTTTGAAACAATTTCTCATTCACCTTGTATAAAGACTGCAGAATTTCAAATAGAGTAGTATTTTCCATATTCTTTGAGTCATTCTCTTCTTCTCTTTAGCCCTTCCTCTTATGCTTTTGGAATTCAGTGTAAAATAAAGTTAATTTCCATAATCCAGTATCACTTTGGTGCTTAGAGTATTTTACTGCTAAAGAATGTATTATATTGTCTTCAGTGACTGAATCACTTGAGTGTGATTTGTTCTGATGCTTGATGTTATATTATGACAGTAGTACTTGCCTTTCTTTCCAGTTTTCCTTAATTGGAAATGGATACACAAGGGAATATTATGTTTTCACCCAGCTTTGAATCACTCTGTGTACTAAAATTCTCAGGGGAAAAACTATTAATGTTGGTGTCAAATTCAGCAGTGATTTCATGCCATGCAAATAATGCTACCTAATAATTATAATCTTGTCTTTTTTCATATGGAATTCAGTTCTGGAAAAGATGAATTCTGGCTATGTTCTAGTTGTAAATGCCAATGGAATACTTGGAAAATATTCATCCAGTTTTAAGGTTAGATACTGGACTTTAAAAACTTAATGCTCAAGTAGTCCAAACATTAAATTTAGTTTAGTGAAACATTTAACAAACACTTAATATAAGGTTCTCATCATTTTAAAAAAAGAAAATTATTCTGTTATAGTGTAAATCAAAATTATTTGAGAAATGTCTTTTTTCACATTAAATGAAGTATAATTGACTCTAAGCCAGAAATGATCAAATAAAAGTAGTTGTCTAAAAGTCTCTTTTTCAGATATTGAATAATTCACACTTACAGGCATGGGGCATTAAATATATTTACAACGTTGGAATTGTGTTTACAAATTTATCAGTTGTCATGTTCCCTATAGCCTTCTTGTTTTGCTCACAGAGCATAAATGTGTAGAATTTATGAGGATGTTTTAGAAGTGTTCTGGTACTATGCTAGAATAAAACCACAGATGGACAATGTTGTAGGAAAAACAAGGAGAGTATATGGAGAAGGCTGTCATAGCATATGTATATGAATTTTTTTTCCAGAAAAATACTTTCTGCCCTTGTTTACTGGGATAGGAGGTAAGTGATAATCCCCTTTTCGTCATTAACATGGCCTGGCAGGGAAAACTAGATTGCTTTCCCAGAATAGACACCACTGATGCATTACAAATTTTAAATTGTTGTTACAGTATAACAAGGTTAGAGAACTAGATCAGAGGTCCCCAACCTTTTGAGCACCAGGGACCAGTTCCATGGAGAGAGGTTTTTCTGCGGACTGGAGGGAGCGTGGTTTCATGTACTGCCTGCATCCTGTGGATGGGGCTTTGCTTGTTTGTGGGGACCGGTTTCTGGCATGCCATGTCCACGGACCGGGGGTTGAGGACCTCTTATCTAGGTGAAAGTTCTAGTGGAAAAGAATAATAAAAAATGGGAAAGGAGTGAATAACTATTTTGGGGTGCTTGATTTTCCTCCAGTCTTAAAATCTCAGATGAGGGCACGTACCAGAACTAATTACAGGGTTTTGATCTCAGTCCATTAAAAAACAAAGCATAAACTATCTCTTTTCTAGCTTTATTGATTATAATCTTGCTCCCTAAATTCACTAGAGTCCAGCCTGGTTGCTACTTGCTGGGCTTTCCTCTTATCTGGCTCAGGGCCAGCTTTAGAAAAAAACAAAACTGTCTATTACCATATCATACTGTTTTAGTATTTAAGCCTTTTTAATGTAAGAACAGGTGATAAGAGTCTTGGAGTCCTTTTGAATTGTGAATGGCATGTAAGCCCAAATGCATACATAACATGAGGTCAGTGCAGAATTGTGTAGACTTTCATGTTCTACATTGATGTATTTCAGAGAATTTCAGCTTCATGTACCCATTCTGATTTGTAGTAGTTTGTAGCACAGGTAGTCCTTGACCACAGTTGGGAGTAGAATTTCTGTCACCACCAATGTGGTCACACAGTCACATGATTGGACCCAAATTTACCGATATTTTTACTGTGGGCCATTAAGTGAATCACATGATTGTAAGTGAATCCAGCTTTTCCAACTGGCATTAATGGCCGAAAATCGGCTGGAAAGGGCACAAATTGCAATCATGTGACTGCAACTGGTCATAAATGTGAGCCAGTTGCCAAATATTCGAATTGTAATCACGTAACCACGGGGTGGTGCAGGAGTCATAAGTGGAAGAAACTGGTAGTCAGTCACTTTATCCGAGGCCGGCATAACTTTGAACTGTCATTAAACAAACTATCCTTGTTTACTCACTCAATATTGCATATTCTGTACTGTGCTTTCTTTTACATACAAGTTACCAGCTAAAGCAGTGATGGCGAACCTTTTAGAGACCGAGTGCCCAAACTGCAACCCAAAACCCACTTATTTATTGCTGGGTGCCAGGTGGGTGTGGCCCACTGGATGGGCGTGGCTGTGGTGGTCATGGCAGATTGGGTGGGTGCGGCCAATGTGGGCATGATCACCTCAATGTTGCTCATGGGGAGGGACGCCTGTGGGGGTCGGGCAGGGTTGGGGGAGATCCAGGGGGTCTCTGGCAGGTAGGGTGGTGGGCAGGAGGCTCGTCCTGCAGAGTGAGGCGAGGCAGGGCGAGGGTGCCATTGTCACGACAAGGTGAGGCAGGGGCCAGGGCGGCTGCTACCTGACACCATTGGCTCCTGGACACAGAGGTCAGAGAGTGCATGGGTGCTGGGATGCATCCAGCCCAGCGAGTTAGCGGATGGCTGGTTGAAAAGGGACAGTTGCCATCTCCGGGGCATGGTGCGCGTGCCCACAGAGAGAGCTCTGAGTGCCGCCTCTGGCACGCGTGCCATAGGTTCACCATCACTGAGCTAAAGGAAACTGGTAATTGGAGGTAAAAGAAGACAGGAAGAGGCAAAGGTGCAAAAATCTGAACAATCATCTAGATGGCAGCAAAAAAAAAAAAAAAAAACCCCAGGAAACTAATTCTTTGCTGCCATCTTATCAGTTTGTTGGACTTTTTTCATTCTTTCAGTAAGTTGAATTTCAAAGTGCATTTAAAAATGAAAAGAATGTTCTATTGACTGGTTAGGTGTATTGATATCCGATTTGTGCATGCTCTTTTATCTTGTTGAGTTATTGAAATGCATTAAAATGTACATTTGCTATGGTAGTTAATATAGCTTGACACTTGCAAATGGAATTGTTGGTTTTGTTTTGATTTTTTACTGTTGTGTTGTTAATTCTATTTATCCAAATGTTAAGTATCACCTACAGTTTCTGTTTTTTCAGCTGTGCTAGGAGAAAGGACACAGACGAGTAAGTCCAGGAAAGATATCAAAAAACATGGTTGCTTTTTGTTAGTTGTTTTTTTTTTGATGGTTCCATTTTTCCCCCTTAATTAAAAATTTTTTTTTCCTTTGTGGACAATTTTGACTTTTTGTTCATTAGAACAGAGAGAATTTAGTTCTAACAGAATGTCTTGAGTGGTGTAGGTTTCTTTTTAATCTTGATCTCAAAACAAAACGTATTTTCCATTTTCCATTTTGTGCACTCGGCTAGTTGCAAGTTAAAAGCTCAGATAGCATATAACTAATGATATATAGCAGTTTATTAAATTCCTTTGTCTAGTTGCTTTTTTAATCAAGATACTTGAAAAGAAAAGTTTATGGAAAGGATTGAAAGGATATATTTCATTCTTGTAGTGGTAAACATTCATTTAATGCTCCCAGACTTCACATCACAGCGAAGAACTAAAATTAAACAGCTCCTTTCCAAGGCCTGCATCATAATTGCATAATAACTCCTGTTTGGATAGTGACTACCGTATATTCAGAAGTAGTTTGACAACAGACAACTCCTCTCCACAGCATGTTTTGAATACGAAACAGATTTGCCCACGGCTTGTATTCCTTCTTTAATTCCTCTTCAGAAGCTGTAGGAAGTTGCCGATTACCCATGTTTAGGGAAAGTCTCTATTAGGAAGAAGAAGAAGAATAGCATAAAGAGAGTGCTGGTTTCACTAGAAGAGGACAAGGAGATGTGGCTTCAAGCTGTCAGCTTCTGGGAAAGGCTGGCTGACCTTGAGTGGGTCACGTGGCGGACAGCCGCTTTGCCCCCTTTGCTTGCCCCTTAGCTGCGGCTTCAGAATTGTTCAGCAAACCATGAACAAAATATATTTCGAAGTCCTTAAGAGAATGCAGAAGGGACTTTGAACTAGTTTCTTGGATTCGTCCTCCCTTCTACTTTTGCTTTTTCCCCCCTCTCCTCTCCTATTTACTAAATTTATATCTTATAACTGGAGGGAAGAGCTGCAGGCTTGCTTGCTTGCTCTTGCCCTCTCCTTTCCCTGCCTCAGCCAATCTTCTAATTCCCCCTGCTTTCCAAAAAAGGAAAGCAAAACATGTCTCTTTTTTTCTCCCCCACCACCTTTGCCTCAGCCACGCTGCTTGTCTCTTTTGGTATTGCTTTCTTTCCTCTCTGCTTTGTAGGTTTATGGAAAAGGGTATAAAGGGATGATGTAAAGGGGCTTACTTAAAATTAAGTTAGCATGGGATCACAGTGTTTATATTGAAATTGACTGAATATTGTGTCTCTTCTAGACCGACCCACACACTCAGGACTCCAGCCAAGCTCTGAATTAGTAATCTTTTTGTATCATGAACAGTTTTTCTCTCTTTGTTTTCCCTTAATTAGCTCTAGGACATCCTAATGGGGAAAAAACATTTGGAAGTGGGTTACTTTTATCTTTGACTGCTAGCTCTCCTTTCTTTCATTGTCTCTGGTTTTAAAAAGTTGACATAATTAATACTGATGTCTTCCTTTACACTTATATATGCAATTACCATAAATGCTGACATGGGGAAAGAGGAATTAATTCCCCTAGTGCAGGGGTAGGCAACCTCGGCTCTTTTATGACTCATAGACTTCAACTCCCAGAATTCCCGAGTCAGCCATGCTTACTCGGGAATTCTGGGAGTTGAAGTCCATGAGTCATAAAAGAGCTGAGGTTGCCTACCACTGCCCTAGTGTAAGTTATGGGGATCCATTGCTACATTTCAACATTGCTACATCTTCTTTTACAATCTCCTCTTTCTATAAGACCTATATTTTTTTACAAAAAATACCTTGAGTATTGACATCTCGTGGTACATTATGTAATTTAGCAGCATCATTGTTTTCAGTATCTAGTCCATACAATAGTGTGTGTTCATCCTATGTTGTAGTTGATTATTTTTTAATTGATGGAGACAATGTACAGTTAGACTTCTATATGGATTAATAGACCTGTCTTATGTGCCCATGTACTCAGATGTTTGTGAATCAGCGTTAAGATATACTTATACACATGCTTATTTGAAACTGTTGAGAGTTAGTGTGCTTATGAGGGGAGAACAGAAATTGATTTAAGTACTACTTTTTGCTTGATGATCTCAGAGGCCCTCCCATTTCACCACCCGAATGCCTTTTAAATCCATCTACAGTTTGTGTGTGTATAAAACAATGCATTATGCCTCCATCCTCCTGTCCATCTCGCATTCTTCCTACCAACTATTCACCCTTGAGGTTCCACCAAACTTCTCAGTCTGCAAATGCTTCATTTAATAGTTATTGCTAAAGTCTTTGGAGATCATGTCAATTGAAAACACAATGTTCCTAGAGTTTCTTTTAACAAGATTTATTGAAAAGGAATGGAATAAGGTTACAGAAGAATCAGCAATTATATGGTTTCTCTTCAGAGCCCAGATTATCTTTCAACTTGTTATGGAAGGCAGAGACTTTTTAGTATTTTTATTAATGGACACAAAGAGGCTAAATTCATCTCTGGTATCTAGGGAACGTACAGGTGGCCAGGATTTGAATCCCACTCAGACTTTGAAAATACCATTACAATCACAGAATTTTTACATGAAGATAGTTGCTTAAAAATATTTCCATCCTTTGTTCCCCTTAAATTTCTTCATGCCCTTCTAAGGAGATATGCCCTATAATCTGGGAACCCTGGTCGAGAGTACCTTTATCTCCTTTAAATCCTGTATATACATATTGAAAATACACTAATTAAAATTTTAAGGCAAAACATGGATTATATCAGGGGTCTTCAAACGTGGCCCTTTAATGACTTGTGGACTTCAACTCCCAGAATTTCTCAGCCACGCACGCTGGCTGAGGAATTCTGGGAGTTGAAGTCCACAAGTGATAAAAGGGCGAAGTTTGAAACCCCCAGATTATATCAATTTGCACAAGTGATTTTGCAGGTATAAATGTATCAAGTGATAAAATAAAATGGAAAAGAATCAAAAGATGCTTAAACCCAGACGTTAGCTCAGTTTATTTCAATGTAATATTCATCAGAGATGTTATGATAACTAAACAGCATTAGATTGGGAAGGCTGCGATATATTGTGGCTCATAGCAAATATTTGTTTGATTCTATCTCAGTGGACAGGGGTAGGTGACTATAGTCTTCTGTGAAGATGAGCTAAAGAGTACAGCCATTCTGCTGGTGTTCTGAAGTTGAAGTTTTATTTAAAATAACACTATATATTTTAGGAATACTATACACCTTGACCATGGGAAATGCAGTTGCTTACTTTTCATAGGCAGTGAAAGGTCTTGAGCTGACCCTACAATTCTCTGTTTTTCACAACATATATTTCTATGACTTAGACCAGGAGTGTCAAACTGCCAGCCTGCGGGCCAGTTGCATCATGCAGAGGCTGCGCCCACCCCAGCTCCGGCAATGCGAAAAAAGTCACGATGCGTCGCGACATGTCATGTGATGCAGCAAGTTTGACACCCGTGACTTAGAGACTTAGAAAGTTTGAGAAAGGCTTTTTCAATAGGTAACATAAACAATAAGGTTCCACTGAAAGACTTTCACTTTAATTACCTCAACAGAGTGAGCATGACACAGTCTATCTCAGTGGTGGCGAACCTATGGCACGCATGCCAGAGGCGGCACTCAGAACCCTCTCTGTAGGCACGCACGCCACCATTGCCAGCAGCTTGCGCAGATCCATTAGGCCGCCACCGCTGCCCAGAACGGCAGCCCCACCAGGCATAAAGGAGGCAAAGTGGCCAGCTAGCAAGCTCGAGTAGAAGTCATAGAGCGTGCCCACACCCAGCAAGCCAAAGGCCACCCCGAGCAGGGAAAGCCAGATCCCCATCAGCACCATGGCCCTCCAGTCCCAGCTAGGATTGCATGCCTCCCCCCCATCTATGCTGGGCCTCCTGCCCACCGCCCTACCCACCAGAAACCCCCTGGATCTCCCCCAACCCTGCCCAGCCCCCATAGGCGTCCCCCATGAGCAACATTGAGGTGGCCATGCCCACCCCAGCCACACCCACCCAGTCTGCCATGACAACCGCAGCCATGCCCACCCAGTGGGCCACGCCCACTCAGTGGGCCATGCCTCTCCCGAGGGCACCACAATACTGATGCGGTCCTGGCACTTTGCAATAAATATGTGGGTTTTGGGTTGCTGTTTGGGCACTCAGTCTCTAAAAGGTTCGCCATCACTGGTCTATCTCATTTAATTTGGGACCCAACATCTTCCTGATGTCATAAAGGTGATAATAGACACCTAAACTGTTGGTCAAGTAACTGAGTATAAAAAGGACTCTGTCATCTTTGTCAGCCGAGAGCATTGTTGATAGCAGAGAGATCAAGCGAGAGCATTTGAAGATCAAAAGTCATGGGAAATATTGAAAAGCTTACCAAGAATATTTCTAGTTTCTAAACATAACGATTTTGTAATAAATTCCAATCCTTGATACTCTGCAAACCATTTGAAAACTTACAGACTTAAACTTCGGTGTAAAGTTGATTGGCGATTTTTGGCATACTAGAATGTCTGAAATTGATAGTCAAGTCAAAAGCTAAGAATTTCATTTGGAGTGAAATCAGCATGTATTAATAGCAAGTTATCTAATCAAAAGGAGGATAATATATATATTCCTAGTTAAAAAGCTACGACAAAATATTTGTTTACTTTTAACATCTCATTTATCACATTTTCATAGGAATAGTCTGTATGCTTAATTTTCAAACTCATTTTTATTCTATGCCTAGTAGATTTTGTTTATTGTTGTGTGATCTTGGCAACATTATATGTTATGAAGGAGTTTGTTTTATAAAGGGGTTGGAGACAGTGTGTGTGTATGTGTGTGTGTGTGTGTGTGTTCATTTTCAAATTTTAGATTAAGACATAAGGGGAGATTCAAAATTGTTCCTTGCAGCTTGGTTATCTAGTACATAATGGGAGAATTAAAGGGATTTGGATGCTTCTAAAAGTGAGCAGGAAAAGGAAAATGTATCTGACTTGCTGTTATCCTAAATTAAGGCATTTACACTGTTGAATAACTCTCCTTTGCATTGGTATTAATTGCAGATGCAATTGACAAGCTGCCCTTGCCTGAGACTTCCTTATCTCCCTTAAGAACTGTTGGGAAAATATAACATTTCTAGGCACCCTGGCCTTAATTACAGTGCTTGGGCAGGGTATATAGTCCTTTAGTGGGAAGGACTATTCTTAGATCTTAAAAGGGCACCTAAAAGGTCTTGTATGCATATCAGTCATCTCCTCCCCTCTCCACTTTAAAGCAAAACAACCTTAGGAAATGGTTAGTCTGAGTGGCAGTTATTAAAGGAATGCTTAATCCTTTCCCCATGGCAAATTTACTGCCCAAACTCATCTCTTTTAGCCTACTTTTTCCTTGGGCAAAAAGAGGAAGGGAACCCATCCTACTTACTAGTCTTTATCATAAATAAAGAAGTTGGGTGGGGGAATGGGAAACAAGTTTCCATGTGTATGTGAATTTTCAATCAATTTAGTTAATGCAGCAGTGAAGATAAATATTCGGGGTTCTTTAAAAAAATACTTTATTGCTCCCTGTGGTAATTTAAATCTATTATATACTCAGGTTCCCAGTAGATTGTTAGAACAGGTGATGTTAAATGCTAACTGTTGCGGAAATCTGGAGGGGGGAGGAAATGACCTATTCAGGCATAGCTGTTGATATGCTTTTTTTTTTAACAGTTTGTACATACAGCTGTTCTGATGCTTAGTTATATGTGGGCTGGTTCAGATTAAATATAATAGACACCAGGTTTACATCATTGCTTCACTCCTACCTGGTGCACCTGTTGATTGTCCTAGGTCCACAAATATGTGGGTGTATCAATTTAGAGTCCACAAAGATAAATGCTTTCATATTGAATAGCCTGAAAGAGAATCTAAAAACTAACTACCTGACCTACAATTAGGTAGTTTGGTTGATTCACATGCAGGCTTTTTTCAAACAGGATGGGCAATTGGTTTGATTGGAAAGGGTGATCCTATTTTCTTTTCCGTCACAACCCATGCTAGAGGAAAGGTTTTGTGCAAAATGTGTAAGTATATGCCCAGTGTTTTTTGGCATCTCAGGTGAAAACCCAAAGAAAGATGGGGAAAATTCATTTATCTTTGTTACTTTGTATACTGCCAGCCATCAAGTGCAGAGCTTAAGCATCTTTTTTGCCTTTTATCTTTCAGGTATTTTGGAAAATGTTGTCATGTATTTCTCCTCCCAGCCAAACATATCCAGTTCTTTCAGCTTCTTTTCCTGAGATTGTTTTCTAAATCATTGACCACCATTGTTACTCTCCTATGAATCTGTTCTTGTGTTTCTATATCCTCCTTAAAGTGCCGTTCTGAATTCAAAACTAAAGGGAGGAGATCATAAGGAGAAAAGAAGTGTTTTTGAAAACAGATATTGTGGTTTAATCGGGAGATTGGTTTAGTTGTAAAGCCTAATTAATTTACAATTCAGGGAAGTGAATTTGAGGAGTTGTGTAGGAACCACAAGGAGAAATGCCAACAAAATACTGAAGTGTCGAAAAGTCCTGTAATGTGTTAGCAGAAATTTGTGAAGGGACTATTCCTAATCTCTTGGAAGGATATTGTTATGGGGGGAATTATTTGGTTTGGAAGCAGCACATGCACGTACCATTCTGTATTGTGCTTAATTATTTTTGTTTTCTAAACAAATGAACTCTGAGGAGCTATTTTGTACATTTTTTATTTTGGACAGTACTCTTCATTTCATTTACTTCATGAACTTTGATGGCATAATGTTCTTTCCTTAATCATCTTTGCATCTGTGTTGTGTCTTTATCTTATAGAACAATTTAATTAAATAGATCTGGGCAAGGGTGAAACACAAAAACAATAAAGGAAGAAAGGCTGCTTTGGACTATGACTCTCACAAAAAGTATGGATAGTCCTTTAATTTGTTGTGTATAAAAAGTAGAGTACTGCTATGGAATTTATATTCTTATCAATATTAAATGTTGCCTCCACTTCTCTGTAATTGTAATATGCAGTACAGCTCTGGATATTTAGAAGATAAATAGCTCTATATTTTTTATGTCTCCCTGCTTATTATTATTATTATTTTTTTAGCAACATAGTGTTAAAACCTTTTGGGCGTCCAGGGTCCAGTTCCGTGGAGAAAGGTTTTTCCATGGACCAGAGGAAACATGGTTTTACATGCTGCCTGCTTCCCATGGATGGGGCTTTGTTTGTTTGTGTGGCCCGATTGCTGGCATGGTGCGGACTGGTGCCAATCCACAGACTAGGGGTTGGGGACCCCTAACATAGTGGATGATTAATTACTGAGCAAAGTCAAAGTGTTATGCATGACATGGAAGTGGGAATTAATGTCTGCAGCAGAATATTTAAAATACAGGAATAAATATAATGGGTAGAAACATTTTCCATTTCTCTGGCTATTGAATAATTTTTCTAGAGAAACGTGCTTAATACTACTTTGTAATTCCTTAATCCAACATCGGATTCAATTTTGTTAACCTGGGCCTTTAAATATATATAAGAAGTCTGGGTTTTGCTTGATATGTTTTTTTTATTGTGCTGCTAGACAGCTTCATACTTTGTTACTTGTAATTAGATTTTATTTTGCAAAGTGCCCGGAAGACTTAATCAGCAGCACTATTCTATCGGTGGCCAAATCACTCATGCATCAGTCATCCTGATAATTTTTTGGAAGCAGTGTTGGAGATTGGCAGGAACCAGTCAGTAGTCTTATAAGAGCTTGAAAACAACAGTTCCGTTACAACAGAAACTGCCTCAGTGATGTCATTCATTGCGCAGTCCCAGAAGAGGAACTGAAGCATTTGAAAATGATGCTGTACTTGTTTTATGTCTAATTCTGTACTCTTTCTTGCCCTCTTCTCCCATCCTGTGCTGAGGGGAAACTCACAAAGGAGGGATGTCTATGGAGGTTCTCAGTCATCCAGGGCGTGGTTGTCCCAAAGGTGCTTTTTTCAAGAGGCAACTGGACTTTCTTGTTTTCCCTTGAAGTTGTTTCGCTTCTCATCCAAGAAGCTTCTTCAGCTCTGACTGGATGGTGGGGAATGGAAGGATTTATATTCCTTGCAGACAGCTGGTCATTTGCATCCTTTTAGAGAGTTGTTGAGGCCACTTGGAGGTTTACCTGGGTCTTCAGGGTCACCTGAGTAGGGCCCATGTGTGGAGCTTTCTTGGCTGCAGGATGTTTTCTGCCCTGTGTCCCTTCACTGTTGAAGACAGGCGCAGGCTATTGCAGATGAGTCTGTTGTCTGTCTCTGAAACTGAAACACATTCATACTCACCCACCATTCGAAGGTCATCCCAAAGTGCATAGCTAAATGTCTGTCGAGATTTTCAGTCATCCAGGTCATGGCTGGAAGGATTTCTGCACTTCTGTCTTGAGAGGCAGACAATAGAAGGAACCTTCTGATTGTTTAGAATTGGAGGCTTACAAATATCTTGGAAGTCAACTTTTATACAAGAAGGCCAAGGAAGGATTTCTTGAGGGAGAGAAGAGGAATAAAGTGCACAAGGGAATATTCTTCAACCCTCTAGTCTTTCTCCAAAAGGGACCTCTTTTGTAAGGATTTGGATGAAAAATAAATATTTTGCTGTTTAATGAGGGAAGTGTAAGCAAAAAGCTTTTTGCTGGATTCCCAGCAGTCATTGACAAAAGCACTGAGGATATGTTTACCCTTCATTTGGCTTGCATTATCTTTCTGCCAGGCAGATGTATCAAGCATAGGACAAATGCCATGTATAAAAGAAGGTATGCTAAGCTTCAGCCAAGTCATAAATGTGATAGTAGAAAATACACAATTAATGGTGGTCATTTTATTTCCTGTATGGGCTGGGTATATTGTTCACATACTGAGAGACTCCGATGAAATTTTCATCTCCCTTTCCGACAACGGAGACTGAATAATTTCTTTTAATGGGAAGATCAGAGTTCCTGGGCAGAAATAGAAGCAGGTGCCAAGAACAGGCAAATCAGGAACTCTTTTGAATGATATCAGAAAGGGTTACACGTATCGATGTGTGTGTGTGTGTGTGTGTGTGTGTGTGTGTGTGTATTTACATTTGTACATACAGAAATAACTTATCCTATATATAGGATTTTCTGCTTCAGAGGATGGTGCTAATAAAAACACCTTTTTTTGAGAATATGAAAAACAGCATCTGTGAAGAACTTCTAAAACAAATGTAATTCTGACCAGAGACTTGAATGTCTTGAAAAAAATAAACAAGCTCCCCACAAATTACATAAAAATTCAAACATTCCAGTTTAAAGACTTACTTTGCATTTTTTTTTTAAATAACCAAATAGAGCTGCTGTATTCAGTAGGCTTCCTACTATCGGTATATATTTGTATCAGACAGCAAACTTAATAATGAAATAAGAATTTTAAGAGATTTCTCTTCTAGTCTAGACTCTTCTATGTCTATTCATATATTAAGAAGTGTTGCTAAAGCCTAGACCAGGGGTAGGTAACCTTGGCTCTTTTATGACTTGTGGACTTCAACTCCCAGATTTCCTGAGCCAGCATGGCTGGCTCAGGAATTCTGGGAGTTGAAGTCCACGAGTCATAAAAGAGCCAAGGTTGCCTACCCCTGGCCTAGACATTGCACATCAAGCCCATCCATTCTTAATAGCTGCTTAGTGCTCAGTAGAATGACTTACCTGAAGCTGGGGAGTAGAAGTTTCTGTTTCACAGGATTAACTTTGCTTAAGTATTTTGTGGGAATATTTAAATAGAATACCCAGTTTACCATCAGAGAGCTTTGAGAGTATAAAATGCACCTCTGCTTTCTGTCCCATTCTTTCTTCATTCTCTACATAACTACTTACTTATCTAACTAAAGCCTTCTGTAGCAAACAAAGCAGTCTACTCAGTAGGCCAAAGAAGAGGAGAGATGATTCTGTTCACCGTAGGGTTTGTTGGATCTTGACACCAGTGCTTTTGTTGCCGCTTAATAGTCATATTGATAGATTGGTTGCATCTTTTAAGGCTTCCACAAAATGCTTAGTTTTTCAAAGATGTTACATTGAAAAGACCAAAATGATATCCTTGTGGGATTTATTGTTTCAGATGATGATAGTTATTTGTTATTAGTCATTTTTATTTCTGCCATTCCTGTGGAAATACTATTAGAATAAAATGCATTGATATCATCTACTTTGAAATGATTAAGACAGTCCCGCTGAAAGAATTTTAACTGTTATAATGCATTGTGATGCGGAGTCATCTAAGAACATAGAAAAATATTTTAATCCAACTGAGACAACTGGAACTATCTTATTTTAGGAATGTCTAATAAGACCAGTATGGAAGGTTTGAATACTATAAGGCAAAATTAGCATTAATATCTTTGGGCCACACATATGGAATTTTTGGAATGGACCTTAGTCTGTCCTGAAGAATGTTGGGAATGACGGTGATTAGAAATGGAAGGAGACATATCCATATTCATCAGCAGGCTGGTCGGGCTCCAAGCTTTGATAATTGGCCAATTCTGGATTCTATTTATGAAAATGTTAACTGCTATTAATGAGATGATTATTGGGGGGTGGGGGGGTCACAGAGATGAAAATGAAATGAAGAATGAAATAATTTCTCTTTCCAAAGGATCTTCTGTTTGTGAAAGGATGCAGACACTGAATACTGAATGAGGAAATATAGTGCTCATTCAACTGTATCAATTACAGGGTACCTCCTTTCCACAGGAATTTAATTAAATAATTAATTTCATAAAATTGTTTACACGTACAGTGGGGAAAAAAAGTATTTAATCAGCCACCAATTGTGCAAGTTCTCCCACTTAAAAAGATGAGAGAGACCTGTAATTGTCATCATAGGTAGACCTCAATTATGAGAGACAAAATGAGAAAACAAATCCAGACAATCACATTTGCCTGATTTGGAAAGGATTTATTTGCAAATTATGGTGGAAAATAAGTATGTGGTCACCTATAAACAAGCAAGATTTCTGGCTCTCACAGACCTGTAACTTCTTCTTTAAGAGGCTCCTCTGTCCTCCACTCATTACCTGTATTAATGGCACCTGGTTGAACCTGTTATCAGTATAAAAGACACCTGTCCACAACCTCAAACAGTCACACTCCAAACACCACTATGGCGAAGACCAAAGAGCTGTCGAAGGACACCAGAAACAAAATTGTAGACTTCCACCAGGCTGGGAAGACTGAATCTGCAATAGGCAAGCAGCTTGGTGTGAAGAAATCAACTGTGGGAGCAATAATTAGAAAATGGAAGACATACAAGACCACTGATAATCTCCCGCAATCTGGGGCTCCACGCAAGATCTCACCCCATTGGGTCAACATGATCACAAGAACGGTGAGCAAAAATCCCAGAACCACACAGGGGGACCTAGTGAATGACCTGCAGAGAGCTGGGACCAACGTAACAAAGGCATCCATCAGTAATACACTACGCCGCCAGGGACTCAGATCCTGCAGTGCCAGACGTGTCCCCCTGCTTAAGCCAGTACATGTCCGGGCCCATCTGAAGTTTGCTAGAGAGCATTTGGATGATCAGGAAGAGGATTGGGAGAATGTCATATGGTCAGATGAAACCAAAGTAGAACTGTTTGGTAGAAACACAACTCGTCGTGTTTGGAGGAGAGAGAATGCTGAGTTGCAGCCAAAGAACACCATACCTACTGTGAAGCATGGGGGTGATAACATCATGCTTTGGGGCTGTTTCTCTGCAAAGGGACCAGGATGACTGATCCGTGTACAGGAAAGAATGAATGGGGCCATGTATCGTGAGATTTTGAGTGCAAACCTCCTTCCATCAGCAAGGGCATTGAAGATGAAACATGGCTGGGTCTTTCAGCATGACAATGATCCCAAACATACCGCCCGGGCAATGAAGGAGTGGCTTCGTAAGAAGCATTTCAAGGTCCTGGAGTGGCCTAGCCAGTCTCCAGATCTCAACCCCATAGAAAACCTTTGGAGGGAGTTGAAAATCCGTGCTGCCCAGCGACAGCCCCAAAATATCACTGCTCTACAGGAGATGTGCATGGAGGAATGGGCCAACATACCAGCAACAGTGTATGCCAACCTTGTGAAGACTTACAGAAAACGTTTGACCTCTGTCATTGCCAACAAAGGATATATAACAAAGTATTGAGATGAACCTTTGATATTGACCACATACTTATTTTCCACCATAATTTGCAAATAAATTCTTTCCAAATCAGACAAATGTGATTGTCTGGATTTGTTTTCTCATTTTGTCTCTCATAGTTGAGGTCTACCTATGATGACAATTACAGGCCTCTCTCATCTTTTTAAGTGGGAGAACTTGCACAATTGGTGTCTGACTAAATACTTTTTCCCCCCCACTGTATAGATGACTAATTTCAAAGGAATGTTCCTAATTTAAGTAAAGTATGAATCTTGCCCATGAATTTTGGAACTAGACTGATTTTCAATTAAATAATTTAAGCTGAAATTCTTGTTTTGTAAATGGGATTGTGGGGCCTTTTTTCTCTCCTTGTGCTCATAATATGAAAGTGTGTGTTCCTGTAGGAAAAGCAAGCTTTAGGGCTTTTCTGGGTGTTTTTTTTGTTTTTACACAGATCTTACCAAAAGTTCTCTGTTGGCCCTTGAGACTTGATCGCTCATTTTGCATTAGTCCATTTGTACTTTTTATTTCTTTTTGCCATTGCTATTATTATGTTTGTTTTTAAAGAAGGTCTGTTGTTCTCTTTAGAAAAAAATTGACTACTGACTATGCATATTCAGGTTCTGTTGGCATTTAAGGATTATTGGTTGATTTATGGTGAGGTTTCTTTTTCTTTTAAGTCTGGTAAGAGGCAGTTTTAGCTAAACAAATAGAGTACAGTCTTTTGCTGGAATGTCTGGCATTTGAGGGAGAGATGTGCTCTGAAGTAACTAAAATAGCTGAAGTGCTTTATACACAGACCATTAAAAATTAACATACTTTAGAGCAGTGGGAAGAACTGTCTGAGACAAAAACAGTTGGAATTATTGTCAGCACCAGGAAAAGAGCATTGCTTAGAAGAGGGTGTTAGACTTAGGACTGAGATGTCATCCGAACAAATGGAGGAAGCAGGCAAATTTCAAACCAGCTCATCCCTTTTCAATTTGGCAAGAACTTCTGTAACAATAGCTAAAGCGAACATCTGCAAGAGGCACCAGGCTAGAAAGCAGGAGGTAATGAGTTCTAGTCTCACCTTAGGCGTGATTTTGAGCCAGTAACTCTCCGCCTAACTCACTTCACAGGGTTCTTGTGGGGAAAATACCGGTAGGAGGAAGGAGTGTTGGATATGTTTACCACCTTGAGTTATTTGTAAAAATAATAAAGGCAGGGTGGAAATAAATAAAATAAGAGGTACCTCATATAACTGAGTTCATTTACTGTCCTCTGTTTCAGAGAAATATATCATCTTTTGAGTCTTTCTGCTTCTGATTGGGCTTCTATTTTTGCATCTTTTAACACACTGTTTATGGCTAGAAAGGGTACATTTTGATAAAGCTAATACCAGCAAATTAGTTTGTGTTAGTTTTTATGTTCTCTTTTAAGCTTTTATGAAAATGACTTTTTTGTTTGTATGTGTGTGTGTGTAGGATTAGTATTTATATAGTATGTGTGAATATTTTTTGGTACAGATCAGTTCTGATTCCAATAGTCAATTCAGTTTAGAACTAATCTGATTTCATACTTCAGTTGATGAATCAATTTTTTAAAAAGTGCTACCACATATACAGAAGTTTTCCAAGTTGTCAAATTGATTTGGAAGCATCTGGTTTGAAAAACTGATGTGAAGTTGCAATCAAGTCAACTGCCACAGAAGTACATTTTATTATTTCCAAACTGTAAAAGACACATTCTAAAATACATTCTCTTTCTGTTAGAAAAAGTAATTAAAAGGTTGTTACATATTGACAGTTGTTTTTCCTCTCCGTTTTCCTTCTTGTATTTCATTTCTCAATATAGATTTTACATAAAAATGGACAGATATCCAGCATTAATGAAATTACCAAAGAGCATATGGAGCTCAGCCAGGAACCAGAAGTGCTGAAAGAACAGCAGGCAGTTCATACCGAAGAAGGTAAGGAGATGTTTAGGGCTACAGAAAAGATTCCTTGGAATTCTGGAAAAGATCAAAGGAAGTTGGGAGTTCTGATCTTTTTATGCAGAAATGGGAGAAGAATATATGCAGATAACAGTCCTTTTTGTTCCCCTTTTTGTTATGTGCTATAACTGATATCCTGAAATCTCTATAATTCAGATATACAGTTGTAGTATTGAAGTGCAATCGACGTTTAAAAGGGTATGTAAATAGAATAGTGAATTCTATTGCAGTGAATAGAAGCATTTGCACTCCTGGGGCTGTCCAGTCCTTTTTATAGCCCATGTAAGTTAACTCACATACTGGAACATGAATAACCTCCATAGTACATAGACCAAGAGATCTTTAGGGTGCAGGAGCCTTGAGTGCATACATGCTTGGTGCAATGAGGATAAAAGGAACAATGTTTTCTTAAACATTTAGAAACACTGCATTACAGAACATAAACTCTGATGCATGTCATTGTTGATATTGCCCACATAGAATATAGTTGACTCCTCAAAAAACTACTTGGAATAATCTGGATTAGTGGGCGCCTCCTGTAATCTCCCTATTGACATTAAATTAAATTATAAATAGAAGGGCACTGATTCCAAAAGAATGGAGATTAGCTTGGATAGTTCTCACTGTCGAAAGATTTGAAGGGCAAGCTGGAGACAAATCATGTAGAGAATGTCTGCCTATGTGCTCATTAAGAGTTGGCATTACCTTGATGACACATAATCAAAAAAGAGAACTGGTATTTGCTTGAAAGCTTGATTTTAGACTGCACTCTTATTTTGTGCTATCTAGTTGAAAACTGTATTTTTAGACTAGGATCTGTGCTATTTGTGGCTTTATTGAGTTCAGATTCATTTCATAGATGTGTTCCAGGGTAGTCACACATCCCTTTTCTTCTAGCTGGCAAGATACTCAAATCAAATAACAATTTCTAAGTGCAGAAGAGCCCTAATTCTGGAATGTTAGTGAAAACAATGGAAGGCAGGAACTGCATTTTTTTTATCTTATTGTAGTGATGTAGTAAAATATTCACCATCTTTCCTCATTTCATAATAACTGATGAAGAAAAATAGTAATATTTAAAAATTAAGTAATAAATGAATGATGTTTAAAAAAACACTTAAATAAAAAGCAAACATGCAAAGTTTGTATTGTTGTTAATAGCCTCCCACAATTACTGTTAAGTAATTAAAATAAGAAAATATCCATAGAATGTGAAGAGAAGCGTTCATTGTGCCAGGATCTCTCTCTCTCTGTATGTCTATAAGGAAACCTAAACAAGTAGCATAAAAAAGATCCGAATAAATGAATTTTGAGAGAAAATCCTCATTGGATACAAGAATCATTCACAACCTCAAACTCAGTCATTCTGTGAGTAAGGGTTCTTCACTTGTTCCAGATTAATTTCAACTATTCCTCAATCCCAGGATATAGAGGTAAGTATATGTTCAGGATCAACATCAAAACTGTCCACTGAGACCTAGAAATGGTCCTGGGGAAAAGTGAAATAAAAGCTTACTTGAAAGTTAGATTCAACTTACAAAGAAGAATTATCTCTAGAGGATTTTGATTGGCAGCAACCAAGATCTAGATACCAGAGGTTTTGGCTTTAAAAACCATAAATATCAAGCAGTCTGTGCTGAGATAATTCCTGTGAACTGGCCTCTGATCTTGTTGCCAGGCTCCTCTTAGCTCTTTGATGTTTGATTCCTGGACAGTTTCCAGAATCTGTTTTGGACTCAGACTTAATTGCTCTTGGCTGTTTTTAATGGTGTTTTATGGCTTGTCTCCCAACTTTATCTTTGACAGTTTATTGAGTTTTTCAGTTTTGTTGCCTGGTCACTTTTGGGGAGAAAAAACATGTTTCTGAGGTAATCTCTGACAGTTTTATTGTTATAAAAGATATAATGAATTCCTGAATCATACTGGGCAAAGTGACAGTTGCCATGAAAATTACATCTTGTGGTAGACTAATTTCAGTTGTTCAACGCTAGGTTGAAATAAATCTCTAGGAACACAATCAGATACTTATATACTAATAGACATACCGGTAGTATTTCCTATCCAATATAGTAGATAGAAAGGACATTCAAAGTGACATTCAGTAATTGCAACCTTGTACCTACTGATATTTGTCAGTTATTATGAACTAGGATTTCCCACATTGCCTCTTTTGTTGGGACTTTTAAACTATGGCCCCAAAGCCCAAGAATAACCCTATAATTAATAACCATTCAATACAATTTATTAACTGATTTCTGGCATAAAGGTAATAATAAGACAACAACTTATGAGGAGTACTAATGTACATAGCAAACAAATACCGTAAGTAATAATTTATGAGAATTTACCACACTATTCAAATCAGCGGGAGAAAAGTCTAGGTGCTCAGAGAACAAGAACTTCTAACTCATTCTGAGAAAGATGAGGCAGGAGGTCAGAGAATGGCAGGGGAGATGGAGGAAATTTCAAGAAATGTTTCATTCTGCAGTGTTCAACCATAGCAGAAGGCAGGAGAAACAGAGAAACATGCCACAAACAAGAAAGCCAAAATTATTGAGGTTTCCTGACATAACTAGCGAATCAGGAAACAAATTGAGAAAAGTACATGCTGTAGCACTTACACACTCTCACACGTAACACTAAGGGATGACACCTACTGCTACTAGAATTGTAGCAATTGTAGTCTCACAGCAGGGAACAGATTGTTGAAGGAATCCTACTTTTCTTCAGCTGAGGACTTTTCCCCAGCTAGATGTGCCTGCTAGTTTCTTTCCCATTTACTATATAACGGTACCAATTTCACAGTAATGTAGAAGAGAATTGTTTCCTACAGACCAGACCATGATTCATAATATTAAATTTGAAAATTGAGCCAAATTTGAGGTATATATTTAAGATGAGAAGCAAATCATGTAAACTATATAAAAAGTGGGTGTGGGTTGAACCACCTCTGTTTCTTCCTGCAAGATATTAATAATACGCATTAACTTGAGTTATTCTTCCAGGTCAAAACAATAAAGGGAATAATTTTATATGATGACACCATGTTTTATTTTCATTATGTACCTTAAGTACTCAGTGTGAAAAAAACAGAATTGAAATTTAGGTAATAGATATCCGCCATAGTGCATTTGTTTTTAAATATCAAATCACATGTTTAATGTTCCACGTACTATGCAAATCTTGAAAAAAGTAGCCCCTTTCAGCCATTCGTTCTTGAGATGTGTTGGTATATCTTCAGTTCAATTAAGGAAAATGTTTGCAGTGTGAACCTAGTGGTTGGCAACTTTCTTATAAAAAGCAGGCATGGCTAGGTAGTTGAATCATAGCAATGCAAGAAGCCACCTCTCTAGCCTTGTTGTATAGAGCAGGGGTTCTCAACCTTGGCAACTTTAAGACTTGTGGACTTCAGCTTTGCTGGCTGAGGAATTCTGGGAATTGAAGTCCACAAGTCTTAAAGTTGCCAAGGTTGAGAACCCCTGGTATAGAGGGTAAAAAGTGTTGCCTAATTTATTTTGAGATAAGATAGTCATCTGTTTTACCACTGGTGTTTGTGGTAATATGTTTTCTATCACACCTTTGATTTGCTACTTGGAGGAGAAGATTAAAGGTATTTTTCTGGAGAGTCTCAAGATACAAGAAGAATGTGTGTCTTCTCTGCTTTTCCTGACATGCCTTTGACTTCTAGAGGGCTTTATTAAAGAACAAACACGTATCAGTAGTTTTTAATCCTAGTTGTAAGGATATCAGTATCACCATAATTTGCCTATTCAGATATACTGGTAAACTCTGATTTATTTGCACCAAGAAGCAACTCACCAAAAGGAGTGCAGGAGGGAGATGGAATATCAATATCAATAGCATTTAGACTTATATACCACTCCATAGTGCTTTACAGCCCTCTCTAAGCCGTTTACAGAGTCAGCATATTGCCCCTAGCAATCTGGGGGTCCTCATCTTACCAACCTCAGAAGGATCGAAGGCTGAGTCAACCTTGAGCCAGTCAGGATCCAACTGCTGGCAGTGGAATGCAGAGTAAGCCGGCAACACTGTGCCACCACGGCTCACAGGAATAGGAGTATAAACAAAAGTTTTTTTTTTCCTTCAGTGAAACATCCATTCTACTGTTTTACTGTACTGACCAACTCTTCTAATTCATAACTTGCATGCCAGGGATGGCTGAAATGAAGCAAGCCCTCTTGTGATCTTGTCTGAAAGACATGAGTTTTTTAATACAGAGTCAATGTAAATTAGGCTAATTGAGGCATGCCTCCAGATGTATATACTAGGATTGACAAATTAATTTAAAATTAATCTCAGTAGTGAGATAAGTAAAATATACCCCAAATATCAATGCCTTTCAAATATTGTATTTTAAATGAGGAAGATTAGTTTATTACAGAAAATGCCACAAAGTGTATTTTAGAGTGCTTTGTTGATCAAGCTAATGTAAAATCTGTTTTAAAATGTAGATACGGTATTTCTGCCTACATTAGTCAAAGAAGAATATTGTAAAATAATTAATACTCCACTTCTTCACAGGTACAAAAAATATTTTTTAAATCAACTGATTTCTAGTTTATGTGTGTGGTAGTGATTTTATACTGCAGAAATTTTGCCAACAATTCAAGAATTTAGAAGACTTCTTCAAACAGACATATGATTATTAATTCACAGGAAGGTAAATCTTAATAATTTAGAAGTAAATGCAGTTAAATTGAATGGGCTTGCATGCCAAGTAAGAGAATACAAAATTGCTTCAATGATTTCTTTAAACTTTACTATTTTAAATTTGACTTGAATCAGAAATTATTATTTGATTAAAACATTGAAGTATTAATATTTATGCTTTCATGTATATGTAGAAATAAATTCAATCAAAATGAATGCTTAGTGAATACATATGCATGTGTACAAATAGTGAATTTTCCCCTGCTTTTAAATCAGGGATTTTATATTTGCTGCTTTCAGATGAAGCCAAGAACATCTTAGATTGCACAGTGTGTTAGGATGATTGGTTTACATTGGCCTATGTATTTTATGTCTACTAGCGTTGGTAAGTATCAGAAAAGAAATATAATACTGATAATCTTCCAAATTTTTGAGTGTTACATATTTTCATTTTATGAAAGGTTTACTATTGAATAACTTATTTGTTCATCCTAGCATTTAATTTACCCCAAGATTTACACAGAATATTATCTTTCATTCATTCTAGATTGATCGTAGATCCTTTTATTAATATTAAACTATGATTAGAGCAATTTAAAAACCAAAGAAGGAATTTACACATAAGAAAAGGGAGAAGAATATAAAAGTCTGTAATAAGCATCCACTTTCGTTAGTTATGGTTCATGGGATTATCAGGATCAATCCCAGACTAGGTCCATTTAATTGCTTGATACAGTAGGTTATAATTTGTAAATAAATGGTGGTGCAGATTCTTTCTGTAACTTACCAGAATAATTTCAGCTTTGACTGAGTATAATTTAAATGGCTTGGGGATTATTTTATATGGTTGTATATTTGTGTAAATCGAGAATCTGATTGAACTGACTTGGAAGAAGAGTATAAAACATGTGAAATATGTGCACATATATTTAGGGAGTGTTCTTTTTGGTACACTCTTCTTTTTTCAATTGTTACACCTTTTGAGATACACTTCAGGTATTTCAATAACTCCAGGGGGAAGCAAATGAAACCCTTGCATATACCCTGGAAATAGGCACTGTATAGCAAATACTAGGATTTAAATAAGACAGTGCCCTAACTCTTAACATGGACATGGGTAACAGAAGGAAGGAAAGAAAAGGGGGTCATCCTAAATCTGTGGCTATTCTCCTGTAGGGATAACTGAAGGAGACCTCTCTTAATATTAACTTCACTGTATCTAATTCTCAGTACTAATCTAATTACAATAGAATTGGCAATTTTCAAGAACCTACATTTCACATGTAGTTGAACTGACATTAATAGAAGTCAGAAATCTTTTACTTAAAGTTTCAAAGTACATCTTTTGCCTTTTATATATTTGTAACGATAATATAATTGTATCCATAGCCTTGTCTTTAAAAGAAAATTAGTTTACATTTAAAGGAGTTAAGAAATAGATCAGCCCAAATTTATTTTTAATTTGCCCGGTTGAATCCAGCTGTACCAAATCTAGAGATAGTGGATAAATTTCTTTCCACATTAAATGTGTTGCAATATTAGACAGAATCACTTTGTGAATTGTTACATTTTTTTAAAACCACTTGTCAATTTAAAGCAAATATTTAAAGCAGTGGCCCGCTCTCACTTACAATTAAGCCAACACTGATCGTCATGGGATTAAATATGAAACAGAAAGCACATTTTGGCCTGAGACATTGAAATATGAAATAAGCTTCAATTTTATTTTAAAAAATACTTGGAGGATTTGAGTGGATGGGAGATTTTGGAATATGGCTGTATGTATACCATATATCTGATGGATACAGAATGCAAAGAATTCACGGAGAAAATCCAGGGCAATGCAACAAATCCTCGGAGGAAAAAGTCAACCAACTCCAGATGTTGATATGGTTGACTGCAAACACAAGAGGGGTTTTCAGATTTAGCTGTTTCAGCCTGGGAATTTCATTCTTTCTTCAAACCACAGGAAATGGAATGTCTTCTTGCTTGTATTAAGAAAAGCATAAAGTGGGAGATTACAGGAAAAAAACAAAAACCCTCCTCAGCTTCTTCTGTTTGCCACAAGCAAAATATATGAGTTAACATCTTTAAATACTATGTGAGTAAATAATAAGGTGATACTTATTTCAAACTGGAAAAAAGTTTTATCTTAATGATGAAGGGGAAACATGATTATAACATTACAACATGATTACATGAAATTAATCTATGGTATAGGCTACTGACCTTTTCTAGTAAAACATTTACCCAGGGAAATAAGAAAACAAAACATGTTACGCTCATATTTATCAAAATTCATAATTAATATGATTTTAAATCTTTGTGATAGAATGCTGATAATTGATTGACTTATGTTTTGAAATTCTTTTTTGTTGTTGTTGATAAAGCTTGGGAACTTGAAAGGTAGTTATAAAATAGGTACGAGGAGGATAAATTGATGCTTTTATAAAGATAAAGTGACCAACTGTCCTCCTTTAGGGAGGACAGTTCTCCTTTTGTAAGTTCTGTCCTCCCTCAAAAAGTGTCCTCCTACATGTCCTCCTTTTCGATATTTGAAGACTAATCTGCAGGGCTTTTTTTCCCCTCAGAAAGCTCAGAGTGGCGTTTGGGCACCGTTTTTTGATTTTTTTTTTCAACTTTTGCATAAGCTGTGCTACTCGTGCTATTGGCTTTCGAAAGCCAATAGGAATTGCTGCTGAGCACGCCAAAACACCAGGCTGGCAAACTTTGCACATGCAAGTTGTCTGTATTATTGTTGTTGCAATGAATAAAATGTTTCTTTTTTTTACAATATTTTTTTCTTCAATTTATTTGTGTCCTCCTTTTCATCGTAAAAAAGTTGGTCACCTTAATAAAGGTGGAGTTGGCAGAGTGAATTTTCTAATCGTACTGTTCCTGCAGCCCCTATTTTTTTAATTTCCTCATGCCTAAAAATGCCTCTGCTCTCAGTAGGTGGTCCATACACCCAGATGTCTTAGAAAACAAGAAAATAATAAACTGGTGAGCTTGTATTTGGAGTTTGTTTTCTGTGCATGTGTATGTTTTGTCTGGGGAGGGGTTGAAGTAGGCATGATAGCTGTTTTATTTACTTTTGCATGGTGTGTGTTTCATCAGGCTTTCTGTTTTGGTTTAGCTGCAGGGCATTGTTTTGCTTGGTAAGTGTTTGTTTTTGTAGATACAGTCAATTTCCTTCTGTTGTTTTTGGAGAGCCAAAAAGTGATCTGTCAATCTGGATTCAGATTTGTCCTCCATTTTGCAGCCACTATCTTTTATTTTCATTGTTTTATTAAATTTGTTTGCTGCCCATCTCCCCATAAGATTATCTTTTCTGCATCACTTGGAGTTGAAGTGAAGTGCTTGACTAAGGCCAGAGCTTAGTCTAGAGTTGTATCTCAATATAAAGAGGATTTTCTCAGTTGTAGAAGACTTGTAAAGTGCCTTCCTTATGTCTTGACATATTTTGGGCTTGACTCTAGGCCAATAACTAATTTTTTTTAGTTTTGATTTTAAGTTGTAGTGGGTTAGTGCCTTTTCTTTTTTTATTAATTTGTTTGGGATTTAGATTGATGCTTACATTCTGTTTTTAAATTGTAATGTTTAAGTACTTTCTAATTTATCCAGATAACTGTGGTTATTAATTAGAACTAGGATTGCTGTTTTATGTACAGGTGTATCTTGTTTTATTGCAGAAATGGAAGGTTTGTGGCAACCCGGCATTGAGCAAGACTCTACGTGCCAATTCTCCCTCCCCAAAAATGTGTGTGCAATTTGCTTTATTGCGATACTTGGTTTTATTGCAGTGATCTGCAACCAAACCTGCAATGTTTCCTAGGGCCTATACCAGGGGTAGGCAACTTTGGTTCTTTTACGACTCGTGGACTTCAACTCCCAGAATTCCTGAGCCAGCCATGCTTGAAGTTGAGGTCCACGAGTCATAAAAGAGCCAAGGTTGCCTACCCCTGGCCTATACCAACAATTTCACAACAGGCTCGAACACTGGGAGGGTTTTTTTTTAATTTTTAATTTTTAATTAAATAATAACAATAAAAAGGGGAAAAGAAAATTAAAATGCAAATGCATACATTCTCAAAGGAAAGAAACGTATAAAAATGCCTTGAGAAAAATGAAGATGCCTTGAGAAAAATGAAGAACGAAGGAAGTATAATATTGTAAATTCTTGGAGATGAAAATAAGATTAACAGTAAAATGCTGCCCTCTGTTGTTTATTTTGTTAATAAAATACAGTAGATGTTTGTTTTATGTAGTTCACACTAAAACATAACATATAAAAATATAGACTGGGTTAGTCTGTGGTGTAGAACTTGACTTCTGGTATTGTTGCTTGATCCCTAATAGGCATTAGGGATACATTATCAATTCTAAGGCTGGTTACTGTATTTTGCTCTTTTGCTATATTTAATTTTAATCCCCTTTTGATGGTGTTCCTTGATTTTCATTACTAGAATTTGTAGATCATGTGCATTTTCAGCTGTCAGAGCAGCATCAGCACATATTGCAGGTTTCTTCCTCCAGTTGTGAAATCATGTTAATTTTCTTTCAATGCAGCCCCCTTCAATATTGGACAAAGTATACAGGCTTGTCTCTTTTGCTGACATGGAACCCCTCCGTTTCACCATCTTCCGTGGGTATAGTGGCTTTCTATCCTGCGTGTAGGTCTCTTGTAAAGACAATGGGATGTTCTGGGATTTCTTTTTTCCTCAGGACATTCCACAACTTCATACGGCCGACATAATTGAAGGAAAGCCTTTTCTTAATCTGTGACTACTTTCTGGTATTTGTTGGTTACCTGGCAACTGTAAGAAATACTGTCTCAACAATATGCAAATATGCGACACCTCTAAATCTAAACATTATTTTGCTAGCATGTAAAGTTAAGAATAATCTTCACACTCTGTTAAATCTCCTTTTTGTATTGCTGTTTAGATTGAACCCTTCCAATCTTTTGGCCACTGCATCATTCTCCAAATTTACAACCATAGCTTGATCAGAATCTTGACTGATTTATATTTCTATAAAAATTACATCAGTTTCTTGTAGCCTTTCAATCTGATAATGACAAGAGTGCTGATCTAACTTCATTTTCTAGTACTTACAAATAGAGAATGTTTTCTAAGATATTAACATCTCTAATGAACAAAATTTCTTTATACTCCTACCTTTGTTTGATCATGAATGATGTTGTATCTATCCATTGATTGCCTTTAGCGTACGTATTCGAGGTTGGACCACCTTTTTACTTCAGAGATCTTTTGGAAAACCTTCCTCATTTTTTCCCCCCATGATTTTTCATCTTTGATAGTT
Source organism: Bothrops alternatus (assembly GCA_034064705.1). NCBI lineage: Eukaryota > Metazoa > Chordata > Lepidosauria > Squamata > Viperidae > Bothrops > Bothrops alternatus. The sequence continues at coordinate 6,012,399 of JARGCV010000023.1, forward strand.
TTTGAGGTATGGCAATACTGTTTCTTGTCTGTTCTAACAAGTCTCTGAAATTCTTTTTAAGTTCCTTCCTGTGATCTTTGAGTGTTTTTGGCTTTGGTTTGTCATCATGACAATTTCCACCATTTGTTCTTCTGTCCAATTTGGTTTTTCTGTTTCTACCTCTTTGGCAGCCTCTTTTCATATTAATCTTAAGAATTTCCTCAAGTTCATTTCACAGTTCCTCTGATTCCCTATCAAGGAGGTTCAGGACTTCAAAACAATTTTTGATGTTCTCCTTGAAAATGGTGGGGATATATGTTCAAAATCATACCATGGAAACTGACTTTCTTCTGCTTTACCTCAACTTGGAATTTGAACACAAGCAGTTTGTGAACACATCCTACATTCAGCCCTTGGCCACACCTTTGCTGTTATAACTGAGTTACTCCACTTCCTCTTGTCAGTTCTAATTTCTATGGACTCGGTTGGGTGATATACATTTATAGAGATGTTGGTCTAGTTGTTTTAAGACTCTGTTAACCATGAAAATTTCATTGGATTGGCAGAAATTGAGACATCCTTCTCCTGCTTCATTTGTTTCCTAGGCCAAACAGACCAACTCAGGGTTAGGATTTGTTATATGAAAAATGTGATCATTTGCTAGAACATCACTGGTTACTATTTCTTTCTTTCTTTCTTTCTTTCTTTCTTTCTTTCTTTCTTTCTTTCTTTCTTTCTTTCTTTCTTTCTTTCTTTCTTTCTTTCTTTCTTTCTTTCTCTCTCCCTCCCTCCCTCCCTCCCTCCCTCCCTCCCTCCCTCCCTTACAAGTCTTCCTGGGCTTCTTTGTAGTGTGCCAGCCTTCTTGGCCTTTACTTAACGTTACCACCAAGAGTTTTCAGTGGCTGCATTCATAATTAGAAACTTTTGTCATGAACCATTAAGCTTCCTCCCCCCCCTTACTGGCCTTTTTATTTAGATAAGCAATTGGTATTTAAACTTGTGTATCTGCTGAAATGATTCTAACCAGATCAGACCGAGCACACACTTGATTCAGCTAGCAAAAATTTAGCTTGCTGTTTGTTTATTAGATATCAGCAGATTATCAACAGTTAACTGGCAAAAGGGGCAAAAATATGGTTAAAGCAGAGAAAGAGACAAAAAGATGAACAACAGACAATATAAAAAGGGCAGAGCTCATAATATTGATAATTTATTATTATTATTATCATCATCATCATTATTATTATTATTATTATTATTATTATTATTATTATTATTATTATTATTATTATTATTAATTCGATTTCTATGCCGCCCTATTCCGGAGAACTCAGGGCGGCTCACAACACAGTAGAAATCAACATATAAAAATACATGTAAATATAAAACCTCTTAATTTTTTTAAAAAAAATGGAAATTTGCATTTCTTATATATCAATATATCTATATTGGAAGGCATCAAACTTTAAAGAGCCACTGTGAGAATGCTGTGGTTAATTAACATAAACACTCCCATAGGAAGTGGCTTTTGACTGTCAGTTTTAATCCTTTTATGTACAGAAGAGTTGCTGAAAAGAGATGGGAAGTACGACATCAGATAATCCCTTTTCCATTCTGCACCATGAAGGTAACAATTTGGCGGATGGCAATGATGTGTACAACACAAAGTAGGAGAATCAGTGTATAAAAAGGAAAAGAGAGCATGAGGCTAAACATAGCTTCATATTTTTCAGCCATAAGTGGACCAGATTAAAATATGAAAGGTGTTTCAGTATTTAGATCCTGTTCTCATTAACGTTGTAATCAGCTATTTCTGAATAGAAAGCAGCTCACTAAAAAAGTTATTATTTTTAGAGTATCTTGGCGACATTTCGACGAGGTCCCACTCGTCATCTTCTGGCTGGGGTCTTCGGCTTTGTGCTTGTGCAAGCAAAGTGTGATCGGAGCTGCTGTCTCTATAAATATTGGTGTGTGTGTGTGGAGTGCTGGCTTAGTTGCTGTAGGAGGGTTGGTTGGCTGTGTTGGAGCTATTGTTTGTGGATTGTTCGGCTGTTTCATAACATCCTGAGTAGTTGAGGTGCTGGCTGTGTGCCCATTAGTCTTTTGTGTTGTAACGACCTGGGTAATGGGTTGTGTGATGACATCCTGAGATCTAGTATAGTGATATCCTGAGTTCTGTGTTGCACCATCCTGGGTGGTAGGCTGTGTTGTAACATCCTGAGTTTTAGCATTGTAACCTCCTGAGTTCTGTGGTGTGATGTCCAGGGCAGAAGGCTGTGAAGTAACATACCGGGCTTTGGTTTGGCTCCGAGTTTGTGGTCTAGCTTTGTGTTCAATAAAATATAGAAAAAGAACGAACACCAGGATAAAAATAAAACAAACCTGTTTAATACAAACAAGTTTGAAAGTAAAAGAGTTACTAAGCTTTCATCGGCCCGACTGCCGACGTCATCAGGGTTGGAATGCTGTTTGTATTAAACAGGTTTGTTTTATTTTTATCCTGGTGTTTGTTTTTTCTATATTTTATTGATATGTGTTTGTCCAGGATTTGCATTTTTAATGTTATTAAGGACAATTATATATATAATTTCCTGATTATTCCTTGAAAATATACAACATACGAAGCAGAGAAGGGAAGGTGAGGTTTCTTAAGCAAATTTCCCCTCATATAAACATATGCATGCACAATTTGAGTGAAGTTTGGTATCTTGTTTCTGCTTTGGCAATTGCCCTATAATAGTTACTGGATTTGCCAGTCTAGTTCTTTGTGTCTTGAAAGCAGTTTTAAAAGCTAAGCTGGAAGGAGAACTTTCTTTTTCCAGAAGACATTTGACATGTAGAGTATTTACTAATACAAACATACAACATTTCAATGTCAACAATTTCTAATGTCTCCAAATCTGTATATGTAGTATGTTCACCTGGTGCCTATTTTCATTACTGATATATCACTATGGCCGGAGCTGCATTTCAGTGGAAATGCTCCTAGTCAAGATGTTTGATCACATTGTATTTAAAAAAATAGAGCCTATTTTTGAAAGACCTTTGAAGATAATTTGTAAAATTTGTAGTGCTGGGAATTAGAAATGAAGCAGCACAAAAAGCTTTTTAAAAGGATGCAGTTCAGGTGAGAGAATAAATACTGGTCTTCAGTAAAAACAAGATGCCAGGCACTTTTGTTTTCACTAAAAAGCCTGGGGACCAGTGGCTTAATAGTACAGTGGTAAAATATTGTTCAACTGAGTATTTGTATTAAAAGCTCTTAAGGAATTGCTAGTTGTTCCATTTTCTTTTCTCCTAAAGGTTAATTTATAGGAAGTTATTCAAGTCAAGTTATTGCTTGGCTTCTTGACATGGAAAAGTAATGCTTTCAAATAGTGACAGCATAATTTTTAATGTTTTCTGAAAGTCTGGATACATACAGTATTTCAAAGATACCATACAGGGGTAGAAAGACAGTTTGGTGCATGTAGTGATTAAGACACTGGAAATCTTGAATCTAGTCCTGCCTTAGGTCCAACATCAGCTGACTTTGGGCCAGATACACACTCTCAGCCCTAGAAAGGATGTAAATGCAAACCACTTCCAAAATCTTGCCAACTGCAGGGATTTTTCCAAGCAGTCAAGGTTGATTTGAAGGTATACCCCCCCTCCCCAGATCATACAAGAATGGCTGAAAATGGAAGCCAACTGTGCTGATGGGCAAACTGCATATATTATAATTTTATTATGGTTTCTTCATGTTGAGGAAATTTATCTAATATAGAGCACAACAATTCAATTATAATGCTATTGCTAGAATGTTTTCAGCATGTAAATATATATGTTTCTTCAAAATAAACTAAATTTCTTATAATTGATGTATTTAAATTGTCCAAGCTTGATCTGAATGATTGCAAATTAGACTATGGTGATTTCACAAACAACAATATTTTAATCATGCAAGTTGAAAATATATGATTACAGAATTATTTTGAAAATGTTGCAAATATACATGTCCCAAAATTCCACATGGTATCCAGCAAGGTTGATTTTTGAGTAATATGTTTGGGGTTTTTTGGCAACAGTCCAGCAAATGCTGCATAAGTTAATGTTTATTCAAATATTATGGCCATTAGAGATTTATTTTTCTAAATTAGAATAAAGTAGAGTAATTTATGGCATTTTAGTTGTTACTGAGTTTTAGTAACTCCATTCCCTTGTCACTCTGGCCTATGGCTAGGAATCATAGGATTTGTAGCTCGGCAACCCTAGACTTGGAATATAACTGAAACTGTATACAAAAAAATTGCATACAATTTCCAGGACATTAATAATGTGTTCAATACCGTAGGTAGGCATTCAAACATTGTATATCAAACCACAATTTGAGTACTTTTGGACAACTAAACAATGAGTTAAAAGTGAAATGTGCATAAGCATAACACGTAGCTTGCATTACAATTCATGGAAATTATCATTAAAATATAGTCTTAAAATTTGGAAAAAGAATGAAGAATTGCTATGTCAAAACTTGACAAATAAAATAGTTTATCCATATTTCCAATATTTACTCTTCAAAATCCTTTTTATTTACACTTCCCACGTACACATATATTACATCTTTCTAATATCTGTATTTTTGTTATAAGTTTCATTACTGATACTCTTGACTTTTCTCCTAGAACATATAATCAACTAAGTTGTTTCTCAAAATCATTTTTAAAGAAATACAATTTTGTACTACAAAACTATTTCCAGCTTAGTTCTGAGCATTATATGTCTTAAAAACATAGTCTGAATTTCACTTCTTTAAAAAGGATGAGACTTAAATAAGGAAATTATGAAGTAATAAGAAAAAATATTAAGCTAAAAAAACAAATCTGGATTGAAATTTTCTTAGAGATTAAATGTCTATTGCTGTTTTTTCCTATTATAAATACAAAAATTATCATTTCAAAAATAGAGATTTAAACCCACTTATACTCATTAATTTTAGTACATTTGCAACAAGACAGTTGCAACATGGAGCTTACATCCAGAAAACTTTATAGGTTAACAGAATAAGGATGATAACACTTCTCTAATGTCATTAATTAATTATAATAATGGCACTTCTAATTTTTTATTATCTTTGAATATCTTTTACAGTTGGTGAAACAAAAGCTGCAGATTTAATTCTGGAAGAGGAATCTACTGAAGATATCACGACCAGCCCAGAGGAATTAAATGCCAGATTAAATGAAGATGAGGTACAGAAAGACACAGAAGATGCTAATAAACAGCTGGCATCAGAAGAAAAAGAAGATCAGCCTGGTGTATCTCCATCAAATGATGTTGGATTTAAAAAGGTTTTTAAATTAGTTGGATTCAAATTTACAGTTAAAAAGGATAAAACAGAGAAAGCTGAACCTGTTCAGCTACTGGATGTAAAGCCAGAGGTTGCAGAAGTGTCAAGTGACGTAGGTGGAGACTATAAACAACTCATGACAGAGACAGTGGGAGAAGACAGGCAAAGTGAAAGCACTGCCTCTGTAGACAAGACTGAGGAAGAAACTCAGGCTGAGGAGATGAAAGGAGAAACCTCCTCTGAGAAAGTAACAGAAAGCCCTGTGGAAGCAGAAAGCAAAGAGGCAGAAATAAAAAACAATGGGATTAAATCTCCAGATTCTCCAGTAAGCCCATCAACTGCTGAAACTGCATCACCTCTGAGAAAGTTTTTTACTCAGAGCTGGGCTGGGTTTAGAAAAAGGACAAGCTTCAGAAAACCTAAAGAAGAAGTGCAGTCTGAGAAAGAAAAACAAGAACAAGAAATGGAGAAAGAAGTGACAACAGAAGGAATAATTGTTGAAGAAGAAGAATTAGAAAAAGAAAAACTGACACCAGAAAAAGATGGGACAGAAGTTTCTTTCCAAGCCAGTGGTGAAAAGATGGAAAGTGACAGAGAGAGAAAAGAAGAAACAAAAATGGTCAAAGTTCCATCAGAAACCGATCTGAAAGAGGCTGCCACTCCCAGCGAGCAACCATCAGCAGAAGAACCGGCTGAAAATATAAATAAAGAAATATCTTTTGAAGCCAGTGATGAAAAAATAGAAGGTGAGAAAGAGAGAAAAGAAGAAACAAAAATGGTCGAAGTTCCATCAGAAACCGACCTGAAAGAGGCTGCTACTCCCAGTGAGCAACCATCAATAGAAGAACCGGCTGAACATATAAATAAAGACATTTCTTTTGAAGCCAGTGATGAAAAAATAGAAAGAGAGAAAGAAAGAAAAGAAGAAACAAAAATGGTAGAAGTTTCATCAGAAGCCAATCTGAAAGAAGCTACTACTCCCAGGGAGCAGCCACCAGCAGAAGAACTGGCTGAAAATATAAAAGAAATGGATATAATCTTGGAAGGGGAGATTGACTTGGAGTCCAAGGAAAAATTGGAACAAGTGCAAAAAAGTTTAGCGGGCATAGAGCAAAGTACTGTTGCATTGCATGCATCAAAAACAGAACTGTTAAATGAAGTATTTGAAGAAAAAATAAACCATTTGGATTCACTGTCTCCAGTAGCAATAGAAAAGCCCGAGGAACCTTTTGAAATAATAGAAGAAAAATCAGAACCAAAGGCTCCTTTGGCCACAGAGATTTTTGATGAAAAACCTAGAGAGATAAATATTGATGTTACAGCTGTTGTGACAGAAGAAGAACCCCAGATAACTAAAAAAGAACAACTAGTTCTTGAACAGTTAGTGGAAACAAAGGATGACTTTCAGAAAGAACAACCCACCGTTGAACAGTTAAAAGTCACAGAAGCAGTTCTTGAAATAGCGAAGGAACACTTCATCCAAACCGATCCAAGCAGTCTTGATGCAGCAGCAGGCAAACCTCCGGAAGGCATAATAACAAGTGAGGTAGAATTGCTGTCATCTCAAGAAAAAACCAAGATGCAAGGCAGCCCTTTAAAAAAACTTTTCACGGGTCCTGGCTTAAAGAAATTGTCGAGAAAGAAGCGTAAAGGAAAGAAAGAAGCTAAACCAGGGGAAGCAGCAGAAGAAGCACAGCAGTTGTCTGATACTGCAGAAAGTCCAGATGACCCAAGGGGAGAGAGTTCTGCTTCTTCTCCTGAAGAAATAACAGAATCCATGGAAAAGGCTTCCGATGCTGTACAGATTTCTGAAGCTGAAGAAGGGGTTCCTTCAGATGCAGAGAAGAAAAGTGTTACACCTTGGGCATCTTTTAAAAAAATGGTGACTCCTAAGAAACGGGTTAGGAGACTTTCTGAAGGTGACAGAGAAGAAGAACTTGATAAGACAACCGAAAGTGCACCTAACGATGAACAGGAAGATATCAAAGAAAATGGTGAGGAACAAAAAATAGAAAAAAGTGCAGATGAGCCCAAGAAAAAAGTTGATACTTCCGTATCATGGGAAGCTTTAATCTGTGTAGGCTCATCAAAGAGAAGAAGCAGAAAATCTTCCTCTTCTGATGAAGAAGCCGGACAAAGACTTCCTCAAGATGAACAAAAATTAGATGAGAATGGACCAAATAAAGAAGCAGTGCACGACACCATCTTTACTAATAACTCACATGAAAGTGATCAGGGACAAGGAAGTTCTTCACCAGAACAAGCAGGAAGCCCATCTGAAACAGAGGGAATTTCAACATGGGAATCTTTTAAAAGACTAGTAACTCCAAGAAGAAAATCTAAAACAAGAATGGAAGAGAAAAATGATGAGCCCATCACAGTTCCATGTTTAGAACAAGCCAGCTTAGATGGGGATACTGGAAAAGAAGAATCCTGGGTTTCATTTAAAAAATTAATGCCTGGTCGTAGGAAGAAAAAGTCTGATGGAATACCAGAACATGCTCCTGTTCTAGAAACTGGAGAAGAAATGACAGGAACAAATGAGGAGGACTTTGATGTTCCAGCTGTGGTTCCTTTATCAGAGTATGATGATGCTGAGCAAGAGAAATTTGAAGCTCAAAAAGCAAGGCAAGATGATATGGATAAGGAAATTCCAAGTCAAAATATAGAAAAATCAGAACACACATCAATAATTCAGCAGGTCAGTGAAGGATTAGTTCATGCAGTTACTGTCTCAGTGCTAGAAGGTGAGAGAGCAATTATAAGTATTGAAGAAAGATCACCATCTTGGATACCAGCTGCTGTGACCGAGTCCACTGAACATGTGAATGATGATGAGGAACAGTCTGAGCAGATTTCTGGAAGTGGAATTGTTGAGGAAACAGTAGCAGTAACTAAACTTGTGCCACAAATGAGAAAGGATATTAGTGGTGATAGTATAATTGGGGACCTGGAGTTAACCTCGGAAGCAGTTACAGCTCGAGAAGAAGCTTCAGTCATTGAAAAGACAACTGAAATGTCTTGTGCTAAAGAAACAACTGAAATCTCTTGTGCTGAAGAGACAACTGAAATGATTTCAGCAGTTTCAAGGCTAACTGAGTCTCCCGATACTACAGAAATAGCTACACCAGTGCAGGAGATCGAGGAAAATGAGCAAGACCTGGAAGAATTAAATAAAGAAACGCAGGAAATGTTGCAAATCGTTGCTGAAAGAATTAAATTGTCTGATGAAAAGGGGAGTAGAGGGAGTCTAACAGAAGTAACCATTCAACCAATATCAGCTGAAGAAGAAATTGAGCAAAAAATCCCTTCCACTGAATTTCCAAAAGATGTTCAGCTTGAAACAATAGAGTCTCGGGCTTACAAAATTGTGCAGATAATAATCCAGAATGCAGTTGCCCAATGTCAGCAAAAGTTCATGGTTCTTTCAAAGCAGAAGGGTGAAACTGCAGTTCTGTACCCTGATCCTGAAAAAGTGGCATTTTCAGAGAAAATAGATCTGATGCTAAAAGAATCAGCAGGAAGATGTACCAGAGAAGGTGCACTCCAGATGGGTGCATCTGGATCCCCTCCAGAAATGGAGCTGCCAAAATCTTCCTCTGATGAAGGAACTGAGGAAAAGATGATGATCTCACAAGGAATCCCCTCTACTGAATTTCCAAAAGAGGTTCAGCCTGAAACAATAGTGTCTCAGGCTTACAAAATTGTGCAGATAATAATAGAGAATGCATTTGCTCAGTTTCATCAAGAGTCCATGGCTCTTTTAAAGCAGAGGAGTGAAATTGCAGTTCTGGGTCCTGACTTGGACGCAAAGGCATTTTCAGAGAAAATAGATGCACTACTAGAAGAATCAGCAGGAAGATGCATCAGAGAAGGTGCACTCCAGATGGGTGCATCAGGATCTCCTCCAGAAATGGAGCCGCCAAAATCTTCATCTGATGAAGAAATTGAGCACAAGGTGATTACTTCAGAAAGAATTTCCTCTGTTGACTTTCCAAAAGATATTCAACCTGAAACAACAGAGTCTCGGGCTTACAAAGTTGCACAGATAATAATTGAGAATGCAGTTGCTCAGTTTCAACAGGAGGCCACGGTTCTTTTAAAGCAGAAGAGTGAAACTGCAGATTTGTATCCTGATTCTGATAAAGTGGCATTTTCAGAGAAAATAGATTCAGTACTAGAAGAATCACCAGGGAAGTGCATCAGAGAAGATACACTCCAGATGGGTACATCTGTATCCCCTTCAGAAATGGAGCTGCCAAAATCTTCCTCTGATGAAGACAGTGAGCAAAAGCTGATGACTTCAGAAGGAATCCCCTCTACTGACTTTCCAAAAGATGTTCAACCTGAAACAACAGAGTCTCTGGCTTACAAAATTGCACAGATAATAATCCAAAATGTAGTTGCTCAATTTCAACAAGAGTCTATGATTCTTTCAAAGCAAAAGAGTGAAGCTGCAGTTCTGTATCCTGATCCTGATAAACTGGCATTTTCAGAGAAAATAGATTCAGTACTAGAAGAATCACCAGGGAAATGCATCAGAGAAGGTGCACTCCAGATGGGTGCATCCGGATCCCTTCCAGAAATGGAGTTGCCAATACCTTCACCTGATGAAAAAACTGAGCAAAAGGTGATAATGACTTCAGAAGGAATCCCCTCTACTGAATGTCCAAAAGATGATCAGCCTGAAACAATAGAATCTCAGAGTTTAAAAATTGCGCAGAAAATGAGTGCAGTTAATCAGTTTCAACAAGAATCCATGGCTCTTTCAAAGCAGAAGAGTGAAACTGCAGTTCTGTACCCTGATCCTGATCAAGTGTCATTTTCTGAGAAAATAGATTCAGTGCTAGAAGAATCACCAGAAAAATCCACCGTGGGTGCATCAGGATCCCTTCCAAAAATGGAGTTGCCAACATCTTCACTTGATGAAGAAACTGAGCAAAAGGTGATAATGACTTCAGAAGGAATACCCTCTGCTGAATTTCCAGAAGAATCAGAAGGAAGATGCACCAGAGAAGGTGCATTCCAGACAGGGACATTTGGATCCCTTCCAGAAATGGAGATGCCAACATCTTCATCTAAGGAAGAAGCTGAGCAAAAGGTGATGACTTTAGAAGGAGTCCCGACATCTACTGACTTTCCAAAAGATGTTCACCCTGAAACAACAGAGCCTCAGGCTTACAAAATTGTGCAGAAGATAATCCACTATGCAGTTGCTCAATTACAACAAGAATCCATGGCTCTTTCAAAGCAGAAGAATGAAACTGCAGTTCTGTATCCTGATCCTGATAAACTGGCATTTTCAGAGAAAATAGATTCAGTACTAGAAGAATCAGCAGGAAGATGCACCAGAGAAAGTCTACTTCAGATAGAAATGAAGTTGCCAACATCTTCAACTGATGAAGAAACTGTGATTAATTCAGAGGGAATCCCTTCTACGGAACTTCCAAAAGAGGTTCAGCCTGAAACAACAGAGTCTCATGCTTACAAAATTGCACAGATAATAATCCAAAATGTAGTTGCTCAATTTCAACAAGAGTCCATGGCTCTTTTGAAGCAGAAGAGTGAAACTGCAGTTCTGTGTCCTGATCTTGATGCAGTGAAAATAGACTCAGAGCTAGAAGAACAATCACCAGGGAAATGCACCAGAGAAGGTGCACTCCAGATGGGTGTATCTGGATCCCCTCCAGAAATGGAATTGCCAAAATCTTTATCTGATGAAGAAACTGAGGAAAAGGTGATGACTTCAGCAGAAATCCCCTCTACTGAATTTCCAAAAAGTGCTCATTCTGAAGCAATAGAATCTCAGGCTTATAAAATTGTGCAGACAATAATACAGAACGCAGTCGCTCAGTTTCAACAAGAGTCCATGGCTCTTTCAAAGCAGAAGTATATTACTGTTGTTATGTACCCTGATCCTGATGCAATGGCATTTTCAGAGAAAATAGATTCAATGCTAGAAGGCGCATCAGGAAGATGCACCAGAGAAAGTGCACTCCAAATGGGCATATCTGGATCCCCTTCAGAAATGGAGTTGCCAACATCTTCAGCTGATGAAGAAACTGAGGAAAAGATGATGACTTCAGCAGGCATTCATTCTACTGAATTTCGGAAAGATATTCTGCCTGAAACAATAGAGTCTCGGGCTTATAAAATTGTGCAGATAATAATAGAGAATGTAGTTGCACAGTTTAAACAAGAGTCCATGGCTCTTTCAAAGCAGAAGAGTGAAACTGCAGTTCTGTATCCTGATCCTAGTAAAGTGGCATTTTCAGAGAAAATAGATCCAATACTAGAAGAATCAGCAGGAAGATGCACCAGAGAAGATTCACTCCAGACAGGTGCACCGGGATCCCCTCCAGAAACGAAGCTGCAAAAATCTTCATCTGAAGAAAAAACTGAGGAAGATGTGATGGCTTCAGAAGATATCCCCTCTACTGAATTTCCAGAAGAATCAGGAGGAAGATGCACCAGAGAAGGTGCATTCCTTATGGGTACATCTGGATCCCCTCCAGAAATGGAACTGCCAAAATCTTCATCTGAAGAAAAGGCTATAACTTCAGAAGGCATCCCCTCTACTGAATTTCCAGAAGAATCAGAAGGAAGATTCACCAGAGAAGGTGTACTCCAGACGGATACATTTGGATGCCTTCCAGAAATGGAGCTGCCAAAATCTTCATCTGAAGAAGAAACTGAGGAAAAAGTGATGATTTCAGAAGGCATCCCCTCTACCGAATTTTCAGAATCAGCAGAAAGATGCACCAAAGAAGATGCAGTCCAGATGGATACATCTGGAGGCCCTCCAGAAATGGAGCTGCCAAAATCTTCATCTGAAGAAGAAACTGAGGAAAAAGTGATGACTTCAGAAGGCATCCCCTCCACCAAATTTTCAGAATCAGCAGAAAGATGCACCAAAGAAGATGCAGTCCAGACGGATACATCTGGAGACCCTCCAGAAATGGAGCTGCCAAAATCTTCATCTGAAGAAGAAACTGAGGAAAAAGTGATGATTTCAGAAGGCATCCCCTCTACCGAATTTTCAGAATCTGCAGAAAGATGCACCAAAGAAGATGCAGTCCAGATGGATACATCTGGAGACCCTCCAGAAATGGAGCTGCCAAAATCTTCATCTGAAGAAGAAACTGAGGAAAAAGTGATGATTTCAGAAGGCATCCCCTCTACCGAATTTTCAGAATCTGCAGAAAGATGCACCAAAGAAGATGCAGTCCAGATGGATACATCTGGAGGCCCTCCAGAAATGGAGCTGCCAAAATCTTCATCTGAAGAAGAAACTGAGGAAAAAGTGATGATTTCAGAAGGCATCCCCTCTACCGAATTTTCAGAATCTGCAGAAAGATGCACCAAAGAAGATGCAGTCCAGATGGATACATCTGGAGGCCCTCCAGAAATGGAGCTGCCAAAATCTTCATCTGAAGAAGAAACTGAGGAAAAAGTGATGATTTCAGAAGGCATCCCCTCTACCGAATTTTCAGAATCAGCAGAAAGATGCACCAAAGAAGATGCAGTCCAGATGGATACATCTGGAGGCCCTCCAGAAATGGAGCTGCCAAAATCTTCATCTGAAGAAGAAACTGAGGAAAAAGTGATGACTTCAGAAGGCATCTCCTCTACTGAATTTTCAGAAGAATCAGCAGAAAGATGCACCAAAAAAGATACACTCCAGATGGGTACATCTGGATCCCCTCCAGAAATAGAGCTACCAAAATATTTATCAGAAGAAGAAACTAAGGAAAAGGTGATGATGACTTCAGAAGGCATTCCCTCTACTGAATTTCCAGAAGAATCAGCAGGAAGATGCACCAGAGAAGATTCACTCCAGACAGGTAAAGCTGGATGCCCTCCAGAAATGGAGATGCCAACATCTTCATCTCAGGAAAAAGGTGAGCAAAAAGCGATGATTTCAGAAGGAGTCTCAACTTCTACTGAATTTTCAAAAGATGTTCAGTTTGAAACAATGGAGTCTCAGAGTTACAAAATTGTGCAGAAAATGAGTGCAGTTGCTCAATTTCAACAAACACAAGAGGCCATTTCTCCTTTAAAGCAGAAGAGTGAATTATGTTTAATGAGTTTAAATGAGTTTGGAATTCAGGAAGTTATACAAGTTGGTCAGCAAGTTTCTATGGCAGAAGAGAAAAATCATGAAATTCAGCCAACAACTGTAAATGCAGAGACAGAAGAAGCCATTGAAGTAGCAAAAGAAATACCTTCATGTTCTACAGTATCTGAAGATAGAGAAAATTGGGATTCCAGAAAGAGAGATGTTGATCTTGAAACCGTGAAAGAGATTGTAAATGAAACAGAAAATAAGAAATATGATTCAAAGCCTCAATTAAAAGCGGATGTAGTTCTTTCAACAGAGACTCAAAACATCATGCTAGGAAGTATTGTCTCAGGAGATCATCCAGTAGGATTTCTTGAAACTGAACAATCAACAATAAAAGATTTAGAAGTTGGGCCAATAGATGAAAACCAAGAAAAATTAATAGAACATCAGACTCAGAGGAAGAGAAAAGAAGATTACAGCCAATTGACAGAATTTCCTGAGATGCCTAAAGAGGAAGATACCACATCTGGTGACAGTCCTCAGCTTCATACAAAACTCAGAAAATTCTGAGGTTTTATGTAAGTGTTTTAACTAAAATAATTCATCTGCAGTAGTTTAAATAAGAAATAATTAGTTCTTTTCAGTTTCATCAACAAGATAAAACACAATATATTCATGTACTTCTGGTTCTGAAATCAATACATAATATTAATTACACTAAAAATTAATTGATTTGAAATGGGGAAGAAAATACTAAGGTAGTATTTTGGATCTCTGCTTGAATTTCAGTAAATAAGGTTTGCCACAGAGTTTGTTGAGGAGGGAGACTTCAGCATAGTTTTTCCCAACTTGTTTCCCAAATGTGTTGCACAGCCATTGCTCCACCTTCCCTACTGCTATAACTAAAGGCTTTCAAGATTAAGAAATTGTATTAGATGTTTTTCACTTGCTGTGGTTATCTGATTTCCACAATTCTACTTTATTTTCCTAGTGTATTTTTTCTTTACCGCAACCATGTGATATTAACACCATCTGCACCTGCAATCTTAAAAATTTTCAAGATCCTTACAACATTTGTGACTTCTCTTTCATCAAATAATATCATATTTATACTTGGATCTCCAGGTGCCTCCATTGCATTTTCTTTACTTCCCTGTCTTATTTCCATCCATTGGCATCCCCTGACATTCATAATTGTATACTATATTTATTTACCCAAACTCAGTCCTTTTTCTTTTCATTATAATACAGTTATTGCCAATCTGTGAACTACTTCTGTACATTCAACAAGCTTGGTGATATCTGTTCTTATATCTGTAACATACATTTCATTCCAAGATGTGGTTATCTCCAGATGGGCTGGTAGATATTGACCACTATCACCTATCAAAGTTTTGGCCACTGGAGATTTTCACATTACAGTTTCTTAGATGTTAATAAGTTAGAGAACATGTGGACTAGGTTATCAGCCTTTCTGGCAAGAGTGCTTACTACAGCATTCTCTTCAAACATGTGAAATCAAGCACACAAGAATGCTTGAAACATTGGAAGTGGTCTATATGAATTGCTCCCATCTAACAGTAGAAGAGGAGCAGGAGGAAAGGAATGGTTGAGAAACTGTTAGATGCACCTTTATTTACAAACTATGGCTTGTCTTTTTATTGAAGAATGTGCTGTGAGACCTTTAAAATATATGTATTCATGTTTTAGAATTGCAAGCGTTTTAGGCTATTCTGTGGTTGTTACTCAAGCTAATTATCACTTCAATACCAATGAATTCTAAAGCATGGTTCCCAACCTATGAGTCATGGCTCGCTACCAGGCCGTGGTTTACTGGCCACCAGGCCACAGGACAGGCTGGCCAGTGCACGCAAGTATCTGCGCACACTCACCCCCACTCATGCTAGTGCCCGTGGACCTGTTTGCGCATGCGTGTGGGGGCTACTGGTGGGGGTTAGCACCTGCACGCATGCACAAATGGCCGCTAGCGACGTGCAGGTTGTGTGGCCTGTTTGCGCATGGGTGCAGGGCTAATGGTGGCGGCTAGTGCCTGCACATCTGCACAAATGGGGCCACTAGCGTGTGCGGGTGCACATGGCCCCCTTTCCCCACGTGCGTGCAAGCACATGCAAATTTGCCAGCCTTCTCCCTTTCCCTCTGGTCACCAACACAGAAAGATTGGTGACCTCTGTTCTAAAGAATGTACACTCCAGATAATGTATTAAAGATTAGAACAATCCGTAACACAATATTTAACAATCCTTCACCTTGTTGCATTGAGTAAATGCTATCTCAATGCATTCACAAACTTTTTCTCAGAATAGAAAACCTCCAATCTCCAACCCTCTTCTGTCTCCAAGCCATTTAAGGTTTTAATGTTGACAACCAGCACTCTCAGCTACATCCAGAAAACCATAGGCAAACAATGCAGCTCTCTGAGTAGTGCTGTTAACTGGGCAAAACTATACCTAGTTTCATATAATCATACATAGGTTGTCTGTTCCTTGTCTGGCTTCCATCTCCAATGGGCAACTTTGAACAGTACTGATAGATAGTAATGGGCAAAAGTACAATTACAATTACAAAAGTACACATCCTTATTAACATATCATGATTTGCTAGTGATGTAAATTACTAATTAAGATACTCTGATTGTAAGGCATTCTTGATTTTTTGTTGTTGTTCCAACAGTTCTGCTGAAGACTGCTTCTTACATTTGGAAGGACCAGTATCTGGAGAAAGAAACAGAGAGATGGATTCTGCTTAAACAGGCTGAGGATCAATGATTTTGCTGTGAAAACATGTCCATGCTTTCAAATGTTTTTCTGAGGAAGTCACCTGACCATCCTGAGCCACCATCAGGAGCTTGAGCCACCTCCTTTAGTTTTGATTGTGAATACTTCCTTTCACAATATTCTTTTACCTTTATTTTTGTTATTGACAAAAGAGATTGGGGTGGGATATTGAATGGGGGGCAGGAAGTATTTCTGTTGAATTATGTCAGTCTCTTTATCTGGAAAGGAAGTTGGCGTCCTTTGAGATTCCCTTTCTACCAATGCTTCTCAAACTGGATTGTAATTGTTTGTGTATTTATGTTTCCTCTTCTTTCTCCGTAAAAAATGGAAAGAAAATTATCTCACTTGTTTGGGCTAAGAGGTATTATGAATGACCCATCACTAACATAGAAGGCTCCAACCAACTTAACATTGGTTTCCCATTTGCTCAGAGGAGAATAAATATTTTATGATATATTTGCTATTGCTTTCAGAAAGGTCATTGCCAAACAATACAACTTCTCTTGATCTGTTAGTAAATTGTAAATCTAATTCATAGATTCATGAACAGTGAGATGTACTGTGATTTCTTGAAAGTAATTAAAAAAAGGATTTGGCTTACATTTATATTTGCATTCATATTCAGAATAAATCCATTGTAAGAAGAGTTAGGATGCCTGGAATAAATACACTCAACTCATAATGCAAGATCATAATGAGTTGTTCATACAAAATGGGAAGTCTTCAAATAATCATTAAAATATTCTTCTTTCAGAATTTGATCTTCTAATCACCAAGTTGTTTAGCCAGTCAAATTGCACTTTGTAGTCTTCATATCTATCCAACTGAGCTTTTTGCGAGGCCTAGCAGGCTCAGTCCTACCTGTATTATATTTTATTTGAAATGTACCCAGGAGCCTATAAATACATACTTTTAAGAGCTGCACAATGAAGAATAAAATGGAAAGATCATTGATATGACTGCACCATCTAGTGGTGGCTATATACATTTTATAACTTAGGATAAATTTTCACTAATAATACAACTTTTATTCAGCTAAAATACGGAATGGCAAATATTTCATACAGTTGATTCTACACAATATCTGGAATAGCTTGGCTATAAAAGGCAAATATGACAAATCATAATATGCAATCCTGCACATGCATTGTGACATTGCAGTGGGCTGTTTTGTGCAAGTTAATAGTAAAAGATGTTACTCCTTTTGTACAAAAAGAAAAAATTCACTTATACTAAGGTGAGTAGGTATCTTTGATTTTTTTTAAAAAAGTCATCTACTAGATCTGTCAATATCAAGATATAAACAATTTCTTTTTAAATTATAAATGGCTGTTTCTTTTAGCACATATTTAATTCAACCTTTCTATTTTAGTGATTATCTTCATTGGTACAGGAACGGAGTGGAATCCAGGTACCCAAAGATCATTTTGGTGTAAGGAAATCTTTTGCACCTTTCTCAGTTTTAAATGTATCAGTCAGGGAAGACACAAGGGATAATAAGCCCTGTCTGCTCATCAGAAACGATTAAGTGGCGCCAAAGGCAAGGAGAAGCCATAGCAGCAGTGAGTAGTTTCTCCCTGGCCAGAATGGCAATCATAACTTAAACCTGCCAATTAGTATCTATCTAGAAATTCAATTTGATCTCTTTGCTTCCACAAGTAATGTTGGAGTAATGGAAAAGTCTGATCTTTCCATCACACTGACCTCATCAAAATACTTAAAAATTGTCAATCTGTTCAAGTATGTCCCAACAAAAAGTAGCTTCTTCATTCCAATATGTGTACACTTTTCACATCTAAACAATGAACGCTTGCATATGCTGCTACCGGTCGGTATGTGCTCGCTCTTAGACAGGACAGAAGAGCATAATGAAACAATTTCTTCACTCCAGTTGAGTGGTATTTCATAAAGTTAATTTTATCTTTCAAAACCGATGAATAAGGCTCCTTTTTCTGAAAGTTGATAGTATAGATTACACACATGTATTTCCTTCTGGACCTCTGCCTTGTCCCACAATTCCTTAGTGTGATAGAATAGGTAAGAAAATTTAATTTACTTGAAGATGGAAACAAGGAGGTATTGTTGCTCTCTCAATTAGATAGTCTATTTAGTAGCTTATAATATTTAAAATGTTCATTAATAGGTGTCCCAAAATTAATTAGTGTATTCTTTATTATATCTTCTTCCCTCGCTACAAATTTTGTTCTGGGTGCAAAATACTAGCTTTGTCACTTTCATTAGTTCTTTTATTAAATACAATCTTGTGGTATTTCATAAAGTTAATTTTTATCTTTCAAAAGCCAGTGAATTAGTTAACCTATAGTTCCTTAGAACATTTCCTTTCTGAAAGTTGATAGTATAGATTACACAAATGTATTTATTATTAAGAAACATAGCACTATTTAATTTCAATAAAAATTAAAATATAAAACTACAATCACTACATACAAGTCACTGTTTAGCATTTTTTTCTTCAGGCAGACATTTTTCTTGGGGAACAAGGGTCCTCTACATCATCTAAAACAATGTTTTTCAACCTTGACAATTTTAAGGCATGTGGACTTCAACTCCCAGAATTCCACAGCCATCATTGCTGGCTGTGGAATTCTGGGAGTTGAAGTCCACATGCCTTAAAATTGTCAAGGTTGAGAAACACTGATCTAAAAGGAGAGGCAGAGCCAGCAATGTGACTCATCTGTCCTTATTTCTGTGTTGTATCTTTTTCAATAGATCTGCTGAAATTAGAGTATACAGTATATTTCTGGAATTTATTCTTTCTTGACTAATTTTCTTTATGTGATCTACGAAAGGTTTATTATGTACAGCCCACTTCAAAATAAGATTTGTTTTAGTGCCACTTTAATTTTGTAGCACCCGTTTAACAGCTAATGGGAAACCAATTATTTAAACAAACTATAATCTGTTTATGGAAAGCCATATTGCAGCAAGTGAAATAACAATACAAAATACAGTGGTGGCATGACCTATGTAATTCTGGATTTTACCTTTATATAGCTCTAAGGTTGTTAATAGTTGTGTAAAGTTAAACATTTAAATAAAATCTGGTAATAACAATGTAAATAGTTATTGACTAGAAGTTGAGGAACAAGTGCTTGATTGGGAAGTTTTTTCTTAAGATACTATGGCCTTTCTAAGCGATGCCAAGAGCATAAATCATATAACTAATAATTCTTCTTGCAACTGATGGTCTCAATACAAAAAATAAGGCACCCAAACAATTTTTGTCATGGTGCAGGGAGCATGTCTCCATTCACAGATATTGCTTTGATACAGTGTGTTGCTTTGGCCTCAAAAATACTTCAGACAATGCTGCAAATTGTAGCTTGTGCCTCAACTCCAAGCTTTTGCAGTTTCTTCTGATTGATTGTATTGGATTATATTTTGATTTTCTATGTTGTTTTTAAGGTAGATTTTCATGGATTAAATAAAATTCAAATAATTCATTGTTGTGTTGTGACTTCTTGGGTGTGTAATCCCTATGTAACTGTAATACTGGCATCTGTGCATAAGCAAAAGGTTTTGGATGCCCTTAGAGCAGGGATGTCAAACTGCCGGCCCACAGGCCAGATGCGTCAGGCCGAAACTGCGCCCACCCCAGCTCCGGCAATGGGGGAAAAATTGCAATATGTCACAACACGTCACGTGACGTTGCGAGTTTGACACTCCTGCCTTAGAGCTTTAGTTGGGGAATAGTTTTTATTTTATATTTTTAAAAAAGGTGATCATAAAATCACATCATTATTCATGACAACCTACTCCAGATGGTGTCTTAACAGTCTAGGCAAGGAGGTCTGGAGAACTATTTAAAGCCTCCCAAGATCTCTGCCACCTCCTGAGATACCCTGTGCTCTGCTCCTTGCTTTTCAGGGTCCCTTAAAGCCTCTGCCTTCTCCCCAGGGAGCCTAAAGTTGGGCAGCAGAAGCTGCTGGTGTAAGGGGGCTGTTATAGTTTGTAGGCCTTGGCCTGCTTCCCATCCAGCCACTTCAGGGACTTGCAGGATTCAGCCTGTTCCTCAGCCAGCTCCAGGGCCTAGCAGCACCCTATTTATCTTTCTGGGTTTTGTAGAGGCATCTGGCCGATATGACGCGAGGCTCAACTTTTTTACAGAGGCTGACTTATGGCCACCTCATGCCATTCTGCAAGCAGGTTACTGTTCTTGTGAGCCTCTGGTGGTGGTGGGGGGTGAGGTCCGTTTTTTTAAAGAAAGCTCCACAAACGAAACCTCCTTAAAAACAGAACCCCTACAGGCTTGCGAGAATAGTACCCGCTTGGAGAATAGCACGAGGTTGTCATGAGGCATCTTCTCTTAAGAAAGCTGAGCGTCATATCTCGTGTCCCTTAGCATTGGCTGGACTGTTACAGCCCCCTGTACATCAGTAGCTTCTGCTACTCGGCTTTAGGCTCCCTTGAGTAGCTGAATGGCCAGGTTGGGAACATGCTAAAGACCTGTGGGGAACCAGTGAGATGGGTGCAATGTTCTTGTCAGTCATACGAGTGAAGAATCGCTAGGGCAATGCAACAGCTGCAACTTTAAGTCAGGTTGTTACATCTTTTTAATGAAGGACTGGACTTAACCTCTGCGAAGAATTACAGGCCAATTTCTCTTCTGAATAATGATTACAAACTTTTCACATCTATCTTAGCTGAAAGACTTTAAAAAGTTTTACAGGATTACATATATAAAGACCGGATTACATGTGTGGTTTTTTTTTTTTTACCCAAAAGACAATTAAAAAACCATGTAAGAGTAATCTTGGATATAACTCAACATTTACAACATTGTAGCGACAAACAGGTCACATTAATTTTTCTAGATGCAGGAGAAACCTTTGATAATTTGAACTGGGGCTTCATGTTTAAAGTAATGGAAAGGATGGATTTTGGATTGGGCTTTATATAGAGTTTGAAATCCATTTATACATTCCAGACAGCTCGGATTATGGTGAATGGGGACTTAACAAAATCATGTGAAATCCAGAAAGGAACAAAGGTGTCTTTTATCCCCTTTATTATTTTGATGTTGAAACTCTTAAATAGGAATATTAGACAAGATAAAAGAGAAAAAGGATTACAAATTAAAACGCACAACTATAAACTTTGCACTTTTGCTGATGATTTGGTATTGATTGTGGAAGACCTGTTAGAGAATATTGAAGAAGATTAAACTATTTGGAGAAATGCCAGGCTTAAAAATAAAAAGAACAATATTGACTTAACAATATGAATGTAGAAGATCGCAAGAAATTGGAAATTAAAATTGGTTTTAAAGTTGTGAAAAAGGTAAAATATTTGGGAGTGATCCTTACAGACAAAAATTCTAAGTTATATTAAAAACCTATGTAAAAATAAGGAGATAAAGTTGGATTTAAGCAGACGGCAAAACTCTAATTGCCATTAATGGTAAGAATTTCAGTAACTAAAATAAATATATTACCCTAGAGTATACCAATATTGATTAAAGATTCTTCTTTTAAACAATGACAGAAAGATATATCTAAATTCATTTGGCAAAATAAAAAACCAAGAATCAAATACACGCTCTTACAGGATTCTAAAGAGAGAGGAGGTCTGGGTTTGCCAGATCTTAGATTATATTATGATGCTTGTTGTTTGGTATAGTTAAAAGATGGAATAACTCTAAATATCTCAAGATTTGTTAGATTTGAGATTTGGGTAGCATGCCTATTTTTACTTTTACAAAGTAAAAGTTAACGTTGGTTTTAAGAATGATTAGGCAATCGATTGGGCATGTATGGTGGAAATAGAAGATTGGCTGAAAAAGTGCCACTTTTGGTTATAAAACATTTATTATTTATTTATTTATTTATTAAATTTCTATACCGCCCCTCTCCCGAAGGACTCGGGGCGGTTTACAGCCTTAAAATTAGAATGGTAGGATGTAAATGGATGACATACTGGGACTTAGTAACATTTGAAAAAAAGGAACTCAAGAGAACACTTAGTAAGTGAAGGATTTGATGATTGGTTCAATTATTATAGAAGTTTTGAAAGATTTAAACTTGATAAAATAGTTTTGTTATCACAGGAGTTAAATCTGAATTGGATCTCAATTTATGTTCTAAAGTATGCAAAATGTTACTTGAATCTGGAAGATGAACATGTCAAAGACTGTAGGGTAAAATAGATGAAAAATTTTGGATATAACAATGCTAGATAAATGGGAGAATTTATGGACTTATGGATTAAAATTTATTTTGAATTATAGCTTAAAATATTTTTTTAGAAACTGAGGTACTGTTGGTATTTGACTCCAGACAGGTTAGTAAAAATGTCTAGAGGGACTTCTAACAAGTGTTGGAAATGTAATCAAAATCCAGGTACATTTTACCTTATGTGGTGGTCTTGCAAATATGTGAAAACATTCTGGATAAATACAATAATGACAATGCAGAAAATATTTAAGATACAAATATTAATGAAACCTGAAGTTTTTCTTTTAGATATTATGAATAAACCAATCAAAAAACAATTTGAGATGTTATTTCTTTACATGGTGACCACTGCAAGGATTGTACTCGTTAAACACTGGAAAGGAAAAGAGATGCTGACTGTGGAAGAATGAATTTTAAAACTGACTGTAGTACCGTAGCAGAGATGGCAAAACCAACTGCTTTGATTTGATACAAAAGACTAGACAAGAGATTGGAAGCCACTTGTGCACTTTATATGAATTAAATGCAATAACAGATAGGTAACAGAGGGATTTGAAGATTAGTATAATATTCAGGGAAAAAACCTGTGATTGTTTTTTTTACGTTTTTTATATATATATATATACATTATATTTGATTATTAAATAAAAATCTCATCTGAAATATTAGTTTATATATTTATATTACATATTTTTCTCATTAAATAAGAATGAGAAAGCTTATTATTAGTTGTAGAGCCGTTATATAAGGGGAGGAGAATTTATTGTTTTTTTTTTAATTATATTTTATTTCCAGCATTCAGCTAGGATGGATTTTTTTTTTCCTTTGGTATGCTTAATGTTAGACTTATTTGCTGTCTGGGTCATTTTTTTACCTCTTTTTTGTACTTTTTTTTTTAACTGTTGGATGTATGTTTTCCTGTTTTCTCTGTTTTTGCATTTTATTCTTGTCGATGAAACATAATATATATACAGTATGTATAAATAAACTGGGTTGTAATTAACTTTGAGAGGGTTTGTTGTAACTTTGAATGATCACTAAGCGACTGATCATAAGCCAAGAACTACCTATATACAGTCTAAAATATATGCTCCATTATTAAACTAGACATGTCTTTCTCTAGGATTCTGTGTCTTCTTTAATGAATCACAGGTTCTATATTTGTATTCTCATGTGCTTCACAACACCTCTTCCCAATCAAATCTAAAGCACTGCACACTTCGTTATTTATTTATCTATTTATTTGATAACTTATTTTGGAGTTGTGCAACAGGATAAATCAAAAATCTTTTTCCATTTGCAGCCACTGCTCTGAGAAAACAGATGTTTCAGGAAAACTGCCTTACGGGAGGACTTCAAAAAGGAACTACAAATTTCAACAATTACCAGAGACTCCTTGTTCAAAGAGATTCGTGGGTTGGTACTGTGCCATTGTCCTTAAAATAAATGAAAGAAAAGTTAATGGGCAATGTATTATTGCTCTGCACAGTCTGATTAGCAAGCCTGTTTGTTCAGATGATGTAACGCGTTCAGCATGGGATGTCATTGTTTAATTAAGATGCAATTGGATATTTTATCATGGAAAACATTGTCGAATTTCTTTCTTACTGTATAGTTTGACCTAAGGGATTAAAAAAGTACCTGACATTAAGCTACATTTGGTCATCCTGAAGCCATAGAAACTCTTAGAATGAAAGGCTTTTGATCTTTTCAAATTAAACTGATACTCCATATTGTGCTAGATTGGCAGTGCTTATATTAATCTTCAGATATGAAGCAGGTTTTATCTTAACTGTCTGTGAAAAATGAAGCCACTTTAAATATAAAAGATGACTTTGATAAACATGTTTAAAAGTGATATTTTTGTGATTTTAAAAAGGAAGAGTCTTTTTATTAGTATTAAAGAACAATTATATCCTTGCCAGAAACTGGCCATAACTACAATTCCTTTGGCAGACAAGAAGAAGGCCTATTACTGGGTAACATTTATGGATTGTCTTTCCAGAATTGATGCAATTATGGTAATTGTGGAGCTGGTGTTATTATTCCCCCATTAGAATTAGTTAAAAAGGAAAATGCAGTATTATTTTCCCCCCCCCAATGATAAGAGTGATGCATTTGACAAAATTCCACATAAATATTTTCTTCATTACTGGTAGTGATTAAAAATATTTTTGTATTAATTAATAAAGAGTCAGTTTGGAGAGCATGAGTTCTAGAAAAGTTGACTTTGAGCTACTCAGTCTTTTAGTTCAATCCATCTCAGGACAATTGTTCTGGGGAAAATAGGAGGCAAGAATATTATGTGTACTGCCTTGAGTTGGATAAATTAAAGGTGGGATATAAATATAATCATTGTATCAGGCCTCCTAATCCATTTTTACTAATTATTTTATTTGATTCCTGAATTTAAAAATATCCCCAAAGTGCAGTTTGAATTCTATTTGGAAACAGTTGCTATCAAACCTTTCCACTGAAGCTCAACTCACATAGAAATATTCAGGAATGAACATAAAACATTTTAAAAATATCTTAATCTTCTTTTACATTATCAAACCCCTAGTACAAGGACAGCACAGAAAACAGATCCTACATCTTCTGCCATCTTTAGATCCCATTTCTCTACTGTTTTTCTGAATCTTTTCAACTACCGGTAGGTCTTGCATTCCCTGCATCTCTAGACCCCAGGTGACTTGTCTCTTAACAGTTTTTCAACTGCCATGGAATACAAGTGCATCATTAGAAGATCAGTTGATGTCATCACTGACAGAGTGGGGTTTGGAACATAACAAAGCCCATCTTTAAAAGTCAAAATGCTGTTAGTTCCCCCCATGCAACCAGTTAGGTATTTTGGATTCCCACTCCTTACAAATTCATTATATTTGTGGGAGAACACTCTCCTTATTGTTTTAATAGGGCTGTTTCCTCTTGAAAGATGCAACTAATTAATACAATTGTCCTCAGATCGGATTATAAAGATTAAAACCACTAGACACTATCAGTTTTTGAGTATTATAATATATTTATGGGACGGTTCCTCTTAAATACTGCCTGTCTATCCAAGTTGAGGATCAGCTTTTCCATTACTGGCAATCGTCACCTTACTACTGTAACTGAATCTGGAATTATGTTTGCAAATCATGCATTAAGAGGTCATCACGTGACAGATCCAATTTTATGACATTTTTTGTGGCGGTCTTTAAATTGTTAGGGTTGTTAAGCAAACTCATTTTCTGCAATAGATGTTTTTTTGCCAATTTATTATTTTTTTGCTGAAAATATATGCTGGTTTCTGGGGTGGGGGGAAATGTCGCAAATTGTGATATGACTATGGGATACTGCAAACAGCCATAAATGTGGGCTGGTTGCCAAGAACCCAATACAGGTAGATCTCTACTTACGATCACAATTGAGCCCAAAATTTCTGATGCCAAGTGAGACAAGTGAATTTTGCCCCATTTTTCGACCTTTCCTGTCACAGTTGTTAAGTGAATCACTGCAATTGTTAAGTTAGTAACACAGTTGTTAGGTGAATCTGGCTTCCCCACTGCATTTGCTTGTCTGAAGTTCGCCAAAGGTGATCACCGGGACATTGCAAATGTCATAAATATGAGTTGAATCTAGGTCCTAACTGCCTTTTTTGGAATTAGTTGTGTCTTTGGTTACTAAGTGACTGATCATAAGTCAAGACTACCTGTACTCAGAATGAAGCAGCCATCTTGAGTCATAGAGGCTGAGGAGCACAAAATAGGAGCAGAGTGTTGAAAGTCAGAACTTCATCTGACTCTATTTGATGAGGATAAACTGAAGGGAATGACTTAAATTTCATGAGCTAATTGGAGTTAGTTGGATTTTTATTGATCTGATGCATGTAATTGAAAGAAAGCTCTCATGTAGTTTTGTGACTGTAAAGTGGTTTTGAAACTGGGGCTTTCCCCCCCTTCATATATAATGCTTGAGTAATTGCTAAATCTTGTAAAATATTATTCCAAATGAACCTTAAAGTATGTTTGTTAAGAGAAAGTTGAAAATGCACTAGAATTTATATAAATTCTAGTACATCATATAAATGTGATTTAAATAAAATAGAATAAAATTTGTTGATTTTAGAAATATTTTTTTAAAAAATTATTGGTTTTTTAATTAATACAAAGTGCTCGAGACACACCGTGGGACTGGGGTAATCGAAAATCCAAAAACAAAACATATATAAGTAATTCAATCAATACATCAAATATTCCCTCTCTATTTCCCTCAAATAGCTTATATATTTAAACTAGTCTATTTCTACCTTAAATTTCTATTAATCCTAAACCTGTTTTAAAGCTTTATGCAATTACAAGACCATAATCAAATTTAACTTCAAATACACACATTATCAGTTCAGGTATCCCTTCTAAATATGTCCTAATTCTTTAATTTCATCATAAATCTTATTTATTTATTCTTCCACCAATATCTCCCAATTAAAATAAAAATTAATCTATCCTATACATATCTAATCCATCAATCCATCAATTTTTTTGTTAACAAAACCTTAAATCATTTGAATCCCTTAGACAAGGTTCTGTTTTCATCCAATTAATTATCAAACCTAATATCATCCATGTTATCAGAGAGAACACATCATCTTATTAAAATCACATTCAATTAATTATTAATTCAATCCCAAACTAAAACATCTCTTCATTTTTCTTCATTCCATTATATAGTAATTTTCATACATTAATCACCCATTTTTTCTTATTTCTATTCAAAAACTTAATCCTTAACTCAGTCCATAGCTCTAAAATGCCTTATATCCAATATATATAATTTTAAATTTTTCTTTTCAGTCTTATTCTAGGCTTTTTTTTCTGCCAAGCAGGTTTTCACAACAAGGCTTCCCTTCCAACTGGTAAATCTCTCTTTGTGGCTTGTGATGTTATTTGAAGCAGTAATAAGCTTTCTGTCATCTGGATTGGACCTCCATTTCTCTTATTCTTGAAGACTCGCTGCATTAAAGGTTCAAATCTCAATCTTTGTCTTTTCTGGTCCTCACAAATATAAATAAGATGCTTGTAGGATAAAATAAGTTCCTCTGTATCCTCAATGAAGTCATCTTTTAGTGTATTTTGATTTGTAGAGTAGTCAGGTGTAATCTAAAAGGCACTTTTAAAATTTGAAGAAGAATCTCTGATTCTTAGTTCTGTGGTGATCTCTTTCATTGTAACAAATTCCTCTTTAGTTTCCTTTAATTCCTCTTCTGGTATGTTTTGGTTTATAGCATAAACAGATGTAATCTGAAGGTCAGTTTGAAAATTTGGGGTAGCATTGACTCTTTGTTCTGTAGTAATCCTTTTACTTATAGCACAAATTTCTTCAGAAACCTCATAAATCTTTTCCAGTATAAGCTTGCAATTTAAATGAGAGTGGAGTTTCTCCATTTTAAAAGTAATATAAAAGGTCTTTTCATTATTATTATTATTATTATTATTATTATTATTATTATTATTATTATTATTATTATTATTATTATTATTATTATTATTATTATTATTATTAAATGAAGACTGTAATTAAACAGTGTCCACCCCCTCAGTTCTCACAGCTGCACCAGCTTATCTCTTCCAGGAATATTTTAAAGGTCAGGTTTCTATCCAAAGAATAGTTGCAACATTAACTTTTCACCACTAGATGTCCTCAGTAAATAAAAAAGAAACTTTTCCAGACACCATTTTTTTCCTTTTTTCTCTCTTTTAAAGGAAAAAGTGGAGAAAAAAGTATTCGTCCAATATTAGCACTTAATAAAATTCAAAAAAGCGTTTTTTTTTCTATATCCCAAAATAAGTAAAAATAGAGTGTAGTCTTTAACAAGTTTTTATTCTCAACGCCTCTCTTCCAACACATACAGAAGCTGCCCTTTCCAAACGGGGAAATAATTCCAACCCAAGTTTTTTCAGGCAAAAAAAAAACCAAGTAAGGGAAAGAAAGGGGCTAAAGGGGTCTCACCCGGATCCTCCACGATGGGTCTAATATTGCTTAGCTGTAATTGTGACTTCGGCTGGTGCAGCAGGATAATCGGCCATCTTTCAGGACGATCATTGCTCCATTGGGCCTAAGGAAATAGCTGGAGCCGTGGGAAAAGCTGCCGCTCTCCCTCAGCCACCTTCTCAGTGGTTGCCCCTCCAGGCAACTTTCGACCCACTGGGGGGGTCTACCGACGCAGAAAACCCGGCCGGGCTGGAGACAAGTCCCCAGACAGGACCGGCATCGCCATATACCGGAACCGGAAGTCGATATTAGAAATATTTTTAAAGAAAAGTTTATAAAGAAAAGTTTACATTATAGATGTGAAAATAGTTTTTTCTCTTTAATTTTAAAGAATCTGAAAGAATATAATGAATATATAGTTAATATATATTTGATGATAGTCTATAAAGATTAATAAGCGCAAATAGCGATAGCAAGGAAAAAAGCAGAGATGGTTAAATTGATTGTTTTATTCAGAGAAAAGAACATAACTAATTTTGTTTTCATTTGGAAACTGTTTCTTGACAATGTGCTTGTGATGGAAAAAATTGGAAGTTTGATTTTGGTTTTGCTGATTAGATAGGTTTGTTATTATAAAAATGGCTAGTATACTACTGTGTACAAGTGAAAAGTTCAGGTTATAATAAACTACTGTGCTAAACAGTCAAATCTTTTTTCTTTTCCTGCTTCTATCCCATCCTCTTTTTCTCTTTTTCCTCCTCTAATTTCCCATTATTTTTATTTTCCTTTATACTTTTTATTCTGATAAACTAATAAAATTTTGAAGTGAAAAAAAATCATTTTAAAATAAATCCATCTGCCATGCAGCCCTCCCTGAACTTCTGAGTTTGTTTCCTTCTGTGGGAATAATCCAGAGAAATAAATATTTTGGGAAATATTAAAAAGGTAGAATATATTTCTCCAAAAGAATAATGAAGAAGATCTTTAAAAGGCAGAAACTTCTCCTTCCCTCCAGCCAGAAAACTCAGCAGAAACCAGTTTTTAGAAATGCAGATGTAATAATCCATTCAGGAAGGTTGGGGCCAGGAAGCTAGAAGCTATGAGATTAGGAAAACAAGGACCTCTAAAATCTACATACCCCACCCAAACTCTAAAAGACATGACCTTTGGGGTCATAATAGGATTAACCCACCAATACCAAAAGGGCACACTCAGACTCAGGTCAAAGTATATGACACAGGAAATACAAAGCCTCAAACAGGAACAGGAAACAACCTTAAGAGCCCAGAAGGTATAAAAACCCACCACTCCCAGCAACATGTGGTCAGCTTTCCCAGAATCACACTTCTGTCTGCCTTTGCTCTTCAATAAACTCCAACCTTCTTTCTAAAGCAGTCTCCATTTTGTTGATTCCCAGCTTGGACTGGACCCTGATGAAGATTTTTATTTCTACACTTCACAAGTATTTAACTTGTTTGATATTTGCTGAAATTTCTATTGACAAATCAAGCTATGTCAAATACTAAATTGAAGACTTTTGGGTATTCCTAGTGGGAACATGTATATTAGAAAGGATCAGTGCTTTTTTTTTTGTAAAAACAAAAGATGCTGGAACTCTCACATGTCATACAACCCGCCTTGCCTACCCTACAAGGTTCCATCCAAAAAAGGTGTCAGAACTCTGTTCTGGGCATTCTATGACAAAAAAAAGCCCTGGAAAGGATTAATGTAAACGTATTTATTAGAAAGTTGAAGGAATTGCATAGAAATGGCATCGATATTCCCAATGGAAGCAAATATAAGGTTTCAAGCCTGTAGACTAGAGTGGGAAGGAAAAAAAGACACTAAAAAGAAAAAGAAAATGCAAGCTACTTGTTGCCAGAAATCACTAGAAGATTCACTTAAAGAAAACATCACCCTTCTTACAGCAACTAAATGCTTTTATTAAATCTTATCGCTTACTCGAATGCCAGCTTGATGTGGTTAAAGCACCAGGCTAGAAACTGGGCATTTTAGTCCCCACCTTAGCACAAATCCAGCTGGGTGACCTTGGGCCAGTCACTCTCAGCCCTAGGAAGCAGGCACAATATCTATATCTATCTTAGTATCCAATTTTTCTCCACTAATTTATTTGACTGAATGACTAGCATCCTCAATTCTCTGCCCTGCTGGCTAGAAGCACTTGAAAAAGCCTAAATGGGTTTATTAGAGGTGAGACCTGCAAGAAAGCTTTATTTATATCTTCTCCCAACTATGGTATGCATAGCCAATTATTTCACAATTGTGAAGCATCTTTTCCCCCCAGTTTAAATATATACATTTTTGGTAAGGCAAGTCATTACCCATGACCTATTCCACTCTAGCAGAGTAACTGCTTGTAACCTGCCTGAAAGAATTTAAGTGGGAAAACATCTTTAAAGTCATGTTGTGGATGTGATCCTTCTACCTAATGTGGAAAGCCTTTTTTACTTGGCTCATTTTTTTCTGCTTATTCCTTGGTATAGCAATATTTATTGTTGAATTAAGTAGACTGCCGTGAGAAAAAAGGTTAAATTAATTCAGTATTGGAACACAAAATCCCATGTTCCATACTTGGTTTTGTAAACAACTTTAACTTAATCTGATCTTGGAAATAACATAAAGAACCCATTCTGTATTAAGAAAAAAAAAGTATTTATCCTGATATAAGTGAAAATTTGAGACCTTTCTTTGTCAATTTCTCCTCTCTTTCTGTTGACTTTATAAGAGAATCTCACAAATTACATGGTAGAATTTATAATGGTGTGTAAATTTATCCTTAGGTTTAAGGCTAAGAGATTATTCTGTCTAAAAATTAAGCTATTCAATTTTATCTTAGGGGAATCACTAGACATATTATCCACATATTCCACTTTATCGTAGATGAGTAAATCAGGTTCTATTGGTATCATTAGATATAATTTAGAACTACAGCTTTATCTTCCAAAAATATACTAAAAACCTTACAGATCAAATGATAACAAGGACATATATAATTACTTCCCAAAACATGTATTCAATTTAGTATTTATTTATTTATTTATTTATTTATTTATTTATTTGACTTATATGCCGCTCTTCTCCCCAGACTCAGGGCGGCTCACAGCAAAAATACAAGTACAAAAATATAAATCAATTAAAAAATAGTAATATACAATAAAAACTCTATAAATATTACCACTCATACAACATACAGTCCCAATCAGAGGCCCAGGGGCAGAGCGCAGCTCACACGCCCCAAACCTGTCTGCATAAATGTGTTTTTAAGAGTTTTTGGAAAGCTAGGAGGGAGGGAGCAGTACGAACCTCTGAGGGAAGTTGGTTCCAGAGGGCTGGGGCAGCAACAGAGAAGGCCCTAACCCTAGGTCCCGCCAGACGGCACTGTCTAACAGACGGGACCCGTAGAAGGCCAACCCTATGTGCCCTAACCGGTCGCTGGGATTCATGGGGCAGAAGACGGTCCCACAAGTATCCTGGCCCATTGCCATATAGGGCTTTATAGGTCATAACCAACACTTTGAATTGTGTTCGGAGACCAATTAGTAGCCAGTGCAGCTCACGGAGGGCTGGAGTGACATGAGCATGTCTTGGGAGACCCAAGACGGCTCGTGCGGCCGCATTCTGAACTACTTGCAGTCTCTGGACATTCTTCAAATTAAATTCTTTAATTAAAATGTTGGAAATGTTTACAGTCAGTCTATGCTTTACTTTTTATTATAGCAAAAATGCATAAAATACACCAGTATTAATAACATTGCAGATAACCTAGCATTTTAAGGACCAATTAATTTTCAGGGTTGGACTACAAATCTTTTTTCTTTTCTTTTCTTTTCTTTTCTCTTTTCTTTTTTCTTTTCTTTTCACAAGTCTCACAGAGTACAATAGGTCTATTTTACAGACTATTTTAGGCTATGTCTGGATTCAACTACTGTCCTCTCAACACAGTGTAGTAATAATGAGGGAATGACAGTTTTCTTTGTAAAGGAGTTTGCAGAAATCTCCTGGGTTGCTTCAGGTGCAGCCTGACTGCTTTCCTGAGCAGCTGAAGAGCGCAGCTGCCTGGACAACTCTGTTATTGCTATCACCTATTTCTCTTTCTTGGTTGAAAAGCATCGCGCGCCTCCCCCCCCCGAGGTGTCAGAGAAACAGTTGTCGGAAACAGATGTGGGAGAGACCAGCTCTACGGAACCGTGGATGACACCACTGCAGAAGGAGATTCTCAGCCAGGGAGCCCGGGAGATCAGATGCCAACAGAAGTAGTGGCCAAGGCTGGGGAGCCGGAGGATCCCTCCAAGGCACCACAGTCTCCATCCCATAGCGGCATCTGGAAGAAGCTGCCAGTTTGGCGAGGGTGTCGCTCTTTCTGGATTTGATTTGGCAACTCAGAAAGGGAGGCAGGCATAAAAAAAGTATGGGAGGAGGTTGAGTGCACATACATGTGCACTGGCCATCCCTTCATGCGGCATAGTGGCCAAGTGGCTGCGGGCCAGTAGTGGGCCATGGCCCACAGGTTAGGGAATCTCTGTTCTGGAGGATGTTCTGCTTCATATCTTGGCACGCAAACTTTCTGGGGGAGCCCTGAGCACCTGCTGGGGAGTGCGCAGGCATTTGCCTCCCTTTGCCACCCTGCCCTCTGTGGGGAGAGGGAGTGAAGTTTGGTGCGGTGGGCATGGTAGCAGCAGCAATGGTGGCTACTCAGCTCTTCTGAAGCAGGCCACTCCGTAGCTGGCGCCTTCACACTAATAAACTCTTTCCTACCTTTTGTCTGTCAAAAGAAGCTCTGCCCCCTCCCACCACTAAGGCTGAGGAGTAGGAGCTGGGGCACTTTAGTCAGCCCCCTCGGGAGGTGTGGCCTTCTGGCGCCTCCTGGTCTCACCTCATTCCTCATTCCCTAGAAGTGATGAAGGGCATCCTGGTCCTGCACTGTCTGTGTTCTTTTGCATCTTCCTCTCCCACGCTGCCCCACTTGCACCCCAGGAGAAGGAGGGTGGGCAACACACACACAAACACACACACACACAAAAACCATGAGGCACCATATAAGTAACACCCTCCCCCAAAGCACACACTCTGCTAGACAGAAATTCCCTGAGGTGTATTAAAAAAGACCAACACAATATACATATACTGGTGTTATCTTTCCCTGGTTCCAATGTTATAGTAATGTATTCATTCCAATAGTCAATTCAGCTTAGAATTAATCTGATGTCATACTTCAGTAGATAAGTCAAGTTTTAAAAAGATGTTACCACATATACAGAAATTCTTCCAAATTGGTTTGGAAGCATCTACTTTGAAAAACTTACGTAGAAGTGCGATCAAGCCACCTGCCATAGAGATACATTTTATGATTTCCACACTGTAAAAGACATATTCTGAAATACATTCTCTTTCTACTAAACAAAGTAATTAAAAAATTATATATTGACTGACTTACCTTTTCTCTCCTTTTTCCTTCTTATATTTCATTTCTCAATATAGATTTTACATAAAAATGGACAGATATCCAGCATTAATGAAATTACCAAAGAGCATATGGAGCTCAGCCACAAACCAGAAGTGCTGAAAGAACAGCAGGCAGTTTGTATAGAAGAAGGTAAAGAGATGTTTATGGCTACCAAAAAGATTCCTTGGAATTCTGGAAAAGATCAAAGGAAGTTGGAAGTTTTGGTCTTTTTATACAAGATTGATTTTTGAGGAATGATTTTTTGGCAACAGTCCAGAAAATGCTGCATAGGTTTATTTAGTTCAAATGTTAAGGCCTGTAGATTTTTAATTTTCTAACTTAGAAAATTAACTGAATTAACAGAGGGATAGAATCAAGATCATGTGAAGTGTTAATACCACTTTACAATGCCTTGGTAAGGCCACACTTGGAATACTGCACCCAGTTTTGGTCACCGCGATATAAAAAAGATGTTGAGACTCTAGAAAGAGTATAGTGAAGAGCAACAAAGATGATTAGGGGACTGGAGGCTAAAACATATAAGGAATGGTTGCTGGAATTGGGTATGTCTAGTTTAATGAAGAGAAGGACGAGGGGGGACAAGATAGCAGTGTTCCAATATCTCAGGGGCTGCCACAAAGAAGAGGGAGTCAAGCTATTTTCCAAGGCGCCTGAAGGCAGGACAAGAAGCAACGGGTGGAAACTAATCAAGGAGAGAAGCAACCCACCGGTAGAACTAAGGAGAAACTTCCTGACAGTTAGAACAATTAACTAGTGGAACAACCTGCCTCCAGAAGCAGTGAATGCTCCAACACTGGAAGTTTTTTAAGAAGAGATTGGACAGCCATTTTTCCGAAATGGTATAGGGTTTCCTGCCTGAGCAGGGGGTTGGACTAGATGATCTCCAAGGGTCCCTTCCAACTTTACTATTATTATTATTATAATAAATTTAGAGTAATTTATGGCATTTTAGTTGTTACTAAGTTTTAGTAACTCCATTCACATGTCACTCTGGCCATGGCAAGGGATTATGGGATTTGTGGCCCAGCAATCCTACGTAGACCTGGAGTATAACTGGAATTTATACAAAAAAATTGCATACAATTTCTAGGATAGTAATAATGTGTTCAATAAGTAGGCATTCAAAAATTGTATTTCAAACACAATTTGAGCACTTTTGGACAATTACACAATGAGTTAAAAGTGAGCTGTGCCACCAGCTTGCTTCTGACACTGCACAACTTCACAATCTCATTATCCACACAAAATAGAGCCCACTCCTACACACTAGGACAGTGTAGTTTTTGAAAAGACCCTTGCACAATCACCTCTCTGTTGTTTGTTAAATCACACCATCTTTTTTCCACATAAGCCTGAAAAGAAGCATTTCAATTCCTTTAAGAATTATATCATGACTTGACCTTATTTGCACTACTTCTGAAGCACTTATTTGGAACCATTTTTGAGATGTGCATAATCATAACACATAGCTTGCATTAAAATTCATGGAAATCATTAAAATATCTTCTTGAAATTCAGAATAAGGATGAAGAAACTTGAGAAGATACAATTTATTTATATTTCCAATTATTTTTATTTACACTTCTCACATTATTAATTATAATGGCATTTCTAATTTTTTATCAGCTTTCAATATCTTTTACAGTTGGTGAAACAAAAACTGCAAATTTAATTCTGGAAGAGGAATCTACTGAAAATATAAAAACCAGCCTAGCAGAATTAAATGCCAAGTCAAATGAAGATGAGGTACAGAAAGACACAGAAGATGCTAATAAACAGCTGGCATCAGAAGAAAAAGATCAGCCTGGTGTATCTCCATCAAATGATATTGGATTTAAAAAGGTTTTTAAATTAGTTGGATTCACATTTACAGTTAAAAAGGATAAAACACAGAAAGCTGAACCTGTTCAGCTACTGGATGTAAAGCCAGAGGTTGCAGAAGGTAGCTGGAAACTATAAACAACTCATGACAGAGACAGTGGGAGAAGACAGGCAAAGTGAAAGCACTGCCTCTGTAGACAAGACTGAGGAAGAAACTCAGGCTGAGGAGATGAAAGGAGAAACCTCCCTGAGAAAGTAACAGAAAGCCCTGTGGAAGCAGAAAGCAAAGAGGCATAAATCAAAAACAATGGAATTAAATCTCCAGATTCTCCAATAAGCCCATCAACTGCTGAAAGTTTTTTACTCAGAGTTGGGCTGGGTTTAGAAAAAGGACAAGCTTCAGAAAACCTAAAGAAGAAGTGCAGTCTGAGAAAAAAAAAACAAAAAAAAAACAAGAAATGGAGAAAGAAGTGACAACAGAAGGAATAATGGTTGAAGAAGAATTAGAAAAAGAAAAACTGATACCAGAAAAAGATGGGACAAAAGATATTAAAGGAAATTATGAGGAACAAAAAATAGAAAAAAGTGCAGATGAGCCTAAGAAAAAAGTTGATACTTCTGCATCATGGGAAGCCTTAACTTGTGTAGAAAAAGTAGAAAATATTTACAGGTAATCCCCAAGTTACGAGCGTTCACTAGTGCTTATGAACAAGTCCTGAAATTACGAATATTACAGCACCACAGCAGTCATTCACCCTTAGGAGTGACCAGAGGCTCTGCAACATTCACCCTGGTTATTCCCACCAACGGCCCGGGTCTCCCTAGGCATCAGACCTTCAATACTTACCCTATGAAGATCGAGATCCTTCACTTTTTTGACTGCTCCAGGCTTTCGAAGCATTCACAGAGAATGGAGGCCTAAAGCAGGGGTTCTCAACCTTGGCAACTTTAAGACTTGTGGACTTCAACTCCCAGAATTCCTCAGCCAGCTTTGCTGGCTGAGGAATTCTGGGAGTTGAAGTCCACAAGTCTTAAAGTTGCCAAGGTTGAGAACCCCTGGCCTAAAGTAACGCAAGATCATGCGAGGTAAGTGGGGCAAGATCTCACTCTACTGATCTCGCGTGATCTCATGTTACTTTAGGCCTCTGTTGTCTGCAACAGAGAATGGAACCGAAGCCAGGGGGATACTTCCACGTGCCTCCAGAGGCTGGATTGGGACATCAGAGGCCTTTTCCAGGCCACTGCCACCTGGATCTGAGGCTGGGGATGCTTCCGTGTACCTCCGGAGACTGGATTGGAGTATTGGAGGCCTTTTCCAGGCCACGGCCGCCCTATCTGAGGCCGGGGAGCGCTTCTGCGGCCCTCCAGCAGCCTGATCTGGGCGCCAGACACCTTCTCCAGGTTGCTGCCGCCCAGATCTAAAACTGGGGATACTGTTGTGGCCTTCTGGCGGCCCTGTCCTGGTGCTGGATGCCTTCCCTAGGCTGCTGCTGCCCAGATCTGAGGCTGGGGGACACTTCTGCGGCCCTCTGGCAGCCCATTTCTGGGCAGCCTCCGACGCCCGGATCCACAAAAGGTTTATTATGTACAGCCCACTTCAAAGTTAAGATTTAAGTGCCACTTTAATTTGCCATCGTTTTAACAGCTAATGGGAAACCAATTATTTAAATAAACTCTAATCTGCTTATGGAAAGCCATATTGCAAAAGCTCCAGCAAGTGAAATAATAATACAAAATACAGTGGTGGCCTGACCTATGTAATCCTGGATTTTACCTTTATATCTCTCCCTTTATAGCTCTAAGGTTGTTAATAGTTGTGTAAAGTTAAACATTTAAATAAAATCTGGTGATAACAATATAATTACTGACTAGAAGTTGTGGAACAAGTGCTTGATTTGGGAAGGTTTTTTTTAAAAGATACTATGGCCTTTCTAAGCAATGCCAAGAGCATATATCATATAACCAGCCATTCTTCTTGCAACTGATGGTCTCCAAATAAAAAACAAGGCACCTGAAGAATTTTTTGTCATGGTATAGGGAACATGTTTCCATTCACAGATATTGCTTTGATACAGTGAGGAACAAGATCAGTTGCCACAAAACCTGATCCCACCAAATATAACCAATGTGCGATGCAATTCTCTGCATACTTAAGACACATGGTACTATGCTGCTAAATTCAAATTAACATTTGGAAACATTTTCACATCTTGTCATACAGTCAGATCCTAGTTTATAGGTGCAGGTTTTTAACAATTTTGCCAGAGATTCTGCTTAGTAAATAGTATACTATACTCAAACAGCCCATCCTGGCATGTTGGTTTCTGCTGTGTGATAGATTGTGTTAAACTTGTTGTTAGGACCAATGGCTTTAACATCTTAAGTCTCTAACAAGCATAAGACAGTGGACCAGCAAAAGGTTTGCCTTCTATCTGCTACTTGGTCTGTACATGAGCTTTTCTCAGAGCTATTTATTTTATTTATCAAATTTACATAGTTGCCTATCTCACCAAAAGCAACCCTGAGTGGCACACAATAAAATTATGTAAAAACAGATATCAAATATAAAACTTCACATGAATAAATATAATTTAAAAAAATCAAAGATACAAGCCCTAGACAACCAGAGGGATAAAATTGGTCATCTCAACAATAGAGCCATCTCAGCAAGCTCTCTCAGCTCTGCAGGAAGAACTGACATAATTACCAGCTGGCATGGAGGAAATTAAAAACAGAGCTACTGTATTACTGGTGTGAATTTGTAGGCCACTGGAAATTCCACTCTTATCACATCTCTGAACAACCCAGAAGGGGATAGATCATGTATGGTCTTCCATATGTACTTCCATTTCAGATACAACTGACCAATATAGATAAGGCGAAGATCATGGAAGTTGCTGGCTCACAATTTATGGAGCACTACGTGTTGTTTGTCCTCAGCCTATGCAGATGGCAATGATTTGATGGAGGTGTGGGGAAGTGAAATAGTTCCATTTATTTAAGAAGTAAACTGAACCCTGCTAATGTACTGCATACTTTTCTATTGATCTATCTTATTGCCACATGGTAGGGCAGCTGTATTTCACATGCCCATTATTAGAATTAAATTTCCAAATGAATTGCAGAAATACAGGTTTAAGACGGGCACAAGTATTCAAGAGCAACACAGGTATTATTAAACATCCAATTGTGTACTGCTCCTGAGGTTTGCTTCTCCAGCACCAATTGCTATTGCTGCTTCAGCACAGAATTAGCTACCAAGATCAGTGCAACAGATCACTCTTTTTTGCTGTGTTGGAAATCCTTAGGTCAAAAGTCTGACCATATGTGCAGTAATGGAATATGATAAATCAGTTCTGACTTGACAAAAATTAAAATTATTTTCATACCATTTTTATTCTGTGAAATAAAGTATAAAAACTTACAAACTGGAGAACATAGCTAGACACAAAAAAGATGATACTTAAAACAAAACATGTATACAAGAGCAGAGTAATTACTGCTCCCTTTTCTCCCCCATCAAAATACTTACCTGCATTTCAGTGGGATTTTAGAAAACACTTGTCAATTTAGTTTTTTAGGCTATTGGAGAATATCCATATATTTATATATTAAAGATAAAAATCAACAACTTGATTTCGAATGGCGGATAGACTGTCCATAGCAAAGTGACTGTACAATGCATCCCCTTTATTTGTTGCATATTTTGCCAGACTGGAACCTACGAAAATTTAATACAAAGAACAGAGAGGATGCCACTCAAAAGTTCCACTTTAACCTGAAAACCAGCCATGATATAATTTGGTCATTCTTCTATTTTGCTCTGTTATAAAATGATGCTAGTAATTCAAAATTAAGATCCGATTCCCTTTCTCGTAATTTTCACTTATTAATCAGGTAAATTCAGACGATTGCTTTGATTGTTTTTCTTCTTTTCTGTATCTCAAAAACAGGCTGAAAACTGTTACTCCCATAGGGAGGGAGGTACAAGGACTACTTTGTAGAGTTCTTCTAATTCACTTCCTTCAGGTTTTGAGCCATAATAGGCCTCAACATTATTCATTTTAATTCAGATATAAATATTCATATGGTCAGTGTAATTTAAATACGCTTCTGAAAAGAGTATTTTTACTGATATTAAAAACTGTTTTCAAAAAAGTGGTCAATTTGAAAAGGGTGCATGTGGTACATACATGCCTGAAGTACACTTGTGCACGCACACAGGCACACACATTATGCATATAAAATGATTGCCATCACATTATTACTGTTACTTTAATGAAATATGATCCTGAGCACATTTTGTTTAGATGTTTGAGCCCCATGGACAGGATCTACCACCAACTCAAGTGTGCTTAGGATCATATTCTTATTCTTTGTGAATGGATATAATATCAGTTGACTGATCTGAACTTAAACATTTGTCAAAAATTGTGTAGATTAAAAAAAATGGATTGCTTCTATTAAAGCAATTTCTGAGCATTTGTAAAATGACTAATAGACACAGCTATAGGCATTTCATTTAGGAATCAATTTCCTTAACTAATCTTCCTCTAACAAGTAATCAGGTTTGAGAATAAACAATTGAAACTTGACCAACATAGTTTTCTTCTCACCTTCTCAGTGCATTCAAGCGTATAATTAAACAATCTTTCAAATTGTTTACAGTCCTGTCATTGAGCAATTTATCACTGTAACATAGTTTCCAAGATAAGGAATTTACTCCTACATATTTTCTTTCTTATCATTAAAATCAATAGTTATAATTTGATATAATACCCTTTATTAATGTTAGGCTTTTACTGGGAATAGAGCCAGACTTCCTTTCATGTCAGTGAAGTTATAGTGGGGAGAGGGGAGGAAGATAAGTTCAATAAAAAATATGAATAAACAAACCTAACCTTTTGTTACAAACCCTCCCCCCCAAGTTTTACAATCAATCTAACAATACTGCTTCCTGTTCTTTTTTGATAGAGTCTAAAACTGAATGATCACTCTCTGTGGTTTCAGCATCTCCCCCGCTGAGTAGAATGGATCTTTCCTCTTCTAAAGTAAAGACGGAGTTCTGCCTTTGGCAAGAATGTTTGACAACTTCATTAGGTGTGGAGAATGTCTTGTCACACAAGTTGCACTTATAGGGTTTGTTGGTCTGTACTAACATGTTGTCCATCTGGTTGCCTTCCTCAAAGGTACAGAGCTCCAGAGTCTGCTTGTCCACCACAGTGTAGGTATCCATGCTTTGGTTGAGACATACATGCCTAGCAGCTTGATTGGCCCGGCAGAAACTTTTGTCACAAGTACTGCACTTGAAAGGCTTGCCGGTGTGTATGTACATGTGCTCTCTCCAGTGGCTTTTCTGAATGAACTTGCGTCCACAAATGGAGCATTCGTATTTCCGCCTTTTCACTTCTCTTTCTTGATCTGCCTGCTCCAAATTGTCAATATCAGCAATATCCGAGGGTGGAGGGGTTTCTGATTGCTGCTGCCCGTCAATTATGGGTGAATCTGAGATCTGCTGCAGCTCACTGTCACTGATCATTCCGGCCTCGGTCGCATCCATAGCATCTTTTTCAGGAGCATTATTACAAAGAGACAAGGGAATGCTACTTTCCCCGTGTTGGTTGGATGCGAAGGGCACCCCCGTATGAATCTGGAGATGCTCACGCAAGCTACTTCGCAAATTGAAACGCCGACCACAGAGGTGGCAGGCATA
This sequence comes from Bothrops alternatus, assembly GCA_034064705.1. Classification (NCBI taxonomy): domain Eukaryota; kingdom Metazoa; phylum Chordata; class Lepidosauria; order Squamata; family Viperidae; genus Bothrops; species Bothrops alternatus. The sequence goes on from JARGCV010000023.1 coordinate 6,053,753, forward strand.
GTATTTGGGAAAGCTTCCATTTTTTTTCATAATGCTTGGTTTGACATGTGCTATGGTGAGAGAGGCAGGTTGATCGTCTGAGGAAGAGGCTTCCATGTTGGTTTCATCTCCAGGTGAAGGATGAGAAGGAGCTGATACCAACTCAGGAGACAGTGAAGACTGCAGTGGGTCAGGGGGAACCATATTTGTTGGGGGCACTTGAGGCAAACTTGGTGGTGGTATCTGGGATAGTTGGGAGGGTTCGTGCACCTGTTCTTGGTTCACTCTCGAGAGCTGGGGCCGTGCTTCTCGCAAAGGCTTGTCAGGTGCCGTCACTGCCTTTGTGGGATTTCTGGCTTGGTGATCTGCAATTTGAATTCCATACAATGATGATGCCAATGGGAAAACTTGCTCTGGGTGTGCAAAGTTTCCTTGACTGGCAAGACTGGCCTCCTGGATCAGTGGGTATGCATGCAAGAATTTTATCCCTTGCTCGAGTCGATTAGGATCTATGAGCTGAGGTGCCATCTTTCCAGTATACATCAAATGCAAGAGGTAACTGAAAATATCTGGCTGTATGTCAGCAGCCTTCAAGCGGACACATTCACTGCAAAAAAAAAAAAGTTACAGTATTAATGAAGAAAAAGGGGAAAAAGAAGTATTATAGTATTTATTCAGTCAGGGCAGCAGTATATTCCCTAAACACCAGGAATGATTAGATTTAGGGCCAGAAAGCACAGGCATGCTATTGCTCACTCTCACTACATTTTTGCAGCTACTAAAATACAGGAATTTCATCCATGGAAATACTTTTGCAACATCAACATTGGCAAACCATGAGGGAGATGGGCAGTTAAGTAATATGAAATATAAATAAATGAATGAATAAAATAAGGTGGTAGGGTGTTTGGAAGCTGCCCCCAGGTCTTCCAACAAAGGATCACAAGCAATCTGTGAGGCATCCACCCCTTTAATACATATTGATACGGAAACACAGGTAGTCCTCAACTTATGACCATAATTGAGCCCGCACTTTCAGTTGTAAGTTGTGATGGCCATAAAGTGTGTCACCTATGTGTCCAGACCAGATTTAATGACTTTGGGGCAGTCTTACATGAATCCATTGTTTGTTTTGGGGGGAGGGGTTGCAGAAGCTGGAATTAAATGCCAATCCCTGGGAAAAATGTCATAAAACAGTTACGTGACCATAGAGCATTGAAAACAGCAGTAAATGTGGGCTGGTTGCCAAGGGCCCAAAATGCAGCCACCTGATGCAGCAGGGGCTCCTGGATGTCAGAACTTCAAATCCAGGTTGTAAGTAGCTTTTTGGGGGTCCATCATAACTTCGAATGGCCATTAGCAACTGGCCATTAGCCAAGGACTGGCCATTAGCCAAGGACTACCTGTAAGTCTCACTAACCTTAATGATTTTCTTCTGAAGTTAGGCATAGGAAGGCTCTACAATTTTAAAGGTAGTCACTTAAAGAATATTGTGTATTTATTGCAATAGTTCTTTAAGTAATATGACTCAGGGCTGCTTTTACTGTCCCTTCAGATCTCAATGTGAAGGAATAAAAGATAATTTGTACTTAGTCAGTTTTAGAGAAATAACGTCATAACACATACCTGATTTTAAATAAAAGTTATTTGGTTCAGGAAGTACAACTGAATACAGTAGTTTATACTATAGTACCACACAAATAGTTAAGAATCAGAAATGAAATACAAAACTTCCTATATTTTGACAATTTGGGATTTATTTGCCACTTTACTTGATTGCTGAGGAATCAGCTGAGGTGTTCCATTCTCAAAGATACATCCATATACTACTAAAACACTCGTGTCTGTAATCTCTAACTCAGACATGTGAAACACAAGGTCCGGGGGCTGGATGCAGCCCACGAAGTGGTTTCATGTGGCCCGCGAAGCCATCCTGGAAACAGTGAGGGAACGGCCCTTGCTGCCTTGGCCCTGGCCCAGGCCAGCAGGGAGCCAATGTACAATTTTGTGGTGGCCAGCTATGCTGAAATGCATTCAGTCTTAGCTCCATAAGCCCCCTCCCCCGCATGGCCGGAGAGGAACAGTGAGGCTCCTCCAATGGACCATGCCTTGGCACTTGCCCCGGTCCCATTCCCTTCTGCCAGAGACCCTCAGATCTGTCCCACTCCTGCCCAGGCCCCCACAGGCACCCCTGACGCGATGTAGAGCTGGCCACACCCACCCAGTAGGCCACACCCACTCCATCCACGCCCACCGAGTAGGCTGCACACATCCTGGCCACACCCACCCGGGCCCCTGAGGGCAACCACAATGCTGATGCGGCCCTCAATGAAATTGAGTTTGACACCCCTGCTCTAACTGGTTGAAACAGTGCATCATAGGGCAAAACCTTTTGAGCCAAGGTATCTCAAATAAGCTAACTTACAGAATGTGTTCAAAATCTTGGACCAGTGACTCACAGGAAATTCAATTTTGGAAATTTTATAAAACATTTTATGACATAAAAATTATCCTAAAGCATTTTGGCATAATACAAAATATCACAAAATATTTTCTGCGGTCGACTCCTGATGTTTTGACTGTGCTATACAGCTCAACCTGAGCTATTTTCAAGGCAGATACTTCTCTGAATATCTCCCTTAACTTTTCATGCAGATAAATAGATATAGATAGATATAGATCACCTTTATTGTCATTTTTACTGTGGGCACAAGGGCACACATTAAAAATGAAATTGAGTTGCTTGCTCTCAAAGTGTACACACATATAACACACATTTAAACATACTATCTACAACATATGTATAGACCCTTACATATAAATAACATATAAATATTAATCAATGTCCATCCTGAATACATAACGGAAGGAGGAGGCTTGAGAGTTCACAAAGTTAATACTGTATGGAACAAAACTGTGACTGAATCTGGATGTTCTGCTTCGGATACCACGGAGCCTCCTCCCAGAAGGTAACATTAGAAGCTCTGCCATTTGAAAGAGCTGAGGAATCTGGCAAGAAAATATCTCTGAAAAAATGACCCAAGGGGTCACAGGCTGCCTATTAATTTGTTTAATAATGAGGATCTGAGTCCTTACAGCCAATTTTTCAGCAAATGTCTATATTTAGCAGCAGAACCTTTGCATATATTGCAGAACCTATACCTTTGTTTAATGGAGTATAGAAGTATGTTAACAGCTTATCTTTAAAAATAAAATGTCAATAACTTCTTGAAGAATTCAAAACGTTCAGCTGCCAGGAATAAACAAGGCAAATGGAACCTAATTCCCAATTCTTAATCTTTTAATAGTAAAGACTTAATATGAAGAATACTGATGTATGGGGAGCAAAATGTATCATATACATCTGTTCATCTTATCACAAATATTTGTAATCTCAACTGCTGTGAATAAAGACAGTGATTAAATTTAATTTTTTTTCCGTCTCCCATGCTTTTATTTCATTTCAGACAATGATTACTTCTTAAAGTGATTCATAAGCACTAAACCAGAAAGCAGACCAAACCTCAGGCTTACTATTTAAAAAGGCAAGGCATACAAGAGAAGAGAATGAAAAATGCAGATGGCAAACAGTTCCGCAAGTCCATTCTGACATCTGTAACCACTTCAGGCCAGACTGACCTCTTCTTTCTAGTTATTTTCTTTGAATAGCAATTCACAGTCCTAAATTCTCTTAGCTGATTCCACACTGTGTTGCCTTCCAACGCTATCTGACTGGAAGGGATAAACAAAGCTCTATCCTTTCTCCTATGGCCAATATAAAGGGAAAGCTAGGTTCTTCCTGGGATGGATGGGTAGGGACTCCCCTCAATAACCTTTGGTTCCCTGCTACTTAGGAAATTGTAATTTACACCAAAAGAACTCTTCAGGATTACAGTGGTTTGAGCCTGGGTCATAAATCAGGTATCGAGTTAGCAAGGCTTAAATTCTAATAGTCTTAAATGATCTGCAGATTGCACTGCATGTTACTTATTAAGGTAGATAAAGTAACTCTATACTAAATGTTTGACAATATCTTCAGGCTACTTTAACTCAACTAGCTGAAAAGTTTACAGTAATTTATATATATATATATATATATATATATATATATATATATATATATATATATATATATATATATATATATATATATATATATATATATATATATATATATATATATATATATATATATATATATATATATATATATATATATATATATATATATATATATATATATATATATATGTTTTCTGAGGTTTTCGCGGGTGTTTGTATGTAGGTCTTTGGTTCTTCGGGTTTTCTCCCACGTAGAATTTGAAGTGTCTTGGCGACGTTTCGACGAAGTCTCATTCGTCATCTTCAGGCTGGTGCTTTTGGCTTCTGCTTCTAGGAGCAATGTGAGATTTTAGCTGTTTCTTCCTTTTAACTGCCAGTGGGGGGTTTGAACTGATTGGCTGGGAGCTCGGCTGTGTTCTGATTGGGTGGAGGTGTGTTCTGATTGGTTAGGGGCTTGGCTGTGCTCTGATTGGATGGGGGGTTGGCTGTGCTCTGATTGGATGGGGGAGTGTTCTGTTTGGGTGGGGGCTTTGTTGTGCTCAGGTTAGTCAGTGTTACAAGGGGATTAGAGATGGTGAACTGTATAGCTGTTTGGCTTTGCGTTCGTGGTCGTGCCTCACCTTCATGGTGGGTGTCAGTTTGCTTCGTGTATGGATTGGAGGGGTTTAAGGTGGCTAATGATGCAGCTGTGGTCTGGCTTCTGGTTTGTGGTCGTGCCTCCTCATTGGTGTGGGTTTGGGTTTGCTTTTTGCCTGGATGTGTGGTGGTGACATCCTGTGTGGTTTTTGTGAGTGTAGGTCTGGTGTCATTCCCCGTGCTATGGACTCGTCTGTCAATAAGGGCGGGTTTCCAAATGGCTGGTAGGCGGGAGGTATCATCTTGTTTGTTCATGCTGTATGGGCGTTTTTCTATCTCGATGGCTTCTCTGATTATTCTGTTATTAAAGTGTTCAGTTTTGGCGATAGTTCTGGTCTTTTTGAAATCAATTTCATGTCCTGTGGCTTTGAGATGTTGGACCAGGGAAGAAGTTGGTTCCTCTTTTTTGACTGAGTTTTTGTGTTCTTCAATGCGTGCACTTATTCTTCTGTTGGTTTGGCTCCACCACATACATTGGACCACAGCTGCATCATTGGCCACTTTGAACCCCTCCAGCACAACAAAGCCCCCACCCAAACAGAACACTCCCCAGCCAATCAGAACACAGCCAACCCCCCAGCCAATCAGAGCACAGCCAAGCCCCTAACCAATCAGAACACACCTCCACCCAATCAGAACATAGCCAAGCTCCCAGCCAATCAGTTCAAACCCCCAGTGGCAGTTAAAAGGAAAAAACAGCTTAGACCACACATTGCTCCTAGAAGCAGAAGCCAAAAGCACCAGCCTGAAGATGATGAATGAGACTTCATCGAAACGTCGCCAAGACACTTCAAACGTGGGAGAAAACCCGAAGAACCAAAGACCTACACACACACACACACACACACACACACACACACACACACACACATGTATATAGTACCTGCTTTGATGAACAAACAACATCTTGAAGTAGTTGGAAAAAGAGGCAAGGACGGATTTGTGTGCCTTAAAGTACACATCACCAATAGCAACTGTGCAGTCACACAGGAAACCAAACTCCCTCTGAGCATTAAGCTGCTGTAGAAGAATAAGTCCATGGTTGGCCAAATCCATCTTTTAAAATCTGTAAAGTAGAAAAAAATTCTTGAAAATACATTTCTTTAAAGATTCTGTCATATGCTCAAAGAACATGACATTTGGAAGGGTACAATTCATAGGTACTAAAACCATTTATTTATTTGATTTTCATAGCCACCTAATTTTTACTTATTGTAACTAAGCAAGAAACATATAAGCAGTCCCCACTTAACCCAAACTGGGACTAGAATTTCCATCACAAGCACATGCTCATTAGATAAAACAAGGAGGGCCAATAGCTGCCTTGGCTGGGTGAGCCTCACCAGCAGTGGGAGGAAAAAGCAAAGATCAGCTGAAGATAAGTGGCTTTGGTGCAGAGACCAAAAGGGCAAAGACAGTGGGGGGAGTTAAAGTGCATACTGTGGTTGAAAATGTGAATGGGCTGCCAAGCACCCAAATTTCAATCAAGTGACTACTGTCTAGAAGATTAAAATCAACAAAGGAAATAAAAGCAAGAATAGATAACATAATAAATAGCACAATAATGCTCATTTTGTTTGCTAGCAATGTACCAATATATATTTCAGACAACTGAAAAAAAATCAAATTTATTTAAAGCCATTACATTCATAATACTTCAGTTTGTAGACAGCTTGAAATACAATAAAAATTTGAGAGCAAATAGATGAAGATTTTGTGTTGGAATATACATGTATAGTTTTACAATATTAAAAAAAAAATGGAAATGCTGCATAGGATCAAGAGAATTAAACCAAACGTAATTCTAAAACTCTTTGATCCCTCACAGCATTTTGAAATATTTGTAAGAGTCCTGAGTATATTCAGTACTAGCATTTGGTACTAATACTGAATTCTCCCAATTAGTTTTTCAGCTATGTTTTGATATTTCATTCTATATTTTATGTCTGTTTAATAAATGCTTTGCACCACAAATTCAACTATTCAGGAAAACTTGCAGCATTCATTTGAGGTTGAATGAAAAATAAAACCAAACACATCTTGTTTTCTAGATTTATACGTAAATTCACAATTGTTCGATTTTTATAGGCAGCTTCTAACATTAAATAAAGGCGAAATCTCCCTGGATACTCGTGAGAACATCACTGCTTCCCTGCCCAGAAAAAACAGCGTCCAGAAGAAGGGTGGGATCAAAATTCGAGAGGCTCTTCCGCCCCAGGAAAAAAAAAGCAGAACATCTTCCGAGAGGCTTGTCCCTCCCTTTGGAGAGAGAGGAACTTCTCGCCCAGCGCCGGCAATCGAAAGCCTGGAGGTAACCACTCAGGAGGCAGCAAAGCCTCGCAGACGCCGACGGGGTGGGCAAAAACAGCAGCCTACAGCGGTGGAGGACCGCAAGCTTCCTTCACACACACACACACACACCCCTCCGCCCCCGCCGTGAATCACACTGTGACAGCCCGCCAGCGTTCCCTATTGGCTGCCTGCGGATCAAAAGGGGCAGGCAACCGCCTCGGCCCCGCCTTTCTCCCCTTGCGCAGGCGACGCGGAGCCGCCGCGTGCGCGCACACGCAACGCACGGAGGCGGCGGGGCGTACGGACGGCGGCGCGAGACGACGTAAGCAGCGCGAGCGAGCGGGCTGGGGCGCCTAGGCGCGCGAGAGACGGGAACCGCCGCTGTCGCCAGGGCCGCCTAGGCTGCTGAGGAGACGCAGACGGAGCCGCCCACCCTCACCCCCTCCTTTCCTCTCTCGCTCTCGCTCTCTCTCTGCCTCCCTCCCTCCCTTTCCCGCTCCGCGCGGCTGCCTCGGCGCCTGCCCCTCCCCCTTCCTCCTAGGCCGGGCTGCTGCCGCCGCGGGTGAGAGAAAAAGGGGAAAGGCCGCTACCCAGCTCGGCGAGGGCGTTCAGGGCCGGGCCGGGCCGGGCCAAGCCAAGCCCGGATCAGACCAGGTTCTGCCAGGGCAGGAGTTTCTTTAGGCAGCCTCAACCGGGCGACCTCTCCCTCCCCTCCCCGTGGCAGCCTCCTCCACCGGCGCCATTTCGGGGTCTCGGCTGAGAAAGCTCCCTCCGGGCCCGGGGAGGTCCCCAGCCTTTCCTCCGGGTCTGAACCTGGCCTACCCGACCGCCAGTACAATAGTGGGTGGTGGGGGAGAGAGAGAGCAAAGGGCCTCTGCTGCCTCGGCGCCACGCGCCCCCTCCCCTCTTTCCCTCCCGGCCACCCGCCCCTCTCCCGCGTCTTCTCGGAGGATGGAGTGGGGGGGGGGGTCAGGCGGCGCTCACCTGGCTCGCGCTTGTGGCGGCGGCGGCAGCAGCGGCGGCGGGGGGGGGACCCGCGGTCTCCGCCAGCCCAGGAGCAGCAGCAGCGCCAACAACGGAGTCAGCGCGGCGGCGGCGGCGGCTTTTCCTGTCCGGTTACGTTAGGGTCACATGACCGAGAGCGGAGCAGAGGCTGTAGCGAGGAGCCCCCGCCGGGGAGAGACGGGGGGGGGAGGCGGCGACGAGCGCTGTGGCGGCAACAGCAGCAGGAGCCTCCCCTCCCCCGCTTCCCTCCTTCGCCGCCTGCTTGGCTGGCTGGCTTTGCCTGTTGGCGCGCGCCGCTTGCAGTGAGCGGGACGCAGGCCTCACCGGCTGGGCTCAGGCATCGCGGGCGCCTGGCTTTGGCGGCGGCGGGGCGACGGAAAGAGGGCCATTCTGCGCGCTTTGGTTCTGTAAAACTTCGGCCCGTTCTCCCTTTCTTTAATGTCTTCCGTTGCTCTGATACAGGAGGGAGAGAAGTGGTGGCCAGAACTGAAGTAAGGTGCACTTGGTTAGGAAAGAGGGAGAGGGATAATTTTGCCATCTGCGGCTGGTCCTTACCTTGATTTGGCTTTTTATGACACTGCCATACGACAAGTTTTAAAAATGATAAGGCATCCGGATATTTCTAAAGTATACGTTTAAGTTTAATACTAAATCCCACTTCTCAGTGCAGGGGTCAGATAACGTGGGTTTGAACTTAGTAAACTTATTTGAACTTTTATCTTTTTCAGCAGTACATGACTTAATGGTAAGAAATGTGTTGATTTTTTAAGAAGCTCAATACATTTATCTCTTTGCTTAGTGGAAGGAATATTCCATTAATAATAACAGGTTGTTTAGATTTCTAAGGGCAGAATTGCATGCTTTTGACTGTTGAACTTATTTCTTTGATGGATAGCGGTAATCCTGTAGCTTGAAATAAAGTAATATTGTACGGTTTTATAGCAAGAAATATGAAATGCATAAAACTGCTGGTGTTCAATTTCTTACAAAAAAAAACCCTGAACCTTAAGCAAAGTGGAAATGAGGATTAATGGTTATAAATGTGATGTATTAATGGAATGATCTACACCAAAGTAAACAAGAATTTTGCCTCTGAAGTTAAAAATAATGTATGCAGCAGCAATTTTTTTTAGGCTTGCTAAAGAGAGTCTCTCCTTTATTTTAGTAAGGCTCAACAATACGAATACGATTGTGATTCTGGAGTATAATTTGATGTCCTTTGCCAGAAAAAAAGTGGGGAATTGGTTCTAAGCATTTCTAAATCACTGAACTTGCTTTGATTGTCAATTGCTTTCTGTTATTGCTTAAGCAGCTATTTCTGTTTTTTAGTAGGCTGTGATTACATTTCATTTTTTGTTCTATTTACTTTATAGATATGTAAAGAGGTCTTCCCTTTTGTATTTAATTACACTGAGGAAAGATTTGCATTTGATTCTACACACACTGCTCAGAAATGAGTCCTTTTGAGTTTAGTAAGTTACAGTGAGGTTGGCATGTGTAAGAGTACAGACTTAATTTCTTAATAAACATTAACACAAACCTTGTTTGTTTTGTCTGAACTGGCTTTTTTGGTGGGAACCTGTAACTTTAAAGTTGGGAAAAGGTTCTTTTGCAAGAGTTGTATACTTTAATATCTAAGATTGTTATGTGTGTTCAGTTTTTGTTTCAGGTAGTTGTCTTTTATCAGTTATTAGCAAAGAACTAAAAAAAGGGGGAAGGAATGGATTATTGAAATTTAGTCAGATTTACAGATCTAATCAACATGATTTTTCCCTGGATCAGTAACTATTGATTTCATTACAAATGCAGAGGGTCTATAAAAGTTTAAATACTTTGCTCTGACTTATTGAATTTTAATATTTTTGTAATTAAGATTCAGATACCAGTAAAATAGTTAACAATTTTGTGTCTAAACTTAATTTTTGGCTAGTTTTAACCTCTATTAACAGCTTTTTCCTAGCCCTTCATTTTCCATTTCCCAATTTAAAGCAATATAAATAAAACACTATCAGAGCAAAAGAATGGCACCAGAGGTAGTTTTCCAGGACAATAAAAAACGTACATTACAATAATTAGTCATAGATTGCATTCAAAGTGCATGAATTCAGTTTGGTGGTCTTGATCTAGGAAGGATATGGTGCAGTTAATGAAATGTACAGCTTAGTTTATTAAGACCTCTGCTAATAAACTGGATTTTAGAATCACATTTTGGTGCTTTGAAGAGTGCAAGCCATCTAAACTGGGCTGGACACTTTGCAAAGAAATCCACAAAATATTCTAAGGATTGAATTTCAATTTACTGGCTTCCACACAGTCCATCACGGAAGTTCAGTGATTGATAATTGGATTCCAAATAACATTTTCATATTAATATAAGAAGCAATGCAGTTTCTTAAAAAGGGCACCTGAAAGCTTTTCAAATAAATTAGTGGTAGATTTTACATAATGAAATAAAAACCTTTGCATTGAAAAATAGTACAGTAGTCAGACATGGATAACATGGATAATATCATCATCATCACAGTAGTTTTTGTTTAGTAACTGCCTTGAGTAGTGACCGCAATTATGAAGTGATGAAAAAGTAACTTTGCAACCAATCTTTGCATTTATGACCTTTGCAGATTTGTAAAGCAAAGGAAAGCTGAAGTAGGATCATAAACACACTTGCAGTTTCACTTTACTTGAGTTGCTGGTTATCAGTTGTGGTCACTAAATGAAGGCTGCCTATATACCTCCAGGTGGTTCATTGATGTATCATTTGTATTGGCTCACTGAATTCCCTGGGTTCATATGGTCCTCTGAGCTATAAACTGGCCCAGTTTATAGTTTTAGTTTAGTGTGCTATGTAAGTCCAATGATCTGATGAAAACTCATAGCTTTGTTCCCTGCTTGTGAGCATTTAAGCATAAACTAATGTTTATGACTCTTGATCTGCTATAGTAAATCTACTGCTATATTACTAGTAGAGGACTGCAGTTTAATTAGGATTACCATTTGTATGTAGCATTGAAGTTTAAGTTTGCATTAAAATTTAAATTGGCATTAACATTTAAATCTGAACAGTGAATTATATACTGCTCTTTTGTACTGAGCCATAAAAAACCTTCCCGGATAACAGATTTTCAATTTTTTGCCTGTCTGGGTATTATAATGTAATTTATAAATGTAAAAATAAATCAGTATCTGAATTGCCTATTGTGTTATTTATTGTTATCTGTTTTATCCAGGTTTTGTGGGGAGCCCTTGTATTGTACAAAACCTATACTATCTTTTGTAAACCAGGGATTGGCAGAACAGATTAGTATTTGTTGATAGATTGATGATTCCTGACTCCTAATTGTTAAATAAAAACAAATCCTATCAGCAAGTTAGGCTACTGAAGAAAAGGAAGTGGGAGGGAATATTTCTAGGCTGAAATGTATTAGGAGTGTCCTGTTCCTTAGTTCAAAGCTTGTCTATCTCAGTAATTGTTTACTCAGATTCCCTCCAGTTAGCTGGGCAGTAAATTGTATAGTAATTCATTTTTGCAGTGAAAGCTGCTTTCTAATAATGAGGTACAATATTCCATTTGCAAAAACTTATCTTATTAATTTAAATAACAAGGCTAACAAGGCTTTTGCTGGATTTAGACCTTTCTGAGAAATTGTAAGAACATTCAAATTTAATCTCATTTTTGCCTCTAATTATAATAGTATTTGCTTTTATACTATTTGGGCATAAATGTGCTGTCCCCATGTGCTTTTATCACGTTTCCAAAAATGTTAATTTCAAATAACCAGATTTACATACACATTTGTTAATTATGTAAACTAGAAAAAATCATTTTTCAGGAAAGGCATTGGATTTTTTTCCAGTGCAAAATTGAATAGGCAAATGATATTAGTGTGCTTCATTTTGTTTATATATTTAATGTATGTTGTTATATATGTTATGTATCTAACACATTCTTCAGTGCTTTTAATCTGAATAATAGAACATACAATTTGAAGGGAGTGTGAAGATCTCCTTATCCAATCCCCTGCCTGGAGCATGGATCCATTACTACAGCATCCTGACAGATGGCAACCCAGCTGCTGTTTAAGTATTTTTCTTGAAGATTGACCTCCTCCCCAGATAGTCTTTTCCATTGTTTATTTTTATCAGGATTTTTTCCCCTTGCTATCCAAAATTTACCACCTTGGAATTTAACCTCATTGCTTCTTGTCTTATCTTCTGGAACAACTTTGAAGAATAATGCCCTGAGTTCTGCATTATCACCCATTATATATTTGGTAACTGCTATTGTGTCTTTCAATAATCGTAGGTAGATCATACTCAGCACTTTCATTTTTTTCTGATAAGTTTTTCTTTCCAGGTCCATTATAATTGTGATTATTTCTTTCTGGGCATTCTTCAGTTTGTCAGTATCCTTCCTAAAATGTGCAAAGAACTGGATGCCATATATCAGGTGCAGTCTGGTCCATGTTGCTGCTGCCTCTGATTCATTTGAGTTTTTGCCCATGTATCAAACGGTTTCATATTTGGATTGTAATGCTTCAAGCACTTAAGATTCCACAACAGCAGTGTATGTACTACTGTTCAGCATGGTCCCTCCCCCCATTCCATGGCTTTACATTTGATTTTTCCTACTACTTTGATTTCCTATAACGGGTGTCAAACTCAATTTCATTGAGGGCCGCATCAGCATTGCGGTTGCCCTCGGGGGGGGCAGCCTACTGGGTGGGCATGGATGGAGTAGGTGTGGCCTACTGGTTGGGCATGGCCAGCTGTACATCGTTCGTGTCAAAGGTGCCTCTGGGGGCCTGGGCAGGAGTGGGACAGATCTGAGGGTCTCTGGCAGAAGGAGGTGGGACCGGGGCAAGCACCAAGGCATGGTCCATTTCTTCATTCCTCACAAAGGGTGACACCTCCCCAGCATGCACCCAGGAGGCGGGGCCAACACGGCAGGGTCTGGTTCTTGCTGTTTCTAGACGCCCTTGTGGAGCTAAGACGTTTCAGCATAGATGGCCACCACAAAATTGTACATTGGCTCCCGGCCGGCCTGGGCCAGGGCTAAGGCAATGGGGGCCGTTCCCTCACTGTTTCCAGGATGGCTTTGTGGGCCACATGAAACCACTTCGTGGGCTGCATCCGGCTCCAGGACCTTGTGTTTGACATTTCTGTCCTATAATCTAGATATAAAATTATGCATTTGCTGTTGAAATTCATCTTGGCTGTTTTTTTCCATTGTTCCAGCTTGACAAAATCCTTTTGAATCTTGATAACTGTTCTGTATGGTGTTTACCAACCCCCAACTTTGACATCCTCAAATTTGATAATCATTTTTTAACGCCTCACTCAGGTAATCAATGAACATGTTGAACAGCACAGAGTTGAATAGGACCCCATGATACGTGTTTTAACATGTTCAGTTTGCTGTTGTGCCATTGATGTACATTTATTGAATAGAGACAGTCCTTGATTTATAATAGTTCATTTAGTGGCCATTCAAAGTTATAATGCACTGAAAAAAGTGAGTTATGACTGTTTTCCTCACTTAACTGTTGCAGCATCCCAATGGTCACATGATCAAAATTCAGATTTTGGCAATGACTCATATTTAGGATGGTTGCAGTATCCTGGGGTCATGTGATCACCTTTTGTGAGTTTCTGACAAGTAAGTCAATGGGGAAGCCAGATTCACTTAACTGTTAGTAAGTTAACAACTGCTGTGATTCAGTTAACAATTATGGCAAGAAAGGTCATAAAATGGGGCAAACTCAATGTCTCACTTAGCAACAGAAATTTTCGGCTCAATTGTGGCAAATCAAGGACTAACTGAACAGTTCTGAACAAGTTCTGTATCCATGTAATATAGCATAGCCATCTTTTTTAGATTCTCAAGAGGAATATTACTGAATACTTCTCTGAATTAAACCTATTTCCAGTGCATTCCTGAGGTCATACTAGAAGCACAGCTCAGTTATGGAATCAGTCAAGTTTGTGAAATGGGGCAGGTTGAGATCCTGAATAGGTGTGTCTCACTACAAAACAGAACCGCCAATACTAGGAAAATGAAAAGAAAGAGTTAAACTTAGTTTCTAGTTGGGAAATGGAAGTAACTCTTCACTCCATTTTACATTTAAGAGGGTGTGTCAGTGATTTTTTTCAAATGCATTCCATACAGACTAGCAACCTTAGTATTAATTTTCACAAACAAGATATACTAACTGTTCTGCCAGAGATAAGATATCAGCCAGAGTCTATGAGGCTTTGCTAATGTTCTGATCCAGCATTATGTGATATTTCTGAATAAGATTACAATAATGCATTATTTCCAAATTGAAATATGTTCTAACCTAAAACAAACTCATGTTTATGAACACTGCATTTTTCAGACTTGATTATTTAACTCAATGGCAGAATGACAGCTAAACAAATAGAGGCTTCTCTCTCTCTCCTTTATGCAGTATTTGATGTTCATTTTTCTTGTTACCGTTGCAAAATTTGCCACAAATTCTGTTAATGAAATTGTATAATAAATACAGGAAGCCCTCAACTTGTGGCTGTAATTGAGCCCAAAATCTCTATTGTTTAGTGAGGCATTTGTTAAGTGAATTTTGTCCCATTTTATGAGCTTTCTTGCCACAGTTATTAAGTGAATCACTGCAGTTGTTAAGTTAGTAACATGCCTTTTAAGTGAATCTGGCTTCTCCACTGATTTTGCTTAAGGTCACAAAAAGGGATCGCATGACCCTGGAACTCTGCATAAATATAATGTTGCCCAGCATCTGAATTTTGATCATATGACCATGGAGATGCTGCAATGGTCGTAAGTGAAAAATAGTTATAAGTAACCTTTTTCAAGGCTGTTGTAACTTTTAATGGTCACTAAACGAACTGTTATATGTTGAGGACTACCTGTATAATAAAGCAATGGGAAAGGTTTAACAATACAATTTTGATAGAAATGATGTCTTGAATATCTGTTTCTCAAATTTATAATATTTTTATTTCATTTCAACTGTTTAGCTATTTAAAGTGGGGCTTAAAGGCTTGTGAACCCTTCTAAATTTAATATTTCTGCATAAACGTGACTTCAAACAAATAAATCAAAAACAGGTTTATTTGAAGAAAATGATTAAAAAATATTTGTGGAAAAAAAAGTGAACCTTTCAGTAATTGATGTTGCTGACTATTCGGTGCGATAGCATTTCTGATTATTGATGAACCCTTCACCTTGGCTTGGAGGAATTTTAACTACTCTTCCTTACCAAACAGCTTCAACTCCAGGATATTGGTGGGCTTCCCTGCTTGATGAACTGGTCTTTAGTTCCATGGATGTTACTGTGGGATTTTTAGAAACCTCTCAAAGAGTATTATAGGCTTTGCTGTTGGTGTGATCTTGGTTGGTCAACCTCTCCTGCAAGGATAAAAGGGTGTTGAATTGCCTCCATTTGTACACAATCTACCTAATGGTAGACTGGTGGAATCAAAATTCTTTGGAAATAGTTATGTAATCTTTTCCAACCCGGTATTAACAACTTTTTCGGAGGTCCTCAGAAATCTCTTGTTTAAATCCTGACACATTTTCATTTACTATGCTGTGAAGACAGACATAGATAAGAATACTCAGAATTGTGTTAGGCAGGACCTTATCACTGAAATATCTGATTAATTTCCCCTTCAAATGAACTAATAATCCTAGAGGTTTGTATATTTTTGTCACACACATGTAGCTTTGGATCATGCTCCTCAATAAATGATCAAGTATATTGACTAATTTGTTTAATTGGATTCTCTAGTTTTAGAACGTGTGAACAGTATCACATTTTAGGTCATATTTATGTAGAAATATTAAAAATTCAAAAATTCAGAAATGTTTTAAACCCCACTGTCTGAAGAATCGCAAGTATGCTATTACTGTGTATAATATGTGCTATCGTTACTGAGGACACGATAGAGAAGTGATGCAAAGTTGAAAAAATAAATGATAAATGCTTTGAGCTTTTTATTTTATAAACTTGTGCAGTATAAAAAACAGAAAATTACGAACAGAACTTTCTATCAGGTATATTTTCTGTTTCCCATGATAAAATTTCAGCAGTAGGTTCAATTACAAAAGTTCTTTCCATTTTCTTTAACTAAAGAGCAAATTTCTTTTAAACTCCTATAAACATGTTAAAATCTGACAACTGTAACATTCATGATAAATTTTGGAAAGCTAGTTGAGAACCAGATCCTGGGTACAAATTTAAAGCTTTCATGAGTTTTCTGATATAGCTAGTCAAAATATTTTAGATTTGAGAGAACTTAATCTTGCTTCTTTGAAGCAAAATTAAGGTCTCTCAAATCCAAACTATTGACTAGATACTAGTCATTTTACTAGATATTACATTATTTAATTTATTTTATTTCACAGCTTTTCAGTTGGTGTTCATAGGTGTATAATGGTTACTGAGGAAAATTTGCCTAAAGCAATATAGTCAAAGACATTAAACATGTCATGCTTCATGAAGAATCCAATCTGAATTTATAAAATCTCTGATTAAACAGTTCGAAAGAGTTTTTAGCTGAAGAGAATTTTTAATTTTAATCCTTCTTTTATAAATGAACTATATTAGGATTTTCTATGCATTGGCTTCCCATATACATAATGACATATATACATATTTTCCTTAATTCTATTTAATATATTGTGAGAAAATGTACAGCTTATATACAGAAAACTGCTGAATGTGGTACATACTGTATATCCTTTTCCTGTAATGTAACAGATAATCTGCACCATTAAGACAGAAAACCAGCCTCACAATGTTTTTACACTATGAATTCCAAGGAACATAGTAACCGATGAAATATGAAATTAAATGCACTGACTCCCATCATTTTGTAGCAAATGTCCATAAATTTATCATGACATTTGCTCACTTTCCAAAATGAATAAAGCTGAAGTCCAATAAACCTGTTGCTCGGACAGCGACTAGTTTCGTAAAATGTCTGTTGCAATGTACTCCTGGTATCAGAAAAACATTCTTCCAAGTTCAAACATGACCTGCAATATAAAACAGAATTTTGCTAGCTTTTATGCTTATTTGGCTGACTTCTATTTTTAGTGTTCACACAAAGTGCTCTATGCGAAGGCAAAAACACAAAAGATTTTGGGGGGGGGGCTGAAGGAAACCCCAAAACAGCAGAATGAATACTGAATTCTACACAGTGGTCACAGAATGGGAACAAATGGGGGGGGGGTGTTGGAAAAGAAAAGTATTGTAAGATGAGTGGGGACCTGAACAAAGAGTACACTTGCTACATTTTTGCAAGATTATTGAATTTCAATTTATTCCCTATATTGTTTTGAAATCCAGCCCTTCAAACTTTCTAACTATCTGGCACCTGTTAACTATGGCTGTATTAGGACAGAGGGCCATTTGATTTATAATAGTAACCAGGGAATTTATTATTTATTAAATATATGCCACCCATCTCATGGTTTGAGGCGACTCTGGGAGGCTTACAATGTAATAAAACAGATATAAAAACATTAAAATGATAAAAGATTTAAGAACTAAATAATGGCAGATTTCAAGCAGAGCAACAGTGGTGCCTTCTCTGTTACTGCATCAACCACTTCCAGCCTATGCTTTTCCTTCGGGGGGGGCATGCAAACTAACCCTGTGCAATTAGAGAGGGGGCAGATCTCATCTCTGGTGGCAAGATGTTTCAAGGGATGGGGTATGTGTAGCAAAAAAGGTCATCCCCTGGACCCCACCAGCCGAAATTCCTTGATTAATGGAATCCTCAGTAGGCTCCTTTTGCTAGAATGAGTGGAGTGGGCTGACCCCATTGGGGGAAGATCGTTTCTCAGATATCCAGGACCCATGCCATGGATAGTTTTAAAGGCTTTAAATAACCAATTCCTTGAATTGGACCCAAAAGAAAATCAGCAACCAGTGGAACTTCTGTTAACAGTGATGTTAAATGTGCCATCCTAGGGGCTTCTAAAACTGCACTGCCACATTCTGGACCAATTGTAGCTCTCCAAATACTCTTCAAAGATAGCCCCATATAGAGTGCATTGCAATAATCCAAATGAGAGATGGCCAGGACACAAGTGATTGAGTGCAAGGGCGCAATTGGTGCACACCACAAAGTTATGCAAAGGCTCTCCTAGCCACAACTGTCACCTGCTCTTTGAGCTAGAGTCTCAAGTTTAAGAGAACTTCTGTGTTGCACATCAGATCTGTCTGGTAGTCCCACCTTCTCCAGAACTAAAGATGATAAATCTACAAATTTATTCTTCAGTAGCCACCTTTGCTTTGGTGTCATTTGTTGCTAAGAAGGCCTGGATAGGCGAGATCTACCCTTTTCTATTACTCCCTTCTATCTCTATCCACCCTGTCTGCCTGCATATGAAATAGTTTTTGGGGGATGGGTAGTTATTCTTGCCTATGTTCAGAAATTGTATTTGTTGAAGTATTTGTTGAAGGCTTTAGTAATTAGTCTACTTGCTGAGTTTAGCACTAGGATAGGGATTTACAACGTTTTCCCCCCAGAGAGCAGCATTTAGCCTTTCAGTTGGGAAGCCAGAAACAAAAGATAAATGTTATTTAATTAAACATAATTACTATGATTACTCCGCATGTATTCAATACATTCACATCCTTTCCCTTTGCAATGTATATTTGGAGAAACTCATGGCCATTCCTTTGACTTTGGGGTACTGCAGCATGAGTAAACAACTCTCTGGTGTGGCTACAACACTATCCAGGAAAGGTTCTGTGAGCCTAGAGTGGTATCAGTGAAAGAATGACATGCGATTATATAGTACTTAAAATCTAGTCACCAATTCAATAGAGTGGATATTCAGCTACAAGGTTCTTGCCTTGCTCCTAACAAATGTTCTCCACTATGTTGAGACAAAGACTATACCTTTAGTTAGTAAGAATTTCAAGACTGGAGGATGGAATTTCCAGCCTTTGCTGAACAAGTAATATCAAATAAAGAACACATTACTCTAATGACAATGGAGGAGGAAGTTGCCGTTGTTTTTTTAATGTACTATCTTGCATCATACATTTTTTAAATAGTACTGTTGGCAACACAGAAAGAAACTGTCAGTAGAATATTCAATATATGTATACAGCATGTAAAACATTAAATTACCATTCAACCTTTGTTCAGCCTACATACCTTGCACAACTCATGGAATATTCAGTATGCACTGTAATAAGCTTACCCCATACCTCATTTTGATTTATATGGTTATAAAATAAGGCTGTGGGTGTATAGTAAAGTAAAATAGAATAGTAAAATTGACACCCTATTGTACTAACCTGATTTGTCTCTTTTTAAATAGGTTTATGGAAACTTTTCAAATCATTTGGAAACTTGTACCTTATGTGAGGAAATAATTTTTAAATATTCTTCAGTGAACTTGTCAACATTCTGGGCATGTTCTAGGAAACAATTTTAGTAAACCAACCTCTATAGTGATGAGTATTACTATCATCCATTCCAAGCGCAGAGCATGTTTTTCATTCAAATGATTTCTCATCAGATCTGTCAGTTCTGTGCACTGCTGGAGCTTTTCATTTACTACCTTCAGTAGTAAGGATAGAAAAGTTGATGTTTCAGAAAACCTTGAATAAACAATCTCTTAATATGTTACTTCCAGAGGTGAATTTTTGGAAATCATAAATATGGAGAATTACTTTACAATATTTCTATAAACTGAATATACTAGAGTAGATAAGACTGAGCACTCAGGGCAGTTCTTAGTCTTGGGAGATGTGATTTTTCAGCATTCACACAATAGATTGCAATGTGTAGATCGCTCACATAATCCCAGGCTTTAATTTCCTTTCTCCACTTGCATGCATTTATAATCTTTAAATGGAAATAGATTTTTCTATTGAGCATTTCTTGTGATGAACCTAACACAATATTTAGAGGTCAGCCCTCATCACAATTGCCCTCTGAAGCATTTAGTTAAATTGTGTAAGATACCTATCATAGCCTAATATACTTCACCAAATAATAATGAAGGGGTAAGTGTGATTTAGCAAAACTCAGCTAACAATTCAATAGGATTAAATATGCCCAAACCTTTAATAAAATTCACAGCAGAGAATTTCAACACAAAGTTAGAAGCAAATCCTGAAATAAAGCTGAATGTAAAACAGTTGAGTTTGGCAGTGTGAATACATATCTATTTTTATATATTCACACAGATTACTTAATTGCAGCATTTTACTCCTGAAAAGCCATAGCTGAAGGTTATAGAATATAGGGGGCCAAGAAAAGCTTCCTGTGCTCTTTTACTTGCTGCCTGAAAAAGAATACTTAAATTAAAAAACAATTTTGAGATACATAGGGCACAAATGTATCAGATTTCACTATGAAACTGTAGTTAAAATGCTGCAGAATCTAATCCACAAAGTAACTTTTATGTATGTATCAAAGTTACCTTATTATTAGATTACTACTAGTACTTACTCCATGCAGGCATTATGTAGCTTGTGGCCCAGGTCATACTTGGATCTATAAATAATGTGAATTCTGTAAAAAGTCTATTTTTTAAAAAATCCATAGTTCCTCAAATGAAATTGTCAATTTCATCACTTCTTATTGGACTGCAAAGATTTTGCGAACTTTAAAAAAACAACAGCAGACTTTTTTATCCATGTGCATTAATTTAAAGACAGTAGTAAGGTTGTTTTATTCCTGAATCCCGTTGTTCATACACAGGCGCAACAGTGCCTGGAAGTTTTTTCAAGTGTTTCATTAGTTGGAACCATGACATCATGGCAGCAATCACGTCTTAGAAAGCAAATTTATAAATCTTCTTAGTTAATTTCATTTCAAACAACTGGGTTATTTCAAGGGCAGCCAAAAACAACCTGTTCAATCTGTTACTGAATTAAAATATATTTGCATACTAATAACTATATACTAATAACTATGTAACTATAGTCCAGAGTTCACTAAGAATGTGTGGAGTCTAGAGAAAGTTTCATGAGTATTGTTACAGATTGCTATCCCAATCAGCTGTTTCAGCCTAAATGATGCTGCTCTGTAAAGCCAAACTGATCCCTGCAACACTATCATACATCAAAACCATTTCAGAAACAATCAACAGATAATTACAACCATGTGGTATCACTGTAGTACACTAATCAACTGAAGCCCTCCAAACCATGTTACGTAAACCGAATGACTTAGTAGCCCAAGAAGAAAGAACAAGAGTCATCTATAACACGAAGTGTAAGGACTGTAACAGCTACCGGTAGTATGTAGGACAGACAGGCAGAAGATAGCAGAGTGCATCCTTGAACACCATTTAGCAACTGGAAGGTACAATGAAAACTCATAGCATGTAGAAAGACTGAAGTATAATTTCAATTGGAAAACTGTTGTCCTAGACCAGCGGTTCTCAACCTGTGGGTCACGACCCCATTTGGGGTCAAACGACCATTTCACGGGGGTCGCCAAGCACCGCAGTCCGCCATTTTTTTTGGTTGGCCATTTTTTTTGGGTCGGCCATTTTTTTTCCTATTGCGATGCGGGCCGTCGCGCCGTGCATGCGTGTTGCGGGCCGTCGCGCCACGCATGCGCGATGCGGGCCGCCGTGCATGCGCGGTGCGCCCCGTTGCGCCGTGCATGCGGGCCGGGGTCGAGCCCGGGAAAAGGTTGAGAACCGCTGTCCTAGACGAAGCTAAATCCAAAAACTAGGGAATTCCTGGAAGCTTAGCTTTCAGACAAGTCATCCATTAATAGACAAATAGAGATAGACCACATTTACACACCATTCAAAAGATACAATAAAAAAGCTAAGAAAAACAAAAAGACCAGACAATCAGGGATTAACACCAGACAAAACAAGCAAAAAGCAATACTTTAGTCAAGGAACTACCGGTACCAAAAAAAAAAAAAAAGTTAACACTTTCACCAACAGAGGGAAAGCAAGCTACTGTATATAAAGAGAGAGCAAGTCCCACACTCAAAGCACTGTTGATCTTACTTTGTCAATAATGAAACATCTGCAAGCAAACAACCAAGCTTAAGAGAGCACCAATGACTCTACAGTTCGATCCTGACCTACTTATGTTCTTTTCTATTGAAAAGTAACAGATTTGTGGAAAGTACTACTTTATGTTCACAAGTTCTTGACTGCATTTCTAAACCTTTCCTTGACTAGGATTTCTAAACATTTCTTGTTGCCATCTAACAATCACCAAGACATACTTTTCTAATATCCCCATAGTAATATATTGTACATATTTTAAGAAAAATCATCTAAGTAATTTTTAGAGTCAACCATTAGTTATAAACTACTCTAAAAAAAACCAAAACAGTTAGCAGAGAACCTGAAAAAGCAAGTTTCTGTGTAATATTCCACTTGCTAAATTGTTGGTGACAACTGTTCCTCCGCCCATCAGAATTACATGAATTTAAGAAAAAGCGTAAACTCATCATAAAATCTCCCCAAAAGTTATAGAATGTATTGATTATGTTTGCATAAAACAATGAAGCTACAATCTGACTTATTCATGATAACCTGTTGAAACCCACTACTTGATTATGCCTAAACCATTCCTCCTGGTAATGGGAACAGCTATACTAAATCACAAGAAAGAAGCGTCTCAGAGGTAGCATTCTAACTCGTCCTGAACAATCCAGGAATACTGTTCATACACGTTGCTAAACATTTTACAGTTGGCCTACCATTTTATGTAAATAGAAAATAATATTTGTAGATTGTTCCTAAAATAAATAGTGCAGCCGGCAAAATAACAATATTTGTCCAAAAACAATGAGGATGAAAACAGAGAAATTAGATTTGTTAAGAGAAGCGATTGATATATAAAACAAAATCCTCCAAGCTGAGAGAAACAGTAAAATAATACCTTAACTCTGCGATCAATACTGAGAAACCGATACATTTTATCATACAGTTGTTCAAGATGTTCTCTGTCCCAGTAGAAATCTGGAGCAATCAACAGATCAGAACTCAGATTTATACGATGCCTGAGGAAGAGAAGATAGATAAATTCTTATTTAAAAGCCAGTTAATGAATTGTATTTTGCATACTGCATTGTTATAATTTGAGACAAATAAATACTCTTTGGACAAACACTCTTCATGTAGCAAAAAAAGCTTTGTTACATTCTCACAGCTACAGATTTTATGGTTAGTTTTCCATCTCCAAATAAACCTATTCTTTTAGAACCTGATTTAAGCTTTAGAGACATGTTATTATCTTTTATTTAGGGTGATATATAATACGTATTACGCGAAACTTAGGTTATCAATGAGTTGAAGAAAATACAGAATTTATCAAGTTTACAATTTAACGGCATAAGCATTATCGTTTCCAGTTTTTAATACATTTATATCACATCTAACAAAACTCTTTGCATCATTCCATGGTGCATATTCTTCTAATTATTCAAACGATCTGACATTTTAATGGCATGTGACTTGGGCTTAGCTGTAATGAGCCTTTCTATTGTATTTAAGACGGTTTCCTATTTAGGTTTTTGTTCCTTAGAAGGGTTTGCATGCTCCCTCATAGTGAATTGGCTTTTTAAAGAGTAAACATTACTTTTCACTCTAACATAAAATGCAATCTATTTACTTGTCTTTGATTCAGATACCTCAAGGCAAACAGTTCCCCAATTTTCTGCATAACATCAGCATGAGAGAGTTTCAATTTCTTTCTTAATTTAAGCATCTATAAGAAGAGAGTAATAAACCAGTAAGAACATTGACGTTTTTTAGATGTACAATATTATCCACCCCGATGCCAACTGCACTCTTTATTTGAACTGGTAGAAGCAATCCTGATGACAATAAAGATCTATCCTGATTTTCATATTAGTTTTGGAAGGTGGGATAGGCAGTCTTGCCATAGATGGTTTGTGATAACCCTATTGTCATGGCCGGAGAACTTCCTGATAAAGTTTAGGTTCTAAGTTAAGATCTATCCTACAGGACAGAGAGATCAATTAAAATGCTCCATTCACAAAGACTTATGTTATCTGATGAATATCTCAGCATTCTATAAGTGTTTCCAGGAGACAAGGAGGATGAATTGTCAAGTAGCTATGCAGCAAGCTTTTCTATATCACAAAATCTATAGTACCATGTTATCTATCTTGAAGGAATGTAAATCAGGCCTTGGGAATGGGGACAAAGTGAGTCAACCGCTGAGGGGAGACTTTTCCAAATAAACTTGCTTTGATTTTGCTTCATGTAAAATGGGGCAGAGAGAAACTTTGACAGGTTTTCAAGATTCAGTCATTCTATCTACAGTGATCACTGCTGTACCTGTTTCTTGATCCTGCTTGATCTAAAGGGTTGACACTATCCTAATAAATGCACTCAGAATCCTACTGTGATAGGTTTGAATGGCACCTTAAGAACAGAATACTTCACACTAATGTAAAAACATTGTTCCAGGTCCAAATTCCTTGTCTTCTCCAGTTTAATGGAATTCTTTTCAGCCTGAGAATGTAGACCACAAGGAAGTGGTGATTCATCCTATTGTTCTCTTGATCCTTGACCATCATGGCTAATTAGCCAACCAATCAAGGGAGAATTGTCTAGGTGGATAAATACTGAATGCATTTTATCCTAAAGGGAAGATCTCTGGTGCTCTTAGAGACTGTTTAACATTGTTTCCCCCCCCAAAAAAAAATCTTGCAGAGCCCACAACATTATTAGAAGTGCCTTTGAAAAAAGAAAATTTTCCACAACACATTGATCAAGCCAGAGGTGTGAGTCTGGGAGGACCTCCATACTGTGCACTGGTTCTGTCTGAGGCAAACCAGCCTATCCAGAAACAAAGATGACAAATCCCCAGGATTTATTCAAAGTAAATAGTTATTCTCTAATCATGTTTTTATAAGACTCAACCATTCAAGTCCTTGTTTTGCTGTTCAATATTACCTGGGGAACACAATATTTTGCCACCTTCAACATACAACTACTACAATGATGCTTTTTTTCTTTTACTTTGAACATATATAAATAACTTTCTTCTATTCTTAGTATAATATACCAACCATTCTGAATTTTAGCTTTCCTGATACCTTTTCTAAAGTTCTGAGCTGTCTATATTTTTTTTATTGATGGCCTATTCCTCTTTCTTTTCCTATATTTAACTTTGTTATAGATTCCCATTCTCTAGCATATTAAATCATTTTCAAAGTGATAGATTTTAAAATTTCATAGTAAGAAACATTTCTAAGTTTCATTAAATGAGAAGTTAACTTTTTCTATTTCAAACTTGCATACAGGTTTTTCTTCTTGGCATCCTGTATATTGAAGCTTATTGACATGAGGATTCATAATAAACATGACGTCAATCTACATTCAAGCAAATAGTTGCCCACAACAAACATAATAGGTAGAATTAAAATAACAGGATCCCTCTTAGACACATGAGTTTAATTAAGCATTTTGTAAAGTCACTGAAGTTAACTTGAAAGTGTTTCATATCTAACTGTTCAAATTTAATAGAGCTTCACTGAAATTTCGATCTGGCAAACAAATCCCAATTCATTTCTTATGCCCAAGAATAAATGGTAAATACAACAATCCAAATTCATTCACCTATGGTGTCAAAAATCTGTAAATTTCCCAGACTTAATTTTATGGAAAAATGAAAAGAAAAATAGCAAGTACCTCAGGTATTGATTGGATAGATTCTACAAAATTATCCAGTGATGCTTCCCAAATGGCGAGTTTTACTATAATAGAGAAAAGCGTAAAAGACTTATTACTCTTATGTGGTACACTTTCAAGTTTTATCACAAAATAAAATCTTTAATTTTTTACTGTCCAATGATTGAGAAATAATGATGGTATGTTGATTATTGCTTTCACACTTTAAAATAGGTACAAGTTTCTGATTTTGACTGAGGGCCAGGCATTTGTTCTCTGTTAACCTGGTATGTTCTTTTTGACATAGTGTAATGTACAGTAAAAACCCACCTAGCATGATACATACAGAAAAGGAAAAAAATATTTGGATCCCTTGCTGATTTTGTACATTTGCCCACTGACAAAGAGCTGATCAGTCTATAATTTTAATGTTAAGTTTATTTTAACAGTGAGATAGAATAACAACAAAATAAATCCAGGAAAGCGCATTTCAAAAAAAATTATAAGGGACTTCCGGTTTCCGGTCGAGCCGTACGGAGCCATCTCTAGGAAGCTCCGTTACGGCGATCGGATTTTCGGTGGCTTTTTGACAGCCCGAAGCGCCAAATTCAAAAAGGGAGACTCCCGGCAGATAGCGGAACCTCCGGCGACCCGAAAAACACCCGATTGGAAGCAGGATCGCCGGAGGGGACGCGAGCAGAAGAAGAAAACGGAGAGGCCGGCTTCGACCGGCCAGAAGAAGACGACACGAGGGCGGAAACAATAGAAGTGAGGAGAGAAGACCGAGGAAGCAGCGAAGAAGGAGACGGAAGCGAGAGGCGACCAGGAAGAAGCGGGACGAGGGAAGAAGAGCCCGGGACTTACCCAGCTGGAGGCCTGAAGAAGCTGCAAAGCCGCCCAGCCGCAGCGGAGGAGAGCCAGCTGATGCAAAGAAAGGACGGCAGGCAGCAGCGTCGGGAGAAGACAACGCAAAACGGTGAGACCGGCGGGGGTGGAACCGAGCGCTGCGGGACGCTGACCAGAGGGTGAAAATAGCAGCGGGAGGAGGAGGCCTTCACGGGACCCTCAGAAGACCCCCCTAGGCCCCCAAGAAAGCTAACAGAGGCGGCAAGAAGCCAAGCGGGCGGAGCAAGAGAAGACAGACCAGGTGAGAGGAGGCTACGAAGCAAAGGGGGAGAGAAGGGAGGGGAAAAACCCTGCAGAGACACTGTTTCCTCCCCCCCCACAACGGACGGCAGGGAAGAAGAAAGCTGGAAAGCAACCCGGTGAGCAATAAGGGCAAAGTAGAGGGGAGCAGTAAACACAGGCTGAAAGAAGAAGGGAGGAAGCGACTTGGGCAAGAAGGCAGAGAAAGAGGGGGGAAAGAAGGAACCAGAAAGGAACAAGGAGAAGAAATAGACTGGCAGAGGGGAGTGAAGAGGAAACCAAGGCAAAAACAATGAACTGGTTCCCTGGCTCCCTGAACATAAAATTGCCAGAATACAGGCCCCTACCCCCACACTGCCCAAGCCCTGAAGCCCCTCCCCCCTCGAAAGGCTAGACCACCGGACCAACAACAGATCACAACCTAGCGCCCAATTTGATCCAAATTGGGACCCAAAACAGTGCCAAGACAACAGGAAGATAACCTCAAAATGGCCTCCAAGCAGACCACACTGACACAAACGAAGGGAGTTGTATCCACCCCAGCCCAGCGTTCTAAACCACCAGGAACTACTCTACCCATCCCCACACCCTCCCATTCAAATGCAGGCACCCAGAACCATACACCCACACAGACCGACCCAACAGCACACATGATACAAAAATTACACGAGGTAATAGAGAAGCTGGTTGAAAGGATGGATGGAATGGATAAAAGGTTGGTGGAAATGGGCACACAGATGGAAAAAAGACACAAAGATACAAAACAAGTGCTGCGAGAACAAGGTAGAGAGCTAGAGAGAAAATGGGAGGAGCAACGCAAAGCAATAGCTGCAGATTTGGAGCAAATGAAAGAGGCAATGCAAACACACTACAAGGAAGTAGGGGAGGAAATGGAGAGAAACTTTCAGGAAATCAGGGAAAAGGTGGACGAGCGGATGGAAAAAGTGGAGAATCAAGTAGAAGGCCAGAGAACAGAGATAGCAGAGATGAGAGGGGTGCACCAAGACCAAGCCACCACGATACAGTACTGGCAGCTGGCGACCACAATCAGGTTCAGGGGCCTGAAAGAGACATCAGACGAAACCCAAGGAAGCCTGGCCGGAACCTTTATAGAGGCCCTGGCAGCATTTCTGGGACTACCAGCCTCAGCTATCGAATGGCAAATTGACGGAATCAACAGAGTGGGCGCACGGACGACAACAAACAGACACCAACCAAGGGACGTGGTCATCCGCTTTGTGACGCAGGGATTCCGGAATCGCATCTCAGCCACGTCTTACCACAAGAGTTTATACATAAAGGGGCAAGAAGTGAAAGTACTGAAAGAGATCCCCCAGACGATGCTGCGAGACAGAAAGGAATATAAGTTCCTGGTCGACGAACTGAGATCACGTGCCTTGCGATTCAGATGGGAAACCCCCACGGGGATGACATTCTACTATAAAAATAAAAGACATCAACTGAACTCGGTTCAACAAGCCAGAGAATTCCTGGAAAAGGAACTGATGCCGGAGGGATCCCAATACGCCACGAGAGAAAACGCAGAAAATCCACCAGACCGACAGACTGCTGCAAGAACACGAGAAAGGAAAGGACCAACTAGAGACACGACGACACAGAGAACAGGAAGCAACAACAACAACAAGGGAACAAGTCAGATTGCAGAGGGTAGGATAACAAGATCCACCACCAAACGCACAGATCAACACGACGCGATCCCGATATGCAACTCGAACACAAACTCGGATACCATGGGAGCGAGACCAAAGACTATCACAGGAGATAGAATGAAAGCGGTCTCGGAAGAGTATCCTGAAACCGATATTGATGACTAAATACTTGACGTGGAACGTTAACGGACTAAACTCTCCACAGAAAAGGAGGAAAATATTTCATTATCTATTTCATGGAGGAAACGACATAATTTGCTTACAAGAAACACACATCAGGGCAGCAGACCAGAAATATCTGACCAGCTACAAACTAGGTGCGCAATTTGTGGCAGCGGCGCCAAGAAAAAAGAACGGGATTGTTATATACGTAAAGAAACATATAATGGCGAAACTAATAGAATCCGACCCCCAAGGTAGATACCTGGCAATTGAAATAACACAGGAAGACAAGAAGATTCTAGTAATGGGCGTATATGCACCAAATCAGCAGCAAGGCAAATTCTACAAAAAGCTACACAAGAAAATAACACAACTTAACTACAGATCTTACATCATCATGGGCGACTGGAATGGGGTCATAGAGACCGCTCTAGACAAAAAAAGAACTGCACCGAACCCACAAAAACACTCCAAGTTGCCTAAATCCTTCTTTGACATGAAGGAGGAACTCGAACTGACAGATGTATGGAGGAAAAGACATGGCAGAGAACAAGAATTCACCTTCTTCTCTGGCAGACATCAATCCTTCTCCAGAATTGACTTTATATTAACTTCTAGCGACTTGCTAACTCGTCTAAATGCAGTGGAAATCCTACCCAAAGCTCTGACGGACCACAACCCTGTGAGGATGGAGCTAAGACACGGCCAGACACAGAGGAGGTCCTGGAGAATCAATGAAAACCTGTTTAGACATGGAGACAAGGTGGCGGAATGCAAAAAAGCTATGAAGGAATACTTCAGCACACATATGAACAACGAAACACCGATAGAACAGATCTGGGACGGCAGCAAGGTGTACATGCGAGGGATCCTCATATCCATGAATAGCTGGCACCGGCGCCAACAAGAACAAAAAAGAAAAGAGTTAGAAAATGAGATAAGCAAAATGGAGCGGCTACTGATAAAAAGACCAGAAGACAAAGTCGCCAAAGAAGGACTCAAGATCTTAAGAAAGCAATTTGACATGTTGATGGCGGACCAAGTTGCAAGGAATATACAATATGCAAAACATAAGACATTCTGCAAGGCCAACAAACCGGGCCGCTGGCTAGCCTACACTATAAGAAAGAAACAGAAATCCCGCATAATTGAAAAGATAGAATACAAAGGCAAGCTAGAATTCCGACAAAAAACCATCAAGACAGCCTTCACAGAGTTCTACTCGAAACTATATGCCGAGGATAAGATACAAGACAAAGAGATAGAGGAATTCCTACAAAACGAAAAGATACAGGCGATTACCGACACACAAAGAGAAGCCCTGAATGCCCCAATCACAAAGGAGGAAATACACTCAGTGATCACACAACTGAAAGCAGGAAAATCGCCTGGGACGGATGGGATGACAGCGATCTACTACAAGCACCTACAGGAGGAGATGCTAGAACCCCTCAGAAAGCTATTTGCCAGCATTCAAGAAGGAGGCCAGGTCCCACCATCCTGGAAAACAGCCTACATCTCATTAATCCCAAAGGAGGGGAAAGACGACACACAGCCCGCAAACTACAGGCCCATCTCACTACTAAACACAGACTATAAAATCTTCACAAAAATTTTGGCCAATAGACTAATGACTGTTCTACAAAAAACAATACACCCGGACCAAAGGGGATTTATACAAGGACGCCAGATGAAAACCAACGTGAGGCAGCTGTTGAACATAATAGAGTACCTGCAAAGGCACAACCAGATACCCGCCGCTCTAATGTTTGTGGATGCAGAAAAAGCCTTCGACAGACTGAACTGGCCGTTCCTGACGAACTTGATCCTGAAGATGAAAATGGGAGCACAGTTCTTCAACTCCATAACGGCAATTTACCAGAAACAAACAGGCCAGATCATTGTCAATGGAGACTTAACAGACTCATTTAATATAGAGAGAGGCACGAGACAGGGCTGCCCGCTGTCCCCCCTGTTATTTGTCCTAACACTGGAAATTTTACTGAACAGAATAAGAGCGGCAGAGGATGTACAGGGCATACAGATTAAACAACAAGAATACAAACTATGTGCCTTTGCGGATGACCTGCTGGTGACAATGTCGCAACCAGCACAGTCAGCAAGGAAATTGATGGAGATAATGGAGGACTATGGTAGGGTGTCAGGCTTCAAAGTAAATATATCAAAAACAAAGATGCTAGCCAAAAACCTAGACAACAAAGCAAGACGGAACCTGGAAAGAATAACGGGTTGTGAAATCGTCAAGAAAGTCAAATACTTAGGAGTGGAGATAGAATCTACAAATGCGAAATTATACAAGAATAACTACGAGGTCCTGTGGAATAAGATACAAGCAGACCTGGAAAGGTGGAAATCGTTACGTCTGTCCCTGCTCGGCAGGATAGCGACAGTAAAGATGAATGTATTACCCAGATTTTTATTTCTCTTTCAAATGCTACCCATACTCAAGAAGGATGCGGACTTAGACAATTGGCAGAAAGGCATCAATAGATTTATTTGGGACGACAAGAGACCGAGGGTGAAACTAAAAATCATCCAAGACGCAAGGGAGAGGGGGGGACTCAAAATGCCTAATCTAAAGCTATATTACTATGCTGCAACGTTGGTGGCGGTTAGTGACTGGATCAACATGACAAATGATAGAGTTCTGAATGTGGAGGGGCATGGTCTACGATTCGGCTGGCACGCATACCTAATATACGACAAAAAGGCAGATAGGAACTTCAAGGAGAACCCACTACGAATCCCATTGCTATGGGTCTGGAAGAAATATAAGCACCTCCTACACGACAAGATTCCCATTTGGACAATCCCTGGACACGCAACAGGAGATATGAACACATCCCAGGGGCAAGAAGTGGTGCCCTACAGTGAACTTGTACTGGGAGAAGAAAATGGGTTCCTCTTGAAATCTCAAGCAACGCTGGCAAACAGAGGAATAGGAAGTAATTGGCTATCATATATACAATTACAATCAAGGTGGCGTAAAGACAAGAAGAAAGGCTTCTCCCAGAATGACGAGAACCTAATTAAACAGATCAGAGAGCAGGGGATTATGCACATCAAACGAGTGTACAGCATTCTGATAGAAATGGACTCTGAAACCGAGCTAGTCAAGAACTGTATGATAAAATGGGCGCAAGACTTCAGACACTCTATAGCCATAGACACGTGGGAGAAAATCTGGGTGAGGAATGTAGAATTCACGAAATCGCAACACTTAAGGGAAAACTTCTACAAGATGTTCTATAGATGGCATCTTGACCCGAAAAAAATATCACTCATCTACCCGGGCACCCAGCCCAAATGCTGGAGGTGCGGAGATGGGGAGGCTACTTACTTTCACATATGGTGGGCATGCAGAAAAATCAAAGCATTCTGGAGGAAGATATGGTGGACACTCCAAACTATTTTCAAAAAGCGTATAGAATTTCTACCTCAGGCTTTTTTGTTAGGGATCACAGAGGATATCACTACCTCAGAGTCAAATTTATTTTTGAACTTAATTACAGCAGCAAGATTATTGGTGGGACAGTACTGGAAGAATCCAGAAATACCGCCTATTGAAGAATGGACTGTGAAAGTAACAAATCTGGCGGAAATGGCAAAAATATCGGCATATTTGAAAAATCGCTCCAATGAACAATTTGTGATGGACTGGAAACATTGGATAGACTATATCCAAGAGAGACACCAATCAAACAGAATGCAGCTGGCGTTCAGCTAGGGCTCGACGGGAGGAGGGAAGAAGGGTTAACAAATCAAAGGTTTACAAAAACTAACACCCAATGTTGAATGTATATGTTCTATAACTAATACCTCTTAACATAACCTTATGACTAATGATGTTTGCTTTAATATGGCTAAAATAGACTGAATTTCTACCTGTGAAACTCTCACCCCAGGACCTCTGGTTAGGGACTATAAAAGATTGCACTAGTAATGGGATGAAATCGAGTCAGAAGCGCAAACATACAATAGGCGATAGACTAGAAACAGTAGATAGACCATATATAAGAGAAACACCAATCCAACAAAATGTATTCGGATTATACTTGAAGATGCAAGGGAGGAGGGTAGAACGTTTACTAAAACAGATGTTTACAAAGATTAATACCTAATGTTGTATGCTATGTTCTAGGAGGGTTGTTTAGCAATAAGATCTTATGTTTCATGTTGACCACATTAATTTCGAAACAGATAGAAGAAACGCCAATCAAATAAAATGTAACAGGAGTATAGTTGAGACTAGACGCGAGGGGTGGGGGGGGGAAAAGGCTTACTAATTCAGACTTTTTCAAAGACGAATACTTAGTATTGTATACCAGGTATCATGTTGATTGCTGCATAATATGTTTTTATGTCCAATGCTGATTGTTTTAATAAAAGAATTTAAAAAAAAAAATTATAAATTGATTTGCATTTTAATGAGTGAAATAAGTATTTGATCCCCTATCTATCAACAGGATTTCTGGCTCTCAGGTGCCTTTTATACAGGTAACAAGATGAGATTAGGAACACTCTCTTAAAGGGAATGCTCCTAATCTCAGCTTGTTACCCTTTACAAGACACCTGTCCACAGAAGCAATCAATCAAATTCCAAACTCTCCACCATGGCCAAGACCAAAGAGCTGTCCAAGGATGTGAGGGGCAAGATTGTAGACCTACACAAGGCTGGAATGGGCTACAAGACTATCACAAAGCAGTTTGACGAGAAGGTGACAACAGTTGGTGCAATTATTCACAAGTGGAAGAAACACAAAATAACTGTCAATCTCCCTCGGTCTGGGGCTCCATGCAAGATCTCACCTCGTGGAGTTTTAATGATCATGAGAATGGTGAGGAATCAGCCCAGAACTACACAGGAGGATCTTGTCAATGATCTCAAGGCAGCTGGGACCATAGTCACAAAGAAAACAATTGGTAGCACACTATGCTATGAAAGACTGAAATCCTGCAACGTCTGCAAGGTCCCCCTGCTCAAGAAAGCACACGTACAGGCCCGTCTGAAGTTTGCCAATGAACATCTGAATGATTCAGAGGAGAACTGGGTGACAGTGTTGTGGTCAGATGAGACCAAAATTGAGCTCTTTGGCATCAACTCAACTCACTGTGTTTGGAGGAAGAGGACTATGCCTATGCCTATGCCTATGCCTATGACTCCAAGAACACCACCCCCCACTGTCAAACATGGAGGTGGAAACGTTATGCTTTGGGGGTGTTTTTCTACTAAGGGGACAGGACAACTTCACTGCATCAAAGGGATGATGGACGGGCAATGTACTGTCAAATCTTGAATGAGAACTTCTTTCCCTCAGCCAGGGCATTGAAAATGGGTATTCCAGCATGGCAATGACCCGAAACACATGGCCAAGGCAACAAAGGAATGGCTCAAGAAGAAGCACATTAAGGTCCTAGAGTGGCCTAGCCAGTCTCCACACCTTAATCCCATAGAAAATCTGTGGAGGGAGCTGAAGGTTCAAGCTGCCAAACATCAGCCTGGAAACCTTAATGACTTGGAGAGGATCTGCAAAGAGGAGTGGGACAAAATCCCTTCTGAGATGTGTGCAAACCTGGTGGCCAACTACAGAAAGTGTCTGACCTCTGTGACTGTCACCAAGGGTTTTGCCACCAAGCACTAAGTCATGTTTTACGAAAGGGTCAAATGCTTATTTTAGTCATTAAAATGCAAATCAATTTGTAACATTTTTGAAATGTCTTTTTCTGGATTTTTTTTGTTGTTACTCTGTTTGACACTGTTAAAATAAACCTGCCATTAAAATTATAGACCGGTCATTTGTCAGTGGGCAAACGGACAAAATCAGCAGGGGATCAAATAATTTTTCTCCTCACTGTATACTTTGCAAACCAAGTCAAAATTGCTTTTTCAAGTATGTTTTTTTTAAATCCTGGCATACTGTTTCATATGAACCCTTTTACCATTTTATACGAACCTACCCATTATTTCTCTGCTCTAAGTAGCAACGAAGATGGTTAAAAGCCTGGAGACAAAAGCATATGAAGGACGGTTGCAGGAATTGGGTATGGCTAGTTAGAGAAAAGAAGGACTAGGGGTGACACGATAGCAGTATTCCAGTATTTGAGGGGGTCAACCTATTTTCCAAAGCACTGGAATGGAAGACAAGAAACAATGGATGGAAACTAATCAAGGAGAGAAGCAACTTGGAATTAAGGAGAAACTTCCTAACAGCGAGAACAATTAACCATTGGAACAGCTTGCCTTCAGAGGTTGTGGGTGCTTTATCATTGGAGGTTTTCAGCCACCTGTTTGAAATCATATAAGATCTCCCGCCTGAGCAGGGGTTGGACTAGAAGACCTCCAAGGTCCCTTCCAGCTCTATTCTGATTGATAATACCCTTCCCACTAAAAAAAGGTAAAATTTCTGTTGCCCCTATTCAAATCAAAATACTCTAATCCTAATTCACATAAGGTTCAATCATAAACCTCCCATTTCATGTTCCTTTCAGCCCAAAGGGAAACATTATTTCACAATATTATTTTCTACAAAGTAGGAATGCTTAAATTGTATGCAGTCTACACACCGTTTCTTCTGTTTCTCAGAGGTAATTTGACATTGCCTCCTTCCTAGGGCTGAGAGAAAGTGACTAGCCCAAGGTCACCCAACTGCCTTTGTGCCTAAAGCAGGACTAGTATCAACAGTACTTGCCTGATGCTTTACCCTCTTCATCAAACTTGCTCTCAAAGAATCACAAATCTACAGTGTAACATAAAATTATCTGCAATGGCATAATCTATGTAGTATTAAACTTTTTCTCTATGAAGATTCTCAGTCATCCCGGTCATAGCTGTATCAAAAGTGGGTTTTTATTTCTGAAAAGTCCAGTTGTCTTTTCAAAGATAAAAGCCACTTTTGGTACTAAAACGTTTGTTGTCATGACTTTAAAGTAGGTGAAACACTGTATCATAGGGTAACTTTTGAACCAAGGTCCCTTAAATGAGCTAACCGACAGCGGGTGTCCAAAATCTGGCATCATGACTCCCTGAAAGAATGAAATTTGGGAAAGTTGTGGCTGCTTCAGTGCTACTGGCTGCTATTGCGGTTACATGAATTTTATTTTGTGACAGTTTGCCTGTTAGTCTCACAATCCCTTGCTCCCTCTCCCACCCAGAAACAGCCACTTACCTGCCTATCGGAGGGGGAAGAGAGAAAGGAAGGGAATGAGATTTCTGGTGTTCCCTGTCAAATTTCCACAAGGAAACACAATGGGGAATCCAGCAGGAAATCGGTTCCTACTCCCATTGTTTTTTTGCCCATTCTTGGTCATTCTGTTTCCCTGTTTAGGTAAGGGAATATCTTTGAAACAATGAGGCAACAGGGCACAGGTTGTCTGATTTTCTTTCTTTTTTTCCCCCCTTCTCCTTCTTTCTTTCTTCTGAGAAAATTGTTCAAAATAGTTGTAACTATAGATGTAACTATTCATGCAGAGTATCTGGCGAGAGTGCCTTATATATTATAAATGCATTCATGAATTCCATTTCCTCCCAGATTTCAAGTAATAATACAAATCATTAAATGAAATTATACGATGGACAGCTTACCAGAAAGGCACAGAGCATTGGAAAAAGCAAACTTCTCTAAAACGATGTCATCCATTTCTGTATCTGAATTTATCAAGATTTCTCCTCTATGAAGCTTTGATTGCCCTCTATGAAAAAAAGATATGAATGGATTACATTAGGTTTGAGCAACTTTGTGCTCCCTACCAGTCCCAGCCAGCATTACCATTGGTCTAATAGTGAATCAAATGAGTATCAGGAGAAGAGGTGGGACTGTGTAACAAAACATGAGCAGGTATCCTTCAGTCTGTTCCGAAGAATACGAAAAAAATAAACTTTAGAGTACTTGACATAACATATGTCTGATTCCACATATGAATTTGTTTCTTTTATTGTATATGTGAATTTCTGTTTCTTTCATTGTATCTTTTATCAGTTAAAACTTAAAAAGTGTATATTCAATCTGCACAAAAGTGTTAATACTTTGTACACAGCTGAGCGCATTGGCCTTGAAGATGCTCAAACAGAACAGTGATAATTTGTGGCAATGTAATAAGGGTCAGTCTTAATAACTGAAATGTTAAATCTGTCCTCAACTTACAACAATTGGGATCAGAATCTGAGTCATTGAGTGAAGTGGTCATTAAGTGAGATGTCCATCTAACTGCTTTGCTCAACAACTGCAACCCAGCATTCCCAATTCCAGTTGTTAAGCGATCTCCTAGGTCAGGGGTAGGCAACCTCGGCTCTTTTATGACTTACGGACTTCAACTCCCAGAATTCCTGAGCCAGCCATGCTGACTCAGGAATTCTGGGAGTTGAAGTCCATGAGTCACAAAAGAGCCAAGGTTGCCTACCTGTCTTAGGTCATTAAGCAGATGGAATGAAAGAGCTGCCTGTGTGATGGAATGTGCAAATGGAGGAGGAGATGGAGGAAATGTCAGCAACAGCATAGCAACTTCCCCGAAACATCACTAGTTTCTTATTTTACAATGGAATTATCAATCTTTTTCATGAAGAAGTTTATGAAATGCCAAGATGCTATAATACAACTTGTATCTGAATATATGTTCCGGAAATAATTATTTGTCAAAATGTCTACCCTTATTAGCCTGTGGCTTAAATGAAAAACTTCATGAGTTCACGACATTCACATACTTACTCTCCTCTTCTATAGCTGATCTCTTCGTTTTCCCAGTGAACTAATGCAATTTCATAAGGCTGGACCTCATGTCTTTCCAGCTTTTGAAAAATATTCTTTATCTGGGAAATAGATTGTAAATTAAAGTTGCGAGCAAGTTCTGAAGAAGAATTAGATACAGTTAGACTATGGACCAAAGTGCCCTCATTCTCTTGTGAGAAGAAAACTATGTCAACAAGAAATCACAAGGAAAACAAAATAATTCCATATTCCAGTTTTTTTCTCACAAATATTTGCTCAAGATAGAGAAGTGTTTACAAGGAACAATTGGCTAGAGGTTGTAAATTTGTGCCTATAAACACCCTCATGCATTTGTTTATAACTCAGATTATAAGAGCCACGGGTGACACAGTGGTTAGAATGCAGTATTGTAGGCTAATTCTGCTGACTGCCAGGAATTTGATCCTGATCGACTCAAGGTTGACTCAGCCTTCCAAGGTCGGTAAAATGAGGATCCAGATGGTTGGGGACAATATGCTGACTCTGTAAAACACTTAGAGAGAGCTGTAAAACACCATGAAGTGGTATATAAGTCTAAGTGCTATTGCTATTATAATTCTGAAAGCAGCCTTTTAGAAAAAAATAGTAAGAATTTGTTAAAGGAAATGTAAAAACATGTAAAAAACAAGAAAAAAGTGAAGGAAGTGATTGGTCCATTAGTGGGTGAAAGTGGCAAGAAGATGACAAGCAACAGGGAGAAAGCAGAACTATTGAACTCGTTTTCGCATCTGTCTTTACACAAAGGGAAAACACAGACCAACCTATCAAAAATAGTGCCATAAAAAACAGAATAGAAACATAAGTTAAGATAGGCAAGAAAATGGTAAGTGAGCACCTGTCCAGCCTAGATGAGTTCAAATCACCAGGACCAGATGGATTACACCCTAAGGAACTGGCAGATGCGATCTCAGAACCACTGAACTATATTTTTCAAAGATCCTGGAGCACAGGGGAACTACCAGAGGATGGGAAAAGAGCTGATGTAGTTCCCATCTACAAAAAAAAAAGGAAAAAAAATGGACCCAGGAAATTATAGACCTATCAGCCTGACCTCAATACCTGGGAAGATCCTGGAAAAGTAATCAAACAACGAATCAGCGAACACCTAGAGGCAAACAAAGTCATTACTAAAAGCCAACATGGGTTTGTCAAAACTAGATCATGCCAGACAAATCTTATAGCATTCTTTGACCAAGTGACAAAATTAGTGGATCAGAGGAATGCTGTGGACATAATTTACTTGGACTTCAGTAAGGGATTTGATAAAGTAGATCACAACCTACTACTTGACAAGATAGAAAAATGTGGGGTAGACAGCACCACCACCAGATGGATCCGTAGCTGGCTGACCGGCCGTATTCAGCATGTGCTCCTCAATGGAACCACATCTACATGGAGGGAAGTGTGTAGTGGGGTGCCCCAGGGCTCTGTTCTGGGCCCAGTGCTCTTCAACATTTTTATCAACGATTTGGACGAGGGGGATAGATGGGGAACTCATCAAATTTGCAGATGACACCAAGCTGGTAGGAATAGCCAACATTCCAGAAGACAGGCCTAAGATACAGAAGGATCTGGACAGATTTGAACACTGGATGCTATCTAACAAAATGAAATTCAATGGTGAAAAAAGCAAGGTTCTACATTTAGGCAGGAAAAACCAAATGCACAGATATAGTATAGGGAGTACCTTGCTCAATAGTAGTAACTGTGAGAGGGATCTCGGAGTCCTAGTGGACAATCACCTAAATATGAGCCAGCAGTGTGCTGCAGCTGCCAAAAAGGCCAACACAGTGCTAGGCTGCATTAACAGAGGGATAGAATCAAGATCATGTGAAGTATTAATACCACTTTACAATGCCTTGGTAAGGCCACACTTGGAATACTGTATCCAGTTTTGGTCACCGCGATGTAAAAAAGATGTTGAGACTCTAGAAATAGTACAGAGAAGAGCAACAAAGATGATTAGGGGACTGGAGGCTAAAGCATATAAGGAATGGCTGCTGGAATTGGGTATGTCTAGTTTAATGAAGAGAAGGGCGAGGGGGGACATGATAGCAGTGTTCCAATATCTCAGGGGCTGCCACAAAGAAGAGGGAGTCAAGCTATTTTCCAAAGCGCCTGCAGGCAGGACAAGAAGCAACGGAGGGAAACTAATCAAGGAGAGAAGCAACCTAGAACTAAGGAGAAACTTCCTGACAGTGAGAACAATTAATTCAGTGGAACAACCTGCTTCCAGAAGTGGTGAATGCTCCAACACTGGAGGTTTTAAAGAAGAGACTGGACAGCCATTTGTCCGAAATGGTATAGGGTTTCCTGCCTAAGCAGGGGGTTGGACTAGATGACCTCCAAGGTCCCTTCCAACTTTACTATTACTATTATTATTATTAAATTAGCAAAATCACAAAAATTAAAAAACTTTACTTTCTAGATATTTTCTTCCTACAAATGCCATCTGATCCAGCATTCATGTTACTTTGATGAAGGTAAATTTGGAAATACTTGTTTCTGAAAACAATGTACGTTTCTTTCTAGAATCTGACTATTTCTGCATTTCCACCGCCCACTGTATATACCATTCCTGATTATTTTACCATGATGAATATCAGAAAAGCCTTTAATATATTCTCAAAAAGAAAAAAAAATCTGCAGCTAGATATAAACCACTATGAAATAATTGGGAAATTATGTAATTTGAATCCTTTGGAAGACATGGCATCACAAAGAACAATACTAATAAAGCAGATTGGAAAGTTAAATATAAAAATGGTTAATAGCACTTGCTAAATGCTTTGCAGAGATAGCATTTCCAAATGCAAGAAAAAGATGGGGGTAAGCCACAAAAACCCAACAATGAATAAAATCCCAAATCAAATACGAACTATAAGAGAAATCTGTATCTTCATTTCTTCCCTTTGTTGTTATGCTGAATATAACGAAGGCTTTCCTCCTTTATGTGTGTGTTACAAGTTCCGTGCCAACATATTGATTGAATTAACCCTTATTTTTCCATTATACACTAACTGTGAGACCCCTGAGTCAGATAGTTTCTTTTGACAGCATACAATCTGCTCTTAGTTAATAAAGCCATTTCTCTTTTTCTTTAGAAAGCAGATTGAAATTGACAGGTATGACAGAATTACTAATCATTAGCAGGGGAAAACTGTCTTTCATTTTAGATGTCATTTTAGAAAGTTAATAATGTTACAGTGATTAACTATGTCACAGTGTCTATTTCATAAAGTCCAAATAAATGCATCTGTTTCCTTCTGAATTAGAATAAAGTTTCCAAAAAATGTAGGGCAATTTCACTTCAATCATCAACATTTTCTGATTTGTGTTCAGATTAATTAGCTAATTTGCTCTTTTATTTCACTCTCTGGAAGGCTGTAAACCTCTTTCATGTCAACATACTATATGGTATTTCCTATAGCTGGATCCTTTTCAAGCAGGTGTAACTACATCTTCTATTTTCAATATATATTCAAGGAAGGAGATGCCATTTTCTATGTTTATATCACATTACAGCATTTTAAAAATAAAATTAATATTCTAATAAAACAGGTTATGTCAGAAATATTATAGTTAACCGTTATCCCATCTGAGAAGGTAATTTATACATAATTTATTAATATATTAATTACCCTCATTCATACACCAAGAATAGTTTACCTCCAGAAACCTGCCTTCCACTTACTGTTTTTTCTTCAACATTCCAAAACACAGCAGACCCTTCCCTATAAAAAAAAATATTACAAATTAATGTTAGACTAATGGGGTGTATTTCAAACTTCAAAAATGCAATTCCTAGTAAGAAGCAATTCCCTTTTCACACTTGCTTGCCTTTAAAAGTGGAACCATTACCCTCTTATTACAGTATCCAAGTGATATTTGTTTTAGGGATCTTTAGAACAAGGGGCAATGCAAAGAATTTTAGTGATACCAAGAATTTTAAAGATTAATATTCAACTGAAATCAATTGAATCAGAAACCAGAAATCAGAGAGACAACTAGAAAAGAGTTACGGAAGATTATTTTTGTACATGATAATTCGCAGCAAGATTATTATATTCCCCAAAGTCAAAAGACTCTGAATTACCTATAATGGAGGAATGTTGGTGAAGATAACAGAATTTGCAGACAGGGCAAAATTGATTTGTTTGGTTAGGGACAATCATATTTGTCAGTGACTGGAAACCCCTTATGGACTTTTGCTGAAAACAGAAAAAATGAACATGATTTCTGGGTTTGATGATTAGAAAGGATAGAATATGGGAAGAAGGGAGCCACAATGTAACTATACTGAGAGGGAATATAATATAAATGCATTTATAACTGCTGTAAACAAGATTGGAAGCCACTTCTTTATGTATATATTTTTCCTGTCTTACTTAGTTATCATTTTTCCTTGCTTTTCTTTTTCTTAATTAATTTTGTCTAGCAGAATTGATATTTCTGAGGATGACACAGATGAAACAGTGATCTTTTTTCTGGCTATGGATACTTGTTTCAGTTTTGTCTTAGTTTCTGCACTACACATAATTCTCAGCTTATCACCACAACCAAGCCCCAAATTTCCAGGGCCGAGTCAGTCAGTTAAGTCAGTTTTGTCCCATTTTACAATCGTTTTTGCCACAATTGTTAAGTGAATCACTGTAGTTGTTAAGAGAACCATGCACTCATTAAGCAAGTCTGCCTTCCCCAATTGATTTGCTTGTCAGAAGCTAACTGGGAAAGTTATGAATGGTGATGACATGATCCTGGGACAGTGCAACTGTTATAAATACATGCCAGTTGCCAGGCGCTCAAATTTGATCACGTGACCGTGGAGATGCTGCAACAATCATTAAGTGCAAAAACTGGCAACAAGTGACTTTTTTCTTGAGTGCCACTGTAACTTCAAATGACCACTACATGGATGGTTGTGAGAACCACTTGTAGTTATTGGTAGGCTTCTTGACTCAATTCCATCTACTGGTCATTACCCTTAAAGCCCTAAAGAACATGGCATCAAGACTGCTCGGGGACCAACTTACCAAACAAGATTCTGCCTGTTTGATCCAAATACTAAAAGTGGGCTTGCTGGGAGCCCTACCTCCACCTGAAGTAGGAGAGGTATGGGTTAGAAGGCAGGTATTCTCAATAAAAGCTGGTACAGAAAGTTCCAAATTTATTTAGCACCAAATCTCCTTGCGTTCTGGAAAGCTCTGAAAACAATTTCTATGTAATGATTTTTGAGTCATAGGGTAACTATGGCCAATCATTTGATTGCATGTGCATTTGATTTATGTTTTAATAAAGTTGAGCTTTTCTCTTTCTTGTAAATGCCCCAAGACTGCTTGACTGGGGAGTTCTACAAATATTGTAAATAAATAAACATCACTAAAATCCTGAATGACATTGAAGGAATAAATATGTAATTTTCTTTTAGGTGGAAATGAAAACTTTAGGTCGCATATGCTACATTATCGGTCTTTACTTACTTGAAGAAAAATATCATCCCCAAATCATGTTCTTTGGCTGTTTTTTCCGTGCCAACCACCAAAACGTTTGCTGCATCTAGTTTTCAGAAAAATCTTATGTGAAATTATATTGTAAAAAATAGAAACAATCACAACATTTAGCATGCACCCTGTATGTCATTCCCAAGATATTTTTTATTAAGTGTTTCTCTTTCAAATCTAGCTGATCTTCTAGTGACAATCAATATGTATGCTTTTTTCTTGGTTAAAAATGGCATTCTTCCAGGATATTTTATTTACCCATCTACCTTATGGTCCTCCCTGGTGGAATCCCATCAAAATATTAAGATGGAACAATCCAGTTTACTTTCTGAACCCAGACAAGATTAGATAAAAGCTGCTATCTGGTAAGGTTCTGTGGGGTTTACAGCTTATAAATATGAATAAAATTGTGCTGTGTGTCACATGCAGTGCAAGCATATACGTATCTATCAGAGCACTCTGACAATTCCAGTAGTTTCTCAGCTATAGACTATCAGAATAGAAGTGATGAAGATACATTTGCAATTCTCATATTCTAAGTTAATCTACAACTTAACATCAGCTGTGGTGGTGCAGTGGTCAGAATGCAGTATTGCAGGCTAACTCTACCCATAGCCAGGAGTTTGATCCAGACCGACTCAAGATTGATTCAGCTTTCCATCCTTCTGAGGTCGATAAAATGAGGACCCAGATGGTTGGGGGCAATATGGTGACTCTGTAAACTCCTTATAGAGTGCTATAAAGCACTATGGGGTCGTGTGTAAGTCTAAGTGCTATTG
This sequence comes from Bothrops alternatus, assembly GCA_034064705.1. NCBI lineage: Eukaryota > Metazoa > Chordata > Lepidosauria > Squamata > Viperidae > Bothrops > Bothrops alternatus. The sequence goes on from JARGCV010000023.1 coordinate 6,097,397, forward strand.
CTATTGCTACAACATGATTATTTATAATAAAACTGAATTGATTTGTATTGATTTTCCAGCATTAACATACTAAATTATACACAAAGTTAATTAGTGACATTTATTATTCAAATTATCATTTCTCATGTTTTTTAAATCAAGCTTTAATTTTTACTAAAATACATTCAGGGCGATCCAAGGAATCAAAAGGAATTTGATTAATTTTAAAATTTATTTATATAGAAAGCAATCATTATTTTCAGATATTGGGACAAACTACTGAATGTGTTATTATCTTTTTTCCCCTTAATACTGAAGAATTCCCTTTGTAAAAAAGGATATGAAGTATAATAATGCTAAAAATACATATTGGGTGGCTACTAATTATGGATCAGGACAGGAATCAGCATGCTCAAAAGGCATACAAGGACTACATGTAGAGGGACACAATAACAATTGTGTCACTAGTGTTATATTTTCTCCCACTTGTTCTAGAAGACTCTGTGCTTCTCATGGGGAAATTATTAGCATGCTGGATATCAGGTGTCTCAAGGAGCCAGCTGAATGTTTCCATGAAAATGAGGAAGAGATCAATTGTCTTTTAGTAAATGGAACAAACAGCTTCTTTGTTGCTGCAGATGATTCTGGAGCCATAACACTTCAGAACAAGAAGCCAGCCGAGTGTTTTAACATGCTGAACTTATCCGAAGGCCTTATCTTGGGACGTTGGTTTTTTTTACAATCATTGTTGTATAACTATTCCTCCTGTGGGTTTTTGTTTTGGACTCTATTATAGGTTCTATCTTAGGAGGGACCAATACAGGCATAGCTATAATTATTGCGGCAGGATTAACATCTGGCACGCCTGTTTTTTATTTTTATTACTATGTTTTTAATGATTATATTGTTAGTTTATTGTTTTAATGTGCTTAGTTTTAAAGGGTGGTTTTTGTGGGAGGGATAAGTTGATTGTATGGATGGAGTTGAAATTGGGTGGAATGAATGGGATGAACTGGCTAGCCTGCCTGGCACGGCAGAGGCGGAGGGGGATGCTGGCCCTGGGGTGGTAGAGGGCCAAAGTATACCGGTCTTGCTGGGGAGGCAGATATGGCGGGAGCCACAGGGTAAGCCATTCCCGGGGAACAAGAGCTCGCTGTCTAAAAGCGATCCCTTGCTCCGACCCTGTGAGTTCAGCCCGAAGTACTGGTGATGGGCAAAATCCAGACCCTGGGCTCAGGCTGTTGCTATTCAATGCCAGGTCGGTTGTAAATAAAGCCCCCCTCATCCATGATCTTTTCTTGGAGGAGGAGGCCGACCTCGCATGTGTGACCGAGACCTGGCTGGGCCCGGAGGGAGGAGTTCCTCTCTCTGAGAGGTGCCCAGCCGGGTTTCAGGTATGGCATCAGCCACGACCCCAGGAAAGGGGGGGAGGAGTGGCTATTATAGCCAAGAAGACCTTTAGCCTACGTAGGCTCGCTGTTTCTGAGATTGCGGGTTGTGAGTTGCTCCTTGTGAAGTTGGACCTAGGGGTTCAGGTGGGCTTGTTGCTCGCGTACCTGCCTCCCAGCTGCGTGTCAACAGCCCTGCCTGCGCTACTTGAGGAGGTTGCTGGGCTGGCGGTTGAGTTCCCCAGGCTTATTGTCTTGGGGGACTTAAATGTACCGTCGCTCGGCGAATCCTCTGGGTTGGCGCAGGAGTTCATGGCCACCATGGCAACCATGAACCTGACTCAAGTAGTTCAGGGTCCGACTCACGAGAGGGGACACACTCCCGACATGGTATTCCTCTCAGAACAGTTGAGCAATGATCTGAATTTAAGGGGCTTAGATATTTTGCCTGTGTCATTGTCAGACCATTTTCTGCTACGGCTTGTTTTTAAGGCTCCAATCCTCCCCTGCAGGGAGGCAGAACCGATTAGGTGGTTCCGCCCCAGATGTCTGATGGACTCAGAAAGTTTTCAGAGGACGCTTGGGGAAATACCGGATTCTCTCATTCACAGTTCGGCAGAGTCCCTGGTTACGGCCTGGAATATGGCTGCGAAGGGGGCTCTTGACCGATTGTGCTGCTACGACCTCTCTGTGGTAGCAGACCCAGGAGATCTCCTTGGTTTACTGAGGAACTCAGGGGGATGAAGCGCCAGAAGAGACGCCTAGAGAAGCGATGGAGGAAAAGTAAATCTGAATCTGATCGAACACTATTAAGATCTTATATTAAGACTTATCAGGTGGCGCTCAAGGCAAGATGCGCGTATCATTCCGCCTTGATTGCATCCGCAGAATCCTGCCCAGCCGCCCTGTTTAGGGTGACTCGCTCCCTCCTCAATCGGGGGGGGGGGTTTGATGAACCCTTGCAGGGTAGTGCTGAGGATTTTAATAAGTTTTTCGCGGATAAAATCGCCCAGATTCGGATGGACCTTGACTCCAATTGGAATGCAGTGTCGGCTGACAATGAGTCAGTCGAGATGACAGGGACTCGTCTTGATCCTGTTGTGTGGGAGGAGTTTGACCTGGTAGCACCTGATGAAGTGGACAAGGCCATGGGAGCTGTGAGTTCCGCTACCTGTTTATTGGACCTGTGCCCCTCCTGGCTGGTTTCGGCCAGCAGGGAGGTGTCGCGGGGCTGGTTTCAGGAGATTGTCAACGCTTCTTTGAGGGAGGGGTCCTTCCCGGCTCCCTGCAAGGAGGCAATTGTGCGCCCCCTCAAGAAGCCTTCCCTGGACCCAGCTGTGTTAAACAACTATCGTCCTGTCTCCAATCTTCCCTTTATAGGGAAGGTTGTTGAGAAGGTGGTGTCACTCCAGCTCCAACGGTCCTTGGATGAGGCCGATTATCTGGGCCCTCAGCAGTCAAGATTCAGGCCCGGCTACTCCACGGAAACTGCTTTGGTCACGCTGACGGATGATCTCTGGCGGGCCTGGGATAGGGGATATTCCACTATCCTGGTGCTACTTGACCTCTCAGCGGCTTTCGATACCATTGACCATGGTATCCTTCTGCGCCGGCTGGAGGGGTTGGGAGTTGGGGGCACTGTTTTGCAGTGGTTCACCTCCTACCTCACTGGTCGGTCGCAGTCGGTGTTGGCAGGGGGTCAGAGGTCGACCCCTAGGTTCCTCCCTTGTGGGGTCCCTCAGGGATCGGTCCTCTCCCCTCTGCTGTTTAATATTTACATGAAACCGCTGGGTGAGATCATCCGACGACACGGGGTGAGTTATCATCAGTATGCTGATGATACTCAGCTTTACATCTCCACCTCGTGTCATTTCAGTGAAGCAGCGGAGGTGATGTGCTGGTGTCTGGAGGCTGTTAGTGTTTGGATGGGTGCTAACAAGCTCAAACTCAACCCCGACAAGACAGAGTGGCTGTGGGTTTTGCCTCCCAAAGACAATTCAATCCCTCAGGGGTCTGTTCTCTCACCTCTGCTTTTCAACATATACATGAAGCCATTGGGCGAGATCATCCGTCGACATGGGGTGAGTTGTCATCAGCATGCTGATGACACTCAGCTCTATATCTCTACCCTGCGTCATTACAGCAAAGCAGTGGAAGTGATGAACCAGTGCCTGGAGGCTGTTGGGGTTTGGATGGGTGCTAACAAGCTCAAACTCAACCCCGACAAGACGGAGTGGCTGTGGGTTTTGCCTCCCAAAGACAATGCAATCTGTCCGTCCATTACCCTGGGGGGGGAAGTTTCTGACCCCCTCAGAGAGGGTCCGCAACTTGGGTGTCCTCCTCGATCCACAGCTAAATCTGGAACATCATCTTTCGGCTGTGGCGAGGAGGACATTTGCCCAGGTTCGCCTGGTGCACCAGCTGCGGCCCTATTTGGACCGGGAGTCTCTTCTTACAGTCACTCATGCCCTTATCACCTCGAGGCTCAACTACTGCAATGCTCTCTACATGGGGCTACCTTTGAAAAACGCTCGGAGACTTCAGGTAATGCAAAATGCAGCCGCGCGAGCAGTACTGGGCCTGCCTAGAAATGCCCACATCTCGGCATCACTCCGCGAGCTGCATTGGCTGCCAATTGGTCTCCGAACGCAATTCAAAGTGTTGGCTATGACCTATAAAGCTCTACATGGCATTGGACCAGGTTACTTACAGGACCGTCTGCTGCCCCATGAAACCCAGCGACCGGTTAGGGCCCACAGAGTCGGCCTTCTCCGGGTCCCGTCAGCCAGACAGTGTCGCCTGGCGGGGCCTAGGGGAAGAGCCTTCTCTGTTGCGGCCCCGGTCCTCTGGAATCAACTCCCCCCGGAGATCCGTATTGCCCCCACCCTCTCCGCCTTTCGCAAATTACTTAAGACACATCTTTGCCGGCAGGCCTGGGGCAATTAACATCTGGCCCCAGCCAGTGCATGTATGTTTGTATGTATGTCTTAAATGATTGGTTTTTTAATTAGGGGGTTTTTATACTGTATTTTAATGTTAAATTTCTATCCATGTTGTGAGCCGCCCTGAGTTTCTGGAATAGGGCGGCATAGAAATCCAATAAATGAAATGAATGAAATGAAATGAAACAATATCTGTCAATATTTTTGACTGAAAGCTGCTCTTGAAATTTACTCCAACGGTAGACAACCTAGATCCCTCTATATGTTTTAGCACTAAGAATGTGCTCACTGGCAAGGGATTCTGGGAGTTGTAGTTTAAATATACGGAGGTAGAATTTTTTTAAAGAAGTGAATGCTTCATATGGTCTGGATTCATTATTTTTTACTTATCTTATTAACTTTTCTTTACAACTACCATTAAATTTTCTTTTGATTCTTTTTTGGTCACATCATATTAATTTAAATTCAGAAGCTACAGCATAGAATAAACTTGTTTAGCTCAATTTTAAAGGTGTAAAGCTTACTTCTATACACATTTTAATATTGGAAGTAAAATCCTGAAACAATCAACTGGCATACCATTTAGCCTTACTCTCTCCATAAAATGACCCATTTATGCTTTTCAATGTTTATTATAGCCTTCTGAGGATACGTGCAGTCTTTCATTTTATTCAGTTGCATTTTGCTATGCTATACAATGAAAAAAATGATAGTGGCCTGCAAACAGGAAGAATTGTTATTAAAGCCTTCACAAAGCCTTAATGATAGGTAAACAAATTACTGGCAAAAAGAGTTTCTCCAACTCTTTATAGCCCTGTTATTCATCTGTCAGCTCTGTTCACTCTTCCCATCTCTAAAATTTGAATGAGGTAAATTTCATAAATTTGGTGACCTCAAGATTCTCTTTAGAAATTACATAGTAATACAAACTGTCATCTGGAAAGGAATGTTTAAGCTAAAAAGTGGTTTTTCTTTGCAGTAAAAATCATTAGGAATTGTCAAATTGCACAATTAAAGGTTTTCATGTATTAATGGTATTAAATACATTATATGCAATTATTTCATGGGTGTGCTTTGTGTGGTCCTATGTTAGCTCCTTTCCTAGCTTATTGACCCAAAGGTATTAATGCATGTATGGCATAGAGTTACTTTACAATGTGTGACTGCCACATGAGATCCTTAAAACAGTTTTCATTTAAACTCCGTGCACTTTTTAATTCCTTAAGCCAGAAAATTAAAAGCCCAAATTTGGGAAAGAAGATGGCCTGACAGCAGACCACGCACATACACTTCTGTAGATGTACTTCTATACCAATTATTCACTTATTTCTTTGAAGTAAAAGTTAGCACCTACTTAAGAGTTAAGCAACATTTCTATAAAGAAAGCATTTGTACAAAAGCTGTTTGATGATGTATATCTGGAAAAGCATCAATAAAGAATAAATGATCTACTTGAAATAATTGTTCAGAGCTCTACCTCTAGGTAGTGTGATTTCAACATATCCAGATGAGACCAGGTCAAGGCACAGATTACCAAGATGATAGGCATCTGCTGTTGCAAAGGCTATACACTGCATTACATCCTATGCCAAAAAGAACAGAAGTTCCTTTAGAAAACACTAAAATTGCTAGAGTGCTATATAAACTCAGCATTTGCCACCAGGTGGCTAAAATTCTGCATAGAACTATAGTTGTTGTTTTTCAAAAGTCTTAACACTTAAAAAGTTTCAAACTTGCTTCACTGATATAAAGAATAGACAAATATTCCTCTGGATCTGCTAAGCAAGTTCAAAAACTAGTTCTTTGGAAGATTATATATCTTATATATTCATTACAAGCTTCACACTACTACACTATCCATGCAAATGTACTTTGGCTAACTGCTCTGAGTTTGGTTCCAACATCTATCTTTGGCGTTAAGATGTTTCATTAAAGGCCAATACTCAAGATGTGATCCTGTTTGGCCTCTTATTCCCTAAAACAGGAGTCCCCAACCCCCCCCCCCGGTCGCAGTCCCGATCCAGTCAGCAGTCTGTGGGAACCAGGTTGAGCAAACAGGTGCACACACAAGCGTGCAAACCTCTATTTGTGCCAGCAGGTGCATATGAGAAACCATCCCCTCTCCCTTCTCCTGTTGCCAGGAAAGTTTGGGGACCGCAGCCCTAAAAGACAAAAGACTCATGTTCAAAAAGAGGTTAAATTCTCCTTATTTCACATAATAGTAGACATTGAACTTTATATTCCCCAGAGATTTTTTAAAAACTCTCCCTAGTGTGAGATCTTAGATTTGTATTTTATTTTCTAGAGCAGGGGTTCTCAACCTTGGCAACTTTGCTGGCTGAGGAATTCTGGGAGTTGAAGTCCACAAGTCTTAAAGTTGCCAAGGTTGAGAACCCCTGTTCTAGAGTGTCCCTAACGATCAACTCTTGCCTTTGCAAAAATAACACTTTTCCCCCCAGGCACTCTGATTTCCAGCAGGTGGTGCTCCTCTTCAGTAAAAAGAATAAATTTATGTTTCAAATCGCAAATGTTTTATTTGAAGTCAATGTACTTATCTGACAAAAGATTTTTCCATGTGGCAGTTTTTACTCAAAATAACTTTTATTCTTTCAACCCTGAAATTTATATTATCAGTATTGGGCGGGGGGGGGGGGAAGCACTCACAGCAAAATTATACCTACAAAAGCTTTTCCCTCTTAAGTTTCAGTGTTTTTTCTAAATGCAATGTATTTTCTTTATTAGCATCACTGCACTGTTAAATCGTGCAGAGAAATGTAGAAATAATTTCCCATGTAACAATTGTAAAAGCATCCCTCAATCGTTTCATTCTTAATATGAGACTGTAGTATACATATAAACAGAGCAAGCCATTGGATAGAGCTATATTAGTTATTGGCGTAATACACCCTATAATATATACATTATTTAACCTTAAAGGGATAGAGAATGGGAAAGCTTTCAGTGTTAAAACCTTTCAGTGTTAAAACCTATTCACTTATAATACAGGAAGTCTTCAACTCTGAGCTATATAAACATAAGTGGATTATTTGTATTAGTCTAGAATTTTCTTTGGATTATTCCTGTTCAAGTATACCAGAGAGATAATATTTGTACTAATATATATAACTGTCTTTTAACTCAATGACAACTTTAAGAACATTATTCTGGAATTATCAGTAACATTACAGTACTTTTAGCGCGTAATACAGTTCAGTTACTGGTACAAAAAATTCTTTCATCAATGAAGAATAAAGATTCTGAAAAAGCCACTAAAACAGACAAAACACACAATTCAACTATTTTGCAATGATTAGCATATAGAATTAGAAAAATAAGATTCTTTCCCTAAATATCTCCTAAATTTTTGAAACACTGCTAGTGAAGCAAATACTTATATTTTTGTCTCCAAATTCACCATTAGCTCTATTTATAGTTTCCCACTGCAAATCTAATAATCTTCATTATGACCATAGACTAGTATAGCTCATTGCATTTATTCAAATCCTCATCTCAAATTATATCTAAGAGTTATCCTTCTGTTCAGAAACAAATGACCTGAACTCTCTCCATCAAAAAATAAAAAGAAATAACAGCATGGAGAACCAGTTTAGTGTAGCGGTTAAGGCACTTGGCTAGAAACTGGGAGATTGTGAGTTCCAGTCCCACCTTTAGTCCCAAGTCAGCTGGGTGACCATGATCAATTCTCTTACTTTCAGCCCAGAAAGGAGACAATGGGCAAACCACTGAAATTTGCCAAGAAAACTGCAGGCACTTGTCTAGGCCAGAGGTCTCCAACTTTTCCCGGCTCGAGGACCGGAGGGAAGGAGAGCAGCTCCAAAATTGGTGTGCATGCGCGCACACATGGGGCCACGCACATTGGCGTGGCACTAGCAGCCTCGCTCACACATGCAGCATGTGCTGGTGCCATGTGCATGCGCAAAGAGGCTGGGCTAGCAATGCATGAGCAAACAGGCTGCGGACACCCGTCCCGCCCCGCGCTAGCATGCCTGCGCACATTCGCAAACAGGACTGCAGGGGAAATGCATGCCCATGAGTGCACGCACCAGCCAGCTGTTTCTGTGGCCCGCTGGCCAAGAGCCCACAGCCCGGTTCTGGGCCATGGACCATAGGTTGGGGACCCCTGGTCTAGGTAGCCTCCAGGAGTCAACACTGTCGCAAAGGGACAAAAAAAAAACAAGCAAACAAAACATCTAGCATGAGACACAAGGAGCTTATTAAAAAGAATCAAGCCTCATCACTGTGACAAAAACAGTAGCATCCTTTAGTAGCTCAAAGCATAATATATTCAGTATAGCATAAAGGCTTGTGGATTACAGGCTATTTCATTAGATGCATGAAATGTCTTCCTGAATTCAGATTACCTTAGCTTCAGATGGTAGTGGCAGATTAGCTCTTGATGGCTGCTTTGTCCTTGATGCTTTTGGTAGACGCTTAACTGGTACAATATCTGGATTTGATTGAATTTTGCTAGGTGATAAAACTGAGTAATGTCTATTTGGTATTTCAGTAGGTGTTCTTCTATGTTTTAATTTGTGCTTAAAAATTGAAGCTTTAAGAGGATGAAGTTCTCTAGATGAAGGGCAAGCATCCGTGGTCAAGTAATTGATAATTTTTGCTGCAGCACTAATAGTAGTTTGTGGACTAAACCAGTTTGAAATGTCCATGCAATTGCTAGTAAAATTAGAAGAAGTTGCCTCTGGGATGTGTTGCCTGAGATATTTATTTACTGTTAGTAAGTTGTTGCTTGATGCTAAATATCCATATGTAGGGAAGCATCGGCACTGGCTTATTATATGTGAAGATCTAGCCAAAAATCCCAATAGTTTCACTGCCATCTTTTCATTGAGACCTAAAGAAGAGAGTTAACAGGACATTAATTTTCTAAAAAGGAAAAAAACATATTAAAAGTTTACAAAAGAAGTTTGCAGAGCATCTTACAAAAAATAATTATTATAGTCACTTTGTATTTGTAATCTCAGTTTTAAAGAAGCCAGCAAGGAAACTAATCAAGGAGAGAAGCAACCTAGAACTAAGGAGAAACTTCCTGACAGTTAGAATAATTAACCAGTAGAACAACCTGCCTCCAGAAGCGGTGAATGCTCCAACACTGGAAGTTTTTAAGAAGAGACTGGACAGCCATTTGTCCGAAATAGTATAGGGGGTTGGACTAGATGACCTCCAAGGTCCCTTCCAACTATTGTTGTTGTTGTTGTTGTTGTTGTTGTTACTAAATCCACAGGTATAGTATAGGTGGCACCTTGCTCAATAGTAGCAACTGTGAGAGGGATCTTGGAGTCCTAGTGGACAATCACTTACTATAAATATGAGCCAACATAGTGCTAGGCTGCATTAACAGAGGGATAGAATCAAGATCACGTGAAGTGTTAATACCACTTTACAATGCCTTGGTAAGGCCAAGCAACGGATGGAAACCAACCAAAGTTAGTTCCCAACTTATGACCATAATTGAACCCATAGTTTTGATCGTAGGTTGCATTGATTGTAAAGCGGGCCACACTGTAATCACACCTAATTTTACCTTTTTTGCAGTGTTAAGCAAAAGCTATGGTCATAAAGCAAATGCCGCTGTCATTAAGTGAATCCATTGTTCTATATAGGGTCGCTTTTGCCAGAAACTGGAAATAAAACCAGTTTCCAGTAAAAGCGATGTAAATCATGATCACATGACCACGGGGAACTGCAAATAGCTGTACTAACATAAATGCTGTTTAAGGCTGTTTAAAAATAGCTGCTTAGGAAATGTCTATTTCTTCCAAATGTAGATTAAACACAAGTCTATTCAAATATACACATGGCAAACAATATCATGTATAATAAAATGTATAATATAAAGTTATTATAATATATTATAAATACAAAAGCATGTATGGGAGTACTAATGATAAAATGATAAGAGTTATAATATAAAGTTATATAAAATAATATAAAGGAGTGCTAACGATATACAAAAAGGTAACATTGGAATGAGCGCTTTAAATGTTAGCATCAAGGAAGGAAATTATAAGAATGAAATTACATTTATGAGAATGTTAAAAAAAAATCAAGTTTTTAAGCATAGTATACATCAAAGGTCCCCAACTTTTTGGGCACCAATTCTGTGGAGAGAGGTTTTTCCGTGGATCGGAGGGGGTATGGTTTTGTGTGCTGCCTGCATCCGGCAGATGGGGTTTTGCTTGTTTGTACGGACCGGTTGCTGGTATGCCTTGGCCCAGTACTGGTCCACCGACCGAGGGTTGGGGACCCATGTATACAAGGTTTAGCTGGCAAAAAAATTAAATATGGCCATTATGTAACTTGTTTGCGGCATGATAACTGTATAGAGGAATAGTAATAGCATTCTTCCAAAGGGAAAAGTAGGAAGAATTGATGCAAAAACTATAGACAAAATTATTATGTAATACTGGAAAGTAATACTTGCAGAATTCCAAATGAAAGGGTACAGGAAATGACAATGAGCAACATTTTCAAGAACAGTCTGAATATGCTCCTCAGTAGGTTAATGAGAAAAGAAGTTTATTACATATTTACTGTTTTAAAGACAACATAGTCAGGTGACTAATCTTGAACTGTGAAATATTTTGCAAAAATGTCCCTAGAATGTAAACTGCTAAATCGGGTGATATATCATTCATTCATTCATTCATTCTATATGCTCCATCTCTCCTGAATAACACACAACAAATAAAAAACCAAGACTCTAATAAAAACTAGTTAAAAACAAATATACAGCATATAAAGCTATCAATTATCGCTTAAAAATAACCATGGTGAGCAGCAATCCATCCTTGTGTCAGCTTAACACAGGCACTGTAAATATTCCCCACCATTACTGGAATACTAAGCACGGTAGAAAAGTCATATCTTCATGGCCTTCCTAAAGGCTGGAGGTGGGGGGGTCTGGGCCAATCTAAGTTTTGGGGGAATGGTATTCCAAAGGACAGGTACCCCAGCAGAAATGCTTTGTCCTGCTTCTGCTAGATGATATTATTTCATACCTACTAGATGATACTCTTTCATAGATGGTACCTGTACCATGTTTCTCCTGCCAATCCTGAGATGACGGCTAGATATAACCATGAAGAGACAGTCCCTCAAATGAGGAAGTAAAACCTTTTTAGCTGTTTGATTTATTTGTGGATAAATATATAGTATAAGGGATGCTTGAAGCCAGAAGTGTGTAAGTGGAGACATCGATGTATATGCACCTATCAATAGATGATGCCATGTTGTTGGCTGAAAACCTATCTTACACAAACTGCAATATCTCATAATAGGCTTAGGTTAAAAGATGCTGCATCTTTCTGAGGTTAAACGCCAATAGTGTTATACCATCTTAATTCAAGGGAATCCATTCCCTTTAACTCATGTTCAGGACCAACATGACCCAAAATATTTCCTTGTATAAAAATTTAACCTCCTCTCCCTATAGTACTACTGGTACTTGTCCATATACTTAGATTTGTCAAATGTAGTTATCTTGTTGGTCCTGAGTATGGTACAAGAATTATTTCAGAGAGAGGCTTCCGGTGGCTCCGCCGGCGTCGATGGAGCCTCTAACGTGAGGCTCCGGTCTCTGAATCAGTATAGCCGTCAACAACAGCGCTCACCAGCTGTTTGTTGCGGCGAAAAAACTCCCCTTCGGGCAAAGAAGGGGAGTAGAGCATTAAGAGCCGGGTTGAGCCCTTCCAAGACCCCTGGAATAAATTTTCAGGGGCAGAGAAGGTGTGCTCCCCAGGCACTTGAAAAGCTCCTGTTCAGAAACGCTTCTGTCGGCTGACAGAATTAGACGTCGCGACCGCCTCTGTTCTTTCAGGAAGAATAATAAGGGCTTTATTCAGACGGAATGGATACAGGAGTCTTTTGAGTATCGCAAGTATATTGTTACTTTGTTTCTGCCTTTGTATCTACAAACTTTTTTGAATCAATATAACCTTTTTAAGATGGCGTTTGCTTTCTCTGCTGAGTGAAAGTGAAAGATGAAAGTGTTTATTCCGCTGAGAAATTGAAACGGAACTTTTTTTCTTTTCTTTTGAAGACCTGTTTGAGAGACTATTTGGACTTGATTCATTTATTGATTTATTTACTAAATTATAAAATAATTGGATTTTTAAAAGAACTTGAGAAGGGCGGAAGTGGAAAAATTTTTTTCTTTTTTTTTTAGTTTCCCTTTCTTTGTTTCAATTATGACTACAAGACAAAAGGCAGCTGCTAAGGCGGCTATGCCCTCTCCAGGACAGCTTGTTAAATCACAGTCTGCTCCTTTAGAATCTCAAGAGCCTGCACAGTCCTCACAAATGCTTACAATGAAAGATCTACAGTCTGCTTTAACAGATGTAATATCCTTTTTTAATGATAGGTTTGATAAACTGGAAGATAAATTTGATGTGAAAATAGAGGAAAAGATGGTTGAGCAGAAAAAAGACTTTAAAGCTATGATAGAAGCCTCTAATCAGGAGATGAGAGAAGATATTGTAGATGCTATCAAGGGTGTCTGGGACTATACTATTGTTGTTGAAGAGAAATTAGAGAATGCTGAGCAACATTTTGAAGAAAAATTAGAAGAAATTAGAAGCGATGTACAAGATCAAGCTACTTTGACACAATATCATCAGATGCAGTTTGCGGTTAGAATTAGGGGATTTAGAGATGTATTAAATGAGAACCAAGAAGATTTAAGAAAAAATTTTTCTGAAGCTTTAGCAAAATTTTTGGATGACTCAGTTGAGAATGTGGCCTGGCAGATTGAACGATTGTTCAGAGTGAACTCACGTATTGCAGCACAAAGGAATTTGCCTAGAGATATTGTGATATATTTTAATACAAGAAAATATAGAAATTGGGTTCTATCTATAGCCTATAATAAACAATTGAGTGTTGCTGGTCAAGATGTACAGGTTTTGAAAGAGAAACTCTTATGGTGTAAAGTACAAAAAGAATTGGAGAATTGGAAAAAATTACAATTATCTATGTTGGGCAGAATAGCCGCTATCAAAATGAATGTATTGCCGAAATTCTTATTTTTATTTCAAATGTTACCAATACTTAAAAAGGATGGAAATCTTGAAGAATGGCAGAAAGGTATAAACAAATTCATTTGGGATGGCAAGAAACCAAGGGTCAAATTTAAAATTATTCAAGACACAAGAGAGAGAGGTGGTTTGAAAGTGCCTAATTTTAAATTATATTACTATGCAGCAGTTCTAGTGGCTATAAGTGATTGGATTAATCTAACAAATGAAAGAATATTAAATATAGAAGGATATGGGTTAGTATACGGGCTCCACGCGTATTTAGTTTATGATAAAAAATTGGATAGGGGTTTTAAAGAGCATATAATAAGAAACTCTGTCTTGCGTGTCTGGAAAAAGTATTATTATAAGTTAAATGGTAAAATTCCTTTATGGACAGTTCCCAGACACGCAATACAGAGCGTAGGTATACAACAAATTCAAGACGTGGTACCCTATGATAAACTTTTAAATAAAGAAGGGAATAGCCTAGAACTGAAATCATTAGATAGATTAAGGGAGGAAGGTATAGCTCATAATTGGTTTTATCACGCACAACTTCAAGCCAGATGGCAAAAAGATGTCAAGATGGGTTTTTCTTTAAAGGATGATGAAAAATTAATTATACAAATTAGAGATCAAAGAATGTTGCATATTAAAAGAATATATGATGTTTTAATTGAAATTGACTCTGGAACTGAATTAATTAAAGATTGTATGATTAAGTGGGAAGGTAACTTTGGTCACCCAATTACGATGGAAACTTGGAAAAGAATATGGGTGAAAAATGTTAAATTTACACAAGCTCAGCATCTAAGAGAAAATTTTTATAAAATGTTTTACAGATGGCACTTAGATCCAAAAAAATTATCGTTTATGTATCCAAATTTGCAACCCAAATGTTGGAGATGTGATTCTATGGACGCTACTTACTTTCACATTTGGTGGTCTTGTAAAAAAATTAAGGCTTTTTGGATAAAAATATGGTGGATTCTTCAAAATATCTTGAAAAAGCGTATTGAGTTTGTACCACAGTTGTTTTTGTTGGGTATTACAAAGGACTGTTCCACCATAGAGACTAAGTTGATTTTGAACTTGACTACTGCTGCAAGACTGTTGGTGGGACAATATTGGAAGTCATCTGAAATACCATCTATTGAAGAATGGACATTAAAAGTTACCCATCTTGTGGAGATGGCCAAGATTTCGGCATACCTGAAGAACCACTCAAATGAAACGTTTTTGATGGACTGGAAGAAATGGATTGATTATATGCAAAAGAAATATCAGTTGAAAGAGTTAGATTTGATATATAGTTAAATAGTTTAACATAGTAGTTTAGTGGGGTTTCTTGTGTTTTTACCCTGTATTCATTCTGGGAAGCCTGGGGGGGGAGGGGGGAGGGAGATAATATACATTACTTTATGTTTCTCAACTGTAGTTGGGGGTTTAGGGATTAGATAACTTTTGTAGGATGCTCGGTAGAATTTTAGTTAGCGTTTTGGATGGCGAGGAGGAGGAGCGAAAATACAAGAGGAGTGGGCTGGTGGAGGGTGTTGTGGAGGGGGGTTCCGAGCAGCTCTTTGTATTGTTTATTTTTATTATGTAATTTGTTTTCAGTTGAGTTAATAGGTTACTATGTTATAATTGTTAAAAGTTTTTAAAAAATTTAATAAAAAATTATTAAAAAAAAAAAAGAATTATTTCAGAGAAAGTTATCTCATAAGCCACAGCTTTCAATCTCCTATTTAGAACATTCATTTTGCATATTTCTTCCTATCTCTAAAGCACTTCATCAGTATTTTCTTGATTTAAGGTATCTGCAGTCTTCGGTTATGACAGATACTTCATCATGTGGACTACATACCCATAACAAACCCAACTATCCATTTTTCTAATGAGTACTTGGAGCAAAGTAGTCATTTTTGGATTATCTGGACCTGTGGTAGTCTGGATTCCGGCCTCAACATAGAATGGAAACACCACTAGTTGTACTCACAGTTAACTTTTGTAGGACTTGTAGGGAGGAGCGTGACCGTCCTTGTACTGCTGGACCTCACAGCAGCCTTCAGTCCCGTTACCCATGCTTATTCTTTGTTTTCTTTCTTTCCTGAGTTGAGCCAATCAGTGTAGGGAAAGAGAGGCTGGACTCTTGGTCTCTGTTATAAAACAGAGTTTTATTCTTTATCCTATCCTGCTTAATATATACATGAAACTGCTGAGGAAGTCATCATTAATTTCATGATAAGAGATCATCAATAGATAGATGAAGCCTGTCATGTATCTCCATCTCCAACCCAATGCCAGATGTTCTCATTTGATGTCTGGATGGGAAAAGATAAGCTCAGACTCAACTCAAAGAAGATGGAGTAGCTGTTGATTTAGAAACCTACTAATTGCAAGACACTACTAACCATGACCCTAAAAGGGTTTAGTACAGAGAGAAATACTTGCAGTCTTGGGTCCTTCTGGACTTTCAGTTCTTACTAAAAGAGCAGATGGTCAGGAGGACCTCGGCTCATTGCACTGCAAACAATTTCTCATGCCCTTTGTAACAGCAGAGATTATGGTAATTGACTTTACATGGAGCTGCCCTTAAAGACAGCTCAGAAACTTCAAACTAGTGTAAAAACAGCACCCCATATGCTTACTAGGCAATCACATTACTACCATATTACATCACTGCTGTGAAGCTACTTGTTATTCATACATTTCTGGATGTAAATCAAGATGCCGATTTCCACTTTTGCAAGTTCATTGGTGTATTTCTGGGAGATATTGAAGATGCTGTGGGGACTCTTCCCCCCCAACAACTTCCCCAAGGATAGCTCCCAGTGTCATGACCTTTGTATAAAGAGGTCACTTTTCTAGAGGATTTTTGGAAGTGTTAGTATTATTGCCTGTAGTACAGTAGCACCTGTACACAGCTATAGTCAGTCAGAACCAATGCAGTAGATAAAATGCACGAACAATTAAATAAGTTAATTGAATTATTCTACACCCAAATGAACTACTCTCATTCTGGATCAAAGTTTGGAAGCAGTAAAGAATTGAATAAATGTTAAATGAATCTCAACAATACTGAAGTCCTATAAGTGGCTTGTTCTCAGGTACAGGGATTGGCTAATCATATTGCTTTGAATAGCGTTGCCTTAGCAGTTTGAGGCTAATTATCCAAAAGAATATTTTACAAAAAACCTGAGCATGTTCTTAGAATTAGGCCTTTTTGCTGTTCCATTAATAGAAGAGTGCATTGAATAAGGCCATAAAATAGATTTTTCTCAGTTGAGCAATCCACAAAGTTGAATGTTCTATCTAAAAACATTCTGTTGCCAAGTCATAGATCATTCAGTAAAAAGTCTAACTTTTATTAGATCTGAGGATCTACTTTAAGTATCTATGGTATGGGGGGGTGTCCGATATTACAGGGATATATTTAATCTGTCACACGTTTTCATAAAAAATAGATCCACGTGAAAGTAAACCAATAGTTTAGCGCCTGCATTCTGAAAGAGTTTCAAGAACTGTTCAATGCAGACCCTATGGGAGTAACATAACCTACAAAACATAGTGGGCTGTACTATATTAATGGCTACAACTATAGTATACCGAACAGTGTGTCATCTCATCCTCTCTGAACTCACATTTTAAGGGAAGCTTGATTAAGTCCCATCCAAACCTCTGCCCAAACCATCCAACTGGGTCCCCATTTAGTTCAACAGGCAAAAGAATTTAGAATCACAATTTGACGTTGGAAACTGTATTGCTCACAATGCCTTGCCAAGTGCAGGTAGGAAGTCAAACCTCAAAACATCAGGGCGCGAGCTTGCCTACTACCGATCTAGCTTTGTTTCGTCCGTCATTTTGCTGACGCTATAATGCAGGGGTTCTCAACCTTGGCAACTTTAAGACTTGTGGACTTCAACTCCCAGAATTCCTCAGCCAGCAAAGCTGGCTGAGGAATTCTGGGAGTTGAAGTCCACAAGTCTTAAAGTTGCCAAGGTTGAGAACCCCTGCAGTAAATCTCACAGCTCTTGAATACCTCCTGGCCGAAAGGTATTGAAAAGGGAGGCCGAGTCAACCCCGAAAACCTTTGCAGGCAGATATTTATAGGGAGGGAGAAACTTCGTCAATGTTATTTTCTGAACATTCATCTCCTTGGGAAGCGCAGACCCACCAGCAAACGGTGCAACTGACTCGACCACGTCCGAAACTCGTCCGATTAAATAAAATCTTAACGCTCTTCCCGATTCGAATCGTGAGAGGGAAGCAGCCACGGCCCGGGGGGGGGAGGGAGGCGCGGGGAATCATCCCCCCTTCCATTTTAGCCATATAGTGATTCCAACAGAAAAAGAGAAGCTAAGCAGCCCATCAGAAAAAAGGCGTCTCCTTCTTCACACCTCCGTCAGGATATATATATATATATATCCGGGCTCCAGCTCCGTTACCTGTCCGCCAATCCCGCTCTCGCCTCTTAAGATCGGCGAAACGCCACACCGATTTCGTCTCCGTCCGCCACGCGCTCGCTTCGTCCAATCATGTTCTCCGCCTCGCCTCTCTTTGGATCCACCCCCACCCAAGAGCGCGGAAGAAAAGCTCGCGCCTCGCCGTCAGGTGACCTCACGTAAGCTTTTCCGCCTGGCTTCCCTCCACTCGCCCGCAGCCTCCCCGTGGCTCTCCTTTTTTTTTTTTTTTTAACCAATATAAACGCACCGAGCCACCGACCAATAGGAAGGAGAGTTTGGCTGGGGAAGTTGCGCAACCGGAGTCTGCGGGCCTGAGGTCATAATGATTAAAATGGCGACGCCGCAGTTGGTGGGGTTACCGGCTTCTCTTGCGGGCAAGATCAAGGGGTGCGTTTCTTCTTCTCGCCTGCTCCTTGTAATTTGGAAAGGGGAAGGGGGGGAGGGGGAGAGAAGAGGCAGGAATAAAGCATTGGGATTGAGAAGGTTGAATTGTAGAGTGCCACAATACGAGGAGTTTCTGCCCGAGTGGTTTTTTTTTTGCTTTTTTTTTGAAAGCCTCTTTCCTGCTCTGTTTCGCGGCTGCTTGTTTGAATTGCGAAGGCTTCCAGGAGTCCCAAAGCTTTGGGAAGGCATCAGGTTGCGGAAGACTGCGCCACTTTGCTTATTGCTATTTTCGGCTATATTCCGGTGACATGCTTAACTTACCCATGCTGAACTGAACCGTGGTGGGATCAGGGTTCAATTTTTGTAGGTTTGCACGAGGCACTAAACCATAAACGAAACCCAGCAATTTGGGCCAATGCTACGAACTTTGCCTGATTTTAAAAGTGGCTACGTATAAATTTATCAGCTGTGTTTATGTTCATTAAATTACTGGTGCTAAAATCGAGCAAATGTCATTATTGATCTTTTGCAGAAATTATAAAAATGCGACCCTGATAGAGATAATAGCTTGGTCTCCATAATGTTTCCAATGTTATATTTGTATTTATTGAAAGTGTGTCAGGAATTTCATTATTTCAGTCAGCCAGTTCATTTTTCCAAGAGTTGCTTTGGTGTAATAATTAAATGTGCAGGGCTAGAAACACTCTTATAGTTCTACCTATCATAGATGCACAACCAACTGGGGGACTTTGGGCAAATCATTCTCTCTGAAAACCTTGCTGAGAAAATTGCAGACACATATATATATGACCTGTTCAGACTGAACAAGATATATACCGGTAGTACATAACAAGCCCATAAAAGTAGAGTAGTTAATTTTTTATTTTGAAAGTTTGGACCCTTGAAGGGTCTAAAATTAGTGTACAATTAAGACCAAACAATCAGTTCATAGTATCAGAGTCTTCCAGCTTTATTAGGTGCCCTTATTTTTAAAGCTGAAAGGCTCTGACACTATGAATAATTGGTTAGACTTAAATTGTACACTAATTTCAAGCTTTTCAGGGACTCAAGCTTTAAAAATAAAATTGACATTCTAATTCATGTTGAATATTTGGTAATATTCAAGCTATTTACAAGCCTCAAATAATTGTTTTTTTATAGATCTTTTGCATATAATACAATTAAAGACAGGCTGCCTCTTATCCTGACTCGTGTTGTTGATACTTTACATCGACATAAACATGAATTCTTTGAAGAACATGGAGAAGTAAGAAACTCCCTTTCTGTTTTTTTCTTGTATGAATACAAATGTTGACTTTGCTTACTGCTTTCTATAGTTCTGCATAACTGAGACATAACTTTTCCTGTTTCAAATGTCAAGGATGTACTGGATTGGCCAAGGTTTGTCTTGTTGAGCATCATCTTCTAATTTATTTTTGAAATCTTTTAAAGTCTTCTAAACTAATCAACTCTCAGAATCTTGTAGTAGGCCATTGTGCATGAAAATGTAAGTGCCTTTTATGATCTATAATCCTTGCTAATTAGTTAAATGAACCTGAACACTAGAATCATTGGAAGAAGAAAATGTTTTTCTTTTCTTTCAGTAAATGCTGAACAATGCTATTATTTTAGAATAATAATTTAGAAGTAGGAAATACAAATTAAAATAAATTATCTTACTGGGTTATGCCCCTTTGCCAGCTTCTTCAAAATTAAAAAAAAATTCAAACCCCTCTTTTCTATCTGTCTTTGGGATAGACAGCATCACCACCAGATGGATTTGTAACTGGCTAACAAACTGTACTCAAAAAAGTAGTCCTTAATGGTACTACATCTACATGGAGGGAAGTAAGCAGTGGGATACCACAAGGTTCTCCCTTAGGCCTAGTACTCTTTAATATCTTAATAAATGACTTAGATCAGGGAATAGAAGGAGAACTCATCAAATTTGCAGATGACGCTAAGGTGGCAGGAATAACCAACACCCCAGAAGACAAGCTCAGGATCCAAAAAGATCTTGACAGACATGAACAATGGGCCCTATCCAACAAAATGAAATTTAATGAGAACAGGAAGGTTTTATACTCGGGCCAGAAAAACCAAAGGTACAAGTACAGATTAGGCAAAACCTGGCTCAAAAACTAACTCTGAGAGGAACCTTGTGGACAATCACTTAAACATGAACCAGTCGTGTGTGGCAGCAACCAAAAAGCTTGGTTGTATAAATAGAGGCATCAGAATCAAAATCATGTGAAGTATTAGTGCCACTTTATAAAGCCTTAGTAAGACCACATCTGGAATACTGTATTCAGTTTTGGTCACTACTCTTCAAAAAAGATATTGAGACTTTGGAAAAAGTGCAAAGAAGAGCAACTAAGATAACCAGAGACAAAAACATGAAGAATGGTTGGAGGATTTGGGTTTGGCTAGTCTAGAGAAAAGAAGGAATAGGGGGGACATGATAGCAGTATTCCATTATTTGAGAAGCTGCCACAAGAGGAGGGGGTCCATTTATTTTCCAAAGCACCAGAGGGCAGGACAAGAAACAATGGATGGAAACTAATCAAGGAGAGAAGCAACCTGGAATTAAGGAGAAACTTCCTAACAGTGAGGACAATTAACCAGTAGAACAGGCTGCCTTCAGATGCTGTGGGTGCTTCATCACTGGAGATTTTTAAAGAAGAGACTGGACAGTCACTTGTCTGAAATGGTAGGATATCTCGCTTGAGCTGGGAACTCCCGAGGACCCTTCCAGTTCTGTTCTGATTCTGATTTTTCCTAGGAAAGATGTTCAGCTCCCATTTATTTTAGTCATTCCTTCATATACCAGTTTCATTAAGTTACATGCCATATATCCAATAACTCTTTATTGCTCAATGATTAGTACTTTATAAACCATTCTAAAATGTAAAGCTTGGAAGGAATCTTTGAAATAATTTAGTCCAACCTATCTGGCAGGTATCCACTACTACAGCATCTTCAAGAAGTCACCAGTACCTACATCTATCCTGTATTTTCCCTGTAATTTTCCCTATCCATAGGTGATACTTTGCATTGTCCTCATTAAAATTCACTTTGGCTGATCTTTAGTCAGTCACTCAGCTTCAAGATCTTGAATTTTGGTGGAATTTTTATGCAGGTGTTCGCTATCCCCCATCTTTGTCATTTGCAAATGTGATAATCCTATGTTCTGATTCCCTCATCCAGGTCAGTTATATATATGTTGAACAGCACGGGCCTCCAATAGTGGCCTGCAATACAGGTAGCCCTCAGCTTATGACATTAATGGAGTCGGCCCATTACAGTTGCAAATCATTACTGTTATTAAGCGAGGTGCCCATGTGATCACCTCACTTAATGACACCAATCACTGCTCTCCCCACTGTGATAATTAAGCGGAGTGCAGAGTATCTTGGGTGGGGATGGCCCTGGGAGGTCTAATACAGACCCATGCCCAAACTGCAGCATCTTGCCAGTTCACATGCCTCAGTTCTCCCAGGATACTCCCCCAACTCTAAGGCTCCACTGGCTCCACTCCACTTCCCATCCCACTGGGTCCCTTCAGATCTTGGACCTACTTTCCCACCCCACTGGGTCCTAAGTCTGATGTCTTCCATATTTTGTCTAGCTCTGGCATAATTTTTCTGCCAAGCATTAAATGTCTTTTTATTTCATGGCTACTATGATCTTCATTGTGCAGTTTTGAATCTAGGAAGGTCAAGTCTGTTACCACTTCCATTTTTTTCCTAGGTCTATTTGCACTGGTTTGTCTTTCCCTGTTGACATAATCTGTCCCTTCTCTTTGTTAATGGAATAGCAGGCTGGCTTTGGCACCCCTTTCCCCCCTTCAAGAAGATATACAGTATCTTAAGCATTCAGCATTTCATTTCCTTTAATTATTTTCAATAAAACATCAGGCAGTCATTTCATTTTTTTACATTTTGATGGAGTTTTGTTTGCTTCATCTTTAATGATGTTACATTAATGACATCTAAAGGTATTCTAGTTATTAAATCCATTAAACCTATTCTTAGTTTCCCCCTAAAAGGATGTGGTGGAACATTGTTGAGATTGGGTCCTGTTGGTCAGGCAATTTTCTTTTGTCTAGTAGAGAAGGAGTCTGTGGCACCTCAGTTACAGACAGCACTAGGTTTTGCTGATTTAATGGAGCGTCTCCAACTTTACTTTCAGAGTATATAGTTTATATTGGTGTGCTCCATTCAGTGATGTCTATACATAATCTTTTTGATTATTGGAAGAAGATATTTATAAATATGGAATCTTCTTAAAACACATGTTGGTTTCTCCCACTCTGTTTCATATTTTTTCTTTCTTCTTGTAATCCCAAATTTTAGTATTTCAATAACCTGGTACTTCCTCTGCATTTCTGACTGAGCATAGATTTGAATCACTATAATAACAATTAACTTGCCTTGGACTCAAAATTATTCTATCTATTTTTGGGACTGTATCTGAGTACAGGTAGTCCTCGACTTACAACAGTTCATTTAATGACCATTTGAAGTTGCAATGGCACTGAAGTGATTTATGACCATTTTTCACATTTAACAACCATTGCAGCATCCCCATGGTTACATGATCAAAATTCAGATGCTTGACAACTGTTGCAATTTCTCAGGGTCACGTGATTATCTTTTGTAACCTGACAAGCAAAGTAAATGGGGAAGTGAGATTCACTTAACCGCGTTACTAACTTAACAACTGCAGTGAGTCACATAATAACTGTGGCAAGAAAAGTCATAAAATGGGGCAAAACTCATTTAACAAATGTCTCACTTAGCAACAGAAATTTTGGGCTCAATTGTGGTCATAAGTTGAGCATAGCACAAATATGGGTCTGGATATTTTGTGTCTCAACACCAATATATTAAATATGCTTAAAACATATGTATAAAATATAATTTATTACAATGTAAATTTAGTAAGCACAAAAAATGGAATTAAAAACATTTTCACTTTATTTTAGAAAGGCATTGAAGCAGAGAAGAAAGCTATAGCTTATCTCTCCAAGTTGCGGAATGAGTTGCAGACAGACAAGCCACTGATAGCACTGAATGATAATCTCCCCGATACCCATCTGTGGAACCAGTACTTAGAATATCATAAAAATGTATCAAATGAACCACCAAGCTGGTTTCAATCTCCTTGGTTGTATACAGAGTGCTACATGTATCGTAGAATTCATGAAGCGATTATTCAGAGGTAAGCTTGTATGATATTGTCTCTTTTTGTTTAAATATTTGAGGGAAAAGATACATAAAAATTACCCTCAAGTCAAGCTTGATCCATGCAATTCTCTTAGCAACAATTTCAAATAGTGCTTGTTGTTGCCTTTTTCCTGAAGGCTATCTGATTTTCCACTCCAGAGAACAGCCCTAAAATTCCAGTTGTAACCAGGTTCAACTCATTTTAACTTTTGAGATCATTCAGAGTTCTATTAAGTATAGGGAGGGGGCTAATAAATATCATTAATCTTGGCAATAGCTTGTTACAAATATTGTAGTACTTCCTTCTATTTGTACAGATTGGTAAACAAATTTAAGCCAATTTCACTGTGGTTTCAGTCTTGTCTGAAATGAGTCTCCAAGTTTCATTAAATCCACTTCCAATCATGATGAACCTGAGCATGGACTCAAACTTACATTCACTCATTGCAACTGAACTAGAGAAGGATTTTGCCAGAAAACTAACCTGTTAAAAACTGCAATATCATTCAGGATTGTATGTGAAGTGAAGTTGTTTGGTAGTTCAAGTTAAAATAAAAATAAGAAATAATGAATTTTCTCTCTTGCTTATTCACTCATGCAAAGATGCTTTGTAGCCCTGTTTCATGTTCTCTTCTATGTTAGAATACAGTGGTTGATCAGTAGAATAACATGAGTTTATATAGGCCTTTTTGATCAACATATTTTTAGTCATATTTTTAGTTAAGTATTCCTTTAATTATTTTAGCCATTGAAAGCTGATAAGGAACAGCAGCAACATTAGGATGTGGGGAGAATTAAAAGTATTTTAACTTGTTTAATTTAAAACAATGTATGTCCATATGTATATATGAATGAGGGGAAAAAATTAAGAATAAGATAAGCCATTGTCAAACCCATTTCAACCTTCTTGTGATCAAATGAAAGATCTTTTGTCAAATATAGAATGAAACAGTATTTTCTCCCAATATAGTTTGCTATTGCAAAATAATATTAGGTATCACTGAACATGTTAATGCTATGCGTTTCTAATAAAAGATTCATTTAGATGTTGTGCAATGTGATATACACTCTGAAGGAAAAGAAGTTTAATATGCATGTTTTAGATACTAATGAGAAACTAATCTAAAGAACATCTTTTGTTTAGTCCACCTATCAGCAACTATGATGTATTTAAAGAAGAAAAAAATCATGCTTTCTTTGAATCTCAGCAAGCCATGATTGTTTTAAGTACTTGTCTCCAAGAGATATTGAGAAATAGAGATGACTTAGATGAAAAACATTTGAAAGAGGAATTTTGTAAGCTGATTCAGGTAAAAACTGGTGCTAGTTTATATTTCCATATTTTGAAAATTGTATGCAATACCATGTTTCCAGTCAGAACTGCTGCAAAACTGTACATACTATTAGAATTTTAAAAAATATTTTTAAATATATTATCAAAATTGTTTTAAAACTATGGATATGTAAAGCATGTTTCAGAACGAGAATGGGATGTTCTGATTTTGTTTTGGACCACACTGATCCAGTACTGGTTCCATAATTTTTCAGCAGTTTGGGAGGAAGCTGTCATTTCCCTTTTCTTTGCAAGAAATGCAGCTTGCTTTGACGGGCTATTGGATTAGATTTAGCAGATCAAAGAATTGCCTGATTTCCTGAAAATTAACAAGCAATCTTTTTTTTTTTTTTTAGGTTTCATTATGGAGCAATAAGTGTGATCTATCCATTTCAGCTGGGGCAGATAATTCTCAGAAGTCTGACCCATTACAATCTGTGGAAGAATTAAAAAAATTCATCTTGGTGGATCACATGGAAAAACTTTGGTCACTGCTTATAAACAAAAAGAAAAACAAAACAGCAACTAGACTTGACGTAGTCCTGGATAATGCGGGTTTTGAACTTATTACTGATCTTGTTTTGGCTGATTTTTTGATATCCTCAGAATTGGTTATTGAAATTCATTTCCATGGGAAAAGTATTCCATGGTATGTGTCAGATACTACAAAGCATGACCTGGATTGGACAATTGAACAAATGAAGGCAGCTAATCATAAATGGATGTCTAGATGTGGTGTCTCCTGGGAGGGCTATCTGAAAAAAGGTGTTTGGATTTATCATGATCACATGTTCTGGACTTTGCCACATGAATTTTCTAGTATGGCTCAGATTGCTCCAGATTTATACACTGAGTTACAGAAATCAAGCTTAATTATTTTCAAAGGTGATTTGAACTATAGAAAGCTAACAGGTGATCGAAAGTGGGAGTTCACAGTGCCATTCCATCAAGCCTTGAACAATTTTCAGCCTGCACCACTCTGTAGCTTAAGAACATTGAAATCTGATACTCAGGTTGGTTTGAAACCTAGGCAAGGTGAACAGCTCATGAATGTTGATCCTGAGTGGATGATAAGTGGTAAATATGGAATAATTCAGTTTGATGCTACTTCCTGATAGATTTGCAAAGTATGAAGAATGGCACTGTGCTAAAAACTGATTTGATGGTCTAATTTGGAAGGCCACTGATTTTCAGTGTGCACTACTATTTTCTTCCAAGAGCCATGCTGTTATTTTAAAGTGATATGCAATTGTGACCTCTTTCAAATCATCAGAAAAAAAATCGAATTTGTCCTCTACCATACTTTATTTTTAACTAATATAGAACAAGAGGCAACAGCCAAAGCTACTATATTAGTTGACATGTGTTTGACTCTGCTGTGTTAGCATAAAACACAATGCTGCTTGAGCTTAATCTTGTTCAGAAAAACTGATGTTAAATAAAATGAATTCTGAAATGGCAAAATTAAAGGCTTTGAATTAAATTATCCAATATGAGAACTACATGCATTGTTGCACGGTATTAAAAAGAAATAATCCAGTCATGGATGCCTTTGTCTCTTCAGGCTTACTCTACCAATTAACATTGTAGGCAAACTGTGATCAGAGACAGACTTTGTCATGATACACTGTGTCAAGGTGGTGGGTGGGACTACATCTTCTCATCTACCTGCCTTCTTATGCTAATTTATATTATTAATGGCATGTTGAGAAGGGTAAAAACTCCAGGAATGACTAGGAAGAGTGCCAGAAATGAGAGGGGAGGGGAGGAGAGGAAAGGAAGGAAGGAAGGCTTTATCTTGTCTGGCTTAAGTGGAATCCTAATTAACAACCACAGAGGATATCTATTTATATTTATTTATTTTATTTATTTTAATTTGACTTCTATGCCGCCCTATTCCGAAGAACTCAGGGTGGCTCACAACATAATAGAAATCACCTAGTAAAATACATGAATATAAAAACCCCTAAGTTAAAAAAGAAAAAAAACAATCATTCCACAAACATACACACAAACATACACTGGCTAGGGGCAAGATGTTAGCTGCCCCAAGCCTGCCGGCAAAGGTATGTTTTAAGCAGTTTACGAAAGGCGGAGAGGGTGGGGGCGACACGGATCTCCGGGGGAAGTTGGTTCCAGAGGGCCGGGGCCGCAACAGAGAAGGCTCTTCCCCTAGGCCCCGCCAGGCGACACTGGCTGACGGGACCTGGAGAAGGATTGTTTATTATACATATTAGGTAATAATTTATAGTCTGTTGTTATTGCCTATTTTAAATAAATCTATCCCATGGCTATTATAATGATTCCACCTAAGCCTGGTTGGTGAGTTATAATGGGCCTTAGATAATTGTTTATCACTGCCACTCATTTTTAACTGCAGTTTGTTCAAGTATTTTGATGGGGTTTTTTTAAGACATAAAGTTTGTTTCTTTCGAAGTTATTGTCTGTAGGCTTATGAGAATATTTTTATGTTGCTTCTGTCAATCCAGCTGATAAGGCAGCTACCCTAGCAGAACTATATATTTAATTTTATATCTTAAATCAGAAAATATTTCTGAAGCAAAGTTTTATTTTACAGTGATTGTTTGATTATTTTAATGGGAGTCTTATTCTATATGTTGCGCCACAGGAAATGCTGGAATGTACAGTCTGACATATAAAGCTTGGGAAGGTTATTTTGAAACAATATTCTTCGTTTTGGGTCTGTGCTCATCACCCGTTTTGGTCCTGTTTTAATTACTTCTTCCTTCACTTGGAAAAGAATACTCAATTTACAAAAGGATTTTGTTATTCTTAATTGAATAAAATGGAACTGTGTTGGTAATGTTTTATTACTTTGATAGCCATAACAGGAGTGGGCAACTTTTTTGTCTGTAAAGGCTCTGCTTCCCTAGAGATAAGACTGTTGGAGATTGTGGTGGGCAGTGCTGAAGTAAACAGCAGATGGAGACAGAGCCTAATGGAGGTTTTGATACTATTCTTTTACTTAGCCCCCTTTTCCTCTCATCTTAAACAACAGGACAAGGATAAGAAATTCTTACCAAGACCCACTAGTTTTGTGCTTTATAACAACAGCTGAGAATGGAAAGCACTAACTTTCAAGTGTGCTTTATAAAGGAAGGAAGGACAGGATTGCAGATCGAATTAAGAGTCCATATGAATAATCTACATCTTCCCTAAAAACAAAACTCCTGCCTGCCCTGAGTATGAATTCCCCAGGAGCAGAAGAATATATAGGTTAAATAATAGTAGCAATTATTTCATTTTTCTTACGCTTTTTGGCATTTATTTTAACAAGTTTTTAAAAAATTAAGCAATCTTTAGAAAGTGTAACAAAAATATGAGCATGAATTACAGTTAGGAAGATAAGTTTACCAGGGAGAATGCTTTTTGAGCCTATTAAAACTTGCCATCAATCCTGGTGCTTTGAATTCTTCCACAAAGAAATGCAACTTTAGAAAGCACTGTGATCACCCTAGCAGAGAACATGCACAAATTTTCAATAATTTCTGCGTTTTAATTGTATTTAATATGTCCAAAGGCTCTGCAGTAGAAGCAAAATTAATATTAAATGCCTCATATGCATTTGATATTAGTTTTCACTATAATGGAAGCTATTGTATGTGACTGTATACAAGACTTATATGTATGCTCACTTACCTGTTCATCACCAGAATGTCTTTTGACTATTGATTTATGCCAGTACTGTATGACAAGTTATCTGAGCAAGACTCTTATCAAAATTCTTATCAATATTTTGCCTGTATGTGGCTATTGAGACAAAGAGGTTAGTTGAGAACAGAAACAAATGCTTTTTCTTCCTGGCTGCATTAGACAAAAAGCTTATAAACTCATATTTTTCATTTGGCACTAATTCATTTTTGTTATTATACTAACTGCAGAGAACGCATCAAATAGTTTTAGTTTGATATTCCCTATAAATGTTACCAATGCAGTATGTAACACACCCAAAGCCATTTTTTTATTTGTACACTTAGTGTGCCTTATTGTAAACTGAAATATTCAGATACACAAGTATTTAATTGCTATATATTATCCACACGTAACATATAATATTGAAATAGTACCTTTGCCACATGAGATCTAAGTATGTGTAAAGTATGTGTAAATCAGTAAAACTATTACTCGCTATACTGTTGATGCAGTAAGAATTCATTTTGAGCTAATTGTATTTCTTTCTTTTAATCTAGAAAATTTGTAACGGATTATATTTGGATAGTCTAATATAAGTTTTCCATGTTTTTCTTTTCAATTTTTTAAAACAGTATAACTTCCTTTTATTTTTTGTTACATAATTTTTGCCACTGCAAGCTTTTTCATGTCAGTATTTCAAACAGAATTTTCCTTTAAATTTAAGTGCCATTGTTTCTAGATGACTTTTAGTAGTTACCATCTTTTCAATTTGCAGGTAGGTTTTGATTCAGGAAAACTGAATGCCAAGTGAGCTTGATATTAGGTTGGTATTCATGCTGCTGCAAAGTTTAATGGACACAAAAGCGTAAAATTAATTTCTAGTGAAATTGTGGTGGAATTATTTTGCATCTTTAATAGGCTACAACCTTGCAGAAGTCCATAGAAACAATCTATGTCTTTTCAATTATCTGAGTATAAATTCTATGTTTAGTATAGTGAAAAAAATAAATCTAAATAAATCTTTTCTCTCTCTGCCTTTTAGACATGAGTAGAGTTAAACCTAGTCCATCACTTTATTTAATTCTGTCAGACCCAAATTGATCCTTCTTGCCTCAAGACAAAGCCCTGTGCAATGCCATCTAAACCAAACAATAGACATTCCTCACCTCAGCCCAAGGGCAGCTTTATGAGGTAATTGCAACATAGAGAAACCCAACCTTCCATCTGATCACCTCAACATTCCATCTCCTTCATCAATGGACTTCCCAACTCTACTGCCCTCCTGAAATAGAATGCCAAATATATTGACAAGATTGTGCCTAGCTTCCCCCAAAAGGGCTAGCAAATCAGGTCCCTGGGATTTCCCTCCTTGTGGCCCTCAATGTCTACAAAAATCTTCGCTTTTCCATCATTCAGAGTCCCCTCATGTAAAGGTGGCACCCAATGATTGTTGTTGTAATAAAATCTGTCTCTCTTCAGTGTTGTGCTCCTTCAGATTGAATCCATGAAATTTACTCTAGCGCTTTAGTAAATGCTAAAATTCTTTTGTGTTCACTAGAAAAAAATAATAAAAGGAATTACATATTTTCTGCAGAAAATAATGCTTTCCTTTGACTCAACAACTTTCAAAACAAAATCTCTGCATAGTTTCTATGGTTATGTTTGCATGGAATTGGAAAGCATAATTTTTGAGGACCATTATTATTTGCAAACATATGCACAAGGACCCATATTAGAACAGATTTGAATACAAGAAATATGAAAAAAGGTAAATATTTGCAAAGTGAATTTTCCAAGATTCTGGCTTACGAATGGACAGCATGTTAATACAGTTGTGTGCCTGAACTTTTGGTCAACAGGCACACTTAATTTTTTCCCCCAACTCTGTCCATGTTTTGTTTACTTTGTCACCTAAATTAGAAATACTGGTGTATGCCTCTTGGAACAAGATAAGATCTGAAGATACAGCGTGACAGCATTATATTCATTTGTTAATAACCAGAATTCTGAAAAATTCTCTTTTATTGTTCTCTGTAATTGTGACCTTTTATTTTTCTTTAATTTATTTTAAATATTTATGTAAACAGGATTCGTCGTAAGTTTTGAGAGAAAGTAATAAATTCTGGATGCTGGAATGTTTACTAGTCATCAGAAACATTTTAAATCTGCTTGTAACATCCTCTCCAAAGTTCTGGCAATCGTCATACACAAGGCAAAGTGGTCCACAAGAGGAACAAAGGTTTTGTTTCATTGTTCTGACTTTATTAATAGGATGGATAGTTCTCCTTTGGGAAAGGAAATTAGCAGACTTTAAAAAAGTCAGCTGAAATATATCTAACAGGGTCATGA
Organism: Bothrops alternatus; assembly: GCA_034064705.1. Taxonomy (NCBI): domain Eukaryota; kingdom Metazoa; phylum Chordata; class Lepidosauria; order Squamata; family Viperidae; genus Bothrops; species Bothrops alternatus. Next base: position 6,128,170 of record JARGCV010000023.1, read on the forward strand.
AAATCCCACACTCCTTCCACTAATAAATAATTAAACAATAGTAATCTGTAGTGGAAATTTGCCAAAGTAGAAAACTGAAACTGCTTTCTAAGTTTCCACAAAAAGGATTAAAAGCTTATCTAAGATTTTTTTTTACTAAGTGCTCTGGATTTTACAAACTTTTACCAGTAGACTTTATAAGCTGAAAAATGATTTTTAAGGAAGATGACCTACAACAGTAATGCATTTCTTAGGCTGCTTTCACATATGACTTGTGTAATTAAAATCACAAATAGATGCTGGTTTTTTTTTATAACTAGATTGTTCCTAAGATCTTTTTTGATGTATTTTTCACATGAGTAATCATAGAGCATATAAATAAACACAGAAGTTTTGTTACAGAAAACAATTCCATACTGTTAATGTCTCCTACATAGACAGCTAAGTCATAAATTCTCATTTACAATTCATTCTACTGAATTGTAGAAGTGAACAAAGAGCAAAGAGGCTGAATATTTCAGAAAGAAATAACTTGAATTAGAATAGCTTTAAGAAATGCCCATTTTTGTTCTATGCACAAAAATATTGATAAAATGTAACTTAGGATAATAATAATAATAATAATAATAATAATAATAATAATAATAATAATAATAATAAAAGTTGGAAGGGACCTTGGAGGTCATCTAGTCCAACCCCCTGCTCAGGCAGGAAACCCTATACCATTTCGAACAAATGGCTGTCCAGTCTCTTCTTAAAAACTTCCAGAGTTGGAGCATTCACAGCTTCTGAAGTCAGGTTGTTCCAATGATTGTTCTCACTGTCAGGAAGTTTCTCCTTAGTTCTAGATTGCTTCTTTCCTTGATTAGTTTCCATCCGTTGCTTCTTGTCCTGCCTTCAGGCACTTTGGAAAATAGCTTATATTGAAGAGGACAAAGAAGAATGAATTTTGAACACAATTATTAAGCACTCCTAATATGCTGTCAAATAGAAGGATGTTTAAAAATACAGCATGTGAAAAAAATCTGAACTGAAAGTTTTTTTTTTAAACTTGCTTTTTTATTCGATGGATTATGAGACATTGTATTGAATTTTATACGTAGAAAAAATAACAATTGAAAACGTATATGGTTTCATTCCAAACTATTCAATTATATCCTTAAAAGAGCACTAAATAATGCATATTAAAATGGGGGGGGACTTAACATAAAAAGAATGAACAACATAGCTCTCTTTTTTTTACAATAACTAGAAATAATTTCTAACCAACAAATTAAACCTAAACTATAGAATAGTTTTGCCTGATCTTGCCTTTCCATCAATAAAGCATCAGTTCAAAGGCTGAGAGCTCACTAAACTAACCTTTCAATCTGATATGAGTGTTTCTTTCCAGGAACACATAATCACATATTTTTGCAACAATCCAAAAGCAATATATCCCAATATTCTAATGTTTGGGAATATGATTTAACATGATTATGTCTTTAAACTTTAAGATCCTTCAACTGACTGGTGCACCATAGTAATAATATCTAACCCAAAAAGAACTACCAATGGAGAGACTAAGACACACTAAAATCAAATTTATTACATTTCCAGGATAGGAAAAAAATAATATTTCTTGAAAATCCATTCAAGAATTCAAAAATATCCCCAAAAATATTTTGAGCTACCCTAATTTTCCTTCGGGAGAGGGGCAGTATAGAAATTTAATAATAATAATTTAATAATAATAATTTTCAACTGTAAAAAGCCAATATTATTAAATTTAGCAGCTACATGCAAGAAAAAGGATTTATGAAATATATATTCCAAAACATTCTGAAATCAGCCTTGGGATTTAGTGTATACAATGGTGAAAAAGTAGTGTGAATTGGGACTACTAATATGTATCAAATCTCAGTAATGTATAAGGGACAATTAAGCCAAGCGGCTGATATACTATAAAAGCAACCCATCAGTACAGTATGTAACATATTAAAAACTAATGATTTTAAAAGAAGATTAAGAGGTAACACATTGAAAATCTCCTGGGAATAGAAAAGTTCCTCAAATGAAATGCTTCTCAGGATTAATGTAGCAAAAGGGAATAAAGGACAGATTAGTTACATTCTGTTGGCAAGACAGTCCAAAAATGAATTAATTTGACAAGTGTTTCCAGGGAACTCTGCATTGGTCACTATTTAGCTCCCTGTCCCACTTTCCTTTAAAGCAGGAGAGTCCAAATTTGGCAACTTTAAAAATTGTGGACTACAACTCCCATAATTCCCCATACAGCTACCTGGGGAATTCTGGGAATTGAAGTCCACAAGACTTACAGTTGCCAAGGTTTTAAAGACTCTTTTTTAAGTAGTGAAAATTAGCATGCTGTAAAGTGAAATACTTTATTCATGGTCTTTTTTTATATCTACACATTGGGGGGGGGGTGCTGAGCTTAATGGGGGGGAGAAGGCAAGGAACAGTTTCACCAGATGGTTTGATATCAGACCACAAAACAAATAGATCTTACTCTTTTTGCTTTTTGTCAAATGCATTTATTTGACCAGGTTCAGTCAAAAAGACTTTTTGGTAAAACCCTCTGAAAATCACAAAGGGCCCAGTCCAAATACAGCTGAAAAAAAATTGTTCTCCCTCCCCCCCATTCTGGGATATTTAAATATTTTTAAAAAGAATGGAGGGTGTAATGCCATTTCTACAAAAAAAAGTGCAGTATGATATATATATATATATATATACGGTATATATATATGTTTTCTGAGGTTTTCGCGGGTGTTTGTATGTAGGTCTCTGGTAATTCAGGTTTTCTCCAGCATAAAATTTAAAGTGTCTTGGCGACGTTTCGACAAAGTCCCATTCATCATCTTCAGGCTGGTGCTTTTGGCTTCGTGCTTCTAGAATTTTCCCCATATATATATATATACTTTATTTAAAATCAGACATTTTTTTTAAAGCTAAAGCTGTAAAAATAAAAAAATTGTTAGCATAAACCAAATAGATTCTCTCTAGAACACCTTCTCTAGAATAATACTTTATTAAAGAATAAAGGATTATTTTTTTTAAAAAATGCAGCTTTTGAACGGTGAACGCTATTCCTGATCATCTTTTTTCGGTTTCCTAAGGGAATCTTCCCTTCCCATTTTCTTGTAAGTTTGGCTGATCTCGTTTTTCGCGATTTTTTTTTTTTTTAAATGTGGCCTTAGCCTCCCCGAGTCGCATTTGCGAGATGGACGGCGCTATGAACGATGAAACGAATGATTTCCCCCACCCCAAGCTGGATGGTGGTGGGGGGGCGGGAAGCTCGCCCAACACCTAATAAAAACCAAACTTTAGGATCCCGCTATTTTGAACACGTCTCGCGAGAATAACCGAGCGGGCGTATCCGGTCTAATCTGCAGCCTCAGCTGTGTTATCCACGAGGCGGTTGACATAGAAACCCAGGTAAGCCAAGCAAGGCTGGCGCTTAAGGGACGCGCCTGGCTGGGTTGTTCCGAACGCCGAAGCAAAAAAGCAGCCTCGCGCGCACTCGGTCGGCGGGAGCATGAGAAGCGCTAGCAGTTCCCGCGCGGGCTCTGCCTGCTCCAGGCTCATCGACGTGACCAGCAACGCACCGTTGCTGCGCTCGCCCACCAGCGTTTCAGCCTCTTCGGAAGCGGAGGTATGCTCCTCGGGCTTGCCTTCCCCATAAGCCACACCTGCGGCGTGTCTGGAAGTCGAGTCGGGGCGACTGAGCTTCCTTTTTCTTGTGGGTTCGAAAATAAAGCAGCGCACATATAAGCAGCGCCAGGTTTCGAACCCGTAAGGGAAAGAAGTCCAGTTGCCCCGACTCAACTTCCCGACAGCTCTACCTGGTTGGCTGAGAACTTTCATCAACATCTGGCCCAGTGGAGATTCCCACCCCACCCCTAATATACGTTCGGTGCGTCGAAAACCCACCGGTAATTCTTCCTTATGTAGGCGCCGCGTCGAGCAGCGCAAAGGCTACTCAGCGCTTTCCTCATCTCTCTCCACCCACCCCAAAAACTCCCGAAGTTCTGGATTTTAATTTGCCACTCAGAAGCCTGAAATCCAACCGGTGTCCCTTCTTACTCTTTTTTGTTTTTTTGAAACTGGATAGGGAAAAACATGAATCTGAGACACATTTATCTGTTTCTAAAATGTATAGCCCGAATTTTGTTGAGATACAAAGTAGCACATGGCTTATTTCCCAGATTTTAGCTGCTAAGAATATCAGTACAGTATAGTTGTTATTGTTTTTTAAAAAAAAAATTCTGGTGAAAGTAACATTCGATAAAATCCGACTTAGTTTATATTTTTACAATTAGACAATTACCTCTTGATCGATCTTGACTGCTACTGTTATACAAGTAGCATTAATCAATCATGTCAGAATGATAGAACGTGGGTTACATAAACAGCCTTTTACAAAAAGCCACACCATTCAGCAGAATAGGGGATGTCTTACCCACAGAAATTCTTCAGCAGATAAAAAGGTTTGACATCTAGTTAATATTCGAATTCATGCCTTCGAGGCCTGGAAAAGATTGCTGTGTTGAACCCAAGTTCCATCCATTTTCCATTATGACTAGTGGATCATAGGAGTTGTAGTCTGGCACATTTGAAGGGTAACCATATTAAGAAGCCTGCTTTAGCCAATAAATGGGTGGGAGAGAAAATATTTTCACCTATAGTGATAATTATCTAATTTGGTCTATTGCTTTATGATAATAAATATTCATAGAGCTAGTTCATTGTTGCACTGGATTCAGTACAACAGCATAATTTTGTTTTCTTTGAAGTGTATGGAAGATGTTGCAATGTCAGGCTGTATTTTACTGATTTACACATTGTATTACAAGTGATTAAATATTTCCATAAGTCTTCCATCCACATTCCTCTTTTTTGGGAAGAAACCTGCAAACACTTTATGATTATTTATGTTTCTGTATTTTACCCAATCCCTTCCAACCTTAAGGAATAGTTAGTCTTAGCTTTCTTTGATTTGTAGAACTTTTTGATCTTCTTTTAATCATCTCATGGCTCAAGAAGTTTCTCAATATTGGCAGCTCCCAGGAAAGTAATCTTACTCAGATCTAAGAATATTTGTCAAACTTCAATCTGTAGACTCAGAATGTTTTTTTCAGAAATCCCTAGCATTATATTAAGAAATGAAAACTATGTGCTACATATTAGTTTTAAATCTTAGTATGTATAATCATGTCATATACCGGTATGTACTTCAAATAAAAAATATACTTAAAAAGTGAGGTTGCCCAGTAATAAATCAGATTCTGCATTGAAAGACTTAAACTGGAGGGTGGGCAAGCTATCAAAGTTTATTTTCGTCAAACACAGTGGTGGGATTCAGCCAGTTTGCACCACTTTGGCAGAACCAGTAGCTATTTTTTTGGCCCAGAATGGACTTCTGGAAGCGGCATCCACACAGAGAACCGGTTGTTCACATATTTGAATCCCTCCACTGGTCAATATGTTAATTAAGGAATCCAGCAGCCAACAAATACGAAGTGGGTGGGAAGTCAGTGAAAATATCAGTTATATTCTAAGAAAATATAAAATGTTGTTGGACTCTATTGCTGGAAAATAGTCACATAACATTTGACATAATTGGTCCCATCCAATCATAGCTTTGAGATAATAAGAAAAGCTTTAGTCTGTAACATATTTATTATTATTATAAAGATTTACATACTACAAGTTTTATATTGCATCTCCAGATTGTATTAGCTGCTATGCGAGGAAATAATTTAAGTGTATTAAATTTAAAAGCTGCCCAACTCCATTATATGACTCTGGGCAGCATGCAGTACTGTATACAATATTTAAAATAAAACTTCTTGATTTATTTTATTTATATATTAGTTTATCCCACCTTTATTACTTTATAAGATGTCAAACATACAGAATACTCCTTCCTCCTCCTATTTTCCCCACAACGACAACCTTGAGGGTGGGTTGGGCTGAGAAAAAGTGACTGGCCCCAAGTCATCCGACTGGCTTTCATGCTTAAGGCGAGACTAGAACTCACAGTTTCCTGGTTTCTATCAAGATACCTTAACCAGTGAACCAATTGGCTCTTTCTTACAATTAACTCTCAAATCATTTTATTTTTTATTTTTCCTTGTCACATTAAAAAGATTCTCATGATCAGTTTTGAAAGTCTGTGAACTACATCCAGGGCACTCAGAGGCCAGACATGGCCCTAGAACAGTGGTGGCAAACCTTTTAGAGACCGAGTACCTAAAAACCTGCCTGCCCCTGCCCCCCGCCTGCCCCCGCCCACCCCTACCTGCCCCCAGGGCCACCCACCACCTCCATGACCCACCACAGCAATTCACCCAGGGGGCCCTACAGCAACATGGCAGCCAGACCCTCCACCTGCGCCCCGCAGCATCATCTGTGCGCGATGTCCCTGCTGCCCAGCTGCCATGTCCGTGGCTGTGCTGCTCCGCACGGGCCGCGCCTGGGGGCAACTCTCTGGGGGGGCTGCTGGTGAGGGGGTGCGCGTGCCCACAGAGAGGGCTCTGAGTGCCACCTCTGGCACGCGTGCCATAGGTTTGCCACCACTGCCCTAGAATTTTTACTTCTAGGTTTAGCCACTGTATTATTTTTTTTTAATTTTTATTAAAGCAATCAACATTAATCATAATAGCATACTAAAAAGCAGTCAACATAAATCATGAGATACAACAGTAAGTAATAGTCTTTGTATACGTAAACCAGGGGAAAGTTCAAGCTACCTGCTATCCAACTTAATACAATCGATTTGATTTTGTAAACATTCTTCACTCCTTATGTCAAGATTTAACTATAAGCCAGATGCATTTTATTTGATTGGTGTTTCTCTTGTATGTAGTCTATCCACTGTTTCCAGTCTATCATATATTGTTCATTTGAGCGTTCCTTCAAATATGCCGATATTTTAGCCATTTCTGCCAAATTTATTACTTTCAAAGTCCATTCCTCAATAGGTGGTATTTCTGGCTTCTTCCAGTATTGTCCCACCAGCAGTCTCGCTGCTGTGATCAAGTTCAGAATTAAGTTCGTCTCTGTGGTAGTGCAATCTTTTATGATCCCTAACAAAAACACCTGAGGTAGAAATTCAATACGCTTTTTCAAAATGGTTTGGAGTGTCCACCATATTTTTCTCCAGAAGGCTTTAATTTTTCTACATGTCCACCATACATGAAAATATGTAGCCTCCATACTACCACACCTCCAACATTTAGGTTGGGTGTCTGGATAGATATATGATAATTTTTTCGGATCTAGATGCCACCTATAGAACATCTTATAAAAGTTTTCCCTTAAATGTTGCGCTTTCGTAAATTTTACATTTCTCACCCAGATTCCCTCCCACGTTTCCATCGTGATAGGTTGCCCAAAATCTTGTTCCCACTTTACCATACAGTCCTTGACTAGTACAGATTCAGAGTCAATTTCTATCAGTACACTGTACACTCGTTTGATATGCATGAGCCCCTGTTCTCTAACCTGTTCAATTAAATTCTCATCTGTTAGGGATATGCCCTTCTTCAGGTCCTTGTGCCATCTAGACTGCAGTTGCAAATATGAAAGCCAGGTACACACTATCCCTTAGCCACTGTATTATTATCCATCCATAAGAAGGAACGAGGAAGCTGTCCCAAAGGTGCTTTTCCAAAAAGCTACTGGACTTTCTTGTTTTTTTTTTCTTTGAAAACATTTCAATTCTCATCCAAGAAGCTTTTTCAGTTCTGAACTGAAGAAGCTTCTTGGTTGAGAAGCGAAACACTTTAAAAGAAAAAAAAAACAAAGAAAGTTCAGTTGCTTCTTCTTTGGGTCAGTCATGACCTGGATAATGGAGAATCTCCATAGAACGAGGAAGTTGCTTAGCTACTCTTTAGTATAATTTGCTTCATTTAAATTTCAATAATTTAGACAATAACAACAATCCCAAATTCTGCTGTCTCCAACCATGGGACCTTTGGAGATATTGACTGGGGATTTATGAGAGAGATGGTCCAAAGTATCAGGTAACACAAGGTTGGGGAAAGCTGTTCTAATGAAAGTATTGGAAATAGTGAAAAAAAGAATTGCCTACATTGCTCCTTGAAGTTTCATTCTACATCAGTACTTTTAGATTAAACATTCATTTTATAGGACACTATTTCAACAGCTGTGATACCTTACACAATGCCCTAACAGTTATAGTTTCAATTATATTTCGGTACAGTTTTATCTTTCGGCATTCAAGGACTGAGCTGTTTCTTATTAAATGTAGCAAAGGGAGTACATGTATCGAAGATTTCTGGTTTTCTGCTCTTTATCTTTCCTTCCCCATGCTTTGATCTAAAGTTCAGAGAAACAGAGAAAGATTTTTGCATAGCTTCCTCATGGGATCCTTCCAGGTCAGGGCCCTAAAATCAGGATGTTAAGTGTAGGATAAGGCAGGGCTTTTCAACCAGTGGTACAGGTACCACCTATGGTACATTGGCACTTGGCAGGTGGTACGCAACCATCCTAGAAAAGTGGTAGCGGGGGAGGAGAATGAGCTGAACTGGTGGCAGAACTGCACAAGCCTGAGCGAGAGATGGCTGGAACTGCAGGGCTATCAGGGCTCAGTGGAAGCGCCAGGATCAGTGCTTCTTTGGGGCTGTCAGGACTCAGCAGAAGCACCAGGATCAGCGCCAGGCTCCAGCTGGAGCTCGCGCTGATCCTGGTGCTTCTGCTGAGCCCAGAAGAAGCGCCGATCAGCTGGAATGTTGCAGCATCTCCAGGGTCTTGTGATTTACATTCATATGCCTGGCAACTGATTCATATTTATGACAGTCACAGTGTCCCAGGGTCATGTGAAGTGACCAAAACCTGCTGCAATGAAAACCTCAGACAGGAGGAAGAGCACCACTGTGTGGACAGGCAGGTGTCTTGCTTGGCTGTGGTTTGGGGGGCACTTTTTTCAGTGCCATTGTAACTTTGAACAGTCACTAAGCGAACTGTTGTAAGTCGAGGACTACCTGTACTTCATCACTTTTTTCCTTTTTTTTTTTTGATAACGTTTTTGACTCCTTGCTAGGCGACTCGTGGTACTCGGATATTGCCATATCCTAAAAGTGGTACAATGGGTGAAAAGGTTGTAAAGCCCTGGGATAATGCATCCCCTACTTCCAAATACTTCTACATAGCTCTGAATAAAAGTGAACATAGTTGAAAAGTGTATTCCCTTTATCTAAATATTGCATTTTTCTCTATTTTTATAGGAAAAAATACATGTTGAATGTTGATAAGTGATAACTTCCATATTTTAAATATAGTATACCAGATATAGAAACATGTTTATTTATTTGGCCTTATTTCAACTTATGAAGGCATTGAACAACTTCAACTGATTATATGTGACATAGTTTATATCATGGTGCCACAGGCTCAGAATAGATATAATGCCTATGTAGGAATGCTGTGGAGGATGATTAGTAATTCTGGCATTGAAAGTTGTACAATAAAGCAGTTAATATGGATAATGTTTATGAGACTAGCCTAGGTACTATTCAGATGTTAGGGAAAAATGTGCTGACTGTTTCATGAATCACCTCAACAATGTAGCTCAGTATTTCTCAGCCTCAGCAACTTGAAGCTTTGTGGATTTTAACTTCCAGAATTCCCCAAACCAGCATGATGGCTGGAGAATTCTGGGTTGAAATCCACAAGCTTCAAGATGCTGAGGTTAAGGTACGCTGATGTAACTTGTTTAATTTCCTCAGTGCACTTTTAAGTTTTAACAGAATGTTAAACAGAAATTCAACATGCATGCAACAAAGTATTCCCTTTTGTGATAAGCAATTTTATGCAAAATGCAGAAAAGGAATAACCAGTATTAACCCAAAGAAACTGAAGGCACGAGGTAAGAAAATGAAATATGGTTAAATCTGGTTTATCCTAACCACATTCATTCTATCTCTCCATAGTTTTCTGTCCTTATGAACCATATACTGTTTTGATTCATTGCCTTTTGTTCTTTGAAAAAGAAAAGAACATTCAGCAATGAGGATTTTTCCTAGGGCTAAACGTGGGAGAATCTCATTAGTTGAAATAACATTTCTTATTTTAAAAAAAAAAAATCTTCATTAGAATTGTATTTTTATTGTGGTATTTGTGGTTTAGTGATGCCTCCAGAAGCAACTAACATGAAATCATTATCAGCCCTGCCCTCAAAACTAAGGACTTTATGATTGCTTATTGTAAAACTCTTAAAGGCGTAGGAGCCAACCAAGAAAACATCCTGGAATCATTTTTAATACAGCTAGTCCTCAACTTACAACAGTTCATTTCATGACTGTTCAATATTACAGTGACACTGAAAAAGTGACTTATGACCATTTTTCACACGACCATTGCAGCGTCCCCATGATTGCATGATCAAAATTCAGATGCTTGGCAACTGATTCACATTTATGATGGTTGCAGTGTTCCAGGATTATGTGATCACCTTTTGCGGCCTTCTGACAAGCAAGGTCAATGGGGAAGCCAGATTCACTTAACAACCACGTCACTAACTTAACAGCTGCAATGATTCATTTAACAACTTTAAGAGGAAAGGTCGTAAAATGTGGCAAAACTCCCTTAACAAATGTTTCGCTTAACAATGGAAATTTTGGGGCTAAATTGTGCTTGTAAGTTGATGACCATGTGTAAATGTCCCAAAGTACCATATCTTGGAAGCTCATTTTTGGGAGACAATGCAAAAGAAAACCATAGAATTTCTTTCCATCACTGGTTCCTTATGGCAGGGCTTTTCAACCTTTTCACCCATTGTACCACTTTTAGGATATGGTAACATCCGAGTACCACCAGTCTCCTAGCAAGGTGTCAAAAACTTGATGATAAAAAAAAAGGAAAAAAGTGATGAAGTACAGGTAGTCCTCGACTTACAACAGTTCGCTTAGTGACTGTTCAAAGTTACAATGGCACTGAAAAAAGTGCCCCCCAAGCCACAGCCGAGCAAGACACCTGCCTGCCCACCCAGTGGCGCTTTTCCTCCTGTCTGAGGTTTTCATTGCAGCAGGTTTTGGTCACTTTACATGACCCTGGAACACTGTGACCGTCATAAATATGAATCAGTTGCCAGGCATCTGAATGTAAATCACAAGACGCTGGAGATGCTGCAACATTCCAGCTGATCGGCGCTTCTTCTGTGCTCAGCAGAAGTACCAGGATCAGCGCCAAGCTCCAGCTGGAGCCTGGTGCTGATCCTGGCACTTCCACTGAGCCCTGACAGTCCCGAACAAGCACTGATCCTGCTGCTTCCGCTGAGCCCTGACAGCCCTGCAGTTCCAGCCATCTCTCGCTCAGGCTTGTGCAGTTCTGCCACCAGTTCAGCTCATTCCCCTCCCCCGCTACCACTTTTCTAGGATGGTCGCATATCACCTGCCAGGTGCCAATGTACCACAGGTGGTACCTGTACCACTGGTTGAAAGGCCCTGCCTTATGGCCCACGGACCACTTGTAGTCTGTCAAAATCCAACAGATGATCTCTAATGTCTACAGCCAGTTTCTAAGAGAGGGGGGGCATAGAAATTAAAATAAAATCTGGACACAAAGATACTTTTTAATATGGCCAGAATCTCAATTGATTGCCAACATTTAACAGGATTTTTGAGTTCTTGTCCAAAGTCTCACAAGGTTCAGATGGGAATCTCAGCATCCCATTTGATCTGGTAATCGTGCAAGATTTAATTCAATTTTTTTTCTTTTTAAAAATACCGTATCCAGCAAAAGGAGAAGTGTCCCATCTCAAAAGGACACATGTACCAAGTTGTCTTTTGCTGCTATACTGCCAGCCTCGGGCTTGTGTGATGGTCCTTAAAAACTGTAGTGGACCATGTAAAAGAAAAAGTAGATGATCTACCAGTACAGACATTCTTTCAGCATAAACCATAAGTTTGTTGTTCATGGCTCAAAAATGTTGTGCAAATCTTTATTGGGAGGTGAAGTGGGTGGGAACTATGCATTAAAGCTGAATATAAAAAGGATGTAGTGAGCACGGTGGGTAAAGAAATATTAAGGAAGATTTAAAGCTGTATGCAAAATGCATGTGTTATGAAAAACTATGTGAAACAAATTTCAAAAGAATTTATATTTCTTTAGGAAAAATGACATAATAATAATACATATAGCACGTACAGACTGTTTATATTAGTCAGCACATATAGTAGTTATGGTAGCGAGTCTATTCATTAATCATAACTTAAGTGCATAGACATAGAATAAAACCACAATACAAATTATAGATAACTTAAAGGTTATACAAACATTAATTATTCTTAGGCATATCATTTTCTAAGGCTTTAATGTATTGTTTAAACCAAAATTTGTTTAATTTTATGTACATTTTAAAAATATGCATCTTTCTTGGTATGTCTATATTTTTTCGGTTACATTCCTTTTTCATGCTTTTTTATAGTGATTCGGGATTTTTATTTATAGCGAAGGAATTATCAGAGATGCTGAATAATTTAAACAGCAGTTGGCACAATGGTCAACAGAAGGAGAGGCCAGAGTTATGGTCCTAATACAATCACTTCTTCTATTCTGCCTTAAAAACCACAGAACGGGACGGTATCAAAGGCAGAATACTGAACAATATATTAAGCATGTGTTTCAAACAGCGGTTTGAATGAATTACGAACGGAACTGAAATTTGATTTAAGCTCCTTTGGATAATGGGTAGAAAAATACCACAACTCTTTCAAACAAAACCACACTTCTTAGATAGGTTACATGTGAATGGGTATGATTGTTGCAACAACAGTGCTCTTTCCTCTTTGGCCTTTCCTCTTTGGCCTTCAGCAATATGACTAGTTTCCTGCAATTAGGGAGGGGATGAGGGTCAAGTCAGGGAAATGGTAGTCACAGCTTTGTGTTACCTGGAAGATTTACACACCTAAAGGTATACTTGGCATAAAGCAATGAAATTGAAACCATTTCTTCAATGCTCCTTCCTGAAAAGCCGTTCCAATCAAAATTCAGGCAGTATCTATTCAGTAACATTTGCACAATCTAACCTTGTTGGGAAAAAGTTGCCCTTTGCGCATTGGCTGACTAAAAGGCTAATTGCCTCATTGAATCCTGGCTATGGAGACTGGGTGATGCTACTAACTTTCCAACTTCTACAACTAGGCTCTTTAAAAGGCTGCATTCCCAACTCGGGAACAACAATCAAATATTACAATGAAAAGTTAAATTCTCAGCTTTGCGCTGAAGTTTTTGCACAATTTGAACAGCGCTTAAAGATGAATCCTCCTCAATCCCATCCCTCTGCATTAAGTCAGAGTTGCACTGTTTATGCTTTCTTGTTGAAGTTAAATGAATAAATAAATCAAATTCTCTTTGAAAACATTTTAAGCTACAGGTAAATAGACAAGTGTAACAGCTGGGCAGACATCATGTTAAAAACTCATTTAGAGCACACAATGTTGATTCTTCTCACTTTCCTCTTTTCATAAATCCTTGCTTTATTTAAGGTAATTGGGCTTTCTGGGATAAGTGCTGCCAGCTGTTCTCAGAATAGAAACAATATTCAGGATTCTGACACTGAAGAGCAAAGTGGGAGAACGGTACACACATTGAAATACTAGCCAAAACCCTGATCGCAATCAGCATAAAAAGGATGAGTCCGAGCACATATGTTGTATATTTTGAAGTATAAGCTAACTTCCATATGCTACAGTTGAAAAAAAAATAAAGCATGTATTTTTTCCACTTAATTTTTACTGTTGAACAGTAATAAATAACCCCACAGCAATAATCATCTGTGTCTTAGTTTTATGTTGCATTTGATTTGTGACTCACTCATGGAATAAGGGAAGTCATTTAATTTAGGGTGATGCAGTAATTTCTGATTCAAAGAAAAAAGATGCAGTTGCTCTAACGGATTGTTGTCAGGTGCTCCATAAGCTTCTCTGCACACTCCAGAGCATCTTTTCCCCTTCAGATCTGAAGCATTGCACAGCCCTAATATAAGTCATAGTAATAAGAAATAAAGCTCAGCAGCAGGCTGTACAATTCTGACTGGAACATACATTATATGTATTGCTTTAAAATAATTCTTCCAACCTTAGTGATCACCAAAGCTGCGAGTGTTGACATATTCACTTCTGAAGCCTATCAAACATTAGGCTGCAGCCTGATCAAACTTCCCGCTCCCTCTCAGTCCATATTGAAAACAGTAAAGAGGAATTCTGATTAATAATACTAGAAGGAAAGAACAAGTTAGCAATATTTTCAAATAAGGCAGCTGTGTATAGACAACATTAAGATTTTATTTATTTATTTTATTTATTTTATTTGGACTTATATGCCGCTCCTCTCCGAAGACTCGGAGCGTATTACAACATATATAAAACAATATTCACAATCTAAGTCCAAATTAAAAAAAAAGCATTAAAAATAAAAACCAACACACATTCATCATTCACACAACAATCCACAATCATCCCCAGGCCTGTCGGCAAAGATAGGTTTTAAGATTCTTTCGGAAGGCCGGGAGGGTGAGAGAAGCGCGGACTTCAGCGGGCAGTTGGTTCCAGAAGGTGGGCGCCACAACAGAGAAGGCCCTCCCCCTAGGACCCGCCAGATGACATTGTTTCGCTGACAGGACCTGGAGGAGGCCGACCCTGTGCGCTCTCACCGGCCAAACCCTTGTCCTGTTCTTCAGAGAGTATGGCACAGCTATCTTCTGGGGGCTCCATCTGATCCCAGCCTTGGGAACTGACATCCATGTCAGCAGTGTAAGGACTGATTGCCACAATCAAGCCCCTGGAGCATCCTTTGGCATGGATGCCTAAGCAATGGTAACTTGTTCAGTTTCAGTGTTAAAAACTATGCAAAGCGATACGTGAAGAAGTAACAATAGTTGTAGCTTAGATCAGGGGTAGGCAACCTTGGCTCTTTTATGACTCACGGACTTCAGGAATTCTGGGAGTTGAAGTCCATGAGTCATAAAAGAGCCGAGGTTGCCTATCCCTGAGCTAGATTATAGATGGCTCCCTTTTATGTTTATATATTTTCTAAAGTTGGATACAACTGTTGGTTGAATCAGAGATTGCTTGTGTTGACCCAGGACTGATGAGATTCAGGCTCAAACTTCTACTCAACTGGGAAACTTAGTGGGCAAGTCTTCGGAGAGGAGCGGCATATAAGTCCAAACAAAATAAATAAATAAATAAATTCTTGTCTCTCCGCTTACTTTATTTACAGTATCCCAGTATCCCAATCTTTTCTGGAGAAAGCTTCAGCTTATTAGTCTTCAGACAGCTACTCAGGTTTTCTACCACCTCTGTGAGAGTACTTGAAGGAAAAAGAGAGAAAAGAAGTTGTGTGTCATAACTGCAGATCATCAGCTCAAATTCCAGGTGGTGTCCCAGAAATTCATATAGATTTCAGTGCTGGGTTCCTGAAGTAAACCAGCATTTTATTGACCATGAGGAAAACAGAAGTCTTCCATACAATACGGACTCTACTACAGATGAGAGCCATGATCATCCCACTGTAGTAGAACTACTGTAAAAAAAAATATTAGTCAAAAATATAAAAGTTAATAAATATTCAAGCAAATTAAATCCCTTGCGCTCTATTGTCTTGTGCCAGTTATCTTCCAAGGCAGCTTTCCTTCCCCACCCAGATTGGAATGAAGATCAAATTTAAAGTTATCTGAATTTAAAACTAAACTGATTTAAAACAATGCCTTTTAAAGAACTGAGCAAAGCAATAAAACAAGTAATAAGAATTCTGATTGTTTGCCATTAACCCTTGTTTTTTTTTGTAAAGCAGAGAGCTCATAATTATTTGCTACTGGATGTTCCTGACACTCGAGAGCAGCTAGTCCATTATCGGAACGCAGCAGAAACAGCCAGCAGTGAGCTTGCCGCCCTCCTGGTGAAGTACGAATGTGCCCAAGCAGAGGTATGTTTTGAAACAAATGTTTTCTCCTGCATGAAATGATTGGTTAATAACAGAGTATGCATGGTACATACAATTAAATGTTTAATGAAAGCTCTCTTCTTTGGTACTGTACTTATGCATTCTAGCTATTACAACCTGCCTGTGTTTAAAGATTCTTTTTAACACTTCCAAATTTTCCATCAGGTATTCCAGAATCATAGATATGTGAGGATCAAAGAGGTCAACTAATCCATTCCCCTGCTTGGTGCAGGATCTTTTATTTGTTTATTTATCAATTTTGTATGCCACCCCTCTCCCAAGATTCGGGGAGGCTCACAATAACAATATGGGTACACATAAATTTTTTTTAATAACAATAACAATATACAAACCAAGGATCCATACATACAACATTCAAACACACAATCAAGGATGGAAGCACATTCCTCGGCCCGGGGGTAGAACACAGTTCATACCCCCCAAGCCTGCCGGCACAAATGGGTCTTCAAAAGCTTCCGGAAAGCTAGGAGGGAGGAGGCAGTACGAACCTCCGAGGGAAGCTGGTTCCAGAGGGCTGGGGCAGCAATGGAGAAGGCCCTTGTCCTAGTACCCGTCAGATGACACAGTCTGATGGACGGGACCCGTAGGAGGCCAGCCCTATGCGCCCTAACTGGTCGCTGGGATGCATGAGGCTGAAGACGGTCCCGCAAGTAACCTGGTCCATTGCCATAAAGGGCTTTATAGGTCATAACCAACACTTTGAATTGTGTTCGGAGACCAATTGGCAGCCAGTGCAGCTCATGAAGGGCTGGAGTGATATGTGCATGTCTTGGAAGACCCAAGACAGCTCGCGCGGCTGCATTCTGGACAACCTGCAGTCTCCGGACATTCTTCAAGGGTTGCCCCATGTAGAGAGCATTACAGTAGTCGAATCTCGAGGTGACAAGTGCATGAGTGACTGTTAGGAGTGACTCCCGATCCAAATAGGGTCGCAACTGGCGCACCAGGCGAACCTGGGCGAATGCTCCCCTCGCAAAAATATTTTTGGGCAAGTGCCTGTCCAGTCTCTCTCTATTCATTCCCCCTCCAATGAAAGGGGCTTTACCACTTCACGAGGCAACCTATCCCACAATTTCTTGGTGTCAGGAAGTTCTGCTTAGTAATCTGCCTGGATCTGCTTCTCTATAGTCTCAAACCATTGGTTATAGACCTATCCTCCAGAACATTCCTCTTTTTATGTGACAACCTTTTAGATATTTGAAGTCTTACCTTCTGTCCCTTTGTCCTCTTCTGTAGGCTTAAAAAAAAAAAAAAAAAGTCCAGTTCTGCAGGAATGGGTTTTCACTTCCTTCACCATCTTGGCTTCCCCTTTTAAACCTGCTCCAGTTTGTCCATGACCCTTTTAGATTGCAGTTCCCAAAACTAGACACATTCCATGTGGAGTCTGTTCAGCATAGACTAGGACAGTTATTTCCTGTTCCTCTGTCACAATAGTCCACTGATTTCCTCCTTCTCATAAGTGTTTTGAATTTGACTTGTGTAACACTCAGAAATATCTTGCATGTTCTGCGTCTGTGAAGTTTATAGTTCCTTTCCCTTCTTTGCTTCTTATATATATTTTATAACGTGCTTCAATTGTGAGATGGGTGGCATATAAATTTAACAAATGTGTACCATTAGCCTCTTCCAATGGCAGATTTGCAATGGGTTTTTCTTTGGTAGCTCACCCGTACTCAAGGAAAGAACATGACAAAATGCTTCACCAGGTGCCACCAACATGTTTTCCTACGAATTGTGGCACACAGCTAAACAAGGGTTGCATAATGAGGTTTGTTTTATTTGCATGGTTTTGCTAAATAATTTCCAATACAGTTTTTAAAACATACAGCTGTGACGGCTTGATTTTAAAAATGAATAGGATGACCCCAAAATTAATATTATTAGTTTTTGTATGTGTGAGTGAATTTTCTACTTAGAATATTTCTGAGATTTCTGGCTGGACAGAAAGATACCCTGCTCTGAAAAGTATAGGAACATTAAGCAGCAGGCATTAAAACAGTATTTTAAAGCAGAGCTCCCCAACCTTTTGGGCACCAGGGACTGGTTCCGTGAAGAAAGGTTTTTCCACGGACCAGGGGGGGCATGGTTTTGTGTGCTGCCTACATCTCATGGATGGGGCTTTGCTTGTTTGTGCGGACTAGTTGCTGGCATGCTGTACTGGTCCATGGACCAGGGGTTGGGGACCCCTGTTTCACAGAAATGAATTTAGCATTCTCAGTAATCAGCTTAAAACAAATTTCCAGTCCTTCAAACTGAACCAAAGGCTTTACGGTATGCATTGTGACGTCTGAACTAGTCCTTACTTTCAGATACATTTGTTTTGGTTTGGAGTGCTAGTACAGTTTCAACAGCGACTCTTCTTCCATTTGGTCCTTTTTTGATAGATGAGCCTTGTACTGTAATGTTCTTGTGTCACAGCCCAATCTTATGCAAATAATGTCTTCACAACTTCTCTTGGTCTTATACCTAGATACATGGAACTATAGCCTAACAGAAGGACACATTAATGTGCCCATCATGTTGAGGAGTGGAATCCTAGCCATCACAAAAGTAATACTGCATAAGAAAAGAGTTCTGAAGTTTCTTAAGTTTGCTCTTTAAAAAAAAAAAGATCTAGACCAGTGGTTCTCAACCTTTTTAATGCCACGACCCCCAAAAGTACGTCGAGGACCCCCCAGCTGGTCGTAAGTCGAGGATCTCAACTGGTTGTAAGTCGAGGACTATTTTCTTACCCGGGAGCGCCACGCATGCATGGTGCCGCCCCCCACGCATGCGTGGTGCCGGCCGAGGCGTAGCTGGCAAGGGGTAGTGACGGCGCAGGGTGACCACCGGCTGGGCCACCAGCTGGCCCAGCCCAAGGGAGGTAAAGCACCCGCAAGGCCCCACGCACACCAGCAACCCTCCCTGCGCCCGCCGGCCTCCCACCTCCCACCCCTGGCCCTCTTTTACTTACATTTTTAGTAGTTGCTCAGCAGTGAGTGGTGGAAACTTCCAGACAGCTCGCCTTCGCTGCAGACAACTTACAGCACCGTTTGCAGACTGGGACTTTTGGCGGGCTCAGCAGGACAGAGACAGCCTGGACAATTCCTATTGGCTTTTGAAAGCCAATAGAATTACTCTATTCAAGAGAGTCTATTCTATTGGCTTTCAAAAGCCAATAGAATAAGAGGGAGTAGCACAGCTAAGGAAAAGGGGGAAAAATGGCGGACTGCGTTGTTTGGCGACCCCCGTGAAATGGTCGTTCGACCCCAAATGGGGTCACGACCCAAAGGTTGAGAACCGCTGATCTAGACTATTTCTGAAAGAACAAGTGCTGCCAAGGATTGGTTCATTGTCTAGGTTTTTTGTTTGTATGATTTTTGTCTGTGTGAATATTTTGAACATTATACTAATTCCTAGATTTACTGCATGAGTCATTAATTGTGCATTATGTATGTAGTTGTTTTTGGTAGACTCTTAATTCATTTAATTAATGTGACAGTCAAAAGCAATTATCATTTTTTATTTCATTCTGCTAACAGCTCCCAAAATTTCAAAGAGAAAATGTAACTTTCAACATAAGGCAAATGTTTATTATTTGTTTTCAAGCTTTTCAAACTCCCGCCTTTGCCAATTCTGTTAATTTCTGTAAACAATATATTCATTTATTGCCCAGAATAAAGTTTAATTGCTTATGCGGTGAAATACAAAGA
Organism: Bothrops alternatus; assembly: GCA_034064705.1. Taxonomy (NCBI): domain Eukaryota; kingdom Metazoa; phylum Chordata; class Lepidosauria; order Squamata; family Viperidae; genus Bothrops; species Bothrops alternatus. The sequence goes on from JARGCV010000023.1 coordinate 6,147,834, forward strand.
GTTTGTTATATCTTTGTTTGAAGTTCCCTTTTTAAATCCATTTTTGAACTGGACTTTGTTTGATTACACACACACACACACACACACACAAACACACATATGTCACAGTTATATATTCAATTCATTTTCATTATACTTTCAGAAAACAACCCTTATCACTAATTCTTGGCCCTGATCCAGACAGTCCAATAAGAGATAAGCCTCAGCTTATGGTTGAACAACCATTTGAAGTTGCGAATGAACTGAAAAAAAGTGATTTATGACCCAGGTCCTGGCATCAGGGCTTTTGCAGCACCGCCGCAGTCATGTGATCACCTTTGCCCATCTGGCCTTCTGCATTCTGTGGCCCTTGTTACCATAGGTGACCTGTGTGGTCTACTTGCTTCCACTGCTGACAAAGCCTGACCAGCCTGGCCTTTCGCAAGGCAGTTGCTGGCTGCACGAGGTTTTCTTCTCAAGGTGGCACATCGTGGTTTCCTTGTGAGACCTGGAGAAGATGACCTCATGGGGCACCTGCCATTCCCCAAATAGTGCATCCTGTTCTTGTGATGCTTTGGAAGACTTCAGAAGCTTTCCAAACGTTTTCTGAAGGATCACGAGAATATGGCGCGCTGTTTGGAGGACAGCACGTTTGATTTGGAGAATAGTGTGCATGGCCTCATGAAGAAGGCCTGGCACGACCAGCACTGCATTACAGAAAGCAGGAGGAAGATGGTAAACGTCAGCCGGGTGTGGTAGACTCTGTGGAGTGCAGGGCTGGGGTTCTGTACTTATGGTACTGGCCATGGTGGCTGGCCATGGTGTGGTGAGGCTATTCAGCAGTGGTGCTGGCTGCACTGTGACTAAAGTAGAGGTGAAGACAATTTGTTTTTACCTATTTCCAAAAAGTTACGATGTCTTCCTTTCTCTTCCTGATGCTTATCCATCTTAATTATTTAATTAATTGATTTACCACCCATTTCCAAAGTTTCTAATGACTGACAATAAAAAAAAGCATTAAAGGAACCATTCCAACAAAAAACCAACTCCTCCCCAATAATGATAAATTCTAATAACCATGAAAAAAAATGAAATCCTATGTGCTCCAATGCATTCTGGCATTCATAATATGCTTTTTTTCGGGCCCAGATTTTGTGGGAGCTTTGAGAATAGTCCTGAGTCCTGAAAAAGACTTTAAGGTTTGAGTAGATTCACAAAGAAGACACTTAGTTTTCCACTCAGGTTTCTATCAGAATCTATTTACTATGAAGAGCTACTTTTATAAGAAAATAGTTATTCAGATTGCTTGTCCTTCTTCTTGTTGTTGTTAATTGCAAAGTCGTGTCCGACCCATCGCGACCCCATGGACAACGTTCCCCCAGGCCTTCCTGTCCTCTACCATCTTTTGGAGTCCATTGAAGCTCATGCCTACTGCTTCAGTGACTCCATCCAGCCACCTCATTCTCTGTCGTCCCCTTCTTCTATTGCCCTCACTCTCTCCCAGCATTAGGCTCTTCTCCAGTGAATCCTTCCTTCTCATTAGGTGGCCAAAGTACTTGAGTTTCAACTTCAGGATCTGGCCTTCTAAAGAGCAGTCATGGTTGATCTCCTCGCTTTTCCTTCTACATATTATCTATTCAGTCTGATAATTGTGCTCTTTAATCACATTTGAAATATTTAAGTGAAAATTCAATTGCTTGAGCAATACATGGGATGCAGGTGTTATAATGCTATTAAATCTGCCTTTGCAAGAAAAATACAACCAAGTAATATTTTCATCCCTATTATATTTTATTACCTATTTTTATTTATAGATTCTAGAACTTAAATCCAGAACAGCCTCGCAGGAAGTAGCTATACAAGAATTCAAAGCCGAAATTGGGGGCTATAAGGAGAATGATGCTCGCCAGTCTTCTCTCCTTTCTTCCATGCAATACAAATTCCAAGAGCTTGAGAAGGAATCAGGCACAATTGCCGTTTCAAAACATCAGGCAGAGCTAAAATCACAGGCTATTCTCCAGGAGAACTTGGAGCTAAAGGAGAAAATCCATGAACAAGAAGAGCAGATCAGGTAAGAACAGCAGGAAACACTACCTTTTAATATAAAATAATTGCCATGGAGCAGTAGAAAACAGTACTTGTTATGATTAAGTGAGGGTGCTGGGCTGAAATAGTTGAACTCGTTTTCATGTATACATATATACATACATACATACATACATACATACATACACACACATACATACATACATATGGACTAAGTTTGAAAGTATTGCGTGTATTTTATATTTGTATTGTATATTTGTAACTCCTCAAGCCTTCAGAATTGCACAAGAGAAATTTTAGCTAAATGAAACAAACTGAAACTTGAGTTTCAACCCAGGTCATTAAAAAAAAAAAAAAGAAAGCCATTTGGATTTGCTTTGTTTCTCTGATGGCAGTGGGAGATATCTCATTACTGAGGAAAGGAAGTATTTTATTGTGATATAAAAGTCTCTTTCAAGGCACCGTATGTTGCGTCATGAGCACCTGTTTAGTATTAGGTACATTTCTGATATAAGGTACGAGATTTAGGTTTGGAGACTTTTATTTAACTTCTTCGAATACTCTCCTCTTGTCCTGTTCTCAGGGCTTCTTAAATGGAAAATTTGAAACTATTTACAGTCATGAGAAACTTAGATGGAGTGGGAAAATAAAAAAGGATTTGGGGAGAGTAGGGAACTCCCATTTCCTTATTGCTGCGTTGAGGTCAGTATGTAACTGACTCCTCCTTGCAGTGATTCGGTCTTTTCTCACACCTCATTAATTTGCATGCTTGAGAATCCCACAGAGGGCATTTTAATTTTTTGGAATGACACCTGCCTCTGCAGCAGACAGTAGGGTCTATCCCACGCTGGGCGAGGAGTTCTTGAAGTCGAAGTCCACATCTTAAAGTTGTCAAGTGTTTGAGAAACAGCGATTGAAATTAGCAATGCAATTGAAATTATCCAAATTATCCTGAATGTCCAAAAGAATGGTGGGTCTCTTTTTCTTCTACATCTAGCAAGTCCAAAAGTCACCTCCTAAGAAATCTAAGGGTGACCAGAAGAATACAAATCTGTAACAAGTCAGGGATCTTCCCGTTCATTATTTTCATGCTCAAGAAGTCTCGTTAACTCTGATTTAAAATTGCATTACAGTTTGGTGGCCATACAAAAGGAAAGAATCAACCTCTAATCAGTCTTTTCTCTGCCATTTTTTTTGTAACTTTGCTACACTGAGTTACAGTCCTTATGTGTGCAAAGCAAGCTTGAGATAGAAAAAATAATAATCCAGATGCTTAACCAAGAGTTAAGGAAGTTCCCTGGGGAGTGAGCTATCCCTTTTCCTGGATGATTTGACAAAAGTGTCGAAACCTAAATGGCCAATACTTGTTCAGATCAAATGAATATATAGGCTGGTTAACATGGCCTACTTCCTGTGTAAGAAAGTGATGGAGCTTTCAAGTTGTATTGGTAGATGTTCTGGAGTTATTCTTGTGTTTCTTGCAGTCATCCCTCCAGAAAGAGGAGGAAGCCCCAAACAGTTTTATCTGGGGCTTTTAAACTTTAGGGATCTTTTGCTTTTTGTAGAAAATTCAAGACTTCAAGGAAAGCCTGTGTGGCATCAACTTCAAACTGGCTTACGTATGGGCAGAAAAATCTACCAGTCTGCAGCCTAAACCAGTGCGCTCACAAAAATTTCTTATGCAAAATCCTTTATGGCTGATTCTTTGCTTGATATTATTTAATTTGGCACAATGGCTATCAACATCTTGACCAGAAGTTGTATTTGGCTGAGGAATTGTGAGATAAACCCATATTTATCTGTCAGATTAGCAAGTTCTTCCTTTATGGAAACTTTCAATGAGTTTTTGAATATAGTGCATATTGAGACAGCAGATTGTTAAGCCATACTCCCATCCAGAATATAGAACACAAGTCCAGATTCTTTCAATCTTTCAACCCCTTATAGGATTAAACCTCTGGATAACAAGGTGAAATTCAAGAATTATAGTCAAAGTCTCTGCTCCTCCCTCCTCTGCTTATGTTTGGAAATGCACTAAGATATACAACTCTGTATGATGCCAAAGCAGTCCATGGAGCAATAGTCAACTTTCTCCTAGACTTTGCACACATTCACCTGCAAATCATTTAAAATAAGTGGGCAGAAGATACAAATTCAAAGGGTCATTCACTGGAATTTGTTCTCCAGCTGCCAGATTTCTCCAATCAAGTTTCTGGAGTAAATCACAGATTTCTGCTACTTGATTTGGCAGATGTTTCAAAAACATGGCTTATTTAGATAAGAATGATTACTGCAGACAAGACCTCAGCCAAGCAAAATACTTGATTGTCTACTGTCAATTTGCCAGTTCCTCTTGTATCTATGAAAGTTGAAATCCCTAGTTCTTCCCCCTCCCCATAAATTAATGGACTCTTGGGACAGTGCTTGGTGGCCTTGAAGTTGCCAGTTGTGTTTATAACTAGTGTAAGAACTCCTGGCTCTTGGCTTTGACACTCCATCATCTTGTCTTCCATTCCTTTCTCCCTGTCTCAAAACATGTCTGGAAATACCTGGTGTCTGTTCCCTCTCCAACTTCAACTAGCCAGAATGGAGTGCTTCCTCTCTCTGCGTCACCATGGCCCAATTGTGAAAATCTCACACGTTCATATTTCTCTATCCACCACTTTTGGATGTTGCTTTCCCTGTCTCCCTCATCTGTTATGTAAAGTTTCTCCTCTCTCTGTCACCCTCGCATCAGAACTGCTAGTAGCTGTAAAAACATTATGGCATGGCCTTTCCAGTTTCTTGGATTTGTGAAAATATTTAGAATGAAACTGCCAGCAGATGTTAGGACATATTGGAGCAGCATTGTTCTTGTGGTGAAGGACAAGCAGGTTGATGGCTACATAATTCTGAATACTTTGTCCATTATGACCCACCTTACCAGAAACTTTGTCTCTCACCCCATCCAGGCTGTTTCAGCTGGGAGACTCTGGAGACAGGAAGATAGATTCCTGGATTCACCAAGCATTTGTACTCAGTAACAAGGCTTGTACTGATGACCTCCCAAATCAACATATCCCTTTCCTTAGAAACAGGAGGGAGAATTGCAACCCAACAGCCAAGCTGTACATTCTTCTTGCTTGAGGGAAGAAATACTGACTCTCTGCTATAATAGCAGGCCAACTGGACTTTTGGCTTATTTAAACTACAGGATTTTTGGTGGTCTCTTGTCTGAGTAGATATCACACCCAGTGTGTTTTCCTAGTCCCTTCTATTGCTCTGCCAAGCATTTACCAACCAAATCAACTGGTCTGTTGTAATTCCTCTTCTTCTCTGAGGCCAATTAATACTATTTAATTTTCTTCCCTAATCTTCCATCAGTCAAGAGTTTAGACATAAAGTTGTCATGGATCTCATTTTGAAGATTGCTTATCTTATTCCATGCTGAAGCTATCTTCTAAACCAGAGAGTGCTTCCTTCTACATCAGCCATGTTTATCAGCCCTGAGGGATGTCCTCCATCTTCCCTTACATAGAGACACCCAGTTTATGGTCCATTTTTGGAGGACTTTCCCCCCCAAATGTTACTTTGGAGCAATGTGGTTTGAATGTGTGTGTGTGTTTGCATGTGTGTGTTTGTGTGTGTACATATTGTTGTGAGTGTCCCTGGACCAGCTTGGGAAGTATCAGAGGATGAGGATCAGCAGCCAGGTTCCTCTGAATGTGTTTCCCTCCCGGCAGCCGAGGATCAGCAGCCAGGCCCCTCTGGGTGGTTGCCCCTCCCGGCAGCTGAGAGAGATAATGAAGAGCTTTGTATGCATTCTGAATCAGATTCTCAAAATGATGAGTCAGATTTAGAACAAGAAGATAAATGGATTAATCCGAGGTTCCGAAGGTTTGATAAGCGAAGGTGTCAGTTAACTGGAAAAAGGAAGTAATTGGGGAAGTGACGTATCGGACACTATATTAGAAGGGGAAAGAATGACTACGCCTTTGTCACGAGCAACGTTGATCAAAGAGTGGGCTGAAAACTTTGGCAGTGCTTTGGAACTCAGTATTCTGGTGTTTTGAAAACCTACCGAAGGATAATGAGCTCTTGGACAATGTGATAAAGAAGAAAAGTAAGTTAATTGGGATGTAGGAGGAGAAGAGCATGTTTATCTAAATGTAAATAGATTTTATTTGGCCGTTCAGGCCAACATAATGCCAGCAGCTTGCTTTGAAACGAATTCTTTTGAAATGTATTAAATAAACCTCTTAAAGACATATTTACGTGGATATTAATGAGTTATGAGAGGCCAGACATAACACATATACACATACATACACATATAACCTGATTGCTACCACAACTTACAACACAAGTAAGCCCAAAATTTCTGTTGTTAACTGAAGCAGTTACTAAATGAGTTTTGCCCTATTTTACAACCTTTCTTGCAACAGGAGCCAAGAGAATTCCTGCTGTTGTCAAGTTAGTAACACGTTTGTTAAGTGAATCTGGCTTCCCCGCTGACTTTGCTTGTCCGAAAGTCGCAGAAAATGACCACATGACCCTGGGACACTGGCATAAATATGAGTCAGTTGTCAAGCATCTAAATTTTGATTATGTGACCATGTGAAATTCGATAAAATAAATAAATAAATAAATGATCGTAAATGTGAAAATCCATCATAAGTCACCTTTTTCAGTACTGTTGTAACTTTGAACAGTCACTAAACAAACAATTGTAAGTCGAGGACTATCTGTAGTCTGAGCATCAATAATGTAAATTGCCTGGCAGAAGCTACAATGTTGAAGTGTGCAAGGGAAAAGATGTATTTTTTTATCCATATGAAAAGCAATATACATAACTTCCTTAGATGGAACCTCAGCTGGGCTCTTTTGACACTTAGGAGGAACTTTTTAAATCTATGACTAATGATCTCATAAACCATTAAGATTAAAGACGGCTTTACAGCTTGTTGAAATTTCTCTTAGATAAGTTGCATAGTTGGAACCACTTTCTGCTAATTTCCACTTGTGTATTTTTCATAATGAAGAAGTGGCTCTTAGGCCAATTTTCTCCTTCATTCCAGTGTTGCTGCTTCGAACTCAAGAAATTTCTCTACTTCAGTCTGCTTTTATCAGTCTGACCTTCAGAAGCACACCCGGTATAAGTGGGTTTTTGATAGCAGGCTTTGCTCTTATTTGGACAGGACATTTTCAATTGCAGAAATCTTTGCTTGGTAAAGCTATCGAGTGAAATGGGGGGGGAGAGGAAGGCATATTTTTCCATGGACGGGAAGAATGCATAGAGAAAGCATACAAGACTCTAGGGAACAATTTCTTCTTAGAGGAACAGTTACTGTATGCAGCACTTTTATGTTTATTAACTTGTTTTAATGGTGGGCAGGCTTGATCATCAGCTTTCTTTGAGCTCTATAATACCAGTTGGTATAATTTTATTTTGTTTGCATTTGGGAGAAGATTCTGCAGATGTTAACTGAAATAGTATTGTAGATTCTAGGCCAGTGATGGCGAACCTTTTGGAGGCTGAGTGCCCAAAAACCACCTCACCCCTGCCCCATTCCCGTGTCTCCTGCCCGCAGGGCCACCCACCACCTCCAGGCGGCCCAGCAGCATCATGCGGCCACGCCCTCTGTTCACGCCCCGCAGCATCATCTGCACACGATGGAGCATGAGGGCGCAGTCTTTGCCCGACTGCCATGTTCTTGGCTGAGCTGCTTTGCACAGGCTACGCCCAGAGTGACTTTCCTTTGTGGGGGCTGGTGAGGAGGGGGCCACGGGGGGGGCTGGGGCGATGGCATGCGTGCCCACAGAGAGGGCTCTGAGTGCCGCCTCTGGCACCCATGCCATAGGTTTGCCACCACTGTTCTAGGCTCTCACTCATGATACCTTACTGTTTTTCAATCCTATTTATTGATGGTATGTATAACAATCCTGACAGTACAATTAATTAATTAATAATAAATACTATATGAATGAAACTTATCATGTTCTAAGTTACATATAATTTATTATATGGATACACATCATATATTTTATATCAACATTTATAAAAGGATGCTTTTCTGTATATGTACAGCATTTTTCCCACTTTTATTATGATTTTTGTTTAGGAAGAAAATTCATTACTGTTTATTGGTGTTCTCTGAGTCCCATGGAATATATTTCCTAATTTGAAAATAGTGTTTTCCTGTAAATAGATTCATTTTGATTAGGACCCCTTTCAGGGAGAGACTGTTCCCTCCCAGACCAGGAACAGAAGAGGAAGATCAGCCTTGAACAGCACACAAGTTTTTTTAGAATTCTTCTTCTTGTGCCATATCCGTTATCAGACGTTGGCGATCATGTTGGCGATCCTGTTTTTATCAGCAGCCGCATGAAAAAGTGCTACTGAGTTTTGTCCAAACCAGTCCCTTAGATTTTGAAGCCACGATGTTCTTCTTCTGCCTGGACCTTGTTTGCTTTCAATTTTTCCCTGGAGGATTAAATGGAGTATGCCATATTTTTCTGGGTGTTGCATCACATGTCCGAAATATTCTAATTTTCATTTTTTAATTGTTTTGATGATTTCCATTGGCTTTCCCAGGCGGCTTATCACCTCTTCATTTCTGATCTTGTCAACCCAGCTTATACATAACAGCCGCCTGTAAATCTACATTTCAAATGCTCTCTCCCTCTCCCTCTCTCTCCCTCTCTCTCCCTCCCTCTCCCTCTCTCTCTCCCCTCCCTCCCTCCCCTTCCGTCCCTCCCTCCCCCCCTCTCTCTCTGTATGAATTTGATCTTGACTCCTGACAACTGCCTAAACTAGTCCCTGTAGTTTTCTTGGAAACTCACAGTCTCTTGGTTTCTAGTCTGATGCTTTAACTACTACTATCTATTCTCTTACATATTCACAGTTGAGGATATGATTAATTAAATCCACAGCAATATGTGGTAGATATATGCTTAGCTAAGTTAATGAAATTATGTATTCTTGGTCTGACATAATGATATTGTGTTAATCGCAGTTAATATAAACCACGATAACATATTTTTCTTAACGTATAAAATTATTTCTGCTTTGTTTTGAATCCTAATTAGAAAATATTTGAATAAATCTGAAGAAAGCAAATCCTATGCATCTAAGATCAGCAGAGAACAAAATGAATTCATTGCACAACTTTGTCATCTTCTGGAGGTGGACATAAGAGGAAACGAAGAATCACCAGAACGTCTGCTCTCCAAGGTTTTCTTCTAAAAATTATATAATAATAAAATGTGCCTCTTCAAATTAAGCTGCAGAAATAGTAGCAAAGCATCTAAAGACATCTATTATACGAGTGGAGTCTTGTGAATTAAATAGGATGTCAGATCTTCCTTCTGGGACTTTTTATTAAATCTATTTCCACTCTGGGCTGTACTGTAGCCTCTCATGTGGGCCCTTACTATAAAAATGTTATAAATGTTGTTTTAATAAAACGCAGTATTAACCTGAAAACATCATGGGGCCAGCAGAAAGATAATAAAAAGCTAGGAAGGATAAAAATGAAATCTTCAGGGGCAGCTTAAAGCTGCCAGAGAGAAGGTGTTATTAGGGAAGAGAGTTTTATAGTCCTAGCAGTGTTGATGTGCATTCTTCCAGTCCTCAGGTGAGCAGAATAATATATCCGAATAATTTGCATTCTCCTATACTGAGCTCTAATTTACCCCAGTAATAAAACTTGTGAATGATCTTGTCCTTATACTTTATGAGCAGCAATCAAGAGATTCCCTTGGCTTCGTGTCTCCTTCCATCTGTGTCAGCGGCCAGCAGGAAAAAGCTTCACACTGTTTGCTCTCCTGTAAGCATGGTGGAGTGGGCTTAGGTAAATGGAAGCACTGGGGAAGTGCTGGGGATGAGGCAAAGTCAGCATCATGAGGACAGGTCCTATGGAAATAATTATGGGACATATTTGTGCTGCAGTTAATGTAAAGTGAGGCTAAGCCATAAAGGGCCTACCTCTGGTACTGAACAAGTCCCATCTCAGGTATAATTCAGATGAATATGGCATAATTTAATCCAAGATTATTTCAGGGGCATAATCTGCCTGCCACTATCCCCAAATAATAAGTGTAGAGATCACATACTGAGTTTTGATGTTATATTGCTTGTCTGTCTGCTGCTTTCTTGGTAAGGTAGTAGAACTGTATTTAAAAATAAATTTTCATGAACAGATAGTACAGCTTACAAATCTTTTTCTTTCAAGAGTTACACCAATCTAACCCTTCATATGCAATTGTAGACATATTGTCAGAGTAGTCCTCTCCTCTCCTCTCCTCTCCCCTCTCGCTAGCTGTCAATTGCCTGTTCTCTTAGCAACCTTTCTTTCTGGAAGTGATTTGTAAGCCCTCATTCTGAATCCAAAGGAACAATACAGGTAGTCCTCGACTTACAGCTATTTATTTAGTGATTGTTCAAAGTTACAATAGCACTGAAAAAAGTGACTTATGAAGGTTTTTCACACTTACAACCGTGCAGCATCCCCAAGGTCACGTGACAAAATTTAAGCGCTTGGCAACTGGCATGCATTTTATGACAGTTGCAGCACCCCAGGGTCATGTGATCATCTTTTGTGATCTTCTGACAAGCAAAGTCCAGGAGGAAGCCAGGTTCACTTAACACCTGTGTTACTAACTTAACAGCCACACTGATTCACTTAACAAATGAGCCAAGACAAGTGGCAAAATGGGGCAAAATTCATTTAACTCTCTTGCTTAGCAGCAGAAGTTTTGGGATCAATTGTGGTCGTAAGTCAAGGACCACCTGTAAAATACCTTTCCTGATGGAGCCATTCTTACTATCTGGGCAGGTGTGTATATGACCAGGGAATAAAAACACATTCTCACCCGATTCAGGACCTTAAATGCTAGAACCTGCACTTTGAATTAGCCTTGTAAATAATGCAAAATTGGTATTATATGATCAGCCCAGATAGTTCCCATATATATTCTGAGTTATGTACCAGTCTACAGCTTTAATTTGTTTTCAGCTCTTCAAAATAAACAGTAATCTGGTCTGGATGTAGCCAATTTATGTTAATTGCAGCCAGCTTTTTTTCCCCTTTAAATAAGGCTGCAGCTCATAAATTCAACCAAGCAAGTTGGTTGGGAGCTCAAAATTTCAATATGAGCAGAAGTATCTTCAGCCTGTTTCCCTTTTGTGCCAGATCTCGGTTGCAAAAAGTCAAATAACTATGTGATGGCAGCAGAGAAATATGGAACACTGAACTGTTTGCTGCTATCTATGCTGTGGTCTGGAGTTTTGCAGCCAAGATCTGGTAGCTCTAGTTCAGTGTTTCTCAACCTTGACAATTTTAAGGCATGTGGACTTCAACTCCCAGAATTCCACAGCCAGCAATGCTGGCTGTGGAATTCTGGGAGTTGAAATCCACATGCTTTAAAATTGTCAAGGTTGAGAAACACTGCCTAGTTTGCTTCATCTTTGGGGACAATCTCTTTTGAAATTGACTGTAGACGTCCACCCAGATTAGAATTTCTATGGGCCCATAGAATGTTTTGTCTTAACTTTTTGGGAAATTTTTTTGGAAGTCTACTGAACATATCTTTATTTTTATCCAGTTGTTGACAATGCATCAGAGAGAGGGAGTGTTAAATCACAGAAAGCTGTTTATTGTTTCTTGACGTCCCAAATCAGTCTCTTCAGGATTGATGAAACCAGAAACTAGGAACAGCAGGGGACAGTCTAAAAGCAAACTGCCTAGAGTTGCCCCAAACGGCAAGATGGATGATATATACATTTAATAATAACAAAATAAATCAAATAAATAAAAGCAACCATTCACCACTATTGCACACCTTCTCTTTAACATATTTAATAATAGTTACTCTTCCACCTGGGCATTCAGTAAAGCTTTTAACACATCAGTAAGATTTTATAGTTTGTGAACAAATCTAAGACAACCAGAAAAAAAACACACAGCTCATACATTGTGATCATAGGAAATATTAAGTGGGCAGAAGGCATCATGTTAAGACTCTCATTTTCAATGGATTACATTCAATATAACAGCTGTAAGAAAATCAGATAAAGCACAAATTAAAATATTATGTTAAAATACTAATACTTTAGCCAGTAGTAGCATTACTATTATAATTATCATAAATCAACCATTACAAGTGGTGAGTCTGGGAAAAAAAACCTAGTTAGCAGAGAGCTTTGGTTTCAAAGATGTACTAAAAAAAAAGAAGGATGTAATTATGGCAATAAGACAAGAAATGAAGTCAATAACTGGGTCCCTGCATAATGCCATAAAGTCTTAATGTGGCTTTGTGGCTTAGCATGCTGTAAAAACCAGCCATTGTGGTTTGTAAACCAGAGTTTGTAGCTTAACACAATGGGTGACCCTAGTCAATTGTGGCTGATACAACAGATCAATATTTTCTGAGTCCTGCCTTAGCCTGCTGAGGTGTCCCATGGCATGTTCAGTGTAGCTTAATGCCTACTTTTCATTTCATTTCATTTCATTTATTTCGACTTATATGCCGCCCTTCTCCCCAGACTCAGGGCGGCTCACAACAGAAATACAAGTACAGAAATATATAGGTCACTTAAAATAATGATACAATATAAAACTGTGAAACTACAAAAACTATACTCACTCATACAACATACACTCCCAATCAAAGGCCCAGGGGCAGAGCACAGCTCACACGCCCCAAGCCTGTCTGCAAAGATGTGTTTTTAAAAGTTTATGGAAAGCTAGGAGGGAAGGAGCAGTACGAACCTCTGAGGGAAGTTGATTCCAGAGGGCTGGGGCAGCAACAGAGAAGGCCCTAACCCTAGGTCCCGTCAGACGGCACTGTCTAGCAGACGGGACCCGTAGGAGGCCAACCCTATGTGCCCTAACCGGTCGCTGGGATTCATGAGGCAGAAGACGGTCCCGCAAGTATTTGATCTAGACCAGGGGCTCTTTTATGCTGGCTCAGGAATTCTGGGAGTTGAAATCCATGAGTAATTAAAGAGCCAAGGTTGCCTACCCCTGATCTAGACTGCAAGGGATGACAAAAGGAATGATTCAGACTCTAGTTTTACTGTTCTACCAGACAAAATCTAGATTACCTTTTGAGTCCGAGCTATAACTATGCAGTTGTCTAGCCTAAAATGTATCTTAATAGATAACATTTTATTTTACTCTTGAGTCCCCTCTCAAGAGGATACTTAGAAAACTGTCTTCTTCATATGAGGAGGAAGAGATGAGTTTTGTTACTTCTTGCACGAAGACCACTTGGTTCCTGTGGTCTTCATGAAAGAGGGATGAAGCCTGTTGCTCTCACTTACTGGTACACACTTCTCAGACACCGGTTGCCAGAAAAGTTGTCGTTCACCTGTGGGTGCAAGCTATTGGTTTCTAATCTCTGATTTGTTATTTTAAACCATTTTCTCCACGTTTTAATTACAAGCGGTAGAAAATTCTAACCAGATCTGCATTAGAACCACTTTGGTATCTTAGGCATTGTAAGTTTTCCCCCAAAAGCAGTTTCTTTTCCTTGGTGGGAAGATAATGAATGGACTGTGGTATCTGTTGCATTATCAGGCAATCAAACGGTATATACTGTGGTGTAGGGCTGTAACAGTAGAAGTAAGATTCCCAGGTGGTTTATTCTTTGTGTTCTTAGGGTGCACACAAAGTACTGTCTTCTCATCTTGCTTTGCTTTACTTTATTTTGGATCTGGTAATTATATGAGCAGCTGTTCAAGGAATATAGGCTTCCCAATAAAGATTGTGGGTTAGTCCCAGCTGTGCGCTTGTGTCCATATGCACTGAGAAATAGCCTGTGGTGGAGGGGGATCTGTGATTTCCTGCTTGTAGGTCTCACTTCCTCCTCTGGAAGCCAGAGAAGAATGTTTCTTATCATTAAAACCAGTCCCACTGGTGAGTGTGATATCATACCTATAATGGAAGTTGCACAACTGGAGCATGGAAAATGAAAAATGCAAAAATGGTCATAAAAACAATCTGGACGAAATGGAATATTGGGGGAGAAATAATGTTGGGAGTTGGAGACTGGAAAATGTGGTGTAAAAATGAACTAAATTTGCAACAGCAACATAAATGCAAGTGAAGATGATTCGCCAGGTCCTAATAGCAAGCAAAGCATCTATTTTATAAACTAATAGGGAGACTCCTGCATCTCTATACAAGGAAGTCTAGATTAAATTCTACCATCAAGATGAAAGTATTAACATGTGGCCACAGAGGACAGTGCAAACATTAAAATGCTCAATTTCAAATCTCCCTTTTAATGGTACAACTGAAATACTACGAAACAAAACTATTTAACTGATGATTTAGTGACACTGAAAACAACATTAAATTACCTGTTTGAACACCATATCTCACTTTGGTGCTTCCAGATCCGCGGAATGCGTAAGGAAAACGACACGCTAAAAGAACAAATAGATACCTTCAGAGAGACTGTAACAATTCATGAGATGGAACTGAAAGCCAATAGAGAAACCATCATGAGGCTTGTCTCAGAAGTGAACAAGGAGCAAAAAAAAGCAGCAGCTTGCTCTCAAGACATGGAAAAGCTAAGTGATGTATGTCTTTTAGTGCATCTTTGTGACCTTGGGGCTTTCTTTATATGTGAGGTGTTGTTTAATTGTTTGTGCACTCAGTCTGCATAACAGTGGGTGTGAATTCCCTGTAAAGTCTATTCCAAAATGTTTTCTGAGGTCTTGCCTAGATAGGAGTACTAGCGATCTGGGATCAGAACTATCTTTTTTTTTTCATTTTCACAATTATTGAACTGTACAGGAGCCTCTTATTCAAATTGGGACTACAGCTTTGGTGATGTGGATCAACTTTCTCCATTTTTTTTCTTTTCTTTGCGTCATCCATCAGATAGCTGCTTTTCAGTATTGGGGGACGGTTACCAGTAGAAAGGTTTTAAGCCAAAGTTAGACAAATTGATGCCCTCCTGACAGTTTACATTTTAGCTCCCTTCAGATCCTACCATCCAATCCCTTGTGCTCGGAGACAAGGAATTGAGGGAGCTGAGGTCTAACTGGGTATCTAATTTGGCATTCACACAAAAAGTTTTTCCCAAATTTTCTGAAATGTTTATCCTATGCTGTCAATTCTTTCTGAAGTTGAGTTTGTAAAGTTACAAATCCAAACTGTTCAGTAAAAGCAATGGAAATTGGAGGCAACTTTGACCTCAAAGTAATATAAATAAAAAAAATCACATATAATAGGTTCATTCATATGTGCAAAACACTCAGTGTTTCATTAAAGATGTATCCTCATAATAAAACCTCCATCTCACGGGGGTTTTATGCTGAAGAAGGCTACTGTTGGACTAAGGATGTTTTAGTATAATACTTTCCACCTTGAGCCAACAGAAGACCCAGCAAGCAGACATATAAGTCCCATGGAGGAGCCTTCAGAAGATGGCAATCTGTTGCACTCCAGGTGGCTAACTGCATGGTTTCCTCCTCTTATCCAACCACTGCCCTGAAACCTTTCTGTGTTGTAATGTGTGTAAGCAGCAACACCACCCAGCCCCATTGTCAGGCACTGTAAATGTAGGCTGTGAAGGCAGCACTCAAGGATGGGAGTTTGTGCCTCCATGGCCATTCTTGCTAAGATTGGCAGAGGGACTAGGTATTTCATGGACATTGCCTGACCATCCTGATTTTTGTTGTTTGGATATGGGAATATTGACCTTATGAAAAACTTAGCCAGGGGTCTTCCAGGAGGTTGATATTCTCATTGCGACTGAAAACTGGTGGCTGCACTGGATTGCAAGGTAGCCTCTGATTCTTGTCATGCACAAGGGATGACATTTCCCCGAAGGACTTTTTTCCCCCAAAGGTTGGAGTCACATACTGTACCAGTTTTTAAAAGGTTGTGTCCATAGCAAAGTCAAGGCATCAATCAAAGGATTGTTTTTTTTAAATAACAAAGTTTATTAATTTTTCAAATTTTAACAACCAAGTAATTAGGAAGCAGCGTGGTGATAGGGTAATCAATAATCCAATAACAAAGTAATACATAGATATCTCAGTTTACATCAATAAAGATTCCCTCTCTATTTTCCTTAAATATTATATCATATTCATATTAGTACATTTCTAACTAAAATTCAATCAATCTATACATTTATCAATAACATTTTATTTATACATATCCAAATTCTGTTTTTAGGTTTTATTTAATTCCAATTATCTTATTCCAATTTAGTCTTTTATAACCAATATTTATAATTTGGATAGGTTTAGTTTCCTTCATTTCATTATAAACTAATTCTCATGATTAAAATACAACTATTATTCCAAAATTTAAATTTTTTCTTTATTCACCAATATATTCTATTTCTCATCCTAATAACTCCTCATATACTAATAACATATCTCTCATTATCACAAATCCATTTCCCTATAACCATTAAGACTATAATCTATCAGGTTATTTTAATTTCCCTTATTAATCTAAATCCTAAATATTAAATCAGTCGATATCTCTAAGATCAGTCAAAATCTCTACAACGAAGCTGCTTAGCCCTCCAATGAATTTTTAAATCCCATTTTTAAATCTAACTGTGGCTTTCTTTTTATGCCAGGCAGGCTTCCATACCAGTGCCCTTAAATCCTCCAATGTGTCTCCCTTCATTCTCATGCATGTTGCTTGAATCAAGGGAGAGCATCCAATTATCAGTTTTTCAACGGAACTGGCCCTTTTGTAGTTATTAGATAATAGTTCAAATCTCGATATTTGGTTTGAAATGCTTGTCATCAATTCAGTCTGGTCTTCTTTTTTCTGGGTAAGCAAAGAGCCATATCCAATGTTGTTGTTTGGTCATCCAAGTTGTCTAAGTTCCCAATCTGGTATGTCTGTAGATCAGATCCTGTTGCTTTTGGAGTTACAGGTATTTTAGTTGACATCAGTATCTGTTTATCAAAGTTTTCAATAAGTTGTACATGCTGTTGAGTAGGGTCCTCTTTGATGTTAAATTGTGCCTCTTCTATTGTTTTTTGGCTTATAAGTTGAACAGTTGGGGTCTGGAGTTCAGTCTGTAGTTTTGTGAAAATATCTTTGGCTTTCACTTGAGATTTTATTAGCTCAGTGGCTTCAAGGATTTTTTGAAGTATAAGTTTGTAATTAAGCTGTGAGTGGATTCCCTCCGTTTCCATGGTGATTAGCGATAGTCTTTTAGTGGAGGATATGTTTAGTAAAGATCAGCCAATGTCCACCTCCACACTTTTAAAATTGTTTTCATCACCCAGCTGTTTCCCAATCTTATCTTTTTTTGCTAGTATGAAGGCTAAATCAAAAGAGTCAACAAGCCTCACAATTGAAAAAAAAAGAAAAAAGATTCCATTTGCTGTCAGTTTTCGCCACAAGATGTCCCCCTTTGACCACAAAATCTTTTCCCAGACGCCAATTAGCTGAAAAAAGAGGATATTTTCCAAAGTTAATGATTAGAGAAATAATAAGTCTCAGTAGTTGGATCTTTTAAAGTCCTGAAGGTATCCAAAAGTCAAAATTCCAATTATTTAGTTATTAAAATTATTTATTCTTTTCTTTCTTTCAGCGTTTAAATTCCCAAGTATAGAAACGCTGCTGCGTTGACAACGGGGAAGAGGTTTAAAAAGGTTTTCACAGGAAGGTAATTAGGGTAACAAAGAGGAAAGGAAGGGTCTCACCCAAATCTTCCATGATGCTTCGCTGTGCTTAGATGTAAGTTTGACTTTCGGCTGGTGCGACTAAGTGAGCAGTCATGTTAATGGCCGCTCTTTTCTTCCTCGGTCCTGAGGAGTTGCTGCAGATCAAACGAAGAGGCTGCCGCCCCTCCACGATCTGGAGAAGTCCTCCCCAATGGTGGTTGCCCCTCCAGGGCGACTTTCGACCCTTTCCAGGGTCTGCCAAAGAAGGAAAACCGGACGGCAGGGATAGCGATCTCATCAGGCATCCACCAGTGCCTCAAACCGGAACCGGAAGTCAATCAAAGGATTGTTAATGAAACCTTGATACTTTTATCTTTGGTTAAGACGGAGCTTCTGTAGGAGCTGAACATTCCAATGAATTTAGATTTTGCCAAAGCCTTTAAAATTTCATCTGAACTCAACGGAATACAGAAACATGTAAAGTATTGGAAATTAAACCTAAAGAACTCAAAGATATCTTTCTTTTTGGGGAGACAATATTGCTAATTATTTCATTTATGAAATCGCCTTCCTGATAGTTGGATTTGGATTGATGCTGTTGTGTAGATAGAGCAGAGGTAGAAAAGGCTTTCTCTTCTTCAATTTTGCTTTTCAGCACAAGTCCTGAAAAGTGATCAGGATAGTTGATACCCCTGTTTACAGGAATTGTCGAGCACTTAAGAATTCTTTTAAAGTGTGGCCTTTTGGACTATATGTTTTGTACATATACAGCATCTGACAAGTGTGTCTGGGCGCCAGATGGATAAAACCACAATGGAAAAGACGTGAACATTTTGTTTTATTTTGGTTTTGCCATTAACCTTTTATGAGGCATTGCAAACTTAAACAGATGTTAATATACAATGTGTGAGTTTCTCCTCACACAACTGTCATTTGCTTATTGATGAACTGTACTTTCTGTTATGTTATAAGATAAAAATGTATGTTTTTGTGGACAGAAATGATATGATTTGGTAAATTGTATTAGATTATATTATATTATAGTGTATATCGGAGGTGGTGACCCTTCGAGAGCTGTATGCAATGAAATTTCATTTTGATGTATGCTGATTGGTGTACTTTTAAAGTGACAATAAAGTTATTATTATTATATTATTATTAGTTGGGCTGGGGTGATAACTGAGCCTTTTCTATTGTGTTGGGGAATATTTATTTCCAGTGTTAGCTATCAATATACAGTTATGATTTGTTATACTGATTTTACATTTTTTGATTTTTGATTTTTTTGGTTATTATTAATATATACCACCTAGATGCATAAATTAAGAGTTTGGAATTCTTATATATTATATAAACAGAGAACATTTTTTTTCTAAAGGATTGCTTTAAAAAAGACACTTTTATGTTTTTATTATGTAATAATAGTAAAGTTGGAAGGGACCTTGGAGGTCATCTAGTCCAACCCCCTGCTCAGGCAGGAAACCCTATACCATTTCAGACTAATGGCTGTCCAGTCTCTTCTTAAAAACTTCCAGTGTTGGAGCATTTACTGCTTCTGGAGGCAGGTTGTTCCACTGATTAATTGCTCTCACTGTCAGGAAGTTTCTCCTTAGTTCTAGCTTGCTTCTCTCCTTGATTAGTTTCCACCTGTTGCTTCTTGTCCTGCCTTCAGGTGCTTTGGAGAATAGCTTGACTCCCTCTTCTTTGTGGCAGCCCCTGAGATATTGGAACACTACTATCATGTCCCTCCCCCCGTCCTTCTCTTCGTTAAACTAGACGTACCCAATTCCAGCAACCGTTCCTTATATGTTTTAGCCTCCAGTCCCCTAATCATCTTTGTTGCTCTTCTCTGTACTCTTTCTAGAGTCTCAACATCTTTTTTACATCGTGGTGACCAAAACTGGATGCAGTATTGCAAGTGTGGCCTTACCAAGGCATTGTAAAGTGGTATTAACACTTCACATGATCTTGATTCTATCCCTCTGTTAATGCAGCCTAGCACTGTGTAAGCCTTTTTGGCAGCTGCAGCACACTGCTGGCTCATATTTAGGTGATTGTCTACTAGGACTCCGAGGTCCCTCTCACAGTCACTACTATTGAGCAAGATGCCACCTATGCTGTACTTGTGCATTTGTTTTTTCTTGCCTAAATGTAGAACCTTTCTTTTTTCACCATTGTATTTCATTTTGTTAGATAGTAGCCAGTGTTCAAGTCTGTCCAGATCCTTCTGTATCTTAAGCCTGTCTTCTGGAGTGTTGGCTATTCCTGCCAGCTTGGTGTTGTCTGCAAATTTGATGAGTTCCCCATCTATCCGTTCGTCCAAATCATTGATGAAGATGTTGAAGAGCATTGGGCCCAGAACAGAGCCCTGGGGCACCCCACTACACACTTCCCTCCATGTAGATGCAGTTCCATTGAGGACCACTTGCTGAGTACGGCCGGTCAGGCAGCTACGGACCCATCTGGTGGTGATTCTGTCTACCCCACATTTTTCTATCTTATCAAGTAGTAGGTTGTGATCTACTTTATCAAATGCCTTACTGAAGTCCAAGTAAATTATGACCACAGCATTCCTCTGATCCACTAATTTTGTCACTTGGTCAAAGAATGTCTGGCATGATCTATTTTTGACAAACCCATGTTGGCTTTTAGTAATGATTTGATTTGCCTGTAGGTGTTCGCTGATTCGTTGTTTGATTATCTTTTCCAGGATCTTCCCAGGTATTGAGGTCAGGCTGATAGGTCTGTAATTTCCTGGATTCATTTTTTCCCTTTTTTGAGGATGGGAACTACATCAGCTCTTTTCCCGTCCTCTGGTAGTTCCCCTGTGCTCCAGGATCTTTGAAAAATATAGTTCCGTGGTTCTGAGATCACATCTGCCAGTTCCTTGAGAACCTTGGGGTATAATCCATCTGGTCCTGACGATTTGAACTCATCTAGGCTGGACAGGTGTTCACTTACCATTTTCTTGCCTATCATAACTTGTGTTTCTATTCTGCTTTTTATGGCACTATTTTTGATAGGTTGGTCTGTTTTTTCCTTTTGTGTAAAGACATGCAAAAAACGAGTTAAATAGTTCTGCTTTCTCCTTATTGCTTGTCACCTTCCTGCCACTTTCACCCACTAATGGACCAATCATTTCCTTCACTTTTTCTTGTTTTTTACATGTTGAAAGAAGCTTTTTTTTGTTATTTTTGACTTTGGTCGCAAGCCTTAGTTCATTTTGAGCCTTGGCTTTCCTCACTTCATCTTTGCAGGCTCGGGCTATTTGCTGATATTCTGACTTAGTTATGTGCCCCTCTTTCCACTTTCTATACTTGTCCTTTTTATCTTTCAATTTGTCAGAGAGTTCTTTATGCAGCCATGCTGGTTTCTTTTGAGAGCTGTTGTTTTTCCTCTTTGTTGGTATTGTGCTAGACTGTGCTTTTATTATCTTATTTTTCAAAATTTCCCAAGCTTCTTGAGTTGTTTTCCCCTCGAGGATTCTCATCCATGGAATCCTTCCCAAGCCTTCTCTTATTGAAATTAGCTCTCTTGAAATCCAAGACTCTAGTTTGACTATCTTCTATTGCTTGTGCTTCCATAATGTTGAATTCTAATGTTGCATGATCACTTCCTCCCAGGGTTCCTATGGCTTCAACACCTTCTATCATTTCATCTCTGTTAGTGAGAATTAGATCCAAAATGGCTCATCCCCTAGTTCCCTTCTTTACTTTTTGGGAGACTAAGTTGTCTGCTAGGTTTGCCAGGAACCTGTTTGATCTTCCACTTGGTGCAAAGTTTGTCTCCCAGTTGATGTCAGGATAGTTAAAGTCCCCCATTACTATTGTGATGTGCTTCCTACATACCTTAGTTAGCTGACTAGCAAAAAGTTCATCTATTTCCTCTGTTTGGTTGGGTGGTCTGTAGTATACACCTATGGCAATGTCATTTCCCCCCCCCTTTTATATTGACCCAAATGCATTCAAGACAGTTTTTATCATTGTTGTGCTCTCAAAATGCAGACTGGTGTCACAACTACATCTTATAATAACAAAGTTAGTCTGTGGTAGAAGGCTATCCTTTTTAAGCAAGTAACACACTTTGTACATAATTAACATTGTACATGTAATAGATCTGGTAGCTGGAAGAATTCTGTCCATATCTGAAACTTATAGACACTTGAAAACATCTAATAATGAGACACAGGGTTGCAAGTGACATTTCTATTGGCTTTTTATTAATTTAAGCATCCAAGTCAGAAAAAAAGTGAGACTTTATTCACAAAGTGATTTGCAAAGTAGCACAGTGAGTGTTTCAATAGTCCTCCAATCAGTTCAGTAAGGAAGATACAATAGTGCTCAGATTTATGGGCCAATCAACTCCACTTTTTTACAAAGATGCTCAGGATTTCTTCATCTACAAAATGGATAGAATTCGAATTCGAATTCTTATATTATTTTGGTGCTTTAGAACTCTTAATCAAGACTTTCCATTTTTTAATCAGATCTTCTGTTTAACTCCCCTGTTGGTTTGATGCATTAGTTTGCTGCTTTTTTTTTCCTTGCAAAGTTTTAAAATGTTTGAAAAAACATTTATCTGTGCAATAAACATAAAACTCCTTCAGCTTCATATGGTATTTCTTTCAATCTTATCACGTTGCTCCTTAATTAATTTCCCCTTTGTAAGTTCTTCAAATTACAATGCCAAGAACTATGTTGTAATGCTTTATCAAAGAAGAAAACCAGCATATTCTGGAATGTTTAGTTCATTGTCATTAAATCCATGCTGGCTGTTTGTAATCATTCTGTTTGCCTTAAGTATTTCAAATTAAAAAACATGCCAACCAGCTCCCTCAATGCATTTTAATTCTAAAAATTTTTTTTTCAGATGATCAATTTCTTTAACATATATGGCCAATCAAGAAGCTCCCCCCCCACAAAAGATTGTGAGAAGAGCCTAACTATGGAATTTAGCTGCTTCTCTTTTGCCCATTTATTTGGAGCAAGACCCTTTTGTGCTTATCTACCATACTGTTTTTATGGAATTTGCTGTTTCTAAAAATAAAAGCAGCCTAGCTACATACAGAAAGATCCTGTTCTTTTTATATTTTTCATATATTTTCTTTCCAGTTCAGTCTGTCCAGCTCATTTATGAGATTTATTTTATTTTTATTCTATTTTGTTTAAAGTAATGTTAAATTTTAGCAACTATGCATGGACTGGTAACCACTTTTCTAGATTGGATGTAGGAATATCTAGGTTCATAGAGATACAGAGTGAGAGAGCATGCAAAAAGAACTTCTGGAAATCTGGATAAGAATGTACAAGTTTAACATTGCCTGGATTTATTCAGAAAAAACACACATACCGCAAAGTCTTCAGTAAAGGAAGGAGGCCAAATACAACTTCCTCACACAGGAACTATCCTCCTTCCTTTACTGAAGACTTTATGGTATGTGTGTTTTTTCTGAATAAATCCAGGCAATATCTAGGTCCATGCCCTACTGAAGAAGAAGGAGAAGCAGAACCTTGGGGCAGAGTTAAAAGAGGAAGCAACCTAGAATTCCTATTTAGCCACAAGCAGATTAAATCCACCTCATCCTTGAATTCTGTTGACCCTTACCTAATTTCCAAGCATGTGCTAACCATTCGTTGAAAAGATTCCTGTGCATAGGCATGAGTAGCAATGAATCTATTTAGTTCAACCTTCACATGTGAACCAGCTCTTTCGTGCCTGACCCCCATCTACCTCATGCAGCGTTGCTGTTGTGGGAATAAAATGAGTGTCGTTTCCCATGGAAGTTGCTTTAAACACTAAGAAGAAATATGGAATATAGATTTAACAAATACCTGCATGCACAGGGGAAATATCCTCCATGCAGACAAGAGTGAGTTAGCAAAGTGTAGAGAATAATGGATACAGTGTGAATTCTGCCACCTCATCATACTGTTATCATAATCAGGCTTTGGAAGAAAAAAGAAAAGCCAAATGGATATTTAATTTGGTCTCTGGGTTGGCCATCTTTCTCTTTATTGTTCAGACAGTTATTTATTTCTCTTGAGATAAGTAACATACTTAACAATAATCACACCCCTTCCTCAAAAGGCACTTTGAGATCCAGTCAGTTGTTTGAAAGTTCTTCAAATGTTGTAATAATTCAGGTTTTAATTAATGTAGATTGATAGGTACTTTAGTTCTTATGAATAGCATATTTTCCCCTTTCTGGATCCTATCATATTGGGTGTGGTAGCAATACAGAACATTTTCCCCCAAAAAAATAAGTTAGCAGTTGCTATAGTTTATAGAGTGAAGAAGCAATGTTGTACTTACCTGTGACAAAAAGAGGAAACATTGGAATAATACTGCAATCTGAAAATGTTTCCTTAATTTCCATAACAACTGTAATTTATTTCTTGTCACTAGAGTAATTTTCCCCTTCCTGCCAAATCTTTTTAAGAAAAGTACCAGGGAAATTAAATTAAATTAAATGGAAGCATGCCAAAATGCAGAAAAGTAGATAATATTGGCTGTGATGGCCTCAGTTAGAATAGGTTTGAATGGTGACAACTATGTATTTAACCGTTTTTGGGTTGTTGTTTTTTTAAAAAAAAAACCTGCATTTAAGATGGGCACAATTACATAAATAATTCTGATCTTTCACAACTCAAATGTCATTTTGGCTTTTGAAAGTAGTCATCTCCTAACACACACGCACATACGCACGCACGCACGCACACACCGGCAGAGGCAAAACAATCAAAATCAAAAGTCTCTAGCTTCTGTTCCACATCAGTTGTTCCCACCGTTTTCTTTTCAACAAATCCAAGAGTGCTTTTGACCAGTTGTTTCTATTCATATCATTAGATCTGGCAGAAGAGGCATATTATGGGTCCCATCATTTAAGGAAGGTCATCTGGAGGGATCCAAGAAGAGAGCCATGTCTGTCTTTGAGTTTGCCCTATGGAACATCATCCCTCCCCGAGATCAGATTGGCCCCCACCTTGGCTGTATCTGTCAGTCAGAGCCTGTGAAATGGTTATATGTTAATTGTAGTTTGATTTTTTTTTTACTTTGCTGCCAGTTATGTATTTTATTTTAGTTGTCATCTGTGTTTTTACCTTTTGTTAACTATCCAGAATAACTATGGATAGACGGGCAGCCATCTAAGTGAATTAAATTCACTACAGTGAATTTAACAGATCATTCAGAGTTATCTAATAATCCTGAATGTTTGTTAAGTCTAAGATAAATTATTTAGTAATAAGTACTAAATCGTATTAGTACTAAATCGTATTAGTAATTCATTTGTATAACAAATAAAGCAAATGACACCTTTCACACCAATTTGAATAATGGTGACATCTACAATTCTCAGGAATTGCATCATTTGTGCCAATTAATGTCCTTCGGGGGAGTTAAAGCAATGTGAAGAGTTTGGCAGGAGTTAAAAAGTAGCGCTTTCAGCCTTGTGGTTTGGGTGGATTGACTTTACTCAGTCTGGCAAGAAACAAATAAAAAATTCCCCCTATTCCTTTGCTGATGCTGAATCATTCATAGCTTGGATCCACAATGGTCTTCCATAAATAAAAGGTCTTCTGTATTTATCAAATTATTTGGGTCCAGCCTACATTATATTGAAAGAAAATCATGGCAAAAGTCAATGGCAGGACTTTGAAGGTTTACCCAACCTGGAGGTGATTGTTCCAAATCTCCGGATTCATAATTTATTTTCTTTCAGCAGAAACTATCCATGCATCTCTTGAAAGCAAGTTTTAGTAATAGTGCACATTGGGTATCTGTTATTCTCCTAGAAATGTGTTGTGAAATAACCGTTGTTTTTCTCTGTAAATATTATTGTTTTTATTTTAGGACCTAAGCAATATTGCAGGAGCTAAGCAGAATCTTGAGGAGGAGATCAGAAGCCTCCAAGACAGACTGGCAGCCAGCCAACGGGCTTGGGAAGAATTAAAACAACTAAAGGTCCATTGCAATGAAAAAGAATCGCAACTGAGAACTTGTTTAGAGCAGGCCAGGGAAGAAAAAAAGCTGCACAATGAATTCAAAGACAAAATGGGGACTTTACTAGGATGTAATCCCATTGTGGCGACTCCATCCAAGGAAGACATTGTGGAAAAAGTCCGAGAGTTGTGCCACAGAGAGGAGAACAAAAAAAGAGTATGTTAACTTGTCTTATTTTTCTTCAGTGTCCTTAATTTATTCCTGTGTATAGATTTTATTTTAGTTCACTTCAAATTAATCCATGAATCGATAGGATTGTCTAATTGTAAGTGGTGACAGAATGACATTTGATGCAATTGTTCTAAACTGACAAGACATACCGTTGTTTTATTTTGATATAATAGTGTATATAGCAGTTGCTCTGTATCTAATGATTTCAGGAGAAATCACAAGAAAAAAAAAGCAGAACCCATTAAAGAAAAGCACATCTTTAAATTGCAGTCTATTAAAAGGAGCACATGGTGACACTTATTTATTTATTTTACATTATATCCTGCCCACTTTGAACCAACTCTAAGCAGAATAAAATCTAGGAATAAAATGGGGGGGGGAAAAGAATCCCTAGACCCATACCTATAATCCCATCCTTAAAATCATTACAAACAAAGGGCAATGAAAAGGTGATCATTTGTTGTGTATTATATACTGTTCAGTCCCGGTTAGTAATTTAACTGTCATTGCTAAGGCTTTTCATATCACAATAAATATATTGCAGTTCCTTTTTTTTTTTTTTTTGGCCTTAATGCAACATTGCCACCTCCATCTCCTATCTTAGTTGATGTTGTTTAGTTTGCCTCCCCCCCCACCCACTCAGCTTGACTGTTCATGTCTTGGACTTTATTGTATTTACATGAAAGAAAGGATGCCCCGAATTTAAGACAATTTCTCTCTCTAAATAAACTTCTAGATTAATCATCATCATCATCATTCACTAACACAGGCAAAACTTACTGATAATCAATGAGTAACTACTGATTAATACTAATTGCCATCTCTGAAATGCAAGGAAAATTCCTCTCCTCACTTATACTAATGAAATTACATCATCCAACTTACTCAGAAGTGTGCAAATACAAATGTATGCAACGTGTTCTTCCCTCCTTGTCTTTCAACAAAAAGAGTAAGAATAAAATACAATTGATAAAAAATATGAGGTGGAAGAAAGAAGGAAAAAGGAAATAAAACATGAATTGAGTGTTCATGTTTTGAGCAGCAATGTTTTGCGGCTGTGCGTTCCTCCGATTCCCTTCTAATGTTTATTAATGTTAACTCTTAAAACCACCTTCCCTATCCAGAGGTAATATAATTTGAGGGAAAGCCTTTTATTATCTTTTCCTCTGGTAATAAATGGTAGAGTAGGAGCTGTTGGAGCATCTAAACTTAGAGCCAAATCTAGCAGTATCCTAAAATGAGAAACACGACCTTTTAACAAAGAGTGAAAATCAACCTTTCCGAAGGGACCATTTTATCTTAGCTGGATTGCATACTTTATAAGTCTTCTACTTCATGATCAATTCTAGAAGATGATTGATTCAGCATTAAGGTAGTCTTACCTAATTCTGAAGAAAAGGGGAAAAAAACTGGGTGATCGTGCTCACCAAGAAACCGACCCTTCTTTCGGGGTCAGATTTTAAACTGCCTGAGAATAAAATAGAGCCCTTTGGTATATAATAAACAGCTTTAATCTAGTACAGTCATATGTGCTGGGGCTATAATCCAAAAGATTTCCAGCCACTCTGGTCAAATATTCTGCTTGAACATGAATGTCCTATGAGTAAGTAGCAATGACAAAGAACAGGCCTGATTTAAATATCTCTTGCAGTATTTATTAATCAACTATTGAGATACCCCTGGGATAATAAATCCAGCTCCAGATTTGTTGACACAATCTTCTTATAAATGCATTTGCTTGGATTATATTTCTTTACAAGTAAAATTAGTACAGGTAATCCTCGACTTAACAACAGTTCATTTAGTGACTGTTTGAGGTTACAATTAATAGCATTGAAAAAAGTGACTTATGACCGTTGCAGCATCCTCATGGTCACATGATCAAAACTCAGATGCTTGGCAACTGGCTCATATTTATGACAGTGGCCGTGCCCTGGGGGTCATGTGATCCTCTTTTGCAACCTTCTGACAAGCAAAATCAATGGGGAAACCAGATTCATTTAACAACTATGTTACTAACTTAACAACCTCAGTGATTCACTTAACAACAACTTAACAACTGTGGCAAGAACTATCATAAAATGGGGCAAAATTCACTTAACAAATGTCTCACTTAGCAACGGAACCTTTGGACTCAATTGTGGTCGTAGGTCAAGGACTATTTCAAGATGCCTCAAATGCCCCTCAATATAGTCTATAGTTTCCTCTGCATTGAGGGTACATTATGTCACAGATCCAGTAGAGGTTGCTCATGGACACTTGGTTTTCTGTATGATGACCCAATTGTAGTTTAAGTAACTTTGGATAATCCAAATGTGCTATAAAATGCTTTCTTAAAATAAATAATAATAATAATTCCTTAAAAGTAAATTTCCAATTAAATAATCCAAGCTTGTGGTCAGGAAACTTAGTATAGCTATTAGTGCAGTAAAAAGGCCCACTAAACTTTCAGGATATAAAGTTGAGTGCTTGATGTTTAGTAAACAGTTGCCTCTGTGATTTATTGCAATGAGCTGGCTCAATTGTCTATGCTGCAATACCATAGCTATTTCCTGAATAGTCAGTTGCAGAGAAATACACATGTATGGTTGGGAGAGAGAGGCAGAAATACTTTACGCCAACCTGCTTTTGGCCGCCTGTCTTGGGACTCTTAACTCCCACAGTTCCCAGCCAGAATCCTGCGAGTTACAGTCCAAGCACATATGGACAGGATCAGGGTAAAGCGGAAATGTTGTAAAAGCTTTCAGCATTCTCTCTTCATTTCTGACATTTTTATGCCACTCTTCTCCCAATGGCTTTAAGCAGCCTATAGCAAAAAGGTGAAAAATAATCATACCAAATACCCTAGTTATGCGACCGCTTGTGACAAAGAGCATTGTTAGAAATGCAAAGGATGATAAAACTTGTGGAACCTTTCAAATTCAGCAAGCTGCTAATGTAATCCCTCGACAGGGATAATAGGACACACTTGACATCGTATTATAGAAAGAAAACACATTGAGTGACATCCCCATGGGAGGAAGAATGGATGCCTTGATTACAACAGAAAGAGGGTTTGGGGCTTCATTAGTGAAAGAAGAGCACATTGCTAGGATGAACAATGGGGTGAAGTGCTCCACCTGTACCTGAATACATTTGGCAGAAATGTTTAAGGGTACTATAATGGGCAAAAAGGAAATTGCAGTTTTTCATAAAATCAAAAGGTGGTGGTGGTGGTGGTGGGGGGGGGGAGTCAAATGCGTTTGCTGAAAATCTGTGACACATTCCTAGCATGGAATAGATTTGAAAAAGATGAATGTCCTATTTACATTGTTCCAGAATGATGTCCACCTGCTAGGAGAGCTTGAATTTGGAGCTCAGGAACTCAAGACTATTATACAACAGTAGAAGGGGCTTGAGCATGTTGTACTATTATTCCTCAGGAGGAAAGAACATTGTGTTCTACGTGGTTACTTTGGACGTATTCACAAATTTAATGAGCTCTGGCTTATTGAACTCCTGGCTTACTGAATCCAGAAAAGTATGCAGCAAAACCATGTATAGATTTTTTTAACACAGAGAAATATCACCTACATGTGGTATATGTACACACACACACACGCACATGTACCATATACATGCCTATGTATATCATTGTGTATAAAAACGTGTTGTGATTAAATTATTTCGTGTATCTGGCTATGCTTCAGCATCTTGCAAGACTTACAGTACTTTTGCTGGTTGTTTGCAAAAGGAGAATACAATGTAATGTTTGTGCTACAGCTAATCATTTCTATCCCTTGGACAAAATGTCTTAAATTATTTGTTCTTCACTTTGTTTGGTCGGAACTAACTTATGATGAGCCACCTGTTTCGAGTTTCTTCCAGTCTTATTACTGAAGAAATGTTACGGTGCACGGTGTACTCAGAGAGTTAAAATGAAAACTTGCATGGATTGTTCCTTTGCCTGGACTATTATCCTTGCTGAACATCTGGGAAATGAGTATCTTTGTTGAAAACAAGTTCTCTTATCTCAAGCTAAAGAATCAG
This sequence comes from Bothrops alternatus, assembly GCA_034064705.1. Taxonomy (NCBI): domain Eukaryota; kingdom Metazoa; phylum Chordata; class Lepidosauria; order Squamata; family Viperidae; genus Bothrops; species Bothrops alternatus. The sequence continues at coordinate 6,177,697 of JARGCV010000023.1, forward strand.
GGCAGTTTTAATAGCTATAAATATACTGCAGGGCATCTGAAGTCCTTTTGTATGCTTTCAGCTGTGTGGGGAGCTTATGTATCTTGGTAGAGAATTGGCAGGATTTTCTCTTCTCTTTCGTTTGCCCAATTTTTTTTTAATTTTTTTTTTTTGCTGAGAACAAATGAGCTCGTTCATCTTTTTGGGTCTGAAATTCCACAGATGGTTTCATCTGTGCTGGCAGGGAAGAATGAGAGCTCTCACCTAGCGCATCGGGAGAAGCCAAGGTTTAGAAGCTGGTGGATGTGTGCCTAAGGTTTAGCTGGTGTTCTTAGCTGCAGTTCTTCCATTTGCTTGTCTCTATTGCTGTTCATACATTTCATAACATCACCATACAGACCTTTTCTTGGGGTCTCATCCTGAGTAACGTTATCTATCTGTATCTGAGATTTTGTAATTTTAAATGCTGAAGCTTTTAGTGAACACTGCCTGCATAAATGCTAGCAAAAATGAGGCCAGCTTGCAGACACAAGGACTGCATTTGCTAGTCAGGATAACTATTTAACAGCTTTCAAGGGAGGGGGTGGGGGACTTATACAGGAACAAAAAAAATAAGCTATAAAGTTCCGGAGAGAAATACAATTAATTTTGAACAATCTTATGAATAGAATCCAATAATGTTCATTTTATCCATTTGGAGATTTATGGATGCTTCATACAAGTAATAAAGCATATTTAAGACAGATGTTATTGTTTCTATGGTTTTGTGTAATGGGATTTGTTTTGGTTTTGGCTATGACTGCACTAGATTAGGTTTTATTTATTACCTTCTGTTGGCTTAAAATCTGTGGCATCACAACCATGTCAACCTTAATTTTAAAATGTTGTACTACATTTCAACTGATTGAGATTCAATCCTACATAGCTATAGAAAGTAAATGTTTGCCTTATATCTTAGAACGGGGGTGTCAAACTCACAACGTCACGTGACGTGTCGTGATGTATTGCAACTTTTTTGCCATTCCCGGCAATGGGGTGGGCACGGTTTCACTATGATGCATCCGGCCCACGGGCCGGCAGTTTGCCCCCCCGTCTTAGAAGGTATTACGCCAATGTATTCAATAGCCATACCCTTGATTCTGGGTGTGGGCATTGATCAGAATATGGTCTTATTGACTTCTTACACAATAACTTTGAAGGAAAACCCTAGGAGACCTATGTACAGTATGTCTTTATTCCAGGTCTCTATAGACAGTAGAGCTTGGAATCTCACCTTCACTTGTGTCCTATTTTCCTACCATCTTCTTATCATTTAGGAAACCTCTGTACTTTTATATGCAGTCCTTTGAAATATTTTTTTAAAAAAATATTTCCATGCTCATATATAGAAAGAGATGGTATTTATCCAAAATCGAACTGCATTAGCTATTTGGAGCAAATAGTTCCTAAAATATGCTGTGTGGTACCGGCAAGATTTTTATCTGAATTTTATAGAATTTTCAAGAATTAAATGAAAGCATGGGACATTACAAGGGAAGCACTATTCACCAAATACTAACATTGCATTAATTTCTCAATTTTCCATAACTGGAAGTTTAATAATGGAATAAATATTGCTCTGAGACCCAGTTTTGTCTAGTGGTTAGGGCAACAGGCTAGAAAACAGGAGATTATGAAAACAGGATTCTAGTCCCTCTAGTCACTTTTTCTCAGCTCTAGGAAGGAGGTCATAGCAAACCTCTTCTCAAATCTTGCCAAGAAAAGTGTAGGGACTTGTCCAGGCATTTTCCAAGAATTAGACATGATTGAACAGAAAGAAAGAAAAAAGTTGTTTAATGTAAATTAATATCAGATTCTGGCATATCTAAATATTCTTGCATTAGTGTAACAATGGTTATCTGGCAGGTTTATACCATTATTTATCAATAAGCTTTAAGTGGATATGTATTGAGCCATTTTCATTAGCAGAATATTTATTTGAATTTTCAAGGTGCATATGAATATGTCTGCTTTACAGGTTGCTCTAATTGTGGTTTGTTTGCGATTGGCTTAGAATATTGTGTGAATCTAGCTTTTGCAGTTCATAAGCCACAGTTTATAGCTTTGTATGATATTATATGACTTCAACCAATGGAGAAAGTTTTTTTTTTCCAACTGATCCAGGGTAAGAAATTGTAGCTAGGTGAGTTTTGTAAATTTGACCATAGTCCATATATGCTACACCGTGGTAACTGTTTATTTCAGTACATTAAGTCCTTCTGATTAAGTGTTCATGTTTTTCCTGTTTGTTGAGTAGCATTTTACTGCTCCTTATAATTGGTGGTTTTTCTTGTGCCACAGATTAGTTTCATCCTCAGTCTCTGATTTAAGTTTCCTTTTGTTTCCCAGATGGTATCCCAGCTTGAAGCCCAAATAAGCAAACTTACTGAGACGCTGGAGACTCAGACAATGTTGCACCAGGAGGTGTTGCAAAGAGCCAAAAAATCAGAAAATAAATCAGAAATGCTTCATGATCAGTTGATGCGTCTAGAAGGAGAGCTGGTGTCTGGAGATGTGATGCGAGATGCTTGGAAACATGAGAAACAACAAGTAATATCTTATGTTTATAGGAAGGGTACAAGGCAAGGCAGAGAAAGCTTAGTTTAATGATGTAGTCCTGATTTTACCAAAAATAAATGTATGATCCCATTACATTGGCAAACAGTAGATGTATTCACATTAGTAAAATTTGATGGAACAATCATTTTTTAGTATGGTCTGAAGACATGGACAAGAACGAGACAGAATGAATATGGAGAGAAAAGAGAATCTTTTTTTTGGGTCCAGCCTACTGTAATTAAAAAGAACCAAACAGACTTACATGTGTTGGTTTCTTTAGTCTTGGCCATAAAAGTCTTTTAGAAAGCATGAATTAATTAAAGTAGTTTTCACATGTTTAGATTAAATGCAACCCCTTTGAGCCATATTGGATTATTTGCAAATGTCTGAAAATATATGCCTTTTAATAGTAAAAGGCAGCATGGTAAGAAAACACGAAACAATAAAAATGTAACATTTTTATTGCATTAATAAATCTTTATTTCTGTTAAAGCAGTTGTAAGAGGCTAAGAATGCAAGCTTTGTTCTGAGCACACTGGATGCCTTTCTCCTCATATTTTCTTTCCAAAGTATCTTAAGTTTCTGGATCTGCTCTCTGAAAAGATGAATCTGGACAGCATAGCAGTGGAGATTGGATTTGACATGAGGTTGGACGCAGTGCTGGCTCGTGCAGAGCAGTTGATCAAGCTGGAAAGAGGCACATTGACTGACAATAAGATCATGGTCCGAAACTTGCAGAGGAAGGTAAGAAAAATATCTAAACAGCAGAGGTATTAATGCTTGGTTCATTTTTTACAATATTGTAATATCAAACTAGGGCTGATGTAGTATTCATTTAAGTCTCACTCAAATCCCATCAAAGTAAGGAGAAGGGAAGAAGTAGGCTCTGCTTTTCCCTGGAGAAAGAATAGAACTAGACCATAATAAATAAACGAATATTTACTATCACAGGTGACTTTTTTTAAATTTGGAAATGTAGGTAAAAGCTCAGAAAGAGCAACTTGAGAATAAAGAACTGCATGTGAAACTTTTGCGTCAGAAGATCGTCCAGCTGGAAGAAGAGAAGCAAGTGCGCACAGCCCTGGCAGTAGAAAGGGATGAGGCCAATCTCACGCTCAGAAAGTTACAAAAGAAAACAGACAGATTGCAGAACGAACTTTCTTTGGCGAGAGAAACAAACACAGATCTGAAAGTTAAGCTTGCTGACGTGAATGAACTGAAGGTGGGTAATCAAGCCAATCGTGCAGGCATGTCAAACTGCCAGCCTGCGGGCCAGATGCATCACGACAAAACTGTGCCCACCCATTGCCGGCAATAGGGAAAAAGTTACGATACGTCACACGATGTCACATGACGTCGTGAGTTTGACATGCCTGCAATAGTGTGATTAAAACCATATTTAGAGGGGTATGGATAAAAGTGAATGGATTTGCATTTCACTTCATAATATCTGGAAGTTTTTAAGAAGAGACTGGGCATCCATTTGTCTGAAATGGTATAGGGTTTCCTGCCTGAGCAGGGGGTTGGATTAGATGACCTCCCTTCCAACATCATCGTTGTTGTTGTTGTTATTATTATTGTTATCATCATCATCTATACCAATTTCTCCACAGTAGAAAGCAATTTTGAATTGATTAGCCATGTGCCTTCTTCAAGAACCTGAAATTTAGGAGATAGCGCATACTTGACACAACTTCCAGTGTGCACCACTCCTCCTGCAAGTGAGCCTTATTTGGGTAGTTGAGGTTCAGGGAAAAAATAAATGCTTCTTGGCATCTTACATGATATTTCCCTTAGACCATTTCCATGTTTTCTTCTTTGGAATTTGTGTTCAGATCAAAGCACTGGAGCAAGATAAAACCATAGAAGAACTAAGCAAATTCCAAGAGAAACTGGAAAAGATGAAGACCAAAGCCGAGAAGCAATTAACCTCTGTCACATGTGAGTTACATGTTACAGAACGTGCAGCAAAGGAAGATAAAGAAAAGGCTAAACACTTGCTGGAGTCCGTGACTACAGAAGCAATAGCACTTAAATCAACTCTTGAAGAAGTCATGAAAAGAGAGAAACAGGTATGTGCCAAGATCACCAATAAAGTGTTATTTGCCACCTTTATCCAGTCATCAGTCTAGATATTTGTCCACTCACAGAGCAGCTAACAATGTATTACAAGGAATAATAAATATTCTAGAATAATTAAAACAACACCTTGCATTCAGAGTGATTCATATACCACACAATCATGTCCCTGAAGATAAGCTCACCAATTATCTTGATCCACTACTTGAGGGATAACCAGCTTTTCAATGCCCTACGAAAGAATGATAGGGTTGGGGGGTGTCACCTGACTATTGATGGGTTAGGTGTTCCATAGGGCAGGGCCTATTCAATAGGAAGGGTTCAGAGCATGTCTGCCCTGTCAGGGATAGGCAGAAGTAATTGGAGATAGGTAATCCGTACAAATAACATGGCCTTGTGCCATGAAGGACTTTAGGGGTACTAGCCAACATCTTGAATTGGACCCCAAAATCCACTGGGGCCAAGGCAGCTCACAAATACATCCTAGCAGTTGGTGTTGCTGTGCCATCTACGCTCATAGCCACTCACAACACTTCATTCTGCACCACCTGTAAGAAATGGCCTTCGTTGGCAGCTTCATGTAGAGCAATAATTGCAGTAATTCCGATGGAAAGCGTGCCAGTTTGGGTTTTGAAGCAATTTTGTAAGTTCTCTTTCAGTTGAAAAGAGCAAGGAAGAGGATATAGGCAGTAAAAGCCTCATCTAATTATTCCATGTGAGAATACTAGTGTGTAGCGCCAGTTACCTGGGGAACAAGCGGGGCTATATGTACAGTTGCCTTGAAAAGAATACGAATCATTGCATTCCCAAAAGCATTAGTGCAACCCATAGGATTCATTGGCATGTCAGAAGGTTAAAGAAATCTGCAGTGAAACCATTATGGTTGATATAGGGAGCTTCATGGGACTTTTCCTAAGGCGAGACTCTCCAGGTACCACAGAGAAATGTGAGTGGAATATCACCTACAGGTTTTTGAGCGTATTTCAAGATGTTTAATTAAGACACAGCAATAAAATGTTGCAGTCCAGTGGTCTTTTCCACTACCGATATTGACCAAATCACAGCTTCAATTATTCTGGGTCAGCTTTGTGCTATGGGGTCAGCTGTGTTTTGTTGTTTGGAGACTTGTGCAAGTAAGAATTACTGAGAAGTTCTGTATATCTCTCCCCACCTCTGTTATGTGGTCTATATTGGAAAAGTCCTTATTTTAAGCAAAACAAAAAACTAGGGCACGGAGAGTGTTTTTCTCTTAAATCTTCTCTTACTTTGCCATTATTATACTTTTGCACAATCTAATTTAGGCCCAATATGTTTTTGAAATTTCATCCAAAAGGGAAGGACCCACAAATCCACGATAGGTGTCTTCATTACCACTTTCCCAAGAGAAATGTTTTCTGGGAACAATACAGAATGATCAAATGAGAACCTTTGAGCCACAAATGCCCAGTTATGGAACAGACGTGCCTGATGATCTGTGTGAATGTAACTGTAATGTTTATAGGTAGAGTTTTACTTCATAATGCCACATGAACTTACTTTTCAAAACTTGCCTTTCTTTCAAAAACAAAAATATTGCAATCTGTTACATCAAATGTCATCTATTTTAATAGCACAAGGCTAAAGAACAAACAATAATTGTAAGCATTTGGCATGTGACCTTTCAAACACACTGAACCACAAATGATGGTCTGAACGTATTTTAAGATAATTCAGATCATGCACTGAGGTGTGTAATATTAAATATGTGACTGCAATGCAAATTACACAGAACTTTAAATTTTCCCCTCTATTTTGATTTTGTTTTGAAAAATCACAATATGCTCCAGTGTTTGCCACAAAACAATTATTTTCAGCTTCTTCCTGTCTTAATTCCTGTATTAATAAATAGATTAAATTGAACATTTATCCATTTATCTACCTGATGTCACTCTGACTTTAATGAAGATATTAAATCTAAGCCCAGGCACCACAACTTCAGACAGGAGAAGGAGAATGTGCTTCTCTTGGGCGACATCTTCCATAGTTTTTTTGTTTACAAAGTGTCGTGAAGAAGGGTTCCAAAACATTTACTGATTGATTTGTTGAATTCATGTTGGTTGCTTTTTAGCATATAAAACTGAAAACCAGCATTGAAGTACCGAATATAATAATTTAAAGATTTCAGCAACATTAACACTTAGGGTTTTTTATCTTTATTCTCTTGGGTAGCAATCTTTGAGAAAATAATTTAGTTTTACAGGTGAGTAAATATATATGTGAGCCAGTTTGATAAAGTGATTAAGGCACCAGGCTAGAAACTTGGAAACCATAAGTTCTAGTTCCATCTTGGGCACAAAGCCAACTGGGTGACTTTGGGCCAATCTCTCTCTCTCTCTCTCTCAGGCTTAAGAAGGAAGCAAGAGCAAAATCTTGCCAAGAAAATTGCTAGGATTAGTTCAGGCAGTTAATCAGGAATCAACAATGATTGGAAGGTATAGAAATAAATAGCAACTACAGGTAACCTACAACCACAATTGAGCCCAAAATTTCTGTTGCTAAGTGAGACAGTTGTTAAACGAATTTTTACCCATGTTATGACTGTTCTTGCCCTAGCTGTTAAGTGAATCGCTGCAGTTGTTAAGTTAATAAGACGGTTGTTAAGTGAACCTGGCTTCCTCATTGACTTTGCTTAAGTCAATTGTGGGCCTTCCACGTTGTGCCCACATTTCGCCAACTCTCCACATGCTGCATTGGTTGCCTATCGGTCTCCGAGCACAATTCAAAGTGTTGGTTATTACCTATAAAGCCCTTCATGGCACTGGACCAGGATACTTACGGGACCGTCTTCTGCCACATACTTCCCTTCGACCGGTGAGAGCACACAGGGTCGGCCTCCTCCGGGTCCCGTCGGCGAAACAATGCCATCTGGCGGGTCCTAGGGGGAGGGCCTTCTCTGTTGTGGCGCCCACCCTCTGGAACCAACTGCCCCCTGAAGTCCGCGCTTCCCCCACTCTCCCGGCCTTCCGAAGGAATCTTAAAACCTATCTTTGTCGGCAGGCCTGGGGTTGACTGTGGATCGTTGAATGAATGATGCATGAGTCTGGGGTTTTATTTTTAATGCTTTTAGATTTGGACTTAGTTTTGAAATATTGTCTTGTTTATGTTGTAAGCCGCTCCGAGTCTTCGGAGAGGAGCGGCATATAAGTCCGAAAAATTAAATTAAATTAAATTAAATTAAATTATCCAAAGGTGGCAAAAGGGGATCACATGACCCTGGGACACTGCGAACGTCATAAATATGGGTCAGTTGCCAAGCATCTGAAATTTAATCACATGACCGTGGGGATGCTGCAATGGCCGTAAGTGTGAAAACCGGGCATTAGTCACTTTTTTCAGTGCCATTTTAACTTCAAATGGTCACTAAGTGAACTCTTGTAAGTCAAGGACTACCTGTATATTGCTGTGAAACTCAGAATGCGTAGCTCATCACCTACAGAGGCACTAGATTTGGTAAGAATATGCCACTTAAATTACAACACATACTGGGGTGCTTAGATTAGGTTTCACTAGTTAGACTTCAATTCCTGTAATTTAGAGAATTCTCGAGAAACAAACATGATTTTTGCTCTGTGGTGAGTTCAGCGTAGTTGCAGGTTGGTGACACCACTCAAGACGCTCATCTGCTAGCCACTCCTGACATCTTTCCAGATTACAGGAATATCTAGAGGAATTTCAGAAGTAGGTTGCTGTAAACCAGCATATTGGCTTGGGAGAAGACATGCAGCTATATAGTTCACCTTATTTGTTTTCCTTTGCTCCTGCAGCTGGCAGATTTCCGAACAGTCATCTCTCGCCTGTTGGGTCTCAATATCGCCACTGTGGCTCTTCCTGACTATGAAATAGTAACTCGTCTTGAGGGGTTGATCCATTCTCATCAGCATCATTGCTCTCCCTGTGCCTGCTTCAAATGTCAGTGAGAGAAGATGGACTCTCACAACGTCTCCATTGGGTGCCTCCATTTTTTTCTACAAATAATAGTTAAAACAGCAGAAGTCCAGTAGGATGTTCCAAAAGTTAACATTTTGTTAGAGTTAAAATATTGCCTACTCTGAGGAAAAAGAACATTAAGAAGTACCAATGAAATATCTTAATAAACAATATATATATAGAATTGGGTGAACAGCTTATGCTGTCAGCATAAAAAATGAAACAAAATTCTCATAATCATCATAATCATTCTACAGACTATCCTGAGGATGGATGGGCAGAAAAAAGAAAATCTCCTGTGAACAGATCTTTCCCGATGCAACAGATCCTCCTAGAATACAAGCTTACAGTCGTGGCCAAAATTGTGGAAACCTTTTGGGAAAAGTGTATTTTTGAGGTTTGATGGCTAATAACACCACTTTTTTTGGAGTAGTACCATAAAATTATATATCAATGGAAAGATAATTTAATCAAGAATGTAATGCAACAAACTTCGTTCAATTATCTGTACTGTATTCTATGAAAGGTTATAGCCAAATAACCAGAAAAAGGAAGCACAACTTGCTTAGGTTGATATCGGTAGTTTTCCTTTATCTGATTGTAGCCAATGAGCATGAGTGTTTAGAGAGCCAATCATGTGTCATCTTGTTTTGGCAATGAGCCAATCAGATCACAGTAGGGTTCAGTTATTGATGTCATGTGTTGAAGCTGAGAGGAGGACATTTGTCAGTGTGTTATGTAATCACTATCAAGTTGGTTGGGATTTTTTGTGTTCTTTCATTTAGTGAGCTTGTAAAACGTAATAAAATTAAAGTAATGGTGCAAAGAGTTGACTGGTTGCCCAGAAAGCGATGTAAAATAGTATTATTAAGTAAACAAGGCTACAGTTATAAAGAAATTAGAAGAAAAATTGGTGGAAACTTAACCAAAGGTGGTATTTCTACTGTACACTTTTCCCAAAAGGTTTCCACAATTTTGACCACTACTGTAGATTATGTGTCAATACACTTGCTTTGCAAAACAAGAAAGACAAGTAATTGGCAAGTAATTGACAAGTTACAAAACAGATGTTCCCATGTCTGCAGTTTTCCCGTATATAAAATATGTCTGTTTTTAGTCTGTGAGATTGTATAGGAAGTTCATAAGAACATCAGTCCATTTTTATGTGTTTATAATAGTGGTTTAAATATTGCAAGAGTTCTTTAACATTGCATCCAATTTTAGCATGTCAAAGAATTACTAAAATCTGAAGAAGAGTATTAGGCTAGGTACAGTCCATATCGAAATTTCAGTGCTTAAACTAAATGGAAGAAATATCACATTGGCACCAATTAAATAAATAAGATTAGCACTTGGACAGCTAAAATTAAAATAACTGTTTTAAAATTTAAAACACCCATTTTGGCTGCAGCCCCATGGTCCATGAATTACTTTCCACAGGGTCCTCAGATTTCTTGAATCTTAGCTTCTAAGAGCAGAGAAATGTTCATTTTAAAGGAGAAACCTCATACCACAAGCTTCCTATATGAAATAATAGCAATATCCACATTCAGTATTTCTCCATTGTCAGGATTTGCCAAGATGGGCTGTGAATAAGTAGTATTCCAAGCCATTCCATGCTCCACCATGACCCAGAATTGGTGAGAATTATGTTAATCCTTAAATAAACTTTGTTCAGTTCTCTCTTTTTGGCAACAATAGAAAGAAAGTTAAGACAAAGAAAAATCAACACAGGAAGGGACATGGTGGCAGTTCTTCCTTGTTTAAATACATAGATACTTTGAATTTCTAGCAACCTACCAAATTAATAAAGACTTAGTAATATTAACAGGATCAGAGATTTAGAAGTGACCATTCATCACAGTTCAGCTCCCATAACTCAGTATCTGGCAGATATTTAGAAGATCAAAGGTTGAATACGTTGCTAATTTAAAAAATCTGGAATCTACTATTCTGAATGAACTAAATCCCCTTTAGTAATTTAAATAAATGCTTTGAAAATGTTTGCCTAAATCAGGGGTGTCAAACTGCTGGCCCACGGGCCGGATGCATCATGCCGAAACCACGCCCACCCCATTGCCGGCAATGGGAAAAAAGTCGTGATATGTCGCAACACGTCACATGACGTTGCGAGTTTGACACCCCTGGCCTAAATCAAGTCTTGTCTAGTATTTTTTTTTGGTAGAAAAGCTGAAGCAATAACATTTGGATAATGGCTGTCATTTATAATAGCAGTTGCAGTGTGCATTTTTAAAAATAAACATAGATTTGAATGAGAATAAATCATTGCTGGATAGAATGTTGGGGGTCAATTTCTTTCATTCCCTTTGGACTCCTGCTGAAACAGTCTCTTCTGGTTACATGTAAAGTAGAGAGTAATTGAGTTGTGTATCCATTTTCTAAAAGAATATCTAAACATTTGTTTAACATCGGCTCCGAGGCCTCTTCCATGTGGAGTCCCTCAGGGGTCTGTTCTCTCACCTCTGCTTTTTAACATCTACATGAAGCCGTTAGGTGAGATCATCTGTCGACACGGGGTGAGTTATCATCAATATGCTGATGATAGTCAGCTTTATATCTCTACCCCGTGTCATTACAGCGAAGCAGTGGAAGTGATGAACTGGTGCCTGGAGGCTGTTGAGGTCTGGATGGGTGCCAACAGGTTCAGACTCAATCCCGACAAGATGGAGTGGCTATGGGTTCTGCCTCCCAAGGACAATTCCAACTGTCCGTCCATTACCCTGGGGGGAGAAGTTCTGTCCCCCTTGGAGAGGGTTCGCAACTTGGGTGTCCTCCTCGATCCACAGCTAAGCCTAGAACATAATTTTTTGGCTGTGGCGAGGGGGGCGTTCGCCCAGGTTCACCTGGTGCGCCAGTTGTGGCCCTATTTGGACCGGGAGTCGCTCCTCACAGTCACCCATGCCCTTGTCACCTCGAGATTCGACTACTGTAATGCTCTCTACATGGGGCAACCTTTGAAGAATGCCCGGAGACTGCAGGTGGTCCAGAATGCGGCTACGCGAGCCGTCTTGGGCCTCCCAAGACACGCTCATATCACTCCAGCTCTCCGTGAGCTGCACTGGCTACCAATCGGTCTCTGAACACAATTCAAAGTGTTGGTTATGACCTATAAAGCCCTTTATGGCAAGGGACCAAGTTACTTGCGGGACCGTCTCCTGCCTCATGAATCCCAGCGACCGGTTAGGGCACATAGGGTTGGCCTCCTACGAGTCCCGTCTATTAGGCAATGTCATCTGACGGGGCCTAGGGCTAGGACCTTCTCCGTTGCTGCCCCAGCCCTCTGGAACCAGCTTCCCACAGAGGTTCGCACTGCTTCCTCCCTCCTAGTTTTCCAGAAATTATTGAAGACTTATTTATGCCGACAGGCTTGGGGCGTATGAACTGTACTCTGCCCCTGGGCCTAGGAATGTGCCTCCATCAGTGACTGTGTGTTGATTGTGATTGGGTGTTGTATGAATGTGTTTCAGATTGAATTAACGTGTTTTGGATTGGATGGTTGATTGTCATTGGTAACTTAAATTTTATTGTATTATTGTTGTAAGCCACCCTGGGTCCCAGGAGAAGGGCGGCATAGAAATTTAAATAAAGTTAAAGTTTCACATTTCTGACATGTTGAACAGGTAATAGAATGTCAGATCAATAGAAAACACAGACTGCAACCAAAAGAGCTACTCAATTTCCTGTAAAATATTTAGATGGTTTATAAGATATCTTTCAACTGCAGGGAAGAGTGTCTTGTCCCTGATAATGGCATAAACCTGCCAGATTCCCCCTGGCAATTCCACCTTCCCATCCCTTCTACCTGATTTTTTTGACCTATGAGTATGGCTATTTCCCCAGGTCAAAGCATTATGTACTGGCATATTAATATCTGTTCTTTGCCCCTTGATCTGTAATCTCAAGGGGACAGAATGAAAGACCCATTTTCCCCGTGATTAAGTTTTTAAATAAATGACACTTATTTTGTAATGTAACTATCAGTATCAAACAAAGCAATTATGGAATAGGTATAATAATACAAGGAACGGAGTATTTTTTTTTAAAAAAGAAATAAGGGCATCCTTGAGAAGATAGGCTAGTTATAATATATTACGTAAATCAAAGATCTGCATGTTAAAGCTAATAATCTGTAAATAGACTGAGCAAATGAGGCAGGGAGGCAAAGAACACATACTGAGTTAGCTGAATAGAAAATAAAAGATCACTCACAGAGCTGCCTACATTTTTCCTGCAAAATTTGTGTAATTAATTCCAGTTTTTCCAGAGGCATGGAGGCATTGGGTCTGAAATCCATACCTAATCTGGAAACAGACTGCAGTTCTACACTCTGTTCATCTCACCTGATCACCTGGGGAAAAAATAATTTCTACCGTAATATATTCACTTCCTGATTCCTATCCCAATGTCTTGTTGAAAGTGTGACTTTAGTTATAAAATATTTAAAAGATGCCAGCTAACAAGCCATTCACTTAAAAAAAAAAACCCAGTTATCTGAGGTATCCTTAGTGCTCTCTGAGCTTGATTGTTTTGCAGATGTTTCATTGCCCAAACTAGGTAACATCATCAGTGCTCAGTTATCTTGCAAGCCCGCAGATCCACACAACATTTTACACATTTTTCTACAAACCAGAGTGCTTTTTTCCCCCTATTGTGTCTGAAACTTGACAGATTTAATGTCTTAAAAGAGTAATAAAATGCCAGTGTAAACTTTAAAAAGTGTTATGCTGGTGGGTGAATCTCCCACTACAATCAATGACATACTAAAACAAATGGGGATTCAAGAAAATGAATAATTTTGGATTCTTAGAGATAAAGAGCTCTTGGTACTTAAGACATTGTACGAAATGGAAGAATTGTTGTGGAAACATGGGAGACTTCCAATTGGAAAGTCTCAATTACACTGAATAAAAATCTAAAGTCTCAATTACATTGAATAAAAATCGAAATGTAATGTCACAAACAAATTGAGTAATTAAAGATTCTGGCACACTTTTGATAGGTAGTAAAGGACTACAAGAATCAAAACCAACCATAGGTGGTATTATGCATTATGGTTTTATTGATGTATGTCTCCATATGTATACCTAAGCAAGTAAAATAAGAGATTTTGTACTACCTGCATTTGCTGGTAGTGTAGGATGTGGCTCACACCAAACTGACTTTTTCCAGATGTTTTTAACTGCAGTCCTTGAAATTGATTAGCTAATGCGGCCAAAGATCAGGGAATATGAAACAATTAACCCATAACTTCTGGAAAAGGCATCTAGATTCTAATGGGAAGTCCTCAAAGAAGGTAGAAGCATTCTGATAAATAGCAGACATGTCAAACTCGTGCGTATCGGTATGCTTTTGCCATTGCTGGCAATGGGGTGGGTGCAGCTTCCGGATAAAGGGTCTGGCCCACGGGCCTTCAGTTTGACACCCCTGGTGTAGAGGGATTTGCAGAAGTGACAGTAAACAACATGTGGATGAATTATGCAAAATAAGTTTTTGTTGTATGCAAAAGGATATATTGGTATCAGGAAGAAACAGCAATCCTAAGCATACTTGTAAAAAAAACCTTATCTGTTGTAAATCTACTTCTGGCAAGAATTAAGGATAGCTGTTTACTACTACCCAGAGGATGCTCAGAATGCAAAGAATATTGCTCATAATTACCAAGTGGCATGTAGACATTTTCACCCATTTGCTACTGATAGTCCTCTAAAGAACAATCTTCAAAATATTTTGGTTATGCTGAGGTGATTAATTATAGGGTACTGTCAACATGAACAATGTTTAACAAAAAAGGCTTTGAAATGGTGGAAAACACTGAAATAGCAAAGAGACACTAAACAAAATCTACTGGAAAAAATATTTGGCAGCCTTAAAGGTCAGAATCTGATTTGTAGAACGTATGAAGACCACAGATACTTTCTGATTTTCAAGAAATGTTGGATGTAAGTTCTGTTAACAGTAGGCCTGTGATATTTTATTTAAGAGAGAAAAAGAATCACAGCTAACCATCATAATGGCTCTGTAGGAGGCTCTAGATTGGGAGAGGCGAGTATATTTCCATATTTATTGTCAGCCTCAATGGAGATTCTGGGAGTTCTCCAACACAGTGGGAGGGATTACTTTTGTTTGTTTGTTGACAAACTTAAGATGTTTCTAATTTTCCCTATTTTGTAAGATCTCAAAGCATGTTATAGTCAGTAAAACCATTGAAAGTGGTTCAAGAAAGCTGACCACTGAACGAGTTTTTTACTTCTTTATTTCATCCCATATGAGTAAAAAAACATGTAAAGAATGTACAACAGTGCTTCATCTAACACTAGAGTTCATAAAGGCAGGTAATTATGACCTATATGTAAACACAGGTAGGTCTTAATTAGTCCAGCCTTAAAAGAGGTAGTGGTGTGCCCCTACTTCAAGAGGCTGTCCCTGGACTCAGTGGTTTTATAATTACTGCTCTGTCTCCACCTTCCCTTAGGAAAAAGATTGTGTGTTATTTAGACTCATTTCAGTCATGTTTTAGGCTGGGATTTGGTATGGAAACTATCTTTGTTACATTTGTAGATATGATGGTGTTGTATGCTCTTCAATATCTCCATGGATTTCAATACTGTTGACCAAGGTATGTGCATGAGCTCCAGAAATTGGAATGGAGTCCCATTTTGCAATACTCTCTTCCTTCAGGATCAGCTATTTGGAGTGATGAAGTCAACTCCCTAGAGCTCTCTCCTCTGTGGGGTGCTAGAAGACTTGACTCATTCTCCTTCTTTTCAACATCTATATAAAACTACTGGATAAGGAAATTGCAGTTTGATGTCACAGTACACTGATGATACTCAAAATATGATTTTTTTTGATTCCAGGTTGGTTAAATGAGGCAGTCAAATTCCCGCCTCAGTGCCTGGAGGCTATGTGGACCTGGATGGGGAGGGAACCATCTGATTCTGAAACTGATTGGCTGTTGGTATTGGGGCTACCTAGTTATGAAAATATTCCAGCTTCGACTTTGAATGGGATTATACCTCCCCATTGAAGAATGGTATATGATTTTTGGGTCTTCAGATGGGCAGGTTGCAACTGCAGCCAGGCCTAGTTTTATCTGGTGTACCAGATGCATCCTTTTTGGGATTGGAACACCCTTCAATCATTCATGCTGTAATAATCTCATGGCTCAATTATTGCAACATGCTATACATGGAGCTGCCCTTGAAGACTACTTGCAAACCTCAACTGGTCCACAATGAATTGGTGTAGGTAGTTAAGGGTATGTGCTGGTATGCTCATGTGACACTTCTGTTCCACATGCAACATTGAAATCAAAGTGGCTCTCATTCTGCTGGTGTTTTGGAAAGTCACCAACACTTGATTGTTCTTTCAGGTCTGGATCCCCTCTATTGGATGTTAGATGGTGGGGTGGTTTGGGGGTGTCTGTGTAAGTGGAAGTTTCCAGGTGCAGACTACCTCAATTAGTAGAGCAACTGGATGGATTTGAAAGTCAACTTTTTGCACCTTGGTTTTCCCATCCTTGCATTAAACTTTTAAACTAATCCTTGCTGCTTTTATATTTCATTTCTTTACCTCTTATTACTTCCAGTATTCCATATCTTCAATGGAAGCTATAAAGCTGCAGATTTCCACATCTTGCTATGGTATTAACTCTATAGCCAATTAGGTCACCTGACTTTTTCAAGTAATCTGTACTATTTGTTGGGTTCTGAACCAAATTCATAAAGTGTACTGTATGTATGAATGTATGCACGTATGCAGTGTCCATACAATGCATATAGACTTGCATGCGTAAATATGCATTGTAGTAACTAAGACCACATTTACCATATTGTCATCTTTTCACAGATGATGAATACAACAGAACATATGGTAAAATTATACATGGATCAGAGCACTTCCACACAGCTAATTTAGCATGAAACAAGATTATTTGTGATTGCAGCAGTCTACAGTGTATACTTCGTTGAAAATAATTGACTATTAGCATATTCAAAGGTACACCTATCTTATTTCTGAATTTTTAGTAAGAACTACTGTGCCAAATCTTGTCTCAGCTGTTGAGAAAAGCTGGGAGTTGGAGAAAATAAAGTGCATGGGAACAAATTTGGAAATATTTAATGGAGAAAAGACAAGTTCATCATTAGATTTTCAAATAGCTTGCTGTGCTAACATACGGGATGAAGTGTTAACACCAGCAATTTGTACTGGTATCACAAAAACCAAGCGAATATAATGAATGGTAATACAAAGAGATAAAGATGAAATAAAGAAGATCTAGAATCAGGCATGTCAAACTGCTGGCCCGCAGGCCGGATGTGTCATGCCAAAAGCACACCCACCCCATTGCCGACAATGGGGAAAAAGTCACGATACGTTGTGCGACATCACATGACGTCTCGAGTTTGACATGCCTGATCTAGATGAGTATGAACAGCAGCACTCTGGATATGAATCAAAAGATGAAAGGAGGTCATGGACAAACCAGCCATTAGGCTTCTGCAATAATCCAAGGGTACCAGTTCCAGGCATGAATCTTTTTATATGGTTTGACAAATTGCTATTAGTTTATTAAAGTATAAAATAGAAAGAAAAATGAAAATAACAGGAAAGTAGGGAAGGAAAAAGGGAAGAGGAAACAGTGTAGGGGAAGGAAAAAAAACATTGACTTCTGACTCTTTTTAGCGCAGTAAAATAAGGTAATAACATACTGCCTCAATTTTTTTACTTTTGCGTAATAATATATACTAGTCATTTCTAGACAATATATCATGGATTAGGACTCCTGATTTTCTTGCAAACCAAAATATCTGTTACTGGCAGCTTTGAAAACCAAAAGAACACCAAAACCAACCAAGGGAGGGATGAGTTGATGTGACTGGAACGGGATAATCTTTGTCCTATGCATGCTCAATTTAAGCCAGAAACAGCATGACCATCCAGTGAGAAATCCTGGCTAAACAGCTGGGAAGAGATGTTCACTGCATTATCCAGAGAAGGCCCACAGATGGATAAAGTTTCAAGTCATCAGTGTTACATTTGATAACTGAACTGAAGGGTGGGGGGAAAGATTCAAAGAGCACATGTTAAAAAACAACAACACCCTGATGAGGTACCCAACATTGGGCCCGAAAGAACTTCTATTTCATGAAATGGAGAATGTCTGTAAGGGAGAGAAAACTGAAAACATGGAAATTTCATACCAGCAATTTGCCAAGGGAGGTTAATTATGTTAATATTATTTGAAGGTCCAAGGTATTAAATGAGACAAATGGATTTAGAAGCCCCAGTATGGAGAGTGCAGGGATTACCTTGGCCATTAACAAATCATTAATGACATGACCCAATGGAGAATTTGCTACAGGAGGTATCTGTGGCTGAAAGATCATCAAAAGAAAAGTGAGAAGAAAACAGAAAGAGAAATATTAACGTTATCTAAAAAGACAAAAAGAGACAACAGAGATGAAGATAGAGCAATAGAAGGATCACAAAAACTCCCCCCCCTTTTAAAACAAAGGGTCTAAATCTAAAGACCCAGAACAGGAACTAATGAAAAGGGAGCAATATATATATTTGTTTATATATATAAACAAATAAAAGAAAAAACGAACACCAGGATATAATAAACCAGTCTGTTTAATATAAACAAGCCTGTGGTTAAGAAGAGTCACTAAGCTTTCGTCCGGCCAAAAAACTGCCGGCGTCATCAGAGTTAGAATAGCAGGAGATGTATCGCACAGACGTGCTCAAGGAGCCGGGTGCAGAGGCAGGAGGCTATTCTAACTCTGATGATGCGGCAGTTTTTTGGCCGGACGAAAGCTTAGTGACTCTTCTTAACCACATGCTTGTTTATATTAAACAGGCTGGTTTATTATATCCTGGTGTTCGTTTTTTCTTTTATTTGTTAGCATAATGCCCAGGATTCGCATTTTTAGTATTTTAAAAGACACACACACACACACACACACACACACACACACACACACACACACTTACAAAAGGTAAGAAAAGGGGGAGAAGAGATGAATAAGGAGAGAAAGAAAAAGAATCAGAAAGATTGATAATACAATGTTATTTGACGGGCCCTAGGACAAGGGCCTTCTCCGTTGCTGCCCCAGCCCTCTGGAACCAGCTTCCCTCGGAGGTGCGTACTGCCTCCTCCCTCCTAGCTTTCCAGAAGCTTTTGAAGACCTATTTGTGCCAGCAGGCTTGGGGAGTATGAACTTTGTTCTGCCCCCGGGCCAAGGAATCGCCTTCCATTGCTGAGTGTTTATTTGATTGTGTTTGCTTGTTGTATGTGTCGATTTTTTAATTGGATGTAATTATTGTTATTGATTTTTATCTATGTCTATGTTCTTGTTGTGAGCCGCCCCGAGTCCTGGGAGAAGGGCGGAATACAAATTTAATTAATAAATAAAATAAGGAACTTCCATTATTATTTTCACCATCCCCTCCCCAAGAAAAAAGGAGAGAAGGAAATTCTCTACTACAGCCAGATAAGAAAATTGCATGCTACCGTAGCTTTTGAGTCAGCGTGAGATTGAACTGAGTAAACATGAGGAATGGAAGAGAAGAGAGAGAAGAAGAAAAAAACAAAAAGAGAAACAACTGTTTAATCCACAAGATGAAACTCTATTTAATTAAACACTATTAGAATATGGGAGGTATGTAAAAGATATGGAAATTGGCCAGCACTCCAATGGTTTCAAGTTGTGTCAACATGTTGAAAAGAAAAAGACAAGAAATGGGGTTTTACTTTTGACAGGCGTCAAGATCTGATCCACAAGGTGACAGCAAAGAGTCATTCTGTATCTCTGTGTCATCATCTCATAGAGGTCTGGGGTTTTTTTTTTTGCCACCTACATAAGGTAGGCCTAATTTTTCAGAGTGTAAAAAAAACAGCTGTTCCCTTGATGTTCTTTCTTTTGTTAAATAAACAAACACATTGGTGGTGGAAATCTAAAGCACAAACACCAAGGAAGTTTTGAACACTTGTTTCAGAAGAGGCTTTTTCCAATTTAAATGATCACCCTTTGCAAACTTTTGACCTGGCTTCTGACAAACAAAAATAGATGAGGGAAGCCAGGTTTGCTTAACAACCATATCACTCACTTAACAACTGTAGTGATTCACTTAACAACCGTGGCAAACAGGTCACCGTAGTGGGTGTGACACACGTTGCTGAGTTAAATTTAAATTTCACTTAACATTTCTTAAATTTTATTCAAGAATTCTCTTAAAATTGCTTTAATTTATTAGCAACAGAAATTCTGGTTGTGGTTGTAAGTGGAGAATCACCTGCAATACAGGCATATTTTCCCTTTAGCCCACTAGGGCAGCCGAGGGCAAGTATTTATCTTTAACAGAACGATCAACCAAGGCTTTGCCAATCTGATAAAGGTCAGCTCTTGAACACCCAAACAAGGTCAGAACATGAAGTGATTTGGACATACTGTTGATTTGGGGGGGAAAAACCCACCCTGATATGTAATTAAATTTAATGGAAAGTGGATTAAAAATAATATAGAAAAACAGAATGTAGTACTTAAGTAAAGATTTAATAATTTTATTAGTCATGAGAATTGTGTACCTTGGAATAAGATTCCTCCGCTTACATAGGATACAAATGCTGAATCCCAGTGTCTTTTGTGTGTGCGTGTGTGCGTGTGTGTGTGTGTGTGTGTGTGTGTGTGTGTGTGTGTGTGTGTGTTTATTATGAACGTATGTATGCAAGTGCCACTTCTAACCAAACTTCCACTTTTGGAATGAAGGCTGGTTCCAAAACGAAGAATCCTCTTTGAGAGAGTTTCATTGCTAATGTTCCAGAGCTTTCCTTTCAGTTTGTCAAGGAGAAGCATATAGACTTTCAGGTACAGTATATTAAAATTAAGTCTTAATGATGTCTGTTTCATTTTAAACTAGCTTTGTGGAGATCAAGGGCCATTAAAGGAGCCATTTTCTGGGAACAGTAAATATTTAACCAAAGGGATTAAATAGCTGCAGTGTGGCTGGCAAAAAGCACCTGGACATTAATATCTCTCTAAAGAAGCAGTAAAATATTTCCGAATAGTAGTCTGTCTGTTTCACAATTATTTATGTATACAGACTGTATCTTACCCAATTATTTGACTATTGCAGAAGGGTTTAAAAGGGCATTTCATCTAGACTATGGCTTTGCTTGGTTAGCTATGCATAGCTGCCCAATTAATTGCCAGATTATTAAAAAAAAACGGTTCCTTTAAGCTACCTTCCCACAGAACAACCAAAGATGCTATTTTACATGCCTATAGACTTCCATAAGAATGTACAGCAATTCATTGGTTTTATATATTTATGTATCTCAACCTTTGAAGCAAGTTGCTATTGGAAAATTTAGCCTATCAAATACAGAATTGTCAACTTCGATTGACTTCATTCAATCCTGAACATCTTTTGTTTCACCCAATACTTGAAATAGATATGCAGGTAATCTTCGACCTACCACCACAATTGAGCCCAAAATCTCTGTTGTTAAGTGAGACATTTATTAATTGTGTTTTGACCCATTTTACCACCTTACTTGCCACAGTTGTTAAATGACTCACTGCAGTTGTTAAGTTAGTAACCCGGTTGTTAAGTGAATCTGGCTTCCCCACTGACTTTGTTTGTCAGAAGGTTGCAAAAGGTGATCACATGACCTTGGGACACAGCAACGGTCATAAATATGAACCAGTTGCCAAGCATCTGAATTTTGATCACATGATCATGGGGATGCTGCAAAGGTTGTAACTGTGAAAAATGGTCATAAGTCACAGTTTTCAGTGTTGTAATTTTGAATGGTCACTAAATGAATTGTTGTAAGTCGAGGACTATCTGTATGTATGTACCTCTATTTATATATTCATGCACATAAACACACATAAGCACACACTTCTATAGTTCCTCTTTCTAGTTTACATGATGATTGTCTTTATATATATTGCAATCATTTACAATAAATGGCGGAATAATAGTCAAAGGAAATATGCTACTTCATTCTCCCTGACTTTTGGTCCACTTATACCTCACTCCAAGTTCCTCCAAACCTCCTCCTTTTAAAATGGCAAATGAAATGACATGAATGGCAGTACGACTCTTCTCTGTTCCTTGACAAGTACTTTTTAAAGAGAGACTAAAAGCAATCTCACCATAAAGCGCTTGCTGACTTTAAGTATGACTTGTCATTTTGAAAGCAGTGACTCACCCTTTTTTTTCTTCCTGTTAGCAGAAATGAGGGAGGAAGAGAGAGGACTCTTCATCATGCTGCAGTCCTCCTCTTTTGCCAGAAAAAATGAATAGACTGGTCATACCTTTCTTTTAGCAAGGATTTTGTCATTGTTCAACTGAAACATCCCCCCCTGCTCCATTAGCATCATGTCAAGAATAAGATGATCCTCTTATGCCTTCCCCCCTCTTAGCAAAGGAGAACGTCGTCAGCAAGGAAGTGAGGAATTTTGTGGAAGAGTTTCTGTTTAAGAGCCAGAGTGGCAAGGTTCCAGACTGGGAGTTGAAAGATCTGAGTTCCAGTCCTCCTTAGGCATGGAAACTAGCTGGGTGTCTTTGGGCAGTCACATGCTATCAGCCCTTGAAGGTGGATCAGACTAGAAAAACAATACTTGTAAGTGAATGCTGCTTTAATTGTAGAGCTATAGTATAGTATAACTATAATCTTGCAAGTCCCCTTATCGTTGTTTGAACTCTGTGAGGAGCTTGTCTAAGACTTTGCACACATTACAGTCTTGCCCTGGACTCAGCCCCCTTTTACCCGACCCTTGCCTTGATAGCAGCTCTTCCTCCTGTCTCTAAAAGCCATTCCTTCTTCTGTCTCCTCCAAATCAGTATCAGCTCCTATGACAGAGTTATTGAAAAACAAATCCCTTGTAGCATCATGGATCAGGTACATTGCTACGAGAGGTACAAGAGCACAGTATAAAACAAGTGGACCCTGAAAATAAGCAAGGATAAGAAGAACCAAACAGTTTCTCTGTCAGGAATGTTGAAGTTATTCCACAGATAATTCTTGCTTAATGACTATTTGTTTCAAATCACAATGTGCTGAACAGCAGGATTTACAACCTATACCCAAAATTATAGCTGCTGCAGTGCCCCCACAGTAATGTGATAAAAAATTCAAGCAGTCCGCCAGCATTTATGACTGACTAATTGGGGTGCTGCAACTGCCCCAGTCCACCAATCTCTCCCCTATCCCCATCTGGCCAAAGAGTCTGTGCAAAGCTGCTGCAGCCCTGGAGGCCCAGGCCTACTTCCTACCCCATCGTGTCCAGGAGGCCCGTACCAGCTACTGTACAGGGCCCAGTGGCATGTGGAAAACTACTTCAGGCTGAGATACCTGCATCTTCTCCCCATCCCACCAAGCCCAGGAGGCCTGGACCTGCTTTTTACCCCACCATAGCTGAGAGGCCTTGCAGGGCCCAGCAGCACATGTAACTTGCTCCACTTATCTTTCTGAAGTTGCTGACAGGCACAGCTAGCTGATGTGGGGAGCGGCCTTTCTAGAGAGGCTGCTTTGCACCATTCTGTAAGCAGGCTGCAATCTTATAGTCATTCCAAACAATCGTGAAAATGACTCCAGCTCCTGGATGTGTGGGATGGGGAAAAGGTCTGGATGTCCTGGATGTGATGAGGCAAGGAGAAGCCCTGGGTTTCTTGGTTCATAGCAAGTTTCCACAGCAGGGGGGCCTTGTACTGCAGCTGGTCCAGGCTTCCTGGACCATAGCAGTTTCCAGGCACTGGGGGACTCTATATGTCTGTCCCAGGACTTCGAGCGTCTCTCCCACTGGCTGAGGCACCCAACGTTGTGCTTAATAATCTATATCACAGGTGTCAAACTCGAATGCGTCACGTGACGTATTGTGACATTTGTGACCTTTTTGCCTTTGCAGAGCCAGGGTGGGCATGGCCGGTGTGTGACATATCTGGCCTGTGGGCCTCCAGTTTGACACTTCTGATCTATGTGATCATTTAATGACTGTCACAGGGAGGGCCAGGATTGTGATCATATACATCTTGCTTAACAACTGCTTCGCTCAACAAGGGAATATTCTAGGCTCAATTGTGGTCATAAGACAAGGAGCACCTATAGTCCTTGCACTGCTACCTGTTGCCTTTATGTAAATGCTGCAAATTGTTTTCGAAAAAATACCTTTTTACCTGGTTGAGTGTGTGAGAGTAAATACAGTAAAACCTCTGAAAGTTGACCACCCAAGGGACTGAAGTAAAGTGGTCAATATATGGAATAACTGTACTGATGTGTACATATGCCTCATTTTACTGTACAGCTTTTATTAGAGAATGTCATATAGAAACACATCTAGTGAAAACACAGGAAAATCATTCATACGCTATGGTATCATGCAAAATCAATTGTTTGCTCATGGTTTGTTCATTCTTTCTGGGGGAAAAAAGAGAGTCAATTTTAGTCTCTTTCTTATTCCTTTTATGAAGGTAAGCAGAGAAAGCACTCTCAACTCTGGCTATACCACTCAGCATACCTGGGCATTTTTTCCAAGGCAAACGACTTTAATTGCATTGTCAAATGACTGATATCCTCTTCTTTCAGAATATCTGTAATTTCTGTGTGCTCCTTACTTAATTCTTCATTTAATTCTGCTTCATCAGTTACTTCCAGCACTTTTTCACTGGGTTGTATCTCGGTCGATACTGATTGGAAAATTGCTTCTGGGTCAGGTTCATTGCAGATTGCTATGTTGTCATTCATTGCAACAAAATCTTCAAAATCTACTATCTCGAATTCCACCATGGGAGGTGGGCTGTTTAGCAGGGCTGTAACATCTTGCTCTTTGGTTGTAACAAATCCAGCTTTCTTGAAGCACTTCTATATTGTTTTAGGCTGAAGTTTATTCCAAGCAGAACTAATCCAGAGAACAGCATTCAGAACAGTAACTGATGCAACGGATGATTTTGTTTCTGCAGATGGACCATAGGTTTGCATTTTAGCAATGATCCACTGCAGAAACTGGACTCGGTAGTGCATTTTGAATGTTTTCATTATGTCTTGGTTGAGAGGCTGAATTTTTGAAGTAGTGTTTGGAGGCAAAAATTTCAGTTTCACGTTTGTAAGATGATTCACTTGGGGATGGCTAGTTCAATTGTCCACTACAAGGGGAATGGACTGTTTCTTCTTCTTCATTTCTCGGTCAGTACCTCTTATCCACTCCTCAAATAGGGCATCAGTCATCCATGCAGATTTGTTAGATTTCCAGGTGATGGGAAATCTGCAGGTTCTTAGGCTGCAGGTTCTTGAATGAATGTGGTTTTGCCAATTTACCAATCACCAAAGGTTTTAGCTTCTCTTTGGTAAGGCTAGCGCACGGCAGAACTGAGAAATGTTCTTTAGAAAGTTTTACTCTCTCATATTTGTCACCCCTCATAATAAGGCTCCTGTCGGGCATCGCCTTGGAAAAGAGTCCACACTCGTCAGCGTTAAAGATATCGTCATTTTTGAAGCCACTGGTGAAGTCCAGAAACTTTTCAACAAACTCTTCAACAACTTCTACTGGAACTCCATCAGATTTACCACACAATACTTTCTGGGAGATCTTGTGTTGAAGTTTAAATTTCTCGAGACAACCACTTGATGCTTGGATATCTGATACCCCAAGCTCCTTTGCAAACCTTTTAGCAATTTCTGGATCATTGGCTCAGAGATTTGGGTGTTAGCAGCCCTCATTTGTTTGAACCAATGTGGCTTCATTGCAAGGTAAAACAAGTAAAACGGCTCACATATGTCTGTGTTGTGTATTGTTTCATTTTACCATTGGCTATTTTTTATCGATCCCGAAAAAGGAAAAAATGTGGGGGGAAATTAAGTCTTTGTGCAATTTCTATTACGAAATGAATCCATAATTATCATCGTTAAACTGCTGAAACAAAGTCAAAAATATTGTATTCTTTGATATTCTTCTTGAAAGAAATTCATTGATACCAATTCTTCATTTCACTTTCTTGCTCTTGGTGCAAACTGGACTCAGCTGATCAAGTTATAGAGAGTAAATTAATACTGTGTATCAAAGTCCAGGTGGTGAGGATACAACTTATAGAGATGGTTAGTATAGAGAGGTTGGCTTCCTATTGTGTACATATACTGTATGTCCGGTCTATGAAAATTAGGTCAACTTAGGGAGGTGGTCAATGTAGGGAGGTGGTTAACTATGGAGGTTTTACTGTATTAGCAATGATAGTGGTTTTAATCATTTCTGAATTTATCTTAACCCATATACTCATTAGAATATGCTGGCTGGAGAATTCTGGGAGTTGAAGACTATATCTCTTAAAGGTGCTGGGGATGAGAAATGTTGCCCTAAGTCAAATCTCTTATTGAAGTTACTGAATTTACCGAAGGAAATTATTTTTCTTTCCGTAAAGCCCTTTTCCATGAATTAGAAAGCTGAATGAAAAATCATTCAGGTTTCCAAATTCTTGACCATTTTCCTAGTTCTTCATGGCAATGGAATTATAGCTCCTTTTGACAGTATACGTTGTATATGAAGGAAAAGTAGAAAATACACTAAGCTGCAAGATTGAAAGAATTCCCTTGTAATTTCTGAGTTTGGATGTGGCTGATGAGGTATACTAAGTAGATGCACAATGGAGAAGCAGCGGACAACAATTACGGTAGAAGCTGTGAGTGACAAAGAAGAGAGGAACTTCTTTCTTGGTTATTTGCTTAGTATTGTGAGAGATTAAAACTATATTTTAAAATGCAATTTAACTGCATGGCATATGCTCAGTCAATATCCCCGTGGTGGCATTTTAAAGCTTGCGTAGCAGCAAGAAAGTTTCAAGGCATGAGGGCATGAGGTTGCGAAAGAAAAATATTTCTGAGTTAGTAACAGGTCTTTACCACCATCAAGAGATTGTTTCCTCTACTGTGTTATCTGCACAGGTAAGTTGCATTCATGACATTGTAGATATATTCTGTTCACTGTTTGGTTCCACTGATGTAATATCAACATTATGGATGCTGCTTCTTCTGAACTTGCATTTATCACCCCTTTTGCTGAATTCTGTATAATTTCACAAATGATAGGTATAAAGCATTTGGCTGAAGGCTCTAGAACTACATTCAGACCCTCTCTTGTGATGCTATTTTATAATTTTTATAATTTCCTACTTTACAATTTTTGGAAAATGAAATTGATTATATACTATCAAGTTAGTTTCGACTTTTAATGATTGCATGGATAGACCTTGTTCAAGAGAGTCTATTCCCAAACTGGTCCCAAATCTTTCAATGGTGCATCTACTGCCATGATAAATCAAGTCCATCTATTTTGCTGCTCATAACCCTCTTCTTTTTCATCCACTTTCCCAGTATTATAAATTTCTCAAGAGAGGAATTAAATAAAGTTTCTTTTTTTTTTGCATACACATTGAGAATTTCCAAACTCTTAGAGAAAACAGTGTGCCGACTTACAGTAGATGTAACTTGACACCATTTTTATTTGCTTTGGCATTTGACACCTCATAATGGTGCACTGCTATCACCCAAAGCGGGCAGGTTGCATGTATGTATATTTTACACCTTTATCTAAAAATAATATTTTATTCTATTTTATAGTATATTGAAAGTATTGAAATATTTATTTAAAAATATTTCAGAAGTTATGGATAATAGATTGTATGGTTGGGACATCCAGCACACTTGATGTGATATTAATGGAATGTTTACTACTTACAGGAACTAATATTGTTCTTTCCAAATTAACTGTAGACAGCCTCATTGCTGTTACATTGCTTTATCACTGTGTCTTCTTGATTTAATGATAACTTCAAAAGGGATGGCCACAGTAAACAATATTTTAACAAGTTTTATTTTTTAGTTGTTTCTCCAATCAAATTATTTTCCCCAAATATTTCCAGTTAATTTTGTAATTCATTTCATGTTTATAAAATGATAATCTGATGGGACTTAGATCAGACACAAAACTTTGAAGCAGAAGTATTTCTAAAAAGCACTGCTGATTGAATCCAGACACCATAACTTCGCTTGTTAGCATCTTAAGCTAACTATTCATCAAACATATAAATTCTGCAGTTAGGAAACCAGTAAGTTGCAACAAATTGATGTATAAACCTTCAACTCTTGTCTAAACAATTTGTACTGGGGTTGGTTTCCTTAGCTTACATCTTTGATGGTATCAAATATGTAAAATATTCTGTTTACTTTCCTACTTATAGGAATAAGGAGGAATCCATAGTGGGATCTATAGTGGTCAGACTAGGTGTGGAGCTATGCTCAATATGTAGAGGGTGCCGAGTCTCCTGTAATTTCTTTGTGTCCTTTACTCCTTTGCCTACCTGCAGGTGAAAAAAATGAAATCACTGAGATAAGATCACTGAGATACTGTGATTAGTATAGTCCCATTTTCTAGCCACACTGAAGGCCAGAAAATCAAATTATGTTTTTTTTTCAAAACCAGGTTTTTATACCACACCAGAAAAGGCATTTCAAACTTGTAGCTTGGGTGTAGCTTGGATGTGTGTGTGTGTGTGTGTGTGTGTGTGTGTGTGTGTAGAGAGTACCATCACTGAAAACACTAGGTAACCAGTTGATTCATATAATGGTATGTGGGAAAGACCTTGGGAGACAGGACTTTACTTTACTTTACTTTACTTTATTTTGACTTATATGCCGCCCTTCTCCTCAGACTCAGGGTGGCTCACAGCAAATAATACAAGCACAAAATATAAATTAGTTAAAATAATAATATACAATATAAAAAACAATAAAACTATACCCACTCATATGACATACAGTCCCAATCAAAGGCCCAGGGGCAGAGCATAGCTCACAAGCCCCAAGCCTGTCTGCATAGATGTGCTTTTAAAAGTTTTCGGAAAGCTAGGAGGGAACGAGCAGTACGAACCTCTGAGGGAAGTTGATTCCAGAGGGCTGGGGCAGCAACAGAGAAGGCCCTAGCCCTAGGTCCCTCCAAACGGCATTGTGTAACAGACGGGACCCGTAGGAGGCCAACCCTATGTGCCCTAACCGGTCGCTGGGATTTATGAGGCAGAAGACGGTCCCGCAAGTATCCTGGCCCATTGCCATATAGGGCTTTATAGGTCATAACCGACACTTTGAATTATGTTCGGAGACCAATTGGCAGCCAGTGTAGCTCACGGAGGGCTGGAGTGACATGAGCATGTCTTGGGAGACCCAAGATGGCTTGCGCGGCCGCATTCTGAACCACCTGCAGTCTCCGGGCATTCTTCAAAGGTTGCCCCATGTAGAGAGCATTACAGTAGTTGAGTCTTGAGGTGACAAGGGTGACTGTGAGGAGTAATTCCCGGTCCAAATAGGGCCGCAACTGACACACCAGGCGAACCTGGGCGAATGCCCCCCTCGCCACAGCCGAAAGATGGTATTCTAAACTTAGCTGTGGATCGAGGAGGACACCCAAGTTGCGAACCCTCTCCAACGGGAACAAGACTTCCCCACCCAGGGTAATGGATGGACAGATGGAATTGTCCTTGGGAGGCAGAACCCACAGCCACTCCGTCTTGTCGGGATTGAGTCTGAGCCTGTTAGCACCCATCCAGACCCCAACAGCCTCCAGGCACTGGTTCATCACTTCCACTGCTTTGCTGTAATGACGCAGGGTAGAGATATAGAGCTGAGTGTCATCAGCATGCTGATGACAACTCACCCCATGTCGACGGATGATCTCACCCAATGGCTTCATGTATATGTTGAAAAGCAGAGGTGAGAGAACAGACCCCTGAGGGACTCCACATGGAAGAGACCTCGGAGCCGATCTCTGACCTCCTGCAAACACCGACTGCGACCGGCCAGAGAGGTAGGAGGTGAACCACTGCAGAACGGTGCCCTGCACTCCAAGGACAAGGAGATGCTGTCTAGGGAATGGCCAAACAAGAATCAGCATTACCTGTCCTTGGATAGTGGGTGGGGCAAGAGACTCAGAAGGGACCCTCCCTAGTTTCTCAGCTGTAAAGAAAATGTACAGAACTTTTAGACTGTATTTTTCTGTAACAGATAGTCTAGGTCATGTGATAGCAATTTATGACCTTCCCAAGCCGATTTGTGACAAAAAAGTCGATTGGGAAAGCTGGATTTGGTTAATGACCACATGATTCACTTAAGGACCACATGATTTGTTTAATGATCATGGTAAAAATGGTTATAAAATTTGTTCCGGTCACATGAGGACCTGCTTTATGACAGCAATGATTTATGAGGAAATTCTGGTCCCAATTGTAGTCTTGAATCAAGGGTTACCTGTAACATAGCTTTACAATAAAGTAGAATTTGCTTGTCTGGTCATGCTTCCTGTCTGGTCTACCTAGTAAGATTGACACTTCATCTTTGTATGGGAAGACACCCGGGCATGGCTTCTGCAGATAATCTGAGGGTGTGGGTAAAAACTTCTGGAAAGCATATTCTTTAGCTCTGTGGCTGTGAACCATGGTAGACTTTAGTAGATTAACACCAATCCCTTTTAATCTGAGATTTAAAATAACCTGAGAGCCAGTTAAGATTGTGTAAATTGGAATAATATTATTTCTTATTATTTATTAACACATAAAGAAATAAAAAATGGAGTATTCCCAATATGCAATCCCAATCACAACTGCCATATTATTTTACTATTTTGAAGTTTTCAAGACCAGATAAACATATAATGCATTTATAACAGCAGAGATAAGAATTTAATAGACCACGAAAAACATATTAATTTTCATGTCCAGGTTTGAATAGCATGCCAGACTGTAGCTTAAATGAATATATCAAGGACAAATAATAATTTCAAATGTTGGGGGAGATATTTTATCTAAGGTTAGAGTTCAGATATAATATTACTCCTAAGCAGTATGGAACTTCACAAACATGAACATCAAAGTTAGCAAGTATAAATGATAGATCTTGGGCCTGTTGCTCCATGCACTTATCCATCCACCCATCTATTATTTGGATCAAAATAGAGGCTCAAGATTTATTGTGAGCAGTGGTTCTCATTCATTTATGTGAATCAAACAATCACCTAGGATATCAACCTGGGTATCAAATCTTGAGTTAAAAAAAATCTAAAAAAAGAGAATATGTATGCATGTATGTAGCATGGAGGTGCTAATTGTGGGTATGACCCAGAGTGTCAATTATTAGGAGATATTTTAGGACTGCTGGTGATTCTCAATGAGACAAATTTCAGAAATACCATGGCAATCAAATCCCTTTGTAATAACGTGTTACATTTTTTATCTCTCTTCACCCACAGAAGCCTTGTATCATATAATATATATGGCTCCCAAATGCTCAGTTAACTTGATTGCTAGAACTGAAAGAAAAGATGGAAATGTAATTAGGGAACAAAATGCACAGTTTTATTGCAAGCTGATCATCCAATTTAATAGTACTTTTATATGTGTCTTTTTGACTACAAAGAGGAGTTGTTACCTTGAGTTCTAGACAGAGAAAAATGGTGAGAGATACTTTGAAGAGGAGAAATGCTCAGGACTGAAAGAAATAATTTATAGATAGCATAGGATGGTGTAAAAATAAAATCAGGTTTTCTACTGAGAGATTCATTCAGTATTGGGAACTGAGAACAATATATTACTACACAAATAAAAACAGTATTTTGTGATAATAAAATGATGAAGTGGACTATATATCAGGCTTAGAAAAACAAAAAAACTGAAATAAACATAAGAAATGTCAGGGACAGGATACAGCTAAGCTAGGGATAAACTGGTGTCAGCTTTCAGCCAGTTGCCTGGATAAAAGTTTAAAAGCTTCCCCTTCACATCCAGCTTCTGTTAGGCATTGAAGATATCATTATTAGATAAAGATGGACGAGCAAAATTTTATGCACTGGTAATCACAATTTGATGACAAAAAGGCAGAACTTTGCATGCTGAATATATATTATTTTTAATTTTGAGTGTTTCACCTGGATCTAAAAGGAGGAGAAAGTTCTCATTGGTGTTAATTATATTTCTGGCTTTTGAAATTTTCATGGGCATGACCCCCAATCTAATACTTGCCTTACATCTTTTTAAAAATGAAATTTGTTTTCATTTAAAACAAAAGCCAAAACTTTCTTGGCCACATGAATCTGTAACCAATGTAGTTTTTTTTAGCATATGAGTAGTAAACAGAACTTAAACATCCCATCCTCAGTGAAGTCATTTAGCGGATTTAATTCAGGGATTGGAACAAACCTCAAACTCCACAACTGGTAAAGAAGCAATTCTTTCCTGGTAAAAATAAATGTCATGAAACATAATTTGGTGGCCTGTCTATGTAGTCACTAGAAATTGAAAACAAACTTGACGGCACATAATTATTTGATCCATCAATTAATCATTGGTTATTTTTTAACGTCTTTCTTTAGCAGTAATCCAAAAATGGGATTGATGTTCATTGGAAGGTATATTTTTTGCCTATAGAGTATTCTGAATTCGTGGTATTTCAGTTAGAAATGTTGAAAACATATCTGCTGGAGACCAAGGAGAACCACAACTAATTTGAATAAAGAAAATATTAGGCTAGGAGTTAAATTGAGATAATGTCAGGTGGCACTTCAGATGGTTTCTGATTCCAATTCCCGGTTTCCTCTCCATTGTAGAGATTTGACTAGGGCTAATGAGAAATGTTAGCAATGTTCACTTGTCAGATTACGTTTAGAGTATTAGGTACTGACTTTAAAAGAGAGATATAGTATTTTGAGAAGATTCAGAAGGATGCCAAGATGTCAAAAGGTCTGGAAACCAACCCCTTATGAGTAATAATTAAGGCTGAGTATTACGAGGCATTTTTGGATAATAGTGAAATAGTAGAGCTGTCTGCCTAAAACACTGATGAATCCCACTAGAATTTTTCAAATTGGGTCTGGATGGCTACCTTGAGTCCTGTTACTTTGGATAATTGTGACTGAAAATTGTCTGTGGATTTTTTTTTAACGACAAACTAAGTCATTTATAATTTACCCACATCAGAACTGTCTTCCCTCAAAATACTGCATCTATGTGCTGTGTAATAAATCACAGGGTTTGGGGATGCACAACAAATCTCAAAATAATAAAAGGATAGTAAGAAAAACACAAAAGGTTTTTCAGTTTAAAAACAGGTTGTAGCCATCCCTTCCTTTCTTATTTAAATTGGAAAAATAACTTGTGAGTTTACTTTCTGCTTCACAGCCTCTGTTTATATCCAAGGTAAAAATTGGTCAGAAATAGGCCCTTATAAATAAGTAGGAAGCTAATCCCTTCACTTTGGGCAAAGCTTGGTAAGCAGAGAGGGGAGGATGAGGAGAGGGCAATAAAATGGCTATAAATCACTTTTCCTCCGAAGGAGACATAGCATTGGCACATTGACCCATAGAAAAGCTTTATAAATATCTGGGTCATTTGTCTAACATTCACATTTTGCAGCATGCACTTCCCTCCTGTTTCCATTTAATGCATTTTAAGTGTCCTGGATTATACCATGGGAAGGAAAATTCAGCTGGACCAGTTTAGGATTTTCCTGGCAAATTAGTAATCCTGTCAACATTGCTTTATATTGTTCTTACCTGCAGTTGCAAATTAAAACACACACACACACACACACACACACACACACACACACACACACACACACACACACACACAAAGATGTTTAATAGAAAAGCGAAACAGTAAAAACTGGATGTGCAGGTTGTTGTTTTTTTCTGGGCTGTGATCAATTTTCCAGCCTCTAGCATATGGTGGTGCTAGTACTTTATTTTTCAGCCATGACATTTCTTCATTTTCCTGTTGTATCAGCCTCCTGTTAGCTGCCAGCAAGCAGATCTCATCAGAGATGAAAATACAAGCACACGTGTGGCAGGAATCACTCAATGGGAGAGACATTTTAATATCTCATGCTTCTGCTTTTCTTTCAACACGAGAAGACTGGTTGCAATTCAGACGATCCTGTCAAAGTAGGTAACTGTTTTCTTTCCCAGTAGGATGTTTGCTGTATTTGTACATTTTCTAAAAAAACAACTGGCTATAACTTAAGTTCACCCCAGGAATTGTCTGTCTAATGTTCAATCATCCCTTTTCCGTAAGGGCTGCAGGCAGGTTCTGCCCTTCTGTCAGTTCTGTGGTGTTGATTTTGGGAACGTTTTTTCTCCTGCTATGGAAAACAGACTTCTGGAATAGTACTCACAGGAGATGTAAGGGGGGGAAAAAGTACTTCCTTTTCCACAGCAGAGAATAACAGTTTGGTATTAGAACTCCACTAACACACTCTCTTATGAAACTCAACCTCAGGGAAATGATACATTGAACCTCATCTTTCTTTTCAGTTATTTATGAATGAACATAAAACTAAGTCCATTGCTTTGTGTTCAAGTATTATGCAACTTTGAAACCATGTGCACATGTAAAGCTGCCTTTAAACAGAAAAGACCATTAGGTTACTTTTCACTTTAGTAAGTATTACCTACTTTTTAAGCAAGGTGTGTGGAAAGAAAGTGTAGCAAATTAGCAAGCCAGCAGGCTTCAACTTGAGACAACTTTTTTTTTTTAATAATCTTATCGAGAGACAACTGACATCGGCCAACATAGCATTGCAAAAATTTCTTTCATCTGCCAGCTTCCAAATTGACTTGAACCTAGTGAGTGTGAAGTTGTTTGATGGAGGCAGTCATATATGGCATTAATCTCTGATTTGTTTTAAGCATATTTTCTCGAGTGAGTTCATATATCACAGGAAAACATAGACTTCAGTTTAGTAGCCATAATGACTGTGTCCGCACAACTCCGCTAAGCCAAAATCAAACTCACCACATAATGCCTCAATCGAAAGGTTCATTTTTGTCTTAATTGCTTGGCAACCTAGTATCAAATGGTTCCCTGGAATAAGTATTTAGACTAAATGATTAATTGGAAATGTATTTACTGACATAATATTACATTGTAGAAAACCTTTTAAGTGATATGTAAAGCATTTAAATGTTGCAATGGATGTCTTCTAAAAACTTGGGGAGGAAGCAGATAATATTTCTTTGCGGTAAGTCCAAGGAATTTAATGGAACCATCTCCTGACTAGACAATGCATTGTAAATCAGTAAGGAAAAAAGAAATTGCCAAGAGAATAACGATAAAATCTCTTAAAACTTCAGGGAAAACATGGAATAAAATAGAATCTGTCTTAATTTAGTTTCTTTAAAACTCACTTTATTTCTATAAGGTTGAAATATGGTACAAATTCAATTATATTTGTAAATATTATCAAATATCTGTCTATAATTTCCCTAGGCAGTTATTTAATTAAATGGGTCCAGGGTCAGTTCTATCACATCTTGGTTTAACTTGGCAATCTTTGCAGCGTTCAGAAAATTCTGCCCCAATAGTTGGTCAATCTATCTCTCATTCTGCATGGCCCAGTAAAAGTTTAACATTTTATGTACATATGCATTTTAATTTATTAATTTTTTATGCCGCCCATATCCCCTATAAAGTGCCTCTGGGGCGGCTTAATAGAAATTCTATGAAAATATACTTACCTCCTAGGCATCATAGTATAATTAGACTCATTTATTTATTTACTAAATTTATGTATTAGTTCATTTGCAGGGACCCTAAGCAACATAGGAGAGCAATGGGAAGGCCATTTTTCTGGATTACATAACAATGCTTGTTATTCAAAATGAATATATTTTTCCTTTCTAGTAAATAGCACTATACCTAGTTGAACTATATATACGCTAAACTAGTTTGTTTTAACCATTTGGTATTGGAAAAAAAACTTAATTGGTGGGTTTAAACATTACCTAAAGCTATATAAACCCAAGTTTTCAAACCACTATGTTGGGTACTGCACAACATGCTAAGCCATAACTAAACATATCACATTATATTTTAGCCACTGTATGAATTTAGCTTAATTGCCAACTTGGCTACTCATTGTCTCCTCCAGCTGACAATAGTTTTCTAGTGTCTTCCCCATCATCAACTGAATATCAGTTTAAATTATATGCCCTTGACTTACAATTGGTTGTTTTGTTTAGCAAGCATTCGATCTTAACAACAGCACTGGAAAAAAGTGACTTACAACTGGTCTTCCCGCTTATGACTGTTCCAGCATTCCCACAGTCTCATCGTCAAAATTTGGGTGCTTGGCAACTGGCATGTATATATGATGATTGCAGTGTCCGAGGGTCATGTGATCACCATTTGTTACCTTCTCAGTTGGCTTCTGACAAGCAAAGTCAATGGGGGGGGAAACCAGATTCATTTAACAACCACTTGAGTTACTTAACAGCTGCAGTGATTTGTTTAACAACTGTAGCAAAAAAGGTCATAAAATCAGATATGATTCGACAACAATCTTTTTTAGCAAAGGAAATTCTGACCCCAGTTATAGTCATAAACTGAAGACTGCCTATAATACATTTTTGAGAGTTTAGTGTAGCGCAGTGATTCTCAAACATTTTGCTCTCAGAACCCCTTTACATTTCCCAGAATGGCTAAGGACCCAAAGAGCTTTGGTTTATGTGGGTTATGTACATCAAAATGTATTGTATTAAAAATTAAAACTGACAAATGTTAAAATCTGTATTTATTAACTTCTAGGCCCCACTTTGATAACCTATGACAGTGGTGGCGAACCTATGGCATGGATGCCAGAGGCAGCACTCGCAGCCCTCTCTGTGGGCACATGTGCTGTTGCTCCAGCCTCTCCTCTCCTAACCCCCTCCTTACCAGCAGCCCCCTAAGAAGAGAGTCGCCCCTGAGCGTGGCCCATACTGAGCAGCGCAACCAAGGACATGGCAGCCAGGCAGCATAGACAAGACTCTGCCCTCATGCCCAATCCTGCACAGTTGATGCTGCAGGGTGCGGGCAGAGGGTGTGGCCACTATGGCGCTGCTTGGCTGCCTGGGAGACCTGCAGTGGGCTCTGGAGGCGGTGAGTGGCCCTGTGGGCAGGTGGGGTGGGGGACGGAGTGAGGGTGGGGCAGGAGTTTTTGGGCACTCTGTCTCTAAAAGGTTCGCCATCACTGACCTATGATGTAGTGATTAAAAGCACCAGACCATAACTTGAGAAACTGTGAGTTTTATTCCTGCCATGACCATGAAGCCATTAGGTGACTTTCTCTCTCAGCCCTAGAAAGAAGGTAATGGAAAAGCATGTCTGAAAATGTTGCCAGGTAAACTGCAGGGATTCCCCAGGCAGTCAGAGAATTGACCCAAAGACCCTTAAAAAGAAATGTTCAATTTTAGTTTTTATCCTAACTCTTCTGAAATAAAATTAGAGATAAAATAAAATTTAGTGACTAAAAGACAGAACTGTGTGATTTAAGATGCAAGTTACATACTCAGCACAATAGACCCATAGTGTTATGTATTGAGCTTAAACGAGGAACAGGTGCAAGGAAACCACTAGCAGACCACGTGGCCTACTAGCCAGACTTACTGTCTGGCTGATCATTAGTATGCATTTGAACGGGAGAATACGTTGAATTGATTGGCTGGCAGCGCCCTAAGCCGAATGTATAAAAAGGGGCGGAGCCATTTTGTTTTGAGTTCTCTTTACTGCAAATAAAGAAGTACCTGTTTGTTACTCCTGCCTCTTCAATGCCTACCAATGCAAGAAACAGTACACATAGTACTCAGATTTGATTGATGTTTTAGACCAGGGCTTTTCAACCAGAGGTACGAGTATCACCTGTGGTACATTGGCACCTGGCAGGTGGTACGCGACCATCCTAGAAAAGTGGTAGCGGAGGAGGGGAATGAGAGCGCCACTAGGCGGGCAGGCAGGTGTCTTGCTTGGCTGTGCCTTGGGGGGCACTTTTTTCAGTGCCATTGTAACTTTGAACAGTCACTAAGCGAACTGTTGTAAGTCAAGGACTTCCTGTACTTTATCACTTTTTTCCTTTTTTTTTTTTTTGGTCATCAAGTTTTTGACACCTTGCTAGGCAACTGGTGGCACTCGGATATTGCCATATCCTAAAAGTGGTACAATGGGTGAAAAGGTTGAAAAACCCTGTTTTAGACATCCAGATAATATCTAAAGCTTCTGAAATATTTATGGAATGCTGTACCTTCACACTCAGAGAACATTGTGAAGATTGTGAAATGAAATAGATTCAGCTCATCATCCTTGTTACTTCAGATTAGGGATGGACAATCTTGCCTGTTTTTATTTTTGGAAAGCAAAAATGGTTTCATCTTTGAAGTCTTATAATAATTTATTAATATCCATTTCATACCACATTTTTCGGTTAAACTTTTTGTTTGCTTAAGGAACTGCATTGTACAATTTTTAAGTGCTAATGCCCTGATAGAGAAAAATATGTTGATAAGTTCACATCAAAATATGAATCAGCCATAGTTTTCCTTTATCCCTCTTTTATTTTATCAAATGTATACCTGTTGTAATCAAGCTGATTCTCTGAATTAATTAAGAGCAACAACAACAAAAAATGAAAGCAATTGGTATTAAAACATTAATCCTAGGACTAAATAGCATATCAGATTATGAAACCATGAACATAAAATAGTATCTAACAATCCTGGATAGTAATACTTGCTATAGACCCTCTGCAATAATTCAGATTTCAAAACTTTCCAAAAGGCAGAAACTACAGGGGTCAACCTGATTTCCAAGTTGGGACCTTTCCATAGTGAGGTATTGCCACTGAAAAGCCTCCATCCCATACATTTCCTAGAATTAGGCAGCATTACAAACTTGATCAATAAATAGGAAGGATCACCAGCAATCCAGATGTTGGGGGGGGGGATGAATTCTGATTGGAGACCATATGGTTTACAAAGGTTTTTCAAATTGCTGCATTTGTGTGACGGCATCCTAAAATACCTCTCAGATATCTTAAATGGGTTGATTTTACACAGAAAGGCTCCCTGAAAATTCAGATTTAGAGCATGCATTTGAATACACAGCTTAGTGGCATTAGAATAGTATCTTCCACTACCAATCGAGCAAGTTGGCCATGTCATGCAGAGTTTTGAAATTATGTTTACTGAAAGTAACAATACCGAAAAGAAATCGGTATGTGCTCCATCAGTTATAGAAAAGTCTGATTAAGTCAATCATGTCAAGCTGTGGAAAGTGCTCAAACCAATGGGAATCCTCAAACATTTCATTATCTTCATCAGAAACTTGCATACAGGTCAGGAAGTCACAGTCAGGCCAGAACATGGTGAAACAGACTGATTCTAGGTCGGCAAAGGAGTGCAACAAGGCTGCATGTTCTCCCTTTATTTATTCGACCTGTATGCTGTATCCGGGTTGCGAGTCCATCCTTATGACGCTGGACCTAGGGGTCCAGGTGGGCTTATTGCTTACGTACCTGCCTCCCAGCTGCGTGGCATCAGCCCTGCCTGTGTTACTCGAGGAGGTTGCTGGGCTGGCGGTGGAGTTCCCCAGGCTTATAGTCCTGGGGGACTTCAATCTGCCGTCGCTTGGCGAATCCTCGGGATTGGCACAGGAGTTCATGGCCACCATGACAACCATGGACCTGACCCAAGTAGTGCAGGGCCCGACGCATGAGGGTGGACACGCCCCGGATATGATTTTCCTTTCGGAGCAGTTGGGTAATGATCTGGTTTTAAGGGGCTTAGATATCATGCCTTTGTCATGGACTGATCATTTTCTGCTTCGACTGAATTTTACGGCCCCAATCCTTCCCCGCAGGGAGGCGGAACCGATTAGGTGGTTCCGCCCCAGACGCCTGATGGATCCAATTGGCTTTCAGACGGCGCTTGGGGAATTACCGAGCTCCCTCATTCACAGTCCGGTGGAGTCCCTGGTAGCGGCATGGAATACGGCCGCGAAGGGGGCTATTGACCAGATTGCGCCTTTGCGACCTCTCCGTGGTGCTGGCCCCAGAAGGTCTCCTTGGTTTACTGAGGAGCTCAGGGGGATGAAGCGCCATAAGAGACGTCTAGAGAAGCGATGGAGACAAAGTAAGTCCGGATCTGACCGAACCAGATTGAGCTTATTTATTAAAGCCTATCTGAAGGCGATTAAGGCGGCAAGATCTTTGTATCTTTCTGCTTTGATCGCGTCTGCGGAATCTCGTCCGGCCGCCCTGTTTAGGGTGACCCGATCCCTTATTAACCCAAGGGGTCCGGGGCCTCCCTTGCAGGGTAGTGCCGAGGACTTTAATAACTGTTTCGCAGACAAAGTGGCTCAGATCCGGGCTGACCTAGACTCCAATTGTGTAGCAGAGTCGACTGATAATGATTCAGTTGAGGGGACAGGGGCATGTTCTTGTCCGGTCATCTGGGGAGAGTTTGAGGCTGTTACGCCTGAGGAAGTGGACAGGGCCATTGGATCTGTATGTTCTGCCACCTGTTTGTTGGACCCGTGTCCCTCCTGGCTGGTTTCGGCCAGTAGGGTGGTGACACGTACCTGGATCCAGGAGATTGTCAACGCTTCTTTGAGGGAGGGGTCCTTTCCGGCTCCCTTAAAGGAGGCACTTGTGCGCCCCCTCCTCAAGAAGCCTTCCCTGGATCCAGAAATTTTGACCAACTATCGTCCGGTCTCCAGCCTTCCCTTTGTGGGGAAGGTTGTCGAGAAGGTGGTGGCGCATCAGCTCCAGCGGTCTCTGGAGGAAGCCGATTATCTGGGCCCTCTGCAGTCAGGATTCAGGCCCGGCTACAGCACCGAAACTGCTTTGGTCGCTCTGATGGATGATCTCTGGCGAGCCCGGGATAGAGGCCAGTCCTCTGTCCTGGTGCTTCTTGACCTCTCAGCGGCATTCAATACCATTGACCACAGTATCCTTCTGCGCCGGCTGGATGGATTGGGAGTGGGGGACACCGTATTGCGGTGGTTCTCCTCCTATCTCACTGGTCGGTCGCAGTCGGTGTTTGTGGGGGATCGAAGGTCCACCTCTAGGTTACTCCCATGTGGGGTGCCTCAGGGGTCGGTTCTCTCCCCCCTACTTTTTAACATTTACATGAAGCCACTGGGTGAGATCATCCACTGCCACGGAGTGAGATACCATCAGTACGCTGATGATACTCAGCTGTACATTTCCACTCCTGGCCATATCAGTGAAGCGGTTGAGGTGATGTGCCGGTGTCTGGAGGCTGTGAGGGTTTGGATGGGTGTTAACAGATTAAGGCTCAACCCCGATAAGACAGAGTGGCTGTGGGTGATGCCTCCCAAGGACACTTCTATCTGTCCTTCGATTACCCTGGGGGGTGAATCTATAAACCCCTCAGAGAAGGTTCGCAACTTGGGAGTCCTCCTTGATCCACAGCTGACATTGGATCATCATTTGTCGGCAGTGGCGAGGGGGGCATTTGCCCAGGTTCGCCTGGTGCACCAGTTGCGTCCTTACTTGGATCGGGAGTCACTCCTCACAGTCACACATGCCCTTGTCACCTCGAGGATCGACTACTGCAACGCTCTCTACATGGGGCTACCCCTGAAGAGTGTTCGGAGACTACAATTAGTGCAAAATGCAGCTGCGCGAGCAGTTGTGGGTCTTCCTCGTTGTGCCCACATTTCATCAACTCTCCGCACGCTGCATTGGTTGCCCATTGGTCTCCGAGCCCAATTCAAGGTGTTGGTTATTACCTATAAAGCCCTTCATGGCTTGGGACCAGGATACTTACGGGACCGCCTTCTGCCACATACTTCTCTACGACCGGTGAGAACGCACAGGGTCGGCCTCCTCCAGGTCCCGTCAACGAAACAATGTCGTTTGGCGGGCCCTAGGGGGAGGGCTTTCTCTGTTGCGGCGCCCACCCTCTGGAACCAACTACCTCCTGAAGTCCACGTTTCTCCGACCCTCCTGGCCTTCCGAAAGAATTTAAAAACCTACCTCTGCCGGCAGGCCTGGGGATGACTGTTGATTGTGGTGTGATTGATGAGTATGTATGGGGTTTGTATTTTTAATGTTGTTCGGATTTGTTCAATTGTTTTTATATATATGTTTTTTTTAATATATTTAAAGTTTAATTATAATACTATTTCTAATACTACTTCATTTTATATATATGTTGTAAGCCGCTCCGAGTCTTCGGAGAGGAGCGGCATACAAATCCGAATAAATAAATAAATAAATAAATATGTTAAGGGAAGCTAGATTGAAAGAAGATAAGCGTGGATTTAAAACTGTCAAGTGCCAGGAAAATCAGGCGATCCAGGCAATTCAAATTGGTATAAAGATTTATTGCAAGCTTAAGCTCTCTGCAAGAATCTGAACTACTAAGAGTCCAAGCAAATTGGGGGTAGATAAGAGTCATAGGAATTCAAAGTGGGCTGGACTTAGATCTCTTCCGGGCAAGAAGGGACTCATGGCTGATGATATATTTGACATCTCCCTTGGGTTGAGCCAGGTCATCTCTTACAAAAACTAGAGGAATAAATATCAATAACCTGTGAAATCCTGATGTTTACCCTTATAGCTGAAAATGTAAATGTAAAGTATCTGCAAGCCCTAGTACTAAAAGTAAAAAAGCGCAGTGAAACAATGGGACTAAAATTAAATACAAACAATCCTTGACTTACAACAATTTGTTTAGTGACTGTTCAAAGTTACAATGAAACTGGAAAAAAGTGACTTATGACCATTTTTCTCACTTATGACTGCATCCTCATGGTTACATGATCAAAATTCAGACGCTTGGCAGCTGACTCATATTTATGATGGTTGCAGTGTTCCAGGATCATGTGATCAACTTTTGCAAACTCCTGACAAGCAAAGTCAATGGGGAAGTCAGATGCACTTAACAACCGTGTTTCTAACTTAACAACTGCAGTGATTCACAACAACTTTGGCAAGAAAGGTCGTAAAATGGGGTAAAACTCACTTAACAACTGTATTACTTAGCAACAGAAATTTTGGCTCAATTGTGGTCGCAAGTCAAGGACTAGCTGTATAAAGAAGACCAAACTAACAACAACAGTTAGAATAACCAGGTTCAAAAGTGACCATAAAGATAGAGAAGTGGTGGATGGCTTCTGCTTTTTAGGATCAATCATCAGCAATAAAGGAGCAAACAAGAGAACTAGAACTCAGTAGAGTGCAGCCACAAAAGCCTTGGAAATGATATTCAAATGCTGTGATGTGTCTATAAGTATAAAGTTCGGAATCATTCAAGTCATGCTTTTCTCTGTGACACTCAGTGAAAGTTAAAATTGAACTTTAAGAAGCAGGATGAACTTTGGTGTTGGAGAAGTCTCCTGAGAGTATGGTAGACAGCCAAGAAAACAAATGGATGAATCATTGAACAATTCAATCCACAGTTCTCTCTTGAGACACAGATCACCAGGAGAAGGTTCCCTATCTTGGACACATTACAGAAAGACCCAGTTCTCTGGAGAAGGCTTTAATGTGGTTACTAGGAGTTGAAAATGACTTAATGGCATATACATAAGAACATAAGAACATAAGAAGAGCCATGCTGAATCAGGCCAAAGCCCATCGAGTCCAGCATTCTGTGTCACACAGTGGCCCACCAAATGTACATGGGGATCTTGAGCAGAAAGAGAAGGCAAAACCCTCCCTTTCCCTTGACCCCCAAACAAATGGTACTCAAGGGAATCCTGCCTGCCTCAACCAACATAGAGGCGGCACATGGACATCCGTTTTAATAACCACCGATACACTTTGCATCCATGAATCTATCTAGCCCTGCCTTGAAGCTGTCAAGGCTGACAGCTGTCACGACCCCTTCAGGAAGTGAATTCCATAAATCAACGACTCTCTGGGTGAAGAAATATTTCCCTTTATTTGTCCTCACTTTCTTAGCTATGAGCTTTAGGGAGTGCCCCCTTGTCCTGGTATTGTGTGATAGAGAAAATAATTTTTCTCTATCCACCTTTTCTATCCCATGCATGATTTTATACACTTCGATCAAGTCACCCCTTAAACGCCGTCTTTCAAGGCTGAAGAGACCAAGGCGTTGCAATCTGGTTTCATAAGGGAGGCGCTCCATTTCCTTGATCATTCTTGTTGCCCTTTTTTGCACCTTTTCCAGTTCCATTATATCCTTCTTGAGGTGCGGTGACCAGAACTGTACACAGTACTCCAAGTGTGGTCTCACCATCGATTTGTACAGAGGCAATACAACACTTGCTGACTTATTTTCGATTCCCTTCCTAATCATGCCAAGCATGGAATTTGCTTTTTTTTACTGCTGCTGCGCATTGGGTTGACATCTTCATCGAGCTGTCCACCAAAACCCCAAGATCCCTTTCTTGGGTTGTCTCAGAAAGTTTGGTCCCCATCAGTTGGTAAGTATAATTGGGGTTCTTTGCCCCGATGTGCATAACTTTGCACTTGTTTAGGTTAAAATGCATTTGCCACTTTGTTGCCCACTCACACAATTTCGAGAGATCCTTCTGGAGCTCCCGACAATCAGTTTCACTTTTCACAACCCGGAACAATTTAGTGTCATCAGCAAACTTGGCTACCTCACTATTAACTTCTACATCCAGATCATTGATGAATAAATTAAAAAGTAAGGGCCCCAAAACTGAACCTTGGGGTACACCACTTCTCACTTCTTTCCATCCGGAGAATTGTCCATTTATTGCCACCCTTTGCTTCCTACAATTTAGCCAGTTACCAATCCAGGACAAGACCTGTCCTCTAATTCCGTGGCTGGAGAGCTTTTTTATGAGCCTTTGGTGAGGGACTTTGTCAAAAGCCTTTTGAAAGTCAAGATATACAATATCAACTGGGGCCCCTTTATCTATGTATTTATTTACACCCTCAAAGAATTCTAACAATTAATTAAATAATCAAAATACTTAACAGTCAATCCTAAAAATGATTATAGTTCTAATAAGAAGTTTTTTCCAAGGCCTAAAACTGAGAACTGTCACATTCTGGCAAGGATTAAAATACTGTTGCAGGCTTACCTCAGAGCTTGTGTTTTGTTTGTATATTTTGCATGTGGTGGGATGTGGTATTACTGGTTCTGCTTCAAGAATAAAGCAGTTTCCCCAGGCAGAAAGCAAAGTGGTAAACAATGAAGCTCATGATTTATTTCTTTGTGTTGCCATGCTGGTATATAGATGGGCCCAACTGAAATGTGTGCCTACTAAAAAAAAAAAAAAAAAGCTGTGGTGATTGGAAATTGTAATGGTATGTAGAAAGCCACTTTGGTGTACCAGTTAA
The DNA here is from genome assembly GCA_034064705.1 of Bothrops alternatus. Classification (NCBI taxonomy): domain Eukaryota; kingdom Metazoa; phylum Chordata; class Lepidosauria; order Squamata; family Viperidae; genus Bothrops; species Bothrops alternatus. Next base: position 6,222,497 of record JARGCV010000023.1, read on the forward strand.
GGTGCTGTGCTAGAAACCAGGAGACTGTGAGTTCTAGTCCCACCTTAGGTATGAAAGCTGGCTGGGTGATCTTGGGCCAGTCATTCTCTTTCAGACCAGCTTACCTCACAGGGTTGTTGCTGTGGGGAAAATAGAAGAAGGAAGGAATATTGGTATGTTTGCCTCCTTGAGTTGTACATGAAAATAGGCAGCAAGTTTTTTGAATAAATGACTTTGTGGGACAGGAGGAAAAGCTGTAGCCTAGACACTGCTCTGATAAACAAAATCTGAGTTAGAAGGAGGGGTCGGCGTAGAAATGTCTCAGAAGAGTTTGGGGGGAAAGTAAAAGCAAGGGAGGGAAGAAGTACTTTCCTACATGCAAGATCCTTTTACGGTTGCATTAAATAAAGTGTTATATTCACCATTGGTTCTGTTTGTCTGGGTCGCCTCAAAGGGCTAACAGAAATGTGAATTGGACATACCTCTGAGAATACTTTATGTGAAAAATCCTACTTTTTTCTGTTCATACTTTTTCAGAAATAAATTTTAGGATATCAGAGATGTTATCTCAAGGTAAATAACAGCTAGTATTAAAAGTGGCACCACAAATGCCCAGCACAGAGGCACAGAGTTACATTTTGAGCAAAGTCACTATTTCTTAGGGGAGCAGATGTTCCAAGTTCAGCTTAGGGACTTGAACTGATCTCAGAAGAAATGAAGCAGAGTTGGACCTGCTTCATACTTGGATAGGAGACCATCAGGGGCAAATAAGCTGGGAGGTATAAAATGAAAACATAAAATAAAATCCAGAAAAGGCAAAGGCAAGCTGCTTCCTATTATTGTCAAATAATATTACATGACCATGTGAATGAAGTCTCCAGGAGTCAAGTCACATGAGGGAATAATTGGGGTTTTTTTAAAGCAATTGAGGGAGGCATAAGAGACTATAAATAAGCTCCTTCGGGGTTTAACAAGGCCTCTAGGTATACAGGGAAGCTTTCTGCAATGAAGGGCGTTCTCCTCTGGAAATGGGCTATATGGTTCTGAAGCTTGGGAAAGCCAGGACTTCAATTTCCTTGGACGACTTCTGGGAATAGAAGAGATGCAAACCGGTGTCTCCTACACGGAGAATGAATTGGAGAGGCAGTATTGCTTCCATTTTCCCTGACTTCCGCTCAATTTACATGTGGATTTATTGAAATTCTTCCAGTAGATGCACATTATTATTAGCCTTGGAAATTGACACCTAGTTAATAGGCAAGAAATCAGTGACTACATACTGAGTGAACTTATGGAGCCCTAGAAACCACCTGTAAGCATTAATTTTAGCTTGTTCTTATTCAGCTGAGAAAAAGAATCAATAAAGAAGAACATTTGTAGCCCAAGGTTGAAATGAGAGGTCCATGCTGCTCTCTGAGCGTTGTTGTTTACTTTCAGACGTTTCATTGCTCAAACTAGGTAACATCATGATGATGCTCATGAGAGAAAGTATGCTTTTGGAGGTTGGATGTATTTATTTATTTATTTATATTTCTATGCCGCCCTATTCCAAGAACTCAGGGCGGCTCACAACAATGAATACTAACATGAAGAAATCTAGAATTAAAATACGTTGTAAAACCCATTAATTAAAACCAATCATCCTAAAACAGACATACAAACATACATACACTGGCTGGGGCAAGATGTTAACTGCCCCAGGCCTGTCAGCAAAGATGAGTCTTCAATAATTTGCGAAAGGCGGAGAGGGTGGGGGCAATATGGATCTCCAGGGGGAGTTGATTCCAGAGGGCCGGGGCTGCAACAAAGAAGGCTCTTCTCCTAGGCCCCACCAGGCGACACTGTCTGGCAGACGGGACCTGGAGAAGGCCGACTCTGTGGGCCCTAACCGGTCGCTGGGTTTCATGGGGTAGCAGACGGTCCCGTAAGTAACCTGGTCCGATGCCATGTAGGGCTTTATAGGTCATAACCAACACTTTGAATTGCGTTCGGAGACCAATTGGCAGCCAATGCAGCTCGCGGAGTGATGTTGAAATATGGGCATTTCTAGGTAGGCCCAATACTGCTCGCGCGGCTGCATTCTGCATTACCTGAAGTCTCCGAACGTTTTTCAAAGGTAGCTCCATGTAGAGAGCATTGCAGTAGTCGAGCCTCGAGGTGATAAGGGCATGAGTAACTGTGAGAAGAGACTCCCGGTCCAAATAGGGCCGCAGCTGGTGCACCAGGCGAACCTGGGCAAATGTCCTCCTCGCCACAGCCGAAAGATGATGTTCCAGATTTAGCTGTGGATCGAGGAGGACACCCAAGTTGCGGACCCTCTCTGAGGGGATCAAAAACTCCCCCCCAGGGTGATGGACGGACAGATTAAATTGTCTTTGGGAGGCAAAACCCACAGCCACTCTGTCTTGTCAGGGTTGAGTTTGAGCTTGTTAGCACCCATCCAAACCCTAACAGCCTCCAGACATCGGTACATCATTTCCGCTGCTTCACTGAAGTGACACGGGGTGGAGATGTAAAGCTGGGTATCATCAGCATACTGATGATAACTCACCCCGTGTCGTCGGATGATCTCACCCAGCGGTTTCATGTAAATATTAAACAGCAGAGGGGAGAGGACCGATCCCTGAGGGACCCCACAAGGGAGGAACCTAGGGGTCGACCTCTGACCCCCTGCCAACACCGACTGCGACCAACCAGTGAGGTAGGAGGTGAACCACTGCAAAACAGTGCCCCCAACTCCCAACCCCTCCAGCCGGCGCAGAAGGATACCATGGTCAATGGTATCGAAAGCCGCTGAGAGGTCAAGTAGCACCAGGATAGTGGAATGTCCCCTATCCCGGGCCCGTCAGAGATCATCCGTCAGCGCGACCAAAGCAGTTTCTGTGCAGTAGCCGAGCCTGAATCCTGACTGCTGAGCGCCCAGATAATCGGCCTCATCCAAGGACCGTTGGAGCTGGAGTGACACCACCTTCTTGACAACCTTCCCTATAAAGGGAAGATTGGAGACAGGACGATAGTTGTTTAAGACAGCTGGGTCCAGGGAAGGCTTCTTGAGGAGGGGGCACACAATTGCCTCCTTGCAGGGAGCCGGGAAGGACCCCTCCCTCAAAGAGGCGTTGACAATCTCCTGAACCCAGCCCCGCGTCACTTCCCTGCTGGCTGAAACCAGCCAGGAGGGGCACGGGTCCAATAAACAGGTGGCGGAATTCACAGCTCCCATGGCCTTGTCCACTTCATCGGGTGCTACCAGGTCAAACTCCTCCCACACAACAGGATCAAGACAAGTCCCTGTCATCTTGACTGACTCATTGTCAGCCGACACTGCATCCCAATTGGAGTCAAGGTCCATCCGAATCTGGGCGATTTTATCCGCCAAAAACTTATTAAAATCCTCAGCACTACCCTGCAAGGGTTCATCAACCCCCCCTGGTTAAGGAGGGAGTGAGTCACCCTAAACAGGGCGGCTGGGTGGGATTCCGCAGATGCAATCAAGGCGGAATGATATGCGCATCTTGCCGCCTTGAGCGCCACCTGATAAGTCTTGATATAAGATCTTAATAGTGTTCGGTCAGATTCAGATTTACTTTTTCTCCATCGCTTCTCTAGGCGTCTCTTTTGGCGCTTCATCCCCCTGAGTTCCTCAGTAAACCAAGGAGATCTCCTGGGTCTGCTACTACAGAGAGGTCGCAGCGGCGCAATCCGGTCAAGAGCCCCCTTCGCAGCCATATTCCAGGCCGTAACCAAGGACTCTGCCGAACTGTGAATGAGAGAATCCGGTATTTCCCCAAGCGTCCTCTGAAAACTCTCTGGGTCCATCAGACGTCTGGGGCAGAACCACCTAATCGGTTCCACCTCCCTGCAGGGGAGGATTGGAGCCTTGAAAACAAGCCGTAGCAGAAAATGATCTGACCATGACACAGGCAAGATATCTAAGCCCCTTAAATTCAGATCATTGCTCAACTGTTCTGAGAGGAATACCATGTTGGGAGTGTGTCCCCTCTCATGAGTCGGACCCTGAACTACTTGAGTCAGGTTCAAGGTTGCCATGGTGGCCATGAACTCCTGCGCCAACCCAGAGGATTCACCGAGTGACGGAACATTTAAGTCCCCCAAGACAATAAGCCTGTGGAACTCAACCGCCAGCCCAGCAACCTCCTCAAGTAGTGCAGGCAGGGCTGTTGACACGCAGCTGGGGGGCAGGTACGCGAGCAACAAGCCCACCTGAACCCCTAGGTCCAACTTCACAAGAAGCGACTCACAACCCGCAATCTCAGAAACAGCGAGCCTGCATAGGCTAAAGGGCTTCTTGGCTATAATAGCCACTCCTCCCCCCTTCCCTGGGGTCGTGGCTGATGCCATACCTGAAACCCGGCTGGGCACATCTCAGAGAGAGGAACTCCTCCCTCCGGGCCCAGCCAGGTCTCGGTCACACATGCGAGGTCGGCCTCCTCCTCCAGGAGAAGATCATGGATGAGGGGAGCTTTATGTACAACCGACCTGGCATTGAGCAGCAACAGCCTGAGCCCAGGGTCCGGATTTCGCCCATCACCAGTACTTCGGGCTGAGCTCACGGGGTCGGAGCAAGGGATCGCTTTTAAACAGCGAGCTCTTGTTCCCCGGGAATGGCCTACCCTATGGCTCCCGTCATATCTGCCTCTCCCCATGTAATTATTTGCATATCCATAGAGGAAGCAATCTTTGCCAAATCTATCATCTTCTATACCTAATCTGACAGGTTCTTTTTAAACACCCATTCCAAGCAAATAAATGCAGCCAATCTTTATATAGAGAGTCAATACCATTCAATAGGACAATTAGGATTATGAGAATTATAATCCAAATATATCTGGAGAGCACCAGACCTGGAAAGGCCTTCTGAGAAACTCTAAGAGGATTAATAAATGTGGACTGTCTGCTGGCACACATTATGTGTGACTAATGCTATATTGACACTATCAGTGTACATGCCCTTTTTGTACATTGACCTGTTTCATCTGCTTGAAAATGTAATTCTGAAGATTCTGGAATCTGAGCCAGATCTCCTCATGGCTCTACAGAGCCAATCCTCAATGTAGAAGAGAAAACTTTAGTATGCAAGAACTTTGATATCAAGAATCTTTTTTTCAGATAATTTAGACTGTTGGGATAAGTGGCCTGATTAAACAATTATTACTCTGAGCTTTATGATAAATGCACTATCATCACCACCTCACATGTTTCAGGAATATTCAGAATATAATCCTTCAATTTTCTAAAGACTGCAATAGCTATGCATAGCTGAATAGATATATCATTAACCTGTGTTGCTATTCCAGGTCAGTCAGTTGTAGAATCTTGTTAATAGGAGAGCAGTGATTAAAGTTTTGACTGGAACTGGGGAGACTCAATTCAGTTGCTCACTTCGCCATGGAGTTGATTGACTTTGAGTCAATTTTTATATTTCAGAACAATTTGCTTCACAAGACTGTTATTGTAAAGAAGAAATCTAGAGAAGACTTTCACGTAAGGCACCTTAAGCTCCTGAAGGAATAGGAATAGTCAGATAAAAGATAGGTAAGTAAATAAGTTTTATATTTGCCTTCCAACATCTGCAGTTGTTTAAATGTAAGGAAAAACTAAACTGGCAGGCTCAGAACAGATAAGTGCACTGGATTCATTGAAGAAAATAGCTAGTGTATTTGTTGAAACAATTGTGAGCAGGGTTACCCTCATCTATCTATATTCCATGAACCTTTTTAGGTAACTAGTGACAGATTTTTGATGATGGTCTACCAGTTCATCTTCCTGGGAGCTGTATTTCTGCCTGGCTTATATTCCTCTGAGCAGCATTTTTGATGCAAGAATGCAAGAAGATGTCTTGGAGACAAAGAATACTATGTAGTCAAACTATTACTTCTATAATGACCTGTCAGGCTTGAAGTGCCACAATAGTCTATCTCTATCTTTCTGTTGGCATTCTTCTTTTCATTTCTCCCAATGGGAGGCAAATTATTTCCCCTTATATATCAATTCAATCTAAGATAACTTGATAAGTCAGGAAAATGTGATGAGCCTGGATCCAAAAGATCCCGTTAGACTCCCAAGAAAGGAGTTTCTTGACCAGGACTTTCTTGCTGCTTTTGGGATGATGCCATTCAAGCTGGACTGAGAAGACTTCCCTAGAAGCCACCAGAATATATTTTCAATTGGTTGGTAGGTTGGTTGATTTGTAAGCAAAGCAGTCCTGACTCTGATGTAGAAGGTACACTCCATCACCAGCTAATTTGCTGGCTACATCTGCCAGGACAGAAATGGGGATGGAGAGAGATGTAGTTTTTTTTAGAGTTAATTTTGAGGAAATCTTTCCCTTCCTTTACAAGCAACAGGAAGGAAAATTGCCAGATTTTGCTGATCTAAATCATGAAATCTAGGTGTTGATTTATGATTCATCAATTCTTGAGCTCCATTTACTCATACATGCTAGTCCCAAGATTTCAAAAATGTTGAAAGAACTTGTCTCCCAATGGGGATTTGACATTATTTCTCTGCTTCTACTTTGTATAGTTGTATAGCTTTTACAACGGAGATCACTAGCCTAGTACTTAAGATGCTGGCTGCAGTAATTTATCTTGGTGCACATCAGGCTCCAGGCAAATCCTATAATTTTGTTAGAAATACATATGATGTTCAGATTCTGTCCAGTACAGTTTAAAAGTATGCTTACCTGTGCAGAAAATGGACACAAAAGGGTTAATAAGGAGTATCCTGAGGACTTAGAAGTACTAACAGGTAGCATTCTTTTAATCTTTTAAACTAGCTATGTTTTTCAAAGTAGTCTTTTTGTCAAGCCTCTCATAAGTTATTTTGTGAGTATGGACAATATGTTCTTAAGAGTTCAGATCTGCTCATCAGTCCTAAAAGAATGAGACAATTGCTTTAAGACATTGCTTCTGCAATCAAATTACACCTTTAGCTATTTTCCTTCAAAATATTTCATGAGATATAATTTAGGATTACAATTTTTTATCCTACCTACATGCTAAGTGTAATGTATTGTATTTCAGCAAGGCAAGAAACATATAACTGGGAATATCTTGATACAACTGAACACTAAATGAAGTTTCACTCTCCACAGCAGGTCATTTGCATTAATTCTTTAGTATTTAGTGAAGAAATATTTGCAGCAAAATAATGAACATATTGAAAAAAAGAATAAGCATTTCTTATAAGCTTTATTATAAACCACAGATATAAAACTATTGCTGGGCAAATAATCTGTTTTTATTTTGTCTTTTTGCCTCTCTATGTACATAATCCTGTGGGGAAAAAATGAATCTATTTTTTGTAATAAGGGTAAATCTTAATGCTTTTCAAGCCAACTATGAGCAAATAATTTTTGCCTTTTTTTTTGAGTTGGTGTATTCAATCCAAATACCCAAGAGAGTGAGATTGTGTATGTCTCCAAAATGAAACATCTGTGATTTAAGCTTGGAAAATTGAAAACTGAAATAGCTATGTTCTTTAGCTGAACCAACCTATAGGTAGGAAGGAGTTCAAGAGATTCTTGAAATGCAATTACTGAGTTCAAAAATACTGATTTCAACTGGGCTCTCTAAATAGAGACTGGATCGGGTAATGAAGATCTACTGTTATGGATGACTTGCTCATAAAAGATTCTAACTAAGCATCCCTGAGAGAGGATTTTAGACCACATTTAATGGCACAGCTTTAGGGCGATGTTTTTTTTTTAAAAAAACCTAACTAGAACATACCATCTATTAAGCCGCTCTGGGTCCTAGGAGAAGGGCGGCATATAAGTTTAAGTAATAAAAATAAAATAATAAATAAACATACCTGGTCAATTGCAATATATTACAGGTAGTCCTCAATTTATAACCTTCCATTTAATAAAGTTACAACACTGAAAAAAAATGGACTTATGAGCAGCTTTCACATTTATGACCATTTCAGCATCCCCACAGTCACGTGATCAAACCTGGGTCCTTGGCAACTGGCATGTATTTAAGATAGTTGCAGTAACCCTGAGTTCCGGGATTGCAATTTGCAAACCTTCTTAGGGAACTTCTGATAAGCAAAGTCAATGGGGAAGCCAGATTTGCTTAATGGCTACATGATTCACTTAAGTGATTCTCTTAACCCTGGCAAAAATTATCATAAATTGGGGTATGACTCATTTAACAATCACCTTGCTTAGGAACATATATTTTGGGTTCAACTGTGATTGTAAATCAAGGATTACTGATTTGACGCATGAAGTAATCTAGAGCAGGGCTTTTCAACTGATGGTATGCGTACCACTTGTGGTACATTAATGAGTGGCAGGTGGTATGCAGCCCTGCCTAGCCAAGTGTAGTGGGGGAGGGAAAGAGCCAGCACAGGCAAGGACATATTGTGAGAGAGTCCTCCGGAGCTGCAGAGTGGATGGGGCAAGGCAAAGACCCCAGGATCACTTCTGGCTCACCCTCCCCCATGAGAAAGGAGGAAGAGGGAGGTGGAGACAGGAGGCAATTTGGGCAGGAGAGGGAGAGAGAAAAAAAACAGCAGCCTTGGGAGGAGGTGGAGTCAGCTCTAGCTGCACTAAAGGGGAAGGAGGAGGGGGAGAGGAGATCAAGCAGGCCAAACAGGCTGGCCATGAGCTGATCTACAACTTCTGTGGCAGCCACCTGTGCTGGCAGCAACAAACAGGCAAGAAATGCAGCAGGGGAGGGGTTGCCCTCCACGAGGAATGAAGAAAGGTAGCATCAGCTGGAGGTGAGACACGGAGGGAGGGAGATAGAGAGTGGAAGGATTCTTATGTGCTTTTGTGACTTTGAAGTTCTGGGATTTGTGCAATGTGGGCTTTGTGTTCGTAAGGAGTGTTTGGCAATTTCTATTTGGCTGATGGCTGATGTCTCATGTTAGCTTCTATTGCTCTGCTATTGTTTTGCTGCAAGGGATTTTGAAGTATTTTTCTCCTGAATGGATTTTGCCTATAGCATTCTTTTACTTATGAATGGAGCCATTTGGGAAGGATGCCTTAGTCGACAGCCAATAACTACATTTTTTTTCTTCCTTAAGTGTCGGCTGTGCTCCTTAACTTTCCTTTCTAGGCAGTAGCTAATTCTTAAAGGGGAATATGCCTTTTAAATCTAGTTCACTCAGCAGTTTGTCTTTTCTGTCTCTGGAGGCTTTTCTTTGTTTGATGAATATATGGAAGAGAGAAAATATGGAGGGGTTCAAATTCTTCCTTCAGAAGGAGGTGGGCATGAGAAAAAGGGAGGCAGGGAAGGAGGGAGGGAGGAAAGTCCCGCCTTAGCACTTGGCCACCAGCAGCCCAGCCATTGACTTTGCTTGTCAAAAGGTTGCAGATAATACTTATATTATTTGTTGTGAGCCGCCCTGAGTCTGAGGAGAAGGGCGGCATATAAGTCAAAATAATAAATAAATAAACAAACAAATAAATAAATAAAAGGGGATCACATGACCCTGGGACACTGTGACTATCATAAATATGAATCAGTTGCCAAGCATCCAAATATAAATCACATGACCCTGGGCATGCTGCAATGGTCATAAGTGTGAAAAATGGTCATAAGTCATTTCAGTACAATTGCAACTTTGAACAGGTTTTTTTTTTTTTGGTCATCAAGTTTTTGACACCTTGCTAGGTGGTACTTGAATACTGCCATATCCTAAAAGTGGTACAATTGATGAAAAGGTTGAAAAGCCCTGATCTAAAGTTTCAGAAAAACTCTTTTCCAACTGCTGCCCACAAGATGCAATAATGGGATTGATGGATTATTTGCTGGCTCCAGGTTAAAAACTCTATGCTAGCATATGAAAAGATCAATTTAGAAGAACTGTACAGCTACATAGACCACTTAACCTGACAGCAACATAATATCTTTCTCCCCTTTCATCTCATTTTGCCCCTCTTCATAAGTCCAAACATATTCCATTTTCTTGGAACAAGCGCAAGTTATGGATGGTGAAATACAAATGTCATGGATAACAGCTGACTTTTGGGGAGCTAACAGAACCTATCACATTTAGATTGCACTGTTCAGATTTGAAAATTCATCAATTGAGTAATGTATAATGTATCTTCCTACCTTGCAATATGAATACGCCACACAAACTTTCATCACATTCAGGCTCAGATTGCACTATACAATTTATTTATTTTTTATTTTATTTTATTCGGATTTGTATGCCGCTCCTCTCCGAGGACTCGGAGCGGCTCATAGCATATATATAAAACAATTTCGACTAAATCCGAACAAAAAACATTAAAAATAAAACCCCATACATACTCATCAGTCACACCACAATCAACAATCATCCCCAGGCCTGCCGGCAGAGGTAGGTTTTTAAATTCTTTCGGAAGGCCGGGAGAGTCGGGGAAACGCGGACTTCAGGAGGCAGTTGGTTCCAGAGGGTGGGCGCCACAACAGAGAAAGCCCTCCCCCTAGGGCCCGCCAGACGACATTGTTTCGCTGACAGGACCTGGAGGAGGCCGACCCTGTGCGCTCTCACCGGTCGTAGAGAAGTATGTGGCAGAAGGCGGTCCCGTAAGTATCCTGGTCCCATGCCATGAAGGGCTTTATAGGTAATAACCAACACCTTGAATTGGGCTCGGAGACCAATAGGCAACCAATGCAACATGCGGAGAGTTGATGAAATGTGGGCACAACGAGGAAGGCCCACAACTGTTCGCGCAGCTGCATTTTGCACTAGTTGTAGTCTCCGAACACTCTTCAGGGGTAGCCCCATGTAGAGAGCGTTGCAGTAGTCGATCCTCGAGGTGACAAGGGCATGTGTGACTGTAAGGAGAGACTCCCGATCCAAGTAAGGACGCAACTGGTGCACCAGGCGAACCTGGGCAAATGCCCCCCTCGCCACTGCCAACAAATGATGATCCAATGTCAGCCATGGATCGAGGAGGACTCCTAAGTTGCGAACCTTCTCTGAGGGGTTTATAGATTCACCCCCCCAGGGTAATCGAGGGACAGATAGAATTGTCCTTGGGAGGCATCACCCACAGCCACTCTGTCTTATCAGGGTTGAGCCTTAATCTGTTAACACCCATCCAAACCCTCACAGCCTCCAGACACCGGCACATCACCTCAACCGCTTCACTGATATGGCCAGGAGTGGAAATGTACAGCTGAGTATCATCAGCGTACTGATGGTATCTCACTCCATGGCAGTGGATGATCTCACCCAGTGGCTTCATGTAAATGTTAAAAAGTAGGGGGGAGAGAACCGACCCCTGAGGCACCCCACATGGGAGTAACCTAGAGGTGGACCTCTGACCCCCCCACAAACACCGACCAGTGAGATAGGAGGAGAATCACCGCAATACGGTGTCCCCCACTCCCAATCCCTCCAGCCGGCGCAGAAGGATACCGTGGTCAATGGTATCGAACGCCGCTGAGAGGTCAAGAAGCACCAGGACAGAGGACTGGCCACTATCCCGGGCTCGCCAGAGATCATCCATCAGAGTGACCAAAGCAGTTTCGGTGCTGTAGCCGGGCCTGAACCCCGACTGCTGAGGGCCCAGATAATCGGCTTCCTCCAGAGACCGCTGGAGCTGATGCACCACCACCTTCTCAACAACCTTCCCCACAAAGGGAAGGTTGGAGACCGGACGATAGTTGGTCAGAATTACTGGATCCAGGGAAGGCTTCTTGAGGAGGGGGCGCACAAGTGCCTCCTTTAAGGGAGCTGGAAAGGACCCCTCCCTCAAAGAAGCATTGACAATCTCCTGGATCCAGGTACGTGTCACCTCCCTACTGGCCGAAACCAGCCAGGAGGGACACGGGTCCAACAAACAGGTGGCAGAACATACAGGTCCAATGGCCCTGTCCACTTCCTCAGGCGTAACAGCCTCAAACTCTCCCCAGATGACCGGACAAGAACATGCCCCTGTCCCCTCAACTGAATCATTATCAGTCAACTCTGCTATACAATTGGAGTCTAGGTCAGCCCAGATCTGAGCCACTTTGTCTGCAAAACAGTTATTAAAGTCCTCGGCACTACCCTGCAAGGGAGGCCCCGGACCCCTTGGGTTAATGAGGGATCGGGTCACCCTAAACAGGGCGGCCGGACGAGATTCCACAGACGCGATCAAAGCAGAAAGATACAAAGATCTTGCCGCCTTAATCGCCTTCAGATAGGCTTTAATAAATAAGCTCAATCTGGTTCGGTCAGATCCAGACTTACTTTGTCTCCATCGCTTCTCTAGACGTCTCTTATGGCGCTTCATCCCCCTGAGCTCCTCAGTAAACCAAGGAGACCTCCTGGGGCCAGCACCACGGAGAGGTCGTAAAGGCGCAATCCGGTCAATAGCCCCCTTCGCGGCCGTATTCCATGCCGCTACCAGGGACTCCGCCGGACTGTGAATGAGGGAGCTCGGTAATTCCCCAAGCGCCGTCTGAAAGCCAATTGGATCCATCAGGCGTCTGGGGTGGAACCACCTAATCGGTTCCGCCTCCCTGCGGGGAAGGATTGGGGCTGTAAAATTCAGTCGAAGCAGAAAATGATTAGTCCATGACAAAGGCATGATATCTAAGCCCCTCAAAACCAGATCATTACCTAACTGCTCCGAAAGGAAAATCATATCCGGGGCGTGTCCACCCTTATGCGTCGGACCCTGCACTACTTGGGTCAGGTCCATGGTTGTCATGGCGGCCATGAACTCCTGTGCCAATCCCGAGGATTCGCCAAGCGACGGCAGATTGAAGTCCCCCAAGACTATAAGCCTGGGGAACTCCACCGCCAGCCCAGCAACCTCCTCGAGTAGCACAGGCAGGGCTGATGCCACGCAGCTGGGAGGCAGGTACGTAAGCAATAAGCCCACCTGGACCCCTAGGTCCAGCATCATAAGGATGGACTCGCAACCCGGAATTTCAGAAACAGTGAGTCTACGTAGACTGAAGTTCTCCCGGGCCAAAATAGCCACTCCTCCCCCCCTTCCCTGGGGTCGCGGCTGATGCCATACCTGATAACCTGATGGGCACATGTTGGTGAGGGGAACTCCCCCCTCAGGGCCCAACCAGGTCTCAGTCACACACGCCAAGTCGGTCTCCTCATCCATGAGAAGATCATGAATGAAGGGAGCCTTATTGTTAACCGACCTGACGTTAAGCAGCAATAGCCTGAGCCCAGGGCCCGAGCTACACCCATCACCAGAATCGTGGGGAGAGCAAGATTTTTCAGAAGGGTCAGAACAAGGAACTGCTACGAGACAGCAGGACCGAGTTCCCCGTGTGCGGCGTACCCTCCTGCTCCTCCTGCTTTGTTTTCTGCAAAACAAAGTGAAAATCTCTTTAATAATATACAGTGTATATGGGATAGTTCTAATCTTTTATGGTATGACCTATAACTCTGTTAGCTTAACTGTTCGTATTCAAACAGAATGGATTTCTTTTTATTTCAACTGGTTTTCATCTGATTTGCTCGGTTTAACTGATCCAGGATGATGTCCTAATTCAGTTTTAGCTGGTAGCATAAAATGAAGCCTGAAGGGTACAGTCTTCAAAGAAAAAAAATCAATGCCACATGGGAGAAAGTATCAAATGGTCAAACAGTTATGAAATTATGCAGTTCACTTCAAGGTAACTAGAGAACTGCTTTCTCAGGATCAAGTTCTGCCTAACTGCTTTTTAGAAGTCATGCAAACTGAAAGCTCTTGTTTATATATTAGTAACCCCAGCTAAAGATAATGATATTTGTTTCAGTATCAACTTACATTGCAGACAGGATAAGTACTGGGTGCAAAGGATGAAAAATATGTTCCTGATCACACATACAAGATACAGATCTGGATCAAATCTCCCATGCTGGCATTGCACTCAAAAGCAGAACAACATAGCAATAAAAGAAATCTGCCTTGCTTTGTATACGTTTGTGGATTCCATGTTGCCTGTTAGTGATCTAATCAAACAAAATATGTACAGCTTCTTTAACAGCTACTAGTTTAATATTTATCATCTTTGAATTTCTTCATTTGTCAATATTTTGTATGTACTATATCTGTGCAGAGAGAAATGCAAGTTCCTTTGTTACGGTCACTGCTTCTTTCTTTTGTCAACCTTGTTTCACTAGCTGCACAAAGTCCAAGTTAGTATTCCTATGAGCATCCAGTTGGAAAGCAAGCAAAGATATAACCATGAAAAAAATGATTTTCCATTACCACATTATTTTTCATGTTTTCTTATTATTTGAATTTCAAAATAGTTTGCATCAAAAAGATCTATGTTCAAATACTAATGTCTAGGCCATCTATCCACTGAAGCACAGCATCGTTTATATTAAAAAGAATCAGATGCTGTACCAGTAGATGCCCTCAGCTTGTAGTCCATCGTAATGTGATCAATGGTTTGATGTGGGATCCCACAGTCACAATGAGGGGAGGATATTGTGCCCCATTTATACAGAGAGTCCCGGCAGAGCCATGTGAAGTGTGAAGCCTATTCAGGATTGTCCATTGCTGACATGGTAGTTCAAAGCCTGTGGGGGTCATTTCTGTGTCTTCCTAGGTGTGGCATTCAGTTATCAGAGTAGCCAGGGGAGTGAAGTTTAAGGGAATCCATGTGAGCAATATTGCGTCCCAAAGTCTACAGTTCTCCTGCCAAGGTCTAAGTTTTGATTTATTTTTCCTGCAGGAGAAACCTCATGATGATATAACACAAACTTACTTTTCATTTCTGGTTCAAATGAATGAATCTGTTTTATTGGCTATCACAATGCTGTGAAAAATTACTCACCATCATTCTTGTGATGTGATAATAATTGCTGGCAAATTTCAACTCCAAAAATTTTCATTTCTGCCATCAGCATGTGAAGAACTCATCTTAGACAAACCTTCTGGTATTGAAGAACATAATATGGCCCACATGTTATGTGAATATGTGATATGTCAAGTATGACAGCGATCCACCAATTGTCCTTAATCAGTTCATAAACCTTTTAAAAGTGAAACTTGTCAGTTGCTATCAAAGGTCACCTACTCTGTTCTTGCTAATACAAATCAGCTTATCCTGGTTCACAAGGGGGGGTGGGGGAAGAGGACAGTCAAAAATTCAATTACATCACATTGTTTAAAGCACACAATGAATATTCAGTGCAGGTTTCCTTTTACAAAGTATAGCTTTTCTCATAATTAATGTCTGGCATGTGACAGAATAGATGCTAAATAACCTTTAGAGCATCATTATTACATCAGAGGAATTAGTTTTCAATCACCCCTCATAATATATTTAATTTCAGCAAAGCAGCTCATGGTACTTTGATTAGTAAACTAGTTAAGCATAGGCTAGATGGCATGATAAGTAGGTCTACAACTGGCTCAAAAATCATATTCATAATATCATCTGTTCCTCATCAAACTGGAGTATGGAGACAATGGGTCACCATAAAGTTCTTTCCAAATTCCTATACTCTTTAATGTGTTTATTATTTACTTGAATGAAAAGGGAAGTAAAGGATTAACAAATTAGATGGCACAAAATTGGGTGGGCCAGATAATGTGGCAGAAAACTGAAATATAATTAATAAATTTTGTGATAAAGTAGAATGAAAAAATCAGAATGAACTCTAAAAAGCGAATGTAAAATGTTTTGTTTAGAAGTCAGGTGTAGAATAGGCAATAGAGCTTATAAAGAAAATTTGTTTATTTCATTATTCTACCTCTATTTGTAGGGC
This sequence comes from Bothrops alternatus, assembly GCA_034064705.1. Classification (NCBI taxonomy): domain Eukaryota; kingdom Metazoa; phylum Chordata; class Lepidosauria; order Squamata; family Viperidae; genus Bothrops; species Bothrops alternatus. The sequence goes on from JARGCV010000023.1 coordinate 6,238,163, forward strand.
TATAATTATACGAAGTTTTCGGCCTTATGATGGACCTTTCCTTTCCCTCATATGTCAAGGTGTTGTTTGCTTTAACAACATTGTTTTTCCAACTCATTTCTAAAATAATAGTACACAAAAAGCTGTTTTTTGCACCTGTAACAGAAAGTCCTCTTAATTTCCTTCTGTAGCTAGCTAGCTGTCTCCAGCTTTATGTTGAATAGGAGAGATTAATACTCCATCACATTTAATTTGGTCCTATGTGTTTGCTAATTTTATGCAGTGCATTCAAGAATAATAACAATTGCTCCTTCAGTCAGGAGAGAGATATTAGTTAAAGAAAGTTTAAGGCCTGCAAACACAGATATCTTATACAAACCCAGATTCTTATACATTGCTCTGTTTCTGCCTGCTACTTCTGAAGACTTATGGATACCATTTGAAGAATTTCCCTCATACATTTTATTAGTGAGGAGTTCATACGTTTGACTGTGACTGGTCTGAGCTTAGAACAAAGTGCATGACAATTTCAAAGGTTAAGCAATAAAACGAAACAAAACACCGTCCTCTGGGAGCACAGGAAATCCTCTGGCTGAAGATGAGAGCTTTATAGTTAGAAGTATAACTTAAAAGCAATATGATACTTCATTAGAAAGTATGTTTTGCATAAATGTTTCTGGTATTATGCGGAAGAGTGTTTTACAGCAGTATTTTATTTTTGTTTGCTATGAGTAACCACTTGTGTATTTTTTTTAAAAAATGACATGGTTAGCATATATCGCAGGCTATTGGATATCACTGAAAATGTACAAAAACTACCATAATTTAGATAGAAACACGTCATTCTCCCAATCCTGAGGGGAAAAAAAAAAAACCTCTGATAGTCGAAGTGGGTCCTTGCTTTCCTTTCTTATAATCCTTGATTTTAAATTGGACTCAGACCTGGCCAATTGGACTCAGACTGGCCAGTTCATCCAAGAGAGAGCTTCCAAATAACTCTCTGTGTTCTGTGGGTTTTCTTATTTTAACTTGTCTTGAGGCTTTCTCTAAAAATGCTGTTCAGAGAAAACAGTACTTTGAAAGAACATTCTGAAATCATAGGACAGAAACAGGCAAAGGATTTTGGTCTGGGCAGAGTCTGCTTTCTATTATTACTTTCTGGCCCATGGGGGCAGTAGAAAGAGCCCTTCAGAATGTTCACATCATTTGGGAGGGTGTTAGAGGCATTTTTTTGAAACTCAGAATAGATGTGGTGAGCTTACTAGAAGCTTACCATATTTATTTTAATTGCTGTTTTGTTTTTGAAGTACTCCAATTGAAGTAACCTCTGGTAAATTCCTGGACATTTTGGCAATAGTTCTAAAGTAGTTTGCTCTTGCCTTTTCCCAAGATGCTTTTTTAAAAAAATTGTCAGTCTAGTTTCAGTCAGCTTGATAGATTACCATCTAAGTATTTAAGTAAGTTGTTTTGCCAAATGTCAGAGCAATGATCAGATGCCCAGGGAATTTGTACGTTGGGATCCAGACACAATGAGCACACCAGCAAATAAAGAGATTTTAAGCTTTATTATTAACTCAAGCAAACAGATTTAAAAGTATAATATAATAAGTACGCTTACCAAGCAAGATGATACCCAAATCTCTTATAAGTTGTCAGGAGCTCCTTAATAATGGCAGGAGAGATATCTCAAGGATAGCCAGTTTCCACCTAGTGCTAGGTTCTGTGAAGAAGCTCCCAACAAATGACAACCTAAGGTTTTTAAATCAAAACCTGGCACCGTGAGTTCATGGCCCTGCTTCTATGGTCATGAGACTGTAAGACAGCGGTTCTCAACCTATGGGTCACGACCCCATTTGGGGTCGAACGACCATTTCGCGGGGGTCGCCAGACACCGCAGTCCGCCATTTTGTTTTTTTTGTTTTTTTGTTTTTTTTATTTTTTTTTTATTTTTTTTTCGTCGTGCGCGCATGCTAAAGTGCTGAATCATCTCACTAGAGTTTACTCTTAACTGCTGGTCTACTTAAAAAGAAAACTGCAAAACTAGAAGGTGAGACTATTATATTGTGTAGGGGCTGGACAAACAGTGGTCCCTGTCCCGAATTTTGTAGCTCCCAAACCTTCCAGGTTTGAAATCCCCCAATGGCTGCTTTCCTGCAGCACAATATTTAATTTGCTATTGCAGATGGCAGTGGTTATCTAACTTTGGGCTTAGAAGCTAAGCACAACTGGGCTTTTCTGGTAGTAATGTGGAAGACCACTATATTTTGAGGAGTCTGGTGACATATTTCAATTTCTCCTTCATACTAAGAAAAGTCTAATGGTTTAGAATTTATTCTAAAGCCAACCTGATCCTTTTTCACTCTTGTTTGCTGAATAAAGGAAAAGGCAGGCAGGAAACTTCACATAACTGCACATCTGAGAAAGTCTCAGACTTTTGGTTCCCATCCCACAACCATGGGATGCCCAGTCAAGGTCAAGTCTTACAGCAGTGGTTCTCAACCTTTTTCAGGTTGAGACCCCACTTGCGCTGCTCATGCGCGCCGCGACCCCGACCCGCGGTCCTCCATTTTGTTTGTTTTTTAATTTTTTTAATTTTTTTGTTTTTTTTGTCACGTGCGCCCCGCGCATGCGCAGTTCAGGCCGTCACGTGTGCGCACCGCGCACGCGCGGATCGGGCCATTGCAGTCCGCCATTTTGGTTTTTTTTTGTTTTTTTATATTTTTTAATTTTATTTTTATTTTTTTTTCGTCGTGCGCGCATGTGCACGTGCGTGCAATGGGCTGATCTGTGCATGCGCAGCACGTGCGTGACAAAAAAAATAAAAAAAATAAAAAACCAAAAACAAAAACAAAATGGCGGACCGCGACGGCCCGATCCGCGCATGCACGGTGCGCGCGCGCGACGGCCTGAACTGCGCATGCGCGGGGCGCACGTGACAAAAAAAAAAAACAAAATAAAAAAACAAAAAAAACAAACAAAATGGAGGACCGCGGGTCGGGGTCGCGGCGCACATGGGCAGCGCAAGTGGGGTCTCAACCTGAAAAAGGTTGAGAACCACTGCTGTAAGACTTGACCTTGACTGGGCATCCCATGGTTGTGGGATGGGAACCAAAAGTCTGAGACTTTCTCAGATGTGCAGTTATGTGAAGTTTCCTGCCTGCCTTTTCCTTTATTCAGCAAACAAGAGTGAAAAAGGATCAGGTTGGCTTTAGAATAAATTCTAAACCATTAGACTTTTCTTAGTATGAAGGAGAAATTGAAATATGTCACCAGACTCCTCAAAATATAGTGGTCTTCCACATTACTACCAGAAAAGCCCAGTTGTGCTTAGCTTCTAAGCCCAAAGTTAGATAACCGCTGCCATCTGCAATAGCAAATTAAATATTGTGCTGCAGGAAAGCAGCCATTGGGGGGACTTCAAACCTGGAAGGTTTGGGAGGTACGAAATTCGGGACAGGGACCACTGTTTGTCCAGCCCCTACACAATATAATAGTCTCACCTTCTAGTTTTGCAGTTTTCTTTTTAAGTAGACCAGCAGTTAAGAGTAAACTCTAGTGAGATGATTCAGCACTTTTGCAGAGTGAAATTTTCCTATGAAATAGAGATAAATTGTGGCTAGAGAGCAAGATGTTCTCTAATCCACCCCCATACTAACCTATTGCTGCTATTTGTATTGCTTCCTATCCTGATTAAACTTGGGTTTAAAAAACTCATATCTTTCTGCAGTCTATTCCAACACTTCTCCAAAAAAGGTGATATCTTCTGTAGCTAATGAAAGTGTTCCCTCAAAATATATCTCTTTCAGCTTATCTCTGCATGCATGGCAAGTGTAGATGGGAATAAATTCTTTTAGCTGCTTAAGTTAGATAGAATGAAGAGTAAATGGTGGGATAAAAACATATCCATTATAATCACAGCATTAGACAATTAATAACTTCCAATATGGAAGTGTCTTAGAAAAAAGGTTTTAAGCATATGCATATATCTTTTAATAGAAGACATGGATCTTGTTTCAGCAGAACAGATGGGGGTAAAAAATATGTATGAATGTATTCCCAGTAGCATATTTAAATCAGTGGGTGAATGCTAACACTGAGAATGGAGAAGTAATCATTGTCCTGGTGTTTGATTTTATCAGGTTATGTTTAACTAACACATGAAATGGAGTATATGCAATCAAATGGCAGGAGAATCATAGCAGTGCTCTGATGTTGTGCAGCTTCCTGCCCTATTCCAACTCATTGCATAGTTTTAAGGAATGCCTTACTAGCCTTGAGTAAAGAGAAGGAGAGATGCTGCCTAGGAAACAATCAGACAAGAGTGGCAGGAATCCACATCATTTAACAGTCACAGAAAGCAATTGAGAAGGACCTGCCCTAATGGATCAGGCAGTTTAATTGGCGGACATGAAGTTTGTACTTTCAGACTTCTGCTAATGTAGCCTTATTAATAAAGTAGAGTTGGTTCATCTAATCCTGTATCCTGTCTAGTTTACCTGGGAAGATTGACAGTGGTAGACAACATCTAGAGTAGAAAGCCTTTGCAAAGATATCCTTAGTCACATTGGCTTCTAGGTCTATGGAATCCCTTGTTTTCACTATTCCAGAATAGGTGGATTGCTGTCACTAATCTGATATATATACCAGATCATTCGCATCAGATGTTAGAATTCCTGGGCATCTGTCAACAAGTGGGCAACAAGACTCAAGGGATATGGCTGGGCAACCAGCGCTTAGATCTGTAGGATGATTAGAAGAACAACAACCATAGAAAAGACAAAAGTATACTGTGTTGTGAAAATTGTAACATTATGGCTGCCTATTATAAATCACAACATACAAAGTGAGCCTCCTTAAAGCAAATGATTGAACTGTGGAGAACTTATTGGGACATTATCATTGAAAAATAATTACCAGATCAAATAATTTATCTTATTACCAGAAATAAATTATTCAGGGATGCAGAACTGGAAGAGATTTAAAAAAAATTATGAAAATGGAAGCCCCCCTCCTCCAAAATAGTAGAACAGTAAAAGAAACTTGACAAACACTAAGCATTTTTAATACAGATAGAGCAGTGGAATTTGGCCTAGAGAAATGTTCTGCAGTAGCAATAAGTCAGGGTAAAAGTATAAACAGTAATGAAATTGAAATCCAAATGGCTAAACTGTCAGGAGGAAGCCTACAAGTATCAGGGAACTTCACAGTTGGATAACATCAAGCAAGTTAAATATTAAATATGAGCAGTAGTTTCCTGCTCTTCGCACATTCAAGCATTGCTAGTGATTTTGATTCATATTTAATGCCTCCACAAATATTTCAAGCTTAGATATTTGAAATGATATCCATCATTTCTGGAATTTTTCCAGTGGCACTTTTGGAAGAAAACAATTAGTAAAACCAGAGCACTTGACCACAGGGACACTGCCATGATTGTAAGGGCAAAGGTCTATAAGGATTGTAAAGTTACTTTTACAATTTTCAGAGTCGCTGACAGTGAGATAAGCAACCTATTAAATAAACCAATAAACAAACTTTTTTAGTACCTTTTTAACTTCGAACAGTTGCTAAACAGGACAGCCATTAACTGAAGACTACCTGTATAACATGTGAGGAATAAATACAATCAGCCTGATTCTGCAATCTCAGTTTTGTGCAGGGAAATTCTTTTCTCATTGGAATTCTGCAGTTCTGTCCAGTGGAGACAGCAGATCTGTGAGGCTACATGGCCATGCATGGATGCAATGTCCTCTAGAACAATGTTTCTCAACCTTGGCAACTTTAAGTTGTGTGGACTCCAACTCCCAGAGTTTCCAAGCCAGCATGCTTTAAAAGCTCTTAGAATCCTTTCCAGTCTCAGAAATCTGTAGATGAAGTCAGAGGAAGAATTGATTTCTGAGTAAACAATCATAGAGACCCATAACAGTGTGCAATGGGTCTAGGACAGAGGTGACAGATTCAAGGTAAGATCTGATAACAATCTCAAAGCCATGGACAGGGGATCAGAGTTCTCTATTGTAACTGCCTACTGAAACTGCTCAGTTATCTATAATATAAAATTATTCGTGGGTATAATTCATCCTAAAAGAACAGAAGAATGGGTTCAATTTATTGCAGTGACAAAAATTTAAATTCTAACCTTAATTCCTTCCTTGAATTTAATGGAACTTCGAGGGAAAGCTTAACTTTCAAATAAGGAGCAACCTTGTTTACTAAGTGGGTGAAGTCTTTCAAGTCCACTTTCTGCCATATAATCTGGATGACTTTGAGCTAGCACTGTATATCAACCCATCACTGCTTTGATTCCTGTTCAAAAGGTGGAGTATCATAAGCAGATGAAGCTAATACCCCAATACTTAACATGTGAACATTTTAGCTTAAATTTGGTTAGATGGTGCTTGGGATATTTATATAGCAGATAAATATTTAGCTAGCTACTAAGCAAATTGAATCTAGATAAATGTCCAGTGGCTGTTGTGCTTTGGATTATACTGTACATCTGTTTACATCTGTACTGACATAGAATTGGTTTGATATATACTTTTAACAATCTGAAGCTACTGTTCTTTGCTTTTATTGGGGAAATATTAAATGATCAGTAGGAACATTATATTTTCATGGGACTTTATAGAAATGTTGAAAAATAGAAAATAGAATTTTTATCTCTTTTCCTAGCAAGAGTTAATAGTTGCATAAGGGGAGCTAACAATCTTGAGAGGAGCAAAAGAGCAGACAGAAGAAATTAGAACAGAACAGAACAGAATAGAGCTGGAAGGGACCTTGGAGGTCTTCTAGTCCAGCCCCCTGCTCAAGCAGGAGAACCTATATAATCTCAGACAAGTCTCTTCTTAAAAACCTCCAGTGATGGAGCACCCATGATTTTTGAAGGCAAGCTGTTCCACTGGTTAATTGTCCTCCCTGTTAGAGGGTTGTTTGTTCTAAGATTTAGGGTAAGTTTTAGTATTTTCTTAACTTTTTAAAAATAATTTTCTAAGTGAAATGATCTGTGCTTTTTTCAGAAGTAGGAGAAAGCATTCTGCTAGCTTCAACTGAAAGAAATTGATAAAATTGATGTTAGTTATTGTCAAGACCTTTGAATAACAAGCTTGAATGGCAAATCAATGGAAGACTGCACTAAATGATATGAAATCCATTTTGTATTTTCTTAATTTGAGGTTAATATGCAAAAAAAGGTTTGTATACAATTTAGACTATATTTAATACAGGTTGGTTGTAATCTCCAACTGCTGTTGGAGAAGTATCTCAGGAACTGAAACTTTAACCAATATGGTTTAAGTTATAGTTGTGTCTTATGCTGGTAGCAGCAGGGTTACAGTAATATTGTTCAAGATGATTTGTTTTCTACTGTGGATTGTTTAGGTACAGGGATTGGCTAAAAAAATATTATATTACCCTGAAAAGCTATGCAGGTAGTGCTAGACTTACAACATGGTCGTACATTGTGAGGGTCATAAGGCCACATGACTGACTCTTTTTTGTGGTGGTCTTTTGCAGTTACGGGACTGTCTGCTGCCTCATGAATCCCAGCGGCCTGTTAGGGCCCACAGAGTGGGCCTTCTCCAGGTCCCGTCAGCCAGACAGTGTCGCCTGGCGGGGCCTAGGGGAAGAGCCTTCTCTGTTGCGGCCCCGGCCCTCTGGAACCAACTTCCCCCGGAGATCCGTGTCGCCCCCACCCTCTCCGCCTTTTGTAAATTGCTTAAAACATACTTTTGCCGGCAGGCCTGGGGCAGCTAACACCTTGCCCCTAGCCAGTGTATGTTTGTGTGTATGTTTGTGGAATGATTGGTTTCTTTTTTAACTTAAGGGTTTTTATATTTATGTATTTTATTGTAATTTCTATCATGTTGTAAGCCGCCCTGAGTTCTCCGGAATAGAGCGGCATAGAAATTAAATAAATAAATAATAATAATAATAATAATAATAATAATAATAATAATAATAATAATAATAATAATAATAATAATAATAATAATAATAAATGAACCAATAGTTCGCTCTGGATCAGTTTTGCCAAAAACTGGAAATAAATGCCATATTTAGGCAAAAACAATGTAAGACACAGTAATGTGACTGTGGGACACTGCAATTGGCAATAAATATGGGCCAGTTGCTAAGCGCCCAACGTGATTGCAGGAGGGAGGTGTCAGAACTTCAGAACTGGGTCATAAGTACACCCAATCTGTCGTAACTTTAAATGGCTGCTAAGTCAACTACCTGTATCTGATCTGCAGTAAGAATTTGCTAATACAGATTGCCACATTGAAATTTAGTGGTTTTGTTTGTCTGTTTTAGAAGGTACAGAAAAAAAGCCTTTTGAAAAATCAGTCAGTATTTTGGGAGTTCCATTTATAATTCCTAAATCATCTTTTTGTTAGGCATTTTGTTGGTCTGTGTCCCTCTGTGTTGTAATTCTTTAACAATTTTGCATGCCTTTGTACATTTTTAAAATTTGTACCTTAAAAATTTAAAGTAAATCTCAACATGAATAATTTTTAAATTAATTCTGTTTGAATTACTTTTATCCCATCTATTCTCCAGGCTTATACTGTACCAAATAGCTAACCTTTTAAAAAAAAAAATCCTTAGTCTGCAGGAAAATATGCAAAACAGCAGTGGGAATAAGTACCTAGCAATAACAAATATTAGAAGCAGTAATTAATTAAAATAGGAAGTAAAACTTAATTATCTTGGATTTCTTGAGAATTTTTTGCAAAGAAGTTAAAGAGTGATGGGGCATCTCTCAGAAGGAGGTTTCAGAATTTAACCACATCCTTCCATGGTTGCAACCAATCTACCTCAAAACTTGTTTGGACATTAAGAGGGGCCTCCCAAAGATTACCTCAATAAATGGGCAGTTTTATCAAAGAGAATATTTGATTAAATATGAAGATTTTTTTCATTTGCTCATTCTTACAAGCAGAAAAGAGGACCAAATAAATATGAGTTTATGCAATCATTGTAACTTGGCTAGTTAATAGTCTGGGTGATTATAATTTGAATAGTTTCTCCCAGAGTGCTGTGTAATTAAGCTGTAACAATTGCATGAACACCAGAGAGACAATAAAGAGGTAGAGCTTCCAAAACTTCTTCGGCAACAACAATACAAAATTCAGATGGGACAAATGTAAGTCTGGAAGTTGAGATCCAACAGGAATTTTAGAAAGATATTGCTCAGGGAGTGTGATGCAAAGTGACAGGAATTGAAATTCTTGATGTTCAGGTCCATGTGCTTTGTGGGTCATACAGATTTTTGAAGCTCTTCCACATTTTCACTCCTCGGCATTCTGCTGCTTCAGTCTCCCTCTTATGAAGCTTTTCTATTTTAGTTGTCAAAGTCATGTGACCCTATCAGCCAATTGCAACACAGCAGGAGGAATGGAAACTTCTTTCTGAGATGAAAGTAAGTCAGAATAGTTCAGCCTTTTCACATTCTGCTGTTCAGGTTCACGACTCCTCAGATTTATGTTTTTATTACTTTCCTGGCTTTTATTAGGCTAAATACAACTCGTGGTGCTCAGAAGAAGAATTATACGGTTTCTTTTAAATACTTTTATTGCAATGTCACTTTTCCTAATGGTGTTTCTCGTGCATTTGCAATGTAGCTGATTGGAGGTTTTTTGTTTTTTGTTTTTAAAGGAATGAGATTCAGAAGCTGTGATTTACAGAGAAATGCCAGTTTTAGCAATCTTCCTCCAATAATCTGGTCTCTAAGAGTTTGACAATTGTCACTTGCCAAACGTTTGTGTGACAGGCACTCCCACCTCTTCTCTACCTTAGGAGCAAGAGAGGAAATGGTTACCACAAACACCCCAGGATCCAGTCTTAACCAATTGCACACAAAGTTGGAATCAGGATTATTTGCTAAAGTCAACAAGTTATTCCTCAGTGGCTTCAAAATTCTGGCCTTAAATTATTAGCATGTTTAATTTAAGAGAAACTTAAAGAATGATGTAGCTTTTGTGTTTATATAATACATGTTATATCAGGAATAAAAATTATAAAATTTGCCTAAAGCAAAAATGAACACAGACAACAATATCTTACTCTGGTATATGTGTGTGTGCGCATGTGTGTGTGCGCACTCATTGTGTGAGAGTTCTTCCCTATTTGCTATATTCTCAAATTGGTTTGATACTCTTCTACTGTTCATATGTTTTTTTGTATGAAAAGCAATCACATCTCTTTTTTATAAGCACCGATCTTTTGAAATGATACATCTGCCCAAATAGATTTTCTTGCATTTAGATATTTTTTTCCTTTAGTAAGTCATATTGATGCTATTAGCTTTCAAGTACAACTCGGTATTTCTGAATCCCAAATCTGAAACAGATAATGTGATTTATTTTATTAGCCTATTATCTCTCTGCGAAGCAATAAAAAACTTATAAGCGTACAGAGATATGTGTCTAAGTCTGTAAAAACAGAAATTGTTTGAAACATTCCAATATTTTAATTGTTTTGGGGAGAGGATAACATCTGCTCTATATGCTCTGTAACGTTAGGCATTGGTTTGAGTCACTAGATTAAGCTAATACAATTTGAATATTTGAGATGATTAAGGAGGCTTCTATAGCTGTAACTACAGTAAATGTTTGTATTTTCTGTCCTTCAGTAGATAGTGGAAAAGACCTAGGAATCACTGGGCCATGCATACCACATGCACTTCAAGGAAGGGTAACCCCACTTTTAAGGCGTGGGGGTTTTTTTTTTTGCCCTAAACAGAAGATTTGAGGCAACATAAAAAAGGCAACAAACTTTTCTTGGTTGATGTATCTCTAAAGCTTGGGTGAGACAGCTTGTTTTTGGATTCTCTGTAACTTTTATTAGAGACATAGCTATTATACCTTAATGCAGAGTCCCCCACCTTTTGGGGTTGGTGGCTCAGAGCGGAGAGAGGGGGGAAAGAAGGGATGGTTTTGAGGGGAAGGGAAGCACACAAACACCGATTGCTTGCACGAGAGGGGCCATGAGCGCTCACATGAGTGGGGTGGCAAACGCCTGTGACACTCACACGAGTGGGGCCGCAAATGCCCACAACACTGGCGCTGGACCTTGAAATACAAAGAGGCAGAAGAAACAAGAAAGTGCAGCATTCCCTATCTGGTGCAGATGTTAGCCTGCAGGAGGTTTTAAAAGACTGTTCCTAGTGTTACTGTTCCCAAGTATATGCAATACCCAGTAATATTGCCAAGGCCAAATGATAGTTTCATAGCAGTCAGAATCTTTGATATCCTGCATAATTACTTCTTTCGCTTTGTAACTTATGGGCAAAATCATTATGCTACCGTGTCATGTATGTAAAATGTGAGATTTTTTCCCTTTATTTCCTTGATGCAAAGGATGAGTTTATTTGATTCAGAATTTTTGTTTTGTTGTGGTACAGAGTCATCATAGAACTCTGTTGTAGCAAACGCAGTTATAAAATGTGTTAAAACTTGATTTTAATTTTTTTTTGTTAATCAATGGTGCAGTTGTCAAAGTACATGTGCTGTTGTAATTAGGCATGCACTTTAGATACCCATCCTACTTTACAGGATTGTAAGCATAGTGATAAAATGCATGGCAACATTAATTTTCCACAGGAAACTGTAAGACAAATAATAAATTATTTTTTCTTCCCCCCCCAAATATTTCTAACTTGCTTTTTTTTTAATCTTCATAGTAGCAGTATAAAATATCATGTTAAAAACTCTTACTGACAACTCTGAGTTTTCTCCAGGACAATCTGTCCCCAATTGGTTCCTTCAGGTCTTCCCTTGGTGCACCGACACTGGGTAATGGAGTCCATCCATTTTGCTGCTGGTCATTCTCTTTTTTCTTCTACTTCTTCCAGTATTATGCAACCAAATCATTAGGATCGGTTGAGCCTGATCAATTGTACCTGAGTGAGAACTTTATATTGATTTTTTTTTATGATCCATCTGTTGGTTTTCTTGGCTATCCATGGTATTCACAAGAGTCCTGTCCAACACTTACATTCAAAAGCATCAGTAGTCTTTCTATTCTGCTTCTTCAGAGTCACTTCCAAAGCCAAAACTGTAGCCTGCACCATCCTGACCTATTTAAGTATAGACATATCCCAGCATCTGAATATCTTTTTCATGGCTTTCTCTACCAAGTGCAACATGTTTCTTGAGAGTTGGTCCCTTTCCTATGATAATTGATCCTAAAAGGCAGAAGCTGTCCACAGGTTCAGTATCTTTATTGTCAATAATTTTTAAATAATATTTTTATTAAAAGTTTTAGTCATAATAATAAAAAATGACGATACAACATAAAGAAAAAAGAAAAAGAGAAACAAATTAAAAGATGCAAGAAAGAAAAAAATAGATAAAAAACCTAAGAAAGTGACTTCCCATTCTCCTCATGACCAGCATAAGTAGTTTCACTATCTCTTTACCTCCTCTTAATTAACACATATAAAATTCTTTATCCCATAACTCAACTCTTAACAATACAGGTAGCCCTCCTCTTATGATCAGTTACTTAGCGACCATTTGACGTTATGACAGGCCTCCCTGGAGATACTTACAACTTGGATTTGAAGTTCCATGACTGCACTTTGGGTATTTGGCAACTACCCTGTTTCCAGCATCCTGCGGACACATGACTGTGTTTTATGATGGTTTTGTCCAAACCTGCATTTACTTATTTATTTGGTTTGATTAATGACTGCAGAATTCACTTAATGATCACGGCATTTGCTTAATGGCCATGGTGGTTACTTAAGGACCACTGCAAAAAAAGTTGTAAAATTGGATCGGTCACATGGGTGACCTAATTTGCAACCATCATGATTTACAAATGTAATGGGCAGGCTCCATTATGGTTGTAACTCAAGAGCTAACTATTGACAAATCCAATAAGTCATCCACGTATCAACAAAAAGTCCAAACTGAGTCCTAAAAATATAACATTAGTTAGTAAATATATAAATCTCATCATCCCATATCTCAACTCTTAATGGTAAGCAAATTCAGCACACCTTATTGTAAATTCTAAGGCTGGTTGTTATATCTGTTATCATTAGTTTGGGTCCCTATAACTAAACTTAGTCCCATTCTGTTCCTGATATTTTTCTTGAAATTGGTAGGTATATGGTCAAGATCATTCCATGGAAACTGAATGACTTTCTTCTTCCACTTTAGCCTAACTTGTAAATTGCACATGAATAATTGATCTGCAATCAGCCTCGGCCAATTGTTTGTATATATAATTGATACATTGTCTGCAAATCTAATTGATACTATTCAATCATTGATGGCATTGTAACAATGCAATTCTTGATGTATTTTTCTGGACTATGAAAGCAACACTATTCCCTCTTTGTTTTTTTCTCCAGAGTAGTAAAGATCTTCTGACTGAACTCCAGTCCATTTCAATTTGCCCTACACCGTCAATTATTTTGTCTTGTCTACCTATGTGGTCTTCTTGTTATCCTCTACTCAGTATGAAATGATACCTTTGCTCTTGTCAATAAAGCAATCATTTGCCTCCAGCATCTTCCTATATCACAGCTGCACAATACCAATGCTGGCTTCCTTTAGCTGAGCAACTAGGATGACCTTCACACTTTACGTGACCTTGCTGAGAATATATATTTTTGATGTATTCGTCAGTTGTTCTTCTTTCATGCCTCCCAGCGACATCTCCCTACCATAAGACAGCAAAGGTAGTGGAGAAAACCATATTGCAAGTATTTATAAATAGTAAAAATATACTTCTAAATGTCAGAGGCATCCAATTGCAGAGGCAGGCCATCCAAAGAGATTCCATGTAGTCCATGCTTTTCAGAAATCAAAGTATCTAAATAGTGAAGCTCAGGGGAAAAACAAGTAGAAGAAGCTATTGTTCTGGAACATCAGGGTACCCAGAACAAAGTGTGCTATGGATTGCTCTGTTTTCATGTTCCAAATGGAGGGACCTTTCAAAAGAACCATTGTGGACAGGCATTATGATAGTAAATTTTGATGTTATAAAAGGCTTGATAACAATTCTGAGTCCTAATTTTCTAAAACACACAGAGAGAGATGTAAACACAGCTTTACAGAGATGTTCCTGGACAATACCATGATATCTGTACCTGATCATAGCATTGGTTCCAGACTCTGATCATGAAAGTTCCACATCTCTACAATATATTAATCATTGTCTAGTTTAACAGGCTTCAGAAGAAGACAACATTTAAATAATGGAAAGTTGAGTATGACTGTGAGGGAAACCAAGGAGCTTCTTTAATAATATTAATATATTAAGTAAACAAATAATCAGAAGGATGTCTTCTGATGCTACATTGACACATTGAGAAAAGAAACCCCATGTGCCAAAGAATGAAAGTGAGAAAAACCTGTGGGAAGTGAGAGGAAAAAAACAGCCAGAAAGTCTAACTGAGGGTGAAGACAACAGGAAGTTATCCAAGGAGCAGGAAAATCACATGAAGGCATAAGTGCAAGAATACACGCTATCCCTCAACACATCCTCAAGATCCCAAAAGTGCCCACAACCCCAAAGATCACGATATAAGACAATCAGGCACTCAGCAGATATTTCATGAAATTAGATTAAGGTAGAAACCTAGAGAGACGTTTGTATCTGGGTTTGCATTATTATGAGTTTTATATCCTGGCTTGAGTTCTTGTAAACATAAGAGGCGTGCTATACATTTTAAAAAATATTTAGCTAATTTTGACCAAGTACATTGATCCTCTGGTCTGTAGAAAAAGAGAAAACAAAATGTAAACACTTTCTTTACACAACTGCTGCTCTTTTCCTCCCGGAGTGTGAGAAAACAAATCTCACAAAAAATGGAGAAAAATACAACACCCCTGGCAATCTTAGTTTTACTACTCAATAGAAAAAGGTTTCAGTGAGGTTTTTTTTAAAAAATGGGCAATGCTGCAGGGAAGCAGGTTATCTTGTTCTACCTTGATGAGTGCATTATTTGCTCACTTATGTACATATGTGAACATCCTTTGCTTTATAGTAAAAAAAGAAAATCTTTAAAAAGTTGGAAAACAAACGAGGATTTGCTTGGCACAAGTGATTAATGGACACAAATCAACAGCTGCTCACATTGTTATTGTCTCAGTGTATAGCCTAGATCAGGGGTAGGCAACTTTGGCTCTTTTATGACTCGTGGACTTCAACTCCCAGAATTTCTGAGCCAGCATGGCTATGTCATTGAGAATCACGGGCAGTCCTAAAACATCTACTAATAATTGACACTCTGGGTCATACACACAATTAGCACCTCCATAATTTTTTTAACTCAAGATTTGATACCCAGCTTGATATCCTAGGTCAGGGGTAGGCAACCTTGGCTCTTTTATGACTCGTGGACTTCAACTCCCAGAATTCCTGACTGGCTGGCTCAGGAATTCTGGGAGTTGAAGTCCACGAGTCATAAAAGAGCCAAGGTTGCCTACCTCTGGTCTAGATGAAATGTACATGTTATGCTGTAGGAATTCTGGCCACTCAGAGTTGCCTGTACTGTGAGATGGATGGCAAACAAATTGGATAAACAAACAAACAAACAAAATAAAAATAGCCCTGAAATGATGGATTTATATAATAATAATAATAATAACAACAACAACAACAACAACAACAACAACAATAATAATAAAGTTGGAAGGGACCTTGGAGGTCATCGAGTCCAGGCAGGAAACCCTACACCATTTCAGACAAATGGCTGTCCAGTCTCTTCTTAAAAACTTCCAGTGTTGGAGCATTCACCGCTTCTGGAGGCAGGTTGTTCCACTGGTTAATTGTTCTAACTGTCAGAAAGTTTCTCCTTAGTTCTAAGTTGCTTCTCTCCTTGATCAGTTTCCATCCGTTGCTTCTCGTCCTGCCTTCAGGCACCTTGGAGAATAGCTTGACTCCCTCTTCTTTGTGGCAGCCCCTGAGATATTGGAACACTGCTATCATGTCCCCTCTCGTCTTTCTCTTCATTAAACTAGACATACCCAATTCCAGCAACCGTTCCTTTTATGTTTTAGCGTCCAGTCCCCTAATCATCTTTGTTGCTCTTCTCTGTACTCTTTCTAGACTTTCAGCATCTTTTTTACATCGTGGTGACCAAAACTGGATGCAGTATTCAAGTGTGGCCTTACCAAGGCATTGTAAAGTGGTATTAATACTTCACGTGATCTTGATTCTATCCCTCTGTTAATGCAGCCCAGCACTGTGTTGGCTTTTTTGGCAGCTGCAGCACACTGCTGGCTCACATTTAAGTGACATAGTGAGGGTTCCTTGGTGCTCTCTGAGCTTGCTTGTTTTCTTGCAGATGTTTCATTACCCTAACTAGGTAACATCACCAGTGCTAGCTGATAGTAGGATAGTAAGCTATCCTTCATTGGATATCTTAAAAGAGAGGCTGGATTGCCATCTGTCAGGGTGGCTGCAGCAGTGGATTTCTGCAAATGGAGAGAATCTTAAATTATATGGTCACTCTTGCAAGCCTTATATTTACAGTTCTCCGTCTTCCTGGAAACATTGCATCTCCATCGCACCTAATTCTACTGTTTCAGTTTGAACTGCAGCTGAATTGCAACCTATGGTCTTCTTCTAAATATAGCTGTATTGAGTTATGGATATGCAAAATTAATCCTTGCACCAAGAGTAATTCAACTGCTACGTTATCGCTCTCTTAAAAACACTGTACAGTATGATGGTTCCTTTATCTAATTTTATGCAATATCACCAAATTTCAAAAGATGTTTGCAAGGAATTGGCTTAGACTATTAAGAAGAATGATTCATAAGAGAAAAAAATGAAGGTAAAGGTGTTTTACTCCACTAGTTGTAGGGGGTGGTGCTCATCTCCGTTTCTTTAAGCCATTGAACCAGAACTGTTTAAAGATGATTCTGCAGTCATGTGACCAGCGTGACATCACGCTGCAGCACAGAGTGTAAGGCGAAACATGGAATGCTGTAGCTTTCCTACCAAAGTGGTACCTATTTATCTACTTGCAATTTTACATGCTTTCAAACTGCTAGATTTGCAGGAATTGAGGTGGTGATAGGATCAGATCACCTGAGAGTAGATCTTCTCTGGTAAGTCCTGATAATATTTGGTTCTTTTAAAACTGTAAAGCAGACATGTCAAACTTGCGACGTCGCATGACGTCGTGCAACATATCGGGACTGTTTTGCCATTGCCGGCAATGGGGTGGGTGCGGCTTCCACATGACGTGTCCGGCCCATGGGCCGGCAATTTGACACCCCTGATGTAAAGCAATTAATAATAAACAAAACTAACAAACAATAACAATATAGACCAGCGGTTCTCAACCTGTGGGTTGCGACCCCATTTGGGGTCAAACGACCATTTCACGGGGTCGCCAAACAACGCAGTCCGCCATTTTTTTCCTTTTCCCCTCGGCCGGCGCAGGGGGCAGCACCGCGCATGCGGGGGTAGTACCGTGCATGCGTGGGGTAGCACTGCGCCTGCACGATGTGGGCCATCGCGCCACGCCGCGCCTGCGTAATGCAGGCCTCTGCGCATGCGCGGTGCAGGTCGGGGTCGCGCCACGCATGCGCGGCGCAGGTCGGGGTCACAGCCTGAAAAAGGTTGAGAACCGCTGATATAGACAAAAGTAAGTAATATGTATAGAACTTTTTTTAAAAAAAACAACTACTTGTACGGTGAATATCCACCTAATTTAGTATTGTTAACCTATTACTAAATCTAAGAAGTATAGCAATATGTTCCATTTTTCATTTCTATACTGTAGAAATATTTCTAAATTAACAAAGAATCTACTTTTTTTGACAAATGCAGCTTTCTGCCTTCATAGTATGATTCTCTTTGCTGATTTCCAAACCTGACAGAACATGAAATTCAATCAACAGTTCAACATTTATATCTTCAAATAACAATATTTTCTTCCAAAATTGTATTAAGATACTTCAAACTTGAGACTGAAAGGGAGCCAAAAAAGAACAGGACCAGACTGTATGTTAAGGAGCCCTCAAATCTCCAGCAATGTCAATGCAGTAATTCAGACAATCCCTTTAAAAGTATTCAGTAAACATGAAACAAAAATGTCTAATGAATTAATTTCATCCCTAACTGACAAGAAGTATATTTGTCATTTAAAGCTTGATTCACTGATTTTCCAAGATCGGATATTCTTATTACACATTCCAGGGGTCACGTATATTATCAATGTTAATTTTCATTATATTCCTTAATTTCATATAAAATGGAATTGTTGATTTTTACCTCAAATGCAGCATCTCTTAAACATCCGAGTGTCTGGGTTTCTCCGAAACATTTGGATTGTATTGTTCTGTCAATAATTGATTTATATTAGCAAACAGATAATGAGGTATGTATATAATAATACCTTTACAAATTCTTAAAATACTCATTGCTAATAAACTGATTCAAGGTATTGATCCTTTGTTTGGCCAAAAACTTCTAATAAAACATCTGTCTACCCATATCCAGATTAAGACCACTTCATAACATCAATCTTTTATGTGGATTCCAATCAAAATTCAACTAATTCTCTATTAATGTCCAAAGATATCTAGCAATTTTTAAAACTGGAAAAGTTAGCTTTTGCTTACCACAGCTTGATTCAAGAACTTGCCAGGATTTTAAAAGAGAAACATACTAGATCAGTAGATGAGCCTAAAGGGAATAATAATAAAAATGTTTTTATTCTATACAAATAGAGATAATATGTTTTTATTCCATACAAATAGAGATATTAAAATTCCCCTAATAACATCGAAAATCTGGCAGATTGTAACTGCTGTTTTCATAACGCAATCTCAATTTATTAAAAAATGAAAAATAATTCTTTCTGACATTTGCTTTTTGCTTCATCTACCACTGTCGTTGGTTCAGGACCATCATGCACTTTTGCACAGGTACACCACGTGAGTCAGTTGTGGCCCTTCCTTCACATAATCATTCACGCTCTAATCATGGACTCAGACTGGATTGGTGAAATGTGCTTTACATGGGGCTAACCATGAAGACTATATGGAAGTTCCACAGCTGGTTTCAAATGCAGCAGTATTGGTGCTTTTCATTATGCCCATATGTCATTGTTGCTTTGTGAGCTGCATCCATTAGCTCTTGGTTTCTGGATGCATACAAAGTCTGGCTTGTCACTTATAAAGCCCTCTGTGGCACAGGGACAGATTATTTGCGGAAATGTTCTGTCTGGTACAAAAAATGTTTTTGCTGTCTGGTACAATCAGGCAGAGTAACTCATCAGTAGGCTCATCAACTGATCCAATATGTGCCTCTTTTAGAATCCTAGAAAGTTCTTGAATCAAGAATTTTGGGTCCCTTCAATTAAATGTTGTCATCTTATGAGACTGAAGTGGCCACCCATTTTACCACAGGGTAACTCTGGGCAGCTTACAATATTAACAGATAAAACTATGTAAATGAAATACTACAAAAATATGAAAATACACAATACAATAGCTAAAAGATGGGAAGGGAGGGAATAGGATGAGCAGGTTCTGATATTAATCTATCAACTGCCCCTCCTCCTCCTTTGGAGCCCCAAGCCAACTGGCAGAGCCAGTTCTTTAGGCTCTTGCTGAAGGTCAGGAGGGTTGGAGCGGACCTCATTCTGGGGTGATAAGATGTGCCACAGGGTGGGCACGGGAGAGAAGGCCCTTCTCCTCATCTCACCCTGGCCGATGGAGCATTCAGCATGCCTCCTCTGCTGTCACGGGTGGAAGAGGCTAATCCCAGTGGGATGAGCTACCCTTCACGTTTGTTGGAAGTCTCTCTAGGGAAGGAGACCCTCTGTTGTTTTTCTGGATGTTATTATCTATGTGTTATTTTTTCCAGGCAATACTATTTCTTTTCAGTGATTGAGGGGACAACTGTGAATACTGTTCACAATAAGCCTTCTATCTGTTTGCACTGATTTAGTCTTTGACATAAACATTTATTATGTACAGTGAGTGATTATCTTTGATCCAGCAGTCCAGTAGTCAGAGAGATGGATTTTGAATCTACATTCAGAAGCTTTTCAGGCCAGTTTGGGAATAATATGGTCCCTGTGCTGTAAATTCAGTCTCAGAAGTTTAGATAATGACTTGCCATTTCCATAGAGTTAGACTGACTCCAATAATAATTACTACATAATAGGAATCAATTTCTGGAAGTAAGAATTAGAATACCAAATTCTGAATTAATTCCAAGAACCAGCGAAGAGGTTCACAATATTAATTATGTCTGAGACCCTGAGCTACTAATTGATTGTAAACGTATATACACTTGCTTGTCTGTCTTGCAAGTAGACTATGATTCCCTTCACCATCTGAGTGTTCAGGGTTGTAAGAATAATGATTCTGTATCTAAAGAGTAGAAGAGTCAAGGTAAAGAGAAAAGTTTATCCAGCAATTACTGTGGATCTACACTGCAGGAACCGATACCAGCTCTAGAATTGTTACAGCACTTATACAGGTAGTCCTCATTTAGCAACTGCCTTGTTTGATGACTGTTTGCAGTTATGATGGTGATGAACAAGTAACTTTATGATCAATCCTTGCATTTGTGACCTATGATGTCTACAAAGCAATGGAAAGCTGAAGTCAAGTCACAATTGCAGTTTCATTTAGGGACTGCTTTGCTTAATGACTGAGTTGGTGCAATTACAATTGCTAAACCAGGACTACATGTAAACACACATAGCAAAATGTATCCTTTTTGTATTGCTTTATTTTTTGCCTTATATGCTCAGATTTTACATTTTTTGTGGTTAATGACTCAGTTTGTCCTCGTATGTCTTTTAGAATGCTGACTGATCACTTTCCCATCCCAGAATATTCGAACTTATGTACTAATTTATTACCTTGGTTTTTTACACATGACCTGTTTAGAGGTAACAGAGAAGGCCTTTATTTCTTTCTGTGTGCAGATCTCATTATCTTATTGTTAGTCAAATCCCATCTGGCTGTATAACATGGGTGACTTTAACTTGGCTCATTATTTTGAATGGTACACACATATTTTGTTACACATGAAATTGGACATTTACTGAGGCTGATCCCACATAATCAATTACTTTGGTTTCTATAGCTAGTTTCTTTTTATTTAAAACCTGCATTTTCTCTGACTAAGAAGAAAGACATGAAAAAATCCAGGAAAGGAGATGGCTAAACATGTAAGCATTTACATACATTTTATTTGACTTACCTTCCAGCATCAGGCTGGTTCACCTAAAAAGGAATATTTTGAAAGCCTCCCACCTGCCCAATTTTTGTTCTTTTAACAAAGTCGCAAAAAGGGGTATAGCCAAGGCGGTGAAAACAATTCACGTGCTTTCTAACAATTGTCTGAATCCTCACCTCACGCCTTATCAACTCTTGTAAATTGGCAGAGAGCCCCCTCCCTTTTCAGTTCTGTGAATTACAGCCGTGGGGGTGAAACGTGAACTCGGAACGGTCCCTCAGAGGAGAAATGTCCCCAGTCTCATTTAGAGACAAGCAAAATCAGGAATTAATACGAAGTAGGCCATTTGGATTTTAGTTTTTTGCAAAGTTCAGATGGTTGGATGCAATTCTTTATTTAATGAGAAAAATTTGTGGTGGGAGTGGTTGAAATAAATAGCTTTGGCTCGTTTGGAGATTTAGTGGATGTTTCTCAAGTATTTATTACATTAATTCGGCTGTTCTAAAAACATCATAAATCTCAGGAAATTCTCTACAGTATCTTTGTCTTTGGAGTATGCCAAGCTATGATCTTATCCTCCCAAGTAACTATTCTGTTGGAATTAGCTACTTCTGACTTGGATGCAAAATTATCTTTCTTAAATGGAAAGAGAGGCAGGCAGGCATTTTGTATCTCAAAGCTAGTCTTTATGGTCCTCGTGGCCATTATTGTTCGGTATTTTTTCTGCATGTCAATGGCAGAGGGATAACTTCTGTACAGAGTTTCATCTATGTAGAAGGATAAGTACAACATTCTGACTTCTCAAATTGGAGTTGTTACTTTTTTGGAATTCATTTCCTTTGGCATCTTCCTGTTTAGCAATGCATTCCTTGTGAAACCATTTTTGTTTACCATTTACCTTTATTTCCCTTTCCCATATTTTTTCACTATTATTGTCAAAAATAAGTAACACGTCATATAATTCTTTCTGGAGTTTATAAAAGCTATACTTAGAAAGAAATGTTTTTTTTGTTGCTTATTAAATAGCTGAATGCTCAAGGATTCCTATCAAAATAATAGAATAGTGTATGTTTGTCCTATCCCAAGGGTATGAAATTGGGCAACTCTAGAATTAAGTTTCTAACAGTGAGTCTGAAACTATTAATTCTGTAGGACCACAGCCAAATAGGACATATCCGGCTGGAGATTTTCTTCTTCATAATGTGGGAAGCATGAATATTAGCACAAAAAGTCTGGAGGGTCAAAACCAAAATGAATTGTGACAGGAGGTTCATACACTCTGGGACTGAAGGGTCCAAAAACTAGACAAAACAAAACAAATGGACAAGTCCATGCTTTCAATCTCCAAATAGAACTGTAGCTTTATAATTACTTCAGCCATTGACCCTCAGTTATTTTGTGAAGTAATCAGAGTTTGAAGAGAAAAGATAAATTCTAGGCTTTTAAATTAAAATAATGTTGAATCTTGGACATAATTGATATATAAGATGTTGACTGCTCAAGGATTGCAGGACAAGGAACCTTGAATGACCCCTGCAAAATGTGTTGGTTGTAGACTCAGTTTTTACAAGCATTACTCATTGTATGAGGACATAACTTCTCAAAGCAAAGAATTACTACCCTGCTACAACTCTGCAACAAAGACATATGTCTTTATGTGTGTATGGGTATGTATTTATGGATCTCTCTATCTCTCTCTCTAAGCACAGCAGTGGAAACTCTTGTTTTAAGCTGAATTCAGCTATTTAAAAAAAAGAAAAGACACAAGACTGTTTCCATAATTGTTAAAGGACAGTAAACCTCATTTGTATACTATCAAAGTGGGGAAATCAACCATGTATACTATCAAAGTGGGGAAATCAACCATGTATACTATCAAAGTGGGGAAATCAACCCAAATGAATACCCCAAGTATGCAATCCTTACATTTGACAAAGTCAGTCAAACGTAAAAATGCAGACTACTATTTATAGTTGAAGTTATACCTAACATTTCCTTTCTTAATCCTTCCCTATATACTTCTTTTTTTGTGTGTAGCATCAATGTATTTCTAGGGGTTCAACCACTTTATCAAGCTATTTTTAATTAATGGGTTTTACAGTGTATTTTAATACCAGATTTCTTCATGTGAGTATCCATGTTGTGAGCCGCCCTGACTTCTTGGAATAGGGCGGCATAGAAATCTAAACAAACAAACAAACAAACAAACAAACAAATAAATAAATAAATAATATTTGGAAGCTTCCTCAAATTGAAAGGAATTTTTTCCAGATCTTAACAGTTCTCTTTTAGATTGCTTAAAGGAATGAGAGTAAAACAAAATGGCAACAACTGAACTACTTCCCATTTAGAACCAATTCACCACTTAGTATGTTGGTGGCAAAGAATCTTTTAATTACTTTCTAACAATCTTCCTGTGATCTCTTGGAAAGGTGGATCTTTGCACTGAAAACCAAGCCTTGCAGATAGTAGTTGTTTGCTTGTGTTTCCTGAAGTCTCATCGGTGCCGGAGACAATTCACTTTGCATTTTGATAAATATCATTATACGATCTGGTTTCAGAAGCAAGTCAATTTTATCTCCCCTCCCAATCAATGCACTGAAGTTCTAATAAAAAGTGTAGTGGGGCAAAACACCAGAGCATCTGCCTCATCCAAATGAGAGCCATGGAACCCTTAAAATGGAAACCAGTTTTTAGACAATGTTAAAATAGAGCAATTTTGCAAGATATCATATGATTAATCTTATTTATTTATTAGCAATAGCAAGTAGACTTATATATTCCTTCATAATGCTTTACAGCACTTTTTAAGCAGTTTACAGAGTCAGCATATTGCTCCCAACAATCTGGGTCCTCATTTTATCAACCTCGGAAGGATGGAAGGCGGAGTCAACCTTGAGTCAGTCAGGATCGAACTCCTGGCAGTGGGCAAAGTCAGCCTGCAATACTGCATTTTAACGACTGTGCCACTATAGTCTTATATATATTTCAAGAACTTAGGGCTCTTTGGGGAAAAGGTTTAGATTCTGAAAGTCTGGATAATTGGCCCAAAATTACCAATAGGTTTCTGTGGCTAAGGGTGGACTGTAACCTGAGTCTCTTCAGTGCCAATCCAGCACTTTAACCACAATGCCATACTGGTTCATGCAAAGTTTCAGGTGAGTATGTTACATCAAATATTAATTAAAACTTGTTTGGGGGTGCTTCAAAGTCAATCTTAACTCTTAGTCATTGCCTGGACAAGTTACTGCAATTTTCTTGCAATATTTTTAGTTTGCCAATGCCTTCTTCCTAGGGCTGAGAGAGAGTGACTGGCCTAAGATCACCCAGCTGACTTCGTGCCTAAAGTGGGACTAGAACTCAGAGTCTCCCATTTTCTAGCCTGGTGTCTTAATCACTACACCAAGCTGGTTCTTTAGAGAAATGTTCGCAAAGAGAGAAATCAGTCTGCAGTATTGTCACCCTAATGATTGCAGGGGTGAAAATGCATCTATGCAGCATTAAGCATTATGATCCATCAGTCAGTTCTGCTGGATTTCTACTCTTGTTTCACTGCATAAGAATATATTTAGGAATTAAAAACATCTGTATATGAATACATACATACTGTACATTCATGCCCAATATACTGTTCCCATTTAGGACAAGGTATATCAGTAAGAGTCTGGAAAAGGAGTAAGAAATAGTAAGACATCAAAATGAAAGGCCTGATATAAGAAAACGATATAGAATAGAATAGAATAGAATAGAATAGAATAGAATAGAATAGAATAGAATAGAATAGAATAGAATAGAATAGAGCTGAAAGGGACCTTGGAGGTCTTCTAGTCCAGCCCCCTGCTCAAGCAGGAGATCCTATACCATTTCAGACAAGTGATTGTCTAGTCTCTTCTTAAAAATCTCCAGTGATGGAGTGTCCACAATTTCTGAAGGCAAGTTGTTCCACTGGTTAATTGTCCTCACTGTTAGGAAGTTTCTCCTTAATTCCAGGTTGCTTCTCTCTTTGGTCAGTTTCCAGCAACAAAACTAGTTTATGCTAAAATCATTTTCTATACCTCTCCATACCTCCCCCTTCTTGCCAACCATCCTGGCTTCTACTACTCCATGCCTTGTATTTTATTCTTTAAACTTCTCACCTTCTCTTTCTGAGAGGGATGGTTATTTAAGATTTTCTTTTGGCTTGTTTGTTTTGCAATGAGATGATTCAGAAAAGAAACAGACTTCCTTACTGACAAAAACAAAAACAAAAACAACCCATGTATCTTATACAGTGGATCAGCAATTGACTTTGAGGATAATTAAAGTTTACTGGACCTGTAGCTCTGATTCAGAAAGCACAGGACAAAAGATATTAATTAGCATGCAATTATTTTGCATTAGCATTTCCCAACATAATAATGGCATGAGGGACATAAGTACAAAAATATGGTATTGGAGTAGAATAGAAAATACTCTAATACCGGTAGCTGTGATATTTGAGTGTTTTGCAGTTCAAACCTGACCTAAGCAAAAAAATTATTGTTTTGTAGGTCATGGAGTTCCCTAACTTTCCCTAATCCTTCAAATATGTTAAGGTTATCCAGAGAGCATGGCTGTCGGAGGGCACCAAACTGGGGGTGGCTAATCTGAGCATTTAAATATTTGTAATATAGACAAAGTAAAGTACAGTACAATGAATAAATCTTTGAAGAAATTCTATTTGGTAACCAAAGCAATCTAAGCATTTTGGAATTGGCCTTCACAAGCCCTGCTTTTAGTTGTTATTTAGGGTGCTTTAGCATCTGAGTCTCAGCAATCATTTTTGTGAAAGTTCTGTGTAATAAGTATGAGTTTGCAAGTTGGATGGATAAACAAGGTTTCAAACAGGCTTCAGTGAAAAGGATAGTGAGCCTGGGTGTGGAATGTAGACCTTTGTTGCCATCTTACTATCAAGCAAAGAAAAATGTTTACTTCAGGTAGGAAATCTTGAGTGTCTTGCAAAGCTATTCATTTTGTTTATTGCTATTGATTTGGTTGTTGCCATGTCTTTCACACAGAGATGGTGACAGCATTTCAATGACTGGCAAATATTGAAAAGCTAACCAGTGTTACCTCCTGGGTGGATTTGGATGGAAAGCCACCAGAGTCACTTGAGAGTTAGACAGCACACTAGCAACAACAGCAACAATAACAATTTCCTTGCGGTTTAATTTAAAAAAATTAACTTCACTGACTGCATGTCATGGATGGAAGGAAGTAAAAATGGTAAAGTTTGTGCATAAAATAGTATTAGAAAAATTATGGATAACAAACCTCATTCTATAAGAGAATTTTCTTTGGGCAACTGAGATTTAAAAAAAAAAATAGGGAAAAGGTTATTCTGCCTTGACAAGATGTTCATTGCTACTTGCTCTGTCACTATTTCAGGTACTTGAAGCAAAGAACATTTCCTTTTTTTCCTGAACAAACACACTCTTCTACCTTGTGAGAGTGGCAAAAACTCTATGATTGCTCCTTTTTCTTTTCTTAAGAAGAAATTCTGTATAGAAATTCAGTTAGCGCTAACAACATGCAATTCAAAGCTTTTTTGTAAAGGACTAAAAAGAAATATTTTTTCTGCCATCTGAGAAAATGGCTCTAGTTCATTTCCAAAACAAAACAAAAAATCCCATCACCTCTATCAGTTGCCAGTTAATGTCAAGGAAAGTTAACTTTGGGAAGAAGTGTCTACAAAATAACTGTGTAATTTAACTGGGTTAAACAGCTGAGAAAAGTGGAGTAGCCTTGTTTTTTTTAAAAAAACATTTCAATTGAACTTTGAGTGAGGATCAGTTGTGGTTAAATTCTTTTCTCTCTTGTCTATTACTTAATATACATAGTGCAATATGGGGTGAACACAACAGGCTATAGAAATACTTCTTGTTGCATTATGCACTTTGCTGAATGGTAAGCTAAACATTGTGTTGCTGTGAGGATTCCCAGGGGTGTGTATGTAATGTATCAAAAAAGTTAAGGTGGAGTTTGTGATGATCATAAGGTGATGTCCACCATCTTGACTTTTTTTGATCCACTCGACGGATGCCCATAATAGTAATGACTGTGGATACATTCATTTATTTATAACTTTATAGCAAACTAATTTGGATGGGTTCAAACTGGCATGCATTAAAAATGAAGGAATGCAAATGACTTGAAAAGATGCAATAGTCTTTTAGAGTGAATAAAAAATATTACTGACCAATGCTGTTATAGTTGGAATTATAATTGCCCTAAGCCCTTCTTCGCTTGCCTCCCCCATCCCTTATTTTTATGTCCTTTATCAACCACTCATCAAAGACTGACTTTGTCTTCAATTCCTTGCATATGTAGATATGGTTCTGTTCATGAATGAAGGCATGTCTCAGGTTAATGTTGCAGGATCCAATCTGGGTCAGTCATCAGGACTACAAGTTTTCTTTTCCAATCTTTCAGAGTCGTGCTGGAGCCCATTTTCAGGGAACTTCTCTTTAACAGAGTGTGTGCTTTGGGCTGTTCTGTGTGGTATTTATATGGTGTCTGTTTTACGTGGCCTTTTAGATGTTGATTGGGGTTGGCTGACTATTAAATTGTTGTTTGTTGTTTGCTTGTGCTGCCAAGCCCTCGCTTCCTAAGTACTTGATAAGTTGGTGGTAAAACTTGCTTCTCTTGTCTATCTATCTGGCTGAATAAAGGAGTGATTTTGGTTTAGAGTATAGTATTTTTTCCCCCTTCTGTTCAATCAGGTCCAGTTCTTGGAGACTGCCTGGACAAGTCCCTGAACTTTTCTTGGTAAGGTTTCTCAGAAGTGGTTCTCCATTGCCTTCTTCCTAGGGCTGAGAGAGAGTGACTGGCCCAAGGTCATCTAGCTGGTTTTGTGCCCAAGGTGGAACTAGAACTCACAGTCTCTCAATCAAACTGGCTGTCTATTGTAATAAACAATAGTTTAAAAGAGGGTCTGCAATCTCTTTGGGACCATGCTTGCCTTTTTCATTTACTTTAAATTTTTAAGCAACTAAATTAGAGTTAATGTGCTTACTCCAAATGTATCACATATTTTTTCTATTCCAAACTCCAATTATGTCTCTCTGATTCAAATTAACAAGAGTTTGTTTTCATATGCAATGACCAGTTCCTTTCAATCCAATTCTCTATTTTATGCTGGATGAAGATGAAGGAGGAAGTTTAGGATTTGACCAAGCCTATATTAAGCTAACATTATAGGCTTAAAATAAATGTTACCCAAATGTTTGGCAATTTTCCTATTTTTGCTGTGCCTATTTGTACCTATTTTTCAAAAATAATTCTTGTATTTATGTACTATAAACTAAGGGGATTGGCATGGTAACTTTCAGACAAGTCATATCTCACTAATTTGATGCAAAAACATTCCTTTGCAAGGTCAGAGTGGAGGAAAGCAAGATTTCTAATTAATCACTAATAGATGAGTCTTTCCCAGTTTATAAATAGGTGATGGTGATGGCACTCTAAAAGTCTTTGAATCTTAAATTGGAATATGTTACATGCCCTCAGTGCTATTTCTTTTATTATAGTTTATTTATTTTCTAGTTTTATAGTCAAATATTTAATAGACAACATGTTGTCTGGGTCCATTAGAAATTCAGTGGTATATATTAACTACTTCAATCTAGATCCAATATTACACCATCAAATATTTCCTCTCTTCTTCTGATAGTACCTGTTTTCCCACATTAGGCAAATACAATTCTTATTGTTATTAATAAATATACAATTGAATATCAACATCCTTGTTACATTTTTCTCATAATATCAATAATCAATAACTAAAACATATCTTAATTGCATTTGCACTTAATATCCGTATGTTCAATCAGTATCCTGTTTTCACTTTTTGTAAAATTTTAATTTCCCCTCAGTATTCAAAATGTCTCTATTATTATAATTTCAAAGTAAGTTATATTTGGGTAACCAAAAGCTTCCCTTATTCAAACTCTTGGCATTTTCCTGTTTTCCTTCTCATACCAAAATCTAATACTCTAATTACAATTCTAATCAGTGCTATTTCTAATAAGATAAGATAGCTTTGTGTTCAATCACAGCTTTGCACTACTGCTGTTTACTGCTCTTAGTTTATGAGGCAACAGGCAGAAATTGCATTGTGTTGTCAGCAATTTCTGTTGTGGGTCTCTGTGGTTGTTAGAGGCAACCTCCTGATCTTTTTTCAGCCACAGTCTTTGCACGTAGTTGAGTGTACTGGAGCTAAAAACACTGAAAATCTCAACTTTTGCTTAATAGAATATTCCTTTTTAAGGATAAGAATAAGGCATATACACTGCAGAAAAGAAAAAACAACACATGAATGTACTATTAGATGAATGTAGATTTGCTGCTGAATTTTGCACTCCATATATTCTTGCCTATAAAACTGTAATTTAGAGCAATGTAAAAAAGTCTTTTAATGTCCATTTCCAAAAATAATGTATGTTTTACAGAGCTCACAGAATTAATTTATATTTCTACTGAGCATATTTGTTGTAGTACAATAATGCAAAAACCCTCCCCCACCCCAGGTCTTAACATCAGCAGACTTCTGGAATACAGTGTTATTCATTTCTGTAGCATGCTGGTTTTTTTGGAAGGGAATTGTACGGTCCATCTGCTGAATTTTAGCTGTAGCCTTCTCTGTCTTAAATTATGTAGCAGTATTTTATTTGATGACAGTTTTCCTCCTTGGTAAGCATGTATGGGTAAGATAAAATGGCCGAAAAGATCATTGGCAGTTACCTCCCTCCCATCCAGGACATAGCACAGAAGCGTTGCTTGAGCAGGGTCCGCAAGATTATCTGGCACACTACACATCCTCTTCATGACCTGTTTTCCTTGTTACCTTCTGGGAGGAGGCTTCGTGGTATCCGTAGCAGAACATCCAGATTCAGCCATAGTTTCATTCCATACAGCATTAACCTTGCGAACTCTCAAGCTTCCTCCTTCTGTTATATATTCAAGATGGACAATATTTAATATTTATTTGCTACGTATATGTAGGGATGTGGGTCTATACATATGTTGTTCATAGTATGCTTAGGTGTGCGTCATGTATGTGTTTCACTTTGAGAGCAGGCAACTAAATTTCATTTTTGATGTGTGCCATTGTGCCCACAGTAAAAAAATGACAATAAAGGTTATCTTATCTTATCTTTAAAAAGTAGTTTGTTTTATATTTAAAAAAAATTCAAATGTAGAGACCACCCAACTCCTTGATAATTCTGGGCAGCTTACAGATAAAATAAGAAATGCAGCATATAGAGAAATAAGTAAAAAAAAAAATCATGGGAAACTTTACATAAAGCCATTCACCCAACATGATAAAAAGTGGGGCCCCTAAATATCCTAAGTTCTAAGAGAATAAGCAAAGTTGTAACAGTTTCTTAAACATCACAAAGGTGGGAGTGGCATGACTCTCTGGGGAAATTGTTGCAAAAGGCATGTGTTACAACATAGAAGGTACTTCCTGGGGGCCATAAGGTAACCCTGATCAATTGATAGGCTGCAGAATGTCCCCACTTTGATTCATTGTACTGGGTGGGCAGAAACAAATAATGATAGGCAGGTGCCTCAAATAGCCAGGGCTTATGGTCTGAAAGTGCTAACCAGCATCTTGAATTGTATCCAGAAGCAGCTGGCAACCAGTGTAGCTTGCAATGCAGTGAGTCACATAATTATAATATGATGATCCCAACACTGACTATATTGCCACAGTTTGGACCAACTGTAGCTTCCACATGGTCTTCAAAGGCAGCCCTACAAAGAGCACACAATCCAGTCATGAAATGACCAAGGAATGAGTGACTATCTGGAAAAAGACACAAGTGTTTGCCATTGCATTGGTTCCTCTATCAACAATACTTAAGAAGTCAGGGCATAGCTATCAATCATTCAAAACATCTGTCAGGCTATCTCACCTCTTTTACATGGAAGATCTGAAGCTCTTCGGAAAAATACTATCTGAAGTGGAATCACTGCTCAACACTGCCATATATATATATATGGTGAAGATATTACAGTGGAATTTGGACTGGACAAATATGTCACGTTTACCATCAACAGGGGAAAAATTGTGAAAACTAAAGGATGCCCTACTGTAAATCATGTTAAGAGTTTGGATGAAGATGGTCACTACAAATACTTTGTCAAGCTGACAGCATCCAGCACACTTAGGCTTGATGCTGTCAAGATCAAAAAAGTTAGAAGTAAACACATAATGAATGAAAAAGATCTAAATATGTTGTTTATAACATTTTATGTTTTAACTAGCTATGTTTTATAGTTTTTTAAAAATGATTTCATTTTTTAAAATCTTTGATTAGGAACGGCTCAGAGTTGGTTGAAAGATGGGTGGCTATATAAATGTTTTAAATAAAGAAACAAAAAAAATTAAATTTAAATGCAGTGGAGGAGCAATCTAGCAATTAATATGCAGGTAATTCCAATCAATAGATACACAACTGGAATAGTGGATTGGCTCAGAAGAGAAAAAGACATTAGTAGAATATCTGAAAGACAGTGGAGAAGATGCACTGAAGCTGGCATATCACAGAGACCATATCACTGATCTACAAGGAGGACCAAAAAAATAATAGAAAAGAGACATGGTAAGACAAAGTATTACATGGCCAATACATAAAAAAGTAGCAGATAAAGTAGATAACAAGAGATGGCAATGGCTAAGAGCAGGAGAGTTGGAGAAAGAGACAGTGAGGCTAATTCTGGTTGGATAAGACGAAGCCTTAAAAACAAAGCCAGAACTGAGAAGGCAGCCATAGAGAATAAATACCATGTCTGCAAAGAAGCAGAAGAAACAGTGGACCACCTACACTTTAAGTCCACAAGTCTTAAAGTTGCCAAGGTTGAGAACCCCTGCGGTATACTATAAAATGTTTTATAGGTAGTATACAACTCAGTCAGTAATTGCCAGGGTAGACAAAAGATATAGTAATAAATGTTGGAAATGTCATGACACATAAAGAATATTTTATCACACATAGTGGACATAGTAAAAAAAACAACCTCAAAAGTACTGAAAACAAATACAAAGCATTATTAAGAGAATTTTAGAAATCAAATTTAAAGTGAAAACACAATTCTCCTTACTAGGCATAATTCAAAAACAATTACAAAAATATTACAATTTGCTAAGATACATGTTTGTGGCAAGAAGGATAACTTTAGAATAATATGGAAAAGAGACATATTACACAGCAAGGCAAATATGAGTATTTAGAACAGAGTTCCCCAAAATTGTCAATAGTAAGGATAATGAGAATATTCAACAGATCGATGTTATCACGGTTGGTCACACAGTCAGCCAGATGTTTAAACTGGATTTTGTCATTTTATCCACCTATCAAGTCCTTCCCAAGGACCTTGGATAGAACAAGTTGCTATATGATGGTGTTAAAGATATCATTTTAGGACATAAGCTGTTCCAAGACGCGTGATGATTTTGTCAAAGCTGATGGTGTACTAGTGGTGCTTCAAATATTTTGGGGTTGCATTCAAGGCACCCTATTATAAGTCTGGGGTGTTGTATAGCAGGTGCATGGCTGTTTTAATTCTAAACTCCCAGAGCAGTTTAGTTTCTTCATTTTCTATTACTTTATCAATTCTTGCTTGCAGGCAAATGGTATTTCTTCCAGCTATTCCCGTGCACTATTGTTGTTACTTTATCATACTATTTGTAGTATTAATTACTGTTTGTAATCAGTCTATGTGATCTTTTTGCAGCAGCTAATTCTGGGAGTTGAAGTCCATAAGTCTTAAAGTTGCCAAGGTTGAGAACCCCTGGTATACTGGTTTTCTCTTGTTACTTGGAGCAAATTTTATAGATTTATTTCATAATTTTTCTTGTTACATACATTGTGATTGTTAAAAATTTTACATCCATTTTATCATGCAAAAAATTTTTTTTGTACTCTTATATCTGAGTAAAAGTTTACATATGTGCCATGGTGGGTGATCTTGCTTCTGAATTACAATTTCAAATTCTGTCATTTTTCTTAGAAGCTCTCCCTTATCTCTCTTATTTACTTAACATATGGCATGTCATACATGTACTAGCAATATATATTAACATTTCACTTAGATTAGTAAAACACAACAAAATATAAATGTTAAAAAGTTCTATGTTCATATAGTTGAGGCCATCTAACCATTGAAGCACAGCATTGTTTTATATATATATAAAAATCAGTGCTGCCGAGCAACACCCATAGTTATTTTAACTACCGGTATCCTATGCAAGTTTTAATGTTTTGTTTTGTGTTGGAAAAAGTTGAAAAAGATTGTATTAAGTTGAGTTGTATTTAATTTGATTTTTTGTTTATATTTATAATTATAAAACTAATAAAATATTTATAAAATAAAAAAATAAATAATAAAAAATCAGATGTTGGACTGGTATATGGCCCTCAGCATATAACTGGTCGCAATGTGATCTATAATTTGACGTGGGACCCCCGGAATCATACTGAGGGGAGAATACTGTATCCCATTTATATGGAGAATCCTGGCAGAATTATGTCCCCACTTAATCATACAGTCCTTAACTAATTCAGTTTCAGAATCAATTTCAATTAATGCATTATATAGTCTTTTAATATGCATAGGCCTTTGATCTCTAACTTGTTTAATTAAATTTTCATCTGTTAAAGAAAAGCCTATCTTAAGATCTTTTTGCCATCTAGTCTGCAGTTGTGCATATGAAAACCAAGTATGAAGTATTCCTTCTTCCTTTAAAATATTCAGTGATTTCAATAATAACAAATTGCCCTCTTTAATTAGGAGTTTCTCATAAGACACCACATCTTGAATTTGTTGTCTATTTATACTCTCTATTGCGTGCCTGGGAACTGTCCAAAGAGAAATCTTTTCGTTTAACTTGTAGTAAAACTTTTTCCAGACACGCAGCAGAGCACTTCTCAGTAGGTGCTCTTTGAAACTCCTATCCACCTTTTTATCATAAACTAAATATGCATGCAAACCATATAGTAAACCGTACCCTTCTATATTCAATATTCTATCCTTAGTTAAATTAACCCAGTCACTTATCGCTACTAAAACAGCAGCATAGTAATATAACTTAAAATTGGGCATTTTCAAACCACCTTTTTTCCTTGTATCCTGAATAATTTTCAGTTTAACCCTCGGTTTCTTGCCATTCCAAACAAATCTATTAATACCTTTCTGCCACTCCTCCAAATTCGCATCTTTTTAAAGTATAGGTAACATTTGAAACAGAAATAAAAATTTTGGCAATACATTCATTTTAACTGCAGCTATCCTACCCAACATAGATAATTGTAATTTTTTCCATTTATCTAGTTCTATTTGTGTCTTATGCCACAAAACTTCATAATTATTCTTATATAACTTCCCATTAGAAGCTTCAATATAAATTCCTAGGTATTTAACTTTCTTAACTATCTCACAGCCCGTTATTTTTTCCAAATCTTGTTTTGAATTATTATCTAAATTTTTAACTAACATCTTTGTCTTAGATATATTTAATTTAAAACCTGATACCCTTCCATAATTTTGAATTATCTCCATCTAACTCTGGGCCGACTGTATTGGTTGAGACAATGTCACCAGCAAATCATCGGCAAAAGCACATAATCTATAATCATGTTGTCTAATCTGTATACCTTTTAAATCATCTGAAGCTCTAATCCTAGTCAATAAAACTTCTAAGGTTAAAACAAACAACAAGGGGGATAAAGGACATTCCTGTCTAGTACCTTTCTCTATATTAAATAAATCTGTTAAATGCCCATTCACAATAATCTGACCTTTTTGTTTCTGATAAACTGCTAATATGGAATTAATAAATTGATCACCCATTCCCATCCTAACAATTAATTTTTCAAAAACAACCAATTCAGTCTATCAAAAGCTTTCTCCACATCCAAAAACATAAGAACTGCAGGCACGTGAATATGCTTATCCAAATATTCCATTATGTTAATGAGTTGTCTAACATTAGTTTTCATCTGTCTCCCTTGTAAAAAACCAGTTTGGTCAGAATGAATTATTTGTCGTAAAACTGTCATTAATCTATTAGCCAAAATTTTTGCAAAAATCTTATAATCCGTATTTAACAATGAGATAGGTCTAAAATTTTCTACCTGGACGTTATCTCTTCCCTCTTTGGGAATTAAAGAAACATAGGCTGAAGGTGGAACCTGACCACCCTCTTGTATATTAACAAATAACTCTCTAAGAGGTTCCACCATCTCCTCTTGAAGATACTTGTAATAGGTCGCCGTTAACCC
The DNA here is from genome assembly GCA_034064705.1 of Bothrops alternatus. Lineage (NCBI taxonomy): Eukaryota > Metazoa > Chordata > Lepidosauria > Squamata > Viperidae > Bothrops > Bothrops alternatus. The sequence goes on from JARGCV010000023.1 coordinate 6,273,622, forward strand.
ATCAGTCCCAGGAGATTTTCCCACTTTCAATTGTTTAATCACTGAAATGATTTCTTCTGATGTAATCAATGCATTTAATCTATCTCTTTGTTCCTTAGTAATTGTCAATACATTTTCATCTTGCAAAAAAGTATCTATCTCATTCTCTTGTACCTTCTCTTCAGAGTACAACTTGGAGTAAAATTCTAAAAAAGCTTTTTTTAATAATTTCTTGCTGAAACACTTCCTTCCCCTTATATTCTATTTTCTCAATTATACGGGATTTTTGTTTTTTCCTTAATATGTAAGCCAACCATCTGCCAGGTTTATTGGAATTAAAAAATGTATTATGTTTTGCATATTGTATATTCCTGGCAACTTGGTCCGTCATCAACAAATCAAATTGTTTCCGTAAAATCTTAATCCCCTCTTTAATTTTTCTATCACCTGGTCTCTTTATTAGTAATAACTCTTTCTTCCTTATTTCCTCTTCTAACTCCTTCCTTTTTTCCTCTTGTTTACGTCTATGCCTTTTATTCATATCAATTAAAATCCCCCGCATATAAGCTTTACTAGCATCCCACACCATTTCTATTGTCGTATCCTTATGCAAATTTAACATAAAAAATTCCTTCATAAAATTTTTACATTCATTCACATTTGTATCATATTTAAACACATTTTCATTAATTCTCCAAGATCTTCTAGGAGTCTGACCTACCATTAGTTCCATCCAAACCGGATTATGATCTGACAAAACATTGGGTAGGATTTTCACCTTCTTTAATCTAAAAATAAAATCGCTTGTAGTTAATATAAAGTTAATTCTAGAAAATGATTGATGTCTATTAGAAAAAAAGTAAACTCTTGCTCCTTGCCATTTGTTTCTCTCCATATATCTATCAAGTCAAAGTCATCCTTAATATCAAAAAAGGATTTAGGCAACATGGAACGTGTTTGAGGAATAGGTAAAATCTTTTTCTTTTTTTTTTCTTTTCTTTTTTAATTTTTTTATTATTAGATATCCATTTGTACATGCAAACAAAGAAAAAATTCAAGTTAAAGTCCTTCAGCTTAATACAATCATTTCAAATTTGTAGAAAATCTTTTTCTTATCTAACCCAATATCTATAACACCATTCCAATCTCCCATTAAAATACAAGACCTATAATCAAATTGTATTAATTTTTATGTAATAACTTGTAAAATATTCCTTGTTGTTGATTTGGTGCATATATACCCATCAAGAGAACTTTCTTCCCATCTATTAAAATTTCAATAGCTAAAAATCTACCTTGAATATCTGATTCTATTAATTTAGCTCTTATATGATTTTTAACATAAATAACAATTCCATTCTTCTTCTCAGCAGCCGCTGCAACAAAATGTGTGCCTAATTTATTGTTTATCAAATATTTCTGATCAGAAGTTCTAATATGTGTTTCTTGTAAACAAATTACATCATTTTTACATTGCTTCAAATAGTGAAATATCTTCTTCCTTTTCTGTGGAGAATTTAAACCATTGACATTCCATGTCAAATATTTATTTGACATGACCAATTTGAGAAAGCTTTTGCAAGGCCAAATTAACTTCTTCAAGCATTTTCTTCTTTGGTCTTGCTCCCATGGCTTCCGGAGATATGGGTACAACTTGCTTTGTAGGGACTGGTTGTTCTTTTTCTCGTTGTTCCATGCGTTTAGTAGCTGCACGTGTTTGCCTTTGATCTTTAGACTTCTCTACCTCCAAAGGCTGAAAAATATCGATACACTGCGCTGGCAGCTCCACCAATGCTCCTTTATCAGATCCTGATGCTGTCAGGGATTGTGATTCCAAAGATTGTATTGGTTGTTTTAACTCCATATCTCTCTCTTTTGGAAAATCTGCCCTTTTTGGTCTTGGAGATGGAGGTTTACCAGCCAATTATGATGGAAACATGGGAGAGGATCTGGGTGAAAAATGTAAGATTTACACAAGTGCAACATTTAAGAGAAATTTTTTATAAAATGTTTTATAGATGGCATTTAGACCCAAAAAAAATTATCATCTATGTACCCGGATATACAACCTAAGTGCTGGAGATGTGAATCTATGGACGCTACTTATTTTCATGTATGGTGGACTTGTAGAAAAATCAAGGCTTTCTGGATAAAAATATGGTGGATACTTCAAAACATATTGAAAAAGCGTATTGAATTTCTACCACAGTTGTTTTTGTTAGGTATTATAAAAGACTGCACCACCATAGAGATGAATTTAATTTTGAACTTGATTACAGCGGCAAGACTGTTGGTGGGACAATATTGGAAGACGCCAGAATTACCATCTATTGAAGAATGGACTTTAAAAGTTATCAATTTGGCAGAAATGGCTAAAATATCCGCATATTTGAAGGATCACTCAAATGAAAAATATATGTTGGACTGGAAAAAATGGATAGATTATATACAAGGGAAATATCAATTTAAGAAATTGTATTTAGCATATAGTTAAATATTTATATGTTGGACTGAAAAATGTAGTTAAATCTTTAATAGGATTTATATAATATCTTGGTGTAGTTTAGTGGGTTTTCTTGTGTTTTTTTTTTACCCTGTATTCACTTTGGGAAGTCGGGGTGGGGGTGGGGGGGTTTCTATAATCTTCTCAACTGTAACATGATATTTGATAAAGGATGGGTTGCTCGGCGACACCTTGGCACCACATCTGGAGGGGGTGAGACTGAGGAGTGAAGGTTGAGGGAAGTAGGGAGGTGGCATGAGGGGAAGGAGAGAGTGGGGGTAGAGATAGTGGGTGGATAGAGGTAGAGGTAGGGAGAAAAGAGGAGGGGGATGTGGTGGGGGGGTGCCACCGAGCAATACCCGAGCAATACCCATAGTTATCTTAACTATTTTAGTTAAGTTTTTATGTTTTGTTCTTGTGATTGAAAAAGTTGTTAACGTTTTTATTCAGTTGAGTTGTTTTAATGTGATTTTTTCTTTTGTTATTTATAATTATAAAAATTAATAAAAATTTTAGAATAATAAAAAAAGAGAATCCTGGCAGACACTGTGTGAGTTGCAACTTCTGTTCAGGATAGTCCTTTGCTGACATGGTGGTTCAAAGCCTGGCACCTTTCTTGTGAGGTCATTTGTATGTCAATCTATACCTGGGCATTCAGTGACTCCTTTGGCTGGCCATTCGGAGTCAATGTTAAAGTTGTTGGGCAGATGTTGTAGAGGTGCCAGTGGGGGCTTCCTGGACTGGAGTCTTCTGGGTAACAAATGAAGAAGGTTGGCATGCATCCGTAAGAGTGAGTTATTCATAACAGAGGATTATTAATTATTAATCCCATGATGAATTTCATCAAGTGTTGTAATATGTTGTAATGCATGAGGCTTGGAACAAAGGAACAGGCCATGTGACTTTACCATGCTGTTTTGGAGCAACAGGAAATGGAGGCGGGGCCAAGAGGTGGAGTCCATTGGCCACAGCAGAGGAACAGGCCATGTGCTTTGGAACAAAGGACAAAGGCCATATGGCCTAGGAACAGGAAATAAGGGGGGCTAATAGGTGGATGGACGTTGTACCAAGATTTGAATCCATTGGCCACAGGGTGGCCTTGCCAGTGTAGCCTTGTCATTGGCTGAAGAAATAACATTGTCATTGGCTGTTTGTAACCATGTGATGCATTGTGTAACCGCCCACTGTAACAGGGAATAAAAGGGGAAGGCAGCCTTTTGTCAGTTGTCGCTTTGCCCCGAGAAAATGTGCCTGTCTGCATGTCTTCATTAATTCGGCTATCGTGAAGGACCCGCCATTAATTGGGGCGCAATGAGGTGCCCCAAATCGGAATTGAAGCTTGCCTACGGAGGGCAAGACTTCAATCAAGCACCACTAAAAATCTTAAAATTAACACATCCTAGGATATTATAAAAGGCAAGAAATAATTGCTGAATTAAGGAAATCTGGGTGGGAGGAAAAGCCCTTACTGAAACCCAGAATCAAACTTTTTTACCCCAATATGGCCCAATCATGGCCTGATGTCTCTGAAAACATCTACAAAGGAAATGTGCTAAAACATTTTAAAAAAATATGTCTTTGACTTCTTCAGTTATTTCAAAGGCCCTTTCCTAGGTATCTTGGCTAAATGCGGGTACCCAGCTGGCCATGTTCCTTGTTCATTGTCTATGCTAAGCATCCATATTGTTATATTTTTGGTACTAGGTGAGACATTATTTTTTTTTGCAAGGCATTTAGGATTTAGAATTTTTATGGATAATTTTAATGTACCAGGGAATAGGTATTTTATATGCTTTATAATTTTCCTATGTACAATTGTATTGTTTTTTATTTTAGATTTTTTTGTGTGTGATTCATCCAGAGAAGGTTTTGTTGAGTGGATTAAAAATAAAATGAATCACAGAATTCATTTCAGAAAATAATTGGACTGTCTACCATGTATGGTGTAACGGTATTATTTCCTTACCAATTTAATCATATGTATAAATACGTTTCTTTGAGTCCAACAGTTTGGGAATAGTTTTCAGGAACATATGTGCAGATTATTCATGTAATTATTCATGTTCATTAGCAATTCTGTCTACCAGTAACAATAAAAATCATATAATGAATGCTTTTTTTAAAAGTTACAATTGCTGTGAAAAGGAACTGCCAGGGGATTTTTTAAATCAGATATTATACTAGATGGTAAAATTAGATATTTCTGGTAGTAGCTGTGATAAAGTGGAAATTCTCTTTTATTTTTTTATTTTTTTATTTTTTTGGGGGGGTATTTGAAATACAACTTTATTATGCTCTAAACAAAAAGGAATGGGAATGACAGTAACAAACAAGATTTACCACTGAATACTGTGATGAGACTGCAGCAGTCAGATTTGTAACTCAAATGTGGAGTAAATTTGCAGTCCAAAACAGCTAAATATGCAGGTCCAAAAATGAAGGAATTTTATTTCAACTGCCACATTCACACGCCAAACCCCCATTCTCTCTTTCAGCATCCCAAAGATTAAAGCACATGTTCTGGTCAGCTAGAATAATAAAGTGGCAAACACGCTGCACCACTGACATCACAGGACAGTTGCCTATAAAACTAGACTTCTGACGCTGGGCTCCAGCTTCGCCTCCCTCACAGGTCATCATCTTCGTCTGGCAGTGCAGTGGTCTGAGCAATCTGTAAATCTTGCTCGTACTGTGCTGCCAACGCTGGATCCATAACGACCTCTGGGGGAGCAAGAGCAGGCATGGCCACAAATTCCAGGTTGGGATCGCCAATGAGCTTTCTCGCCAGCCAAAGGAAGGGCTTCTCAAAGTTGTAGTTGCTCTTGGCTGAAATGTCATAGTACTGCAGGTTCTTCTTCCTGTGAAAGACAATGGACTTTGCTTTGACTTTCCTGTCCTTGATGTCCACTTTGTTGCCACACAAAACTATGGGGATGTTCTCGCAAACTCGTACCAGATCTCTATGCCAGTTGGGTACGTTCTTGTATGTAACCCTTGATGCTACATCAAACATTATGATGGCACACTGAGCTTGAATGTAGTAACCATCCCGCAGACCTCCAAACTTTTCTTGACCAGCTGTATCCCATACATTAAATTTAATGGGACCTCTGTTAGTGTGGAACACCAGAGGATGGACTTCGACTCCCAAAGTAGCTACATACTTCTTCTCAAATTCACCAGTCAAATGGCGTTTCACAAATGTTGTTTTACCAGTGCCACCGTCACCAACCAAAACAAGCTTAAACTGCACTTGGGGTTCTCCTTGTGGGGCGGCCATGCTGCGTCTCCGAAGAAAGGAAAAAAGCTTTTATTTTTTAAAAAAACTGCCTATGTGACACATGTTACCTGAACAATATGTGAATGTAAAATTATATTGCCTATTGTTAAAATGAAGTAATTTATGCTATGATCATCAAATGCAAGATCTTTTAGACTCATTTCAAATATTATAAAATAATATATGGAAAATCTTTGCAAAAATTTGCTCCTACTTGTAGATCTCTTACAATTTGTCACGTGAGGATGAATTTCTGACTCTTAATTGTTTAAAAAATAGCAAGAACAAACTTTATTTTCTAAATAATAATCTTCAGCTGAGGAAGTTTGGTACAGTTAGAAACCAGATTGTGAAGACTACACCATGTTTTATTTGTAATTTTTTTGACAAAGAAAATTTCATGTTTCAGATATTCCAAATTGTCTGCACTCAATGTCCTCCCAGATTCATGATTTTCTCAGTTGGGAATTGGGCAGTTCTAAAGGTTGTGAGTTCTGGAAATGAAATCTTAACACTACCGGAATAGGTCAAACTTAGAACAGCTGGAGTAAGATCAAAGAGACTGCATTGTCAATTAGTTTATCATAGTTGGAAAAACATTAAAAAACTCAGTGTGGAAGATTTTAGCGGACTGAACATAGAGGTAAGTCTATTTATATTAGAGAAACTAGAAAGATATGGAAGCATAGGCAAAAATACACACTACAGCTTTCAGTTTAATGCTGTAATAATTTGTTTTGCTGTTGTCACTGTGAAATGTTTAGCACTTTAAAATAAAAATAAGAGGAAATTTCAATTGTTATTTCTCTGCTATCCAGATATGACATATTAGGAAGATCCACTTCTGATATTTGCCTTCCTGCCCCTACTGTATAGGATGTCAGATGCAAATAATAATGGCATAAATAGAATTTCAGTGAACAATTTTCTCTGAATACATTTCATACCTATAATATGGAAGGAATATATCTTTAATCTTAGCATTTCTATACTTGTATATTAAAATATTGGTAGAGAAATACATCTTATCAAGGAAGGAACATATAAAGTACTCAGTAAAATAGCAATAACGAATTGATGATGTATCTATGGATGTGTAAATATAGATAATTGGCTAGATGAATACACATAAATCAGCCTATTTATGTTGCAAACCCTGCAAAAAATATTTTAAAAGTACTAGAGAATGTAAGTATTGAATCAATATTTTGAAACCTATTTTGTCTTAAGTTATAGTTCAGAAACCTATATTCCAATCTCTCTTAATGTTTAATACATGATAGAGCAGGGGTCTTCAAACTTGGCCCTTTTATGACTTGTGGACTTCAGCTCCCAGAATTCCTCAGCCAGCGTGCCTGGTTGAGGAATTCTGGGAGCTGAAGTCCACAAGTCATAAAAGGGCCAAGTTTGAAGACCCCTGTGATAGAGCATTATCTAGCTATTAAATTCAATGAATAAAGAACATTCTAATTTACCAGCTTAGCTATTTTGCATATGAGTATGCACTTGTATTAGGGGAAGAAATCTTTTCCTTGTTTTCAAAACCTTTTTTAAAAGACTTTCCCCCATTATTGGATTCACAAGTTTACATTTTTTAAAACTCCCAACCAATATTGTTCATTATGTTAGTTGGGAATGTGGGAATTGTGATTATAATGTTATTAATTAAGGCAGGCACTGGGACAGAGAAGGCAGACTTTTGGGTTCCCAATAGATGGCATTGTTTAATAGAAGAAACCTGGAGTATACTAACAGATACTATGAGAGAGAGATGTTCATGTAAGTAACCAGGTCCTGAGTCTTATAGGGCTTTATAGCAACTTGAATTGTACATGGAAGCAAATTGACCGCCAGCCCAGCTCATAAAGCAGCGGTATTACATAGGCATATCGAGCCCCATGTGGAAAGCATTGCAGTAGTCAAGCCATGAAGTGATCAGGATATGAATGACTGTTTGAGGAACTTTGCTCATCTAGGAAGGGTGCAGCTGACGGACCAGATTAAGCTATGCAAACCTTCTCACTGAGTAGGAGCTTTAAATCTAGGAAAACCTCTAGATAGCACACCCTGTGACTGAATGAATCTAAAAGGTGTCAGATTGTATAAAACTATAGTCAATAAAAATATAATGAAAAAGCTAACCAAAGTCCTAAAACAGTTTTCTTCAGAAAATGTACTAGGTTACAGGGTTGTTTTCTAGATTTGCTAATTTGTCTGGTTATCTGCCTGCCTGTTTAACTTATTAGTGGCCTGAAAGCAAAAAAGAAATAAAGTAGTGTTTTTAGTAGTCTTCTCTCCTTTCCTCTCCTCTTCTCTTTTAAAATCAATTTCCATTACTTTAGTTACCTGGAAATAATTATTTCTTGTTTCAAAATACTCATTGACATTCCATAAAATTTAAAGCAAGACGCTGTAAAAATGATACAACATGATGGAGTGGGAAAGCAAAACTCTCTTTTCCTGTATTCTATTTAGAGTGGAAAAGAAGCTGATGGCATCGTTAACAATTTCTCAACCAACTTGATTTATGTAAGAACATAAAAAATAAAGGTCTTTAAGATATGTGGATTGGTCTTTTGGTCATGATATTTCCAATTGGCCTCCACCATTAAAATCTGGCTTCTTTTCCCTAGACCACTGTCAAATCTGAACTTCAACACAGCACCACATTTCCTGAATTCTGGTTTTTTAATCTTTGTGTCCCTCACAGATTACATTTTCTAAGTAAGTAATAGGGCTTCAAAGTAGATTTGAAGGCTGGCAGTTATGCAATAGATTGATGAGCTATTGGCAGGGATTTTTGTGTACAAGCAAAAAAAAAAAAAGGAGGTGAGACTTTGATTACATTACATGTTACTTTTTTGAACACCCCTACCCCAACCTCACAGAGGGCCTGGCTTGTAGGGCAAGTTGTTGGGGCAAAATTACTGTGGTGAGCAATAGCATTGATTGGGATGAGTCAAACTAGGTCATTTGCTTTGTTAGCCAAAACACAACATCTGAGCTGAAATATTTTAGTACGCTTGAACAAGGTCATTTATTGAAAGAGTCCTCCATGGGGTTTTTCCCTCCATGGGGAAGGAAAAGTTGGAGCCTGAAGTAATGATTTTAGAAATAATTTTGACAATTAGATTCTAAAGATGATAAAACTTGAAGGATTTCAGAAGTACAGGCATACTCTGTTTTATTGTGCTTTGCTTTATTGCACTTTATAGACATTGCTTTATTACAAGACCCTCCACCAGCAAAAAGATTACAACTTGCTGAAGTTTCAGATGATGATTAACATTTTTAGCAATAAAGTACTTTTTAATTAAGGGGTTTTTAGATATTTATTTATTTATTTATTTATTCGGATTTGTATGCCGCTCCTCTCCGAAGACTCGGAGCGGCTTACAACATATATATGTAAACAATTGAACAAATCCGAACAACATTAAAAATACAAACCCCATACATACTCATCAATCACACCACAATCAACAATCATCCCCAGGCCTGCCGGCAGAGGTAGGTTTTTAAATTCTTTCGGAAGGCCAGGAGGGTCGGAGAAACGCGGACTTCAGGAGGTAGTTGGTTCCAGAGGGTGGGCGCCGCAACAGAGAAAGCCCTCCCCCTAGGGCCCGCCAAACGACATTGTTTCGTTGACGGGACCTGGAGGAGGCCGACCCTGTGCACTCTCACCGGTCGTAGAGAAGTATGTGGCAGAAGGCGGTCCCGTAAGTATCCTGGTCCCAAGCCATGAAGGGCTTTATAGGTAATAACCAACACCTTGAATTGGGCTCGGAGACCAATAGGCAACCAATGCAGCGTGCGGAGAGTTGATGAAATGTGGGCACAACGAGGAAGACCCACAACTGCTCGCGCAGCTGCATTTTGCACTAATTGTAGTCTCCGAACACTCTTCAAGGGTAGCCCCATGTAGAGAGCATTGCAGTAGTCGATCCTCGAGGTGACAAGGGCATGTGTGACTGTGAGGAGTGACTCCCGATCCAAGTAAGGACGCAACTGGTGCACCAGGCGAACCTGGGCAAATGCCCCCCTCGCCACTGCCGACAAATGATGATCCAATGTCAGCTGTGGATCAAGGAGGACTCCCAAGTTGCGAACCTTCTCTGAGGGGTTTATAGATTCACCCCCCAGGGTAATCGAAGGACAGATAGAAGTGTCCTTGGGAGGCATCACCCACAGCCACTCTGTCTTATCGGGGTTGAGCCTTAATCTGTTAACACCCATCCAAACCCTCACAGCCTCCAGACACCGGCACATCACCTCAACCGCTTCACTGATATGGCCAGGAGTGGAAATGTACAGCTGAGTATCATCAGCGTACTGATGGTATCTCACTCCGTGGCAGTGGATGATCTCACCCAGTGGCTTCATGTAAATGTTAAAAAGTAGGGGGGAGAGAACCGACCCCTGAGGCACCCCACATGGGAGTAACCTAGAGGTGGACCTTCGATCCCCCACAAACACCGACTGCGACCGACCAGTGAGATAGGAGGAGAACCACCGCAATACGGTGTCCCCCACTCCCAATCCCTCCAGCCGGCGCAGAAGGATACCGTGGTCAATGGTATCGAATGCCGCTGAGAGGTCAAGAAGCACCAGGACAGAGGACTGGCCTCTATCCCGGGCTCGCCAGAGATCATCCATCAGAGCGACCAAAGCAGTTTCGGTGCTGTAGCCGGGCCTGAATCCCGACTGCAGAGGGCCCAGATAATCGGCTTCCTCCAGAGACCGCTGGAGCTGATGCGCCACCACCTTCTCGACAACCTTCCCCACAAAGGGAAGGTTGGAGACCGGACGATAGTTGGTCAAAATTTCTGGATCCAGGGAAGGCTTCTTGAGGAGGGGGCGCACAAGTGCCTCCTTTAAGGGAGCCGGAAAGGACCCCTCCCTCAAAGAAGCGTTGACAATCTCCTGGATCCAGGTACGTGTCACCACCCTACTGGCCGAAACCAGCCAGGAGGGACACGGGTCCAACAAACAGGTGGCAGAACATACAGATCCAATGGCCCTGTCCACTTCCTCAGGCGTAACAGCCTCAAACTCTCCCCAGATGACAGGACAAGAACATGCCCCTGTCCCCTCAACTGAATCATTATCAGTCGACTCAAATGCTATTGCACATTTAGTAGACTATAGTATAGAGCAAACATAACTTTTATATGCACTGGGAAACCAAAATGTGGGTATGTTACTTTATTACAATAGTTGCTTTATTGCGATGGTTTGGAACAGAACCCACAATATCTCTGAAGTATGCCTGTACAGTTTTCAAAATGACTTGGTGGCTTTTTTGTTTCCTAATAATGTAGTGATGTAATTAATTTATTTACTTGTCTTCATCCATGTTGCTTAAAGGAATGTTATGCCCTTCTTGCTATTACTCTTTGAACTGAACACAATCTGAAAATTCTTTCCAATTGAGTTTAAAGAAAACAGAATGTTCCAAATAAGGTTGTAGGTTAATAACAATGTACTACTTAAAGGATAGGAAAGGAAGGGAAAGTATAAGAAGAAGCAAGCACTGAGTGAAAGAGAGATTTTGAAATTTTTATTTCAGACAGAAATTGTATTTCTTTTTCCGTGTTCCATTGGCTCATGCAATGATTTATGATTTTAAAAAAATCTTAGCTTGATTTACTTTGTTTGCCTTTATTGGCAAGATTACCAGTGTACTGGTTTGGCCTATGAAGTGGAAAAGCTATAATTTTAATTCTCATTGATGTTTTCTTCACATAGAAATTTGAAAAAGACTAGTACTACTTTATATACCATAAAATAGGACACATGCCTTCATATTTATTTAAAATACTTCAAACGTAAGTATTTCCAAAATATATTAGATCTATTTTATCTTCTGGGTATGGGAAATGGATTTTACAACAATAAAATAGCCAGCAAATTATGTGATATATTTCAGGTGAAAAGTATACTTTTCAAGCTATATGGAACAGTAGCTGTGACTATATTATTCTTCTAATTACAAATACATCTTTTTCTGCTAAAATCAATAGACTTAAATACTTTTGTTTTCATTGTCCCATAGAAGAGATCAAGCTTGATGTCTATATGGAATAATCCCTTCTTTCCCATATTATTCTTCTCATTTCAATTATGCTCATAAATTCTTCCTCTTTTGATCTCATGTTATTTTTGCTCTCTTCTTCCTCTTTGTCTCAACAAGCAAAAATGGCTGAACTCCACATTTCTTGAAGCATTATAAGGAACTAAAAGGAGATAAGCATAAGCCATCAAGGCAGGTATTGTAATGCACGATTGTGTGGTTTTGCTTGTTTTTAAATGTATAGTGAACTGATTGCAGATATAGCACATACTTTCCATAACTGTTGGTATATGGCAGAGGTCCCCAACCTTTTGGGCACCAGGACTGGTTCTGTGGAAATAGGTTTTTCTGTGGACTGGAGAGTGCATGGTTTTGTGTGCTGCCTGCATCTCGTGGATGGGGCTTTGCTTGTTTGTGCAGACCAGTTGCTGGCATGCTACAGCCAGTACTGGTCCATGGACCGGGGATTGGGGACCCCTGGTATACGGCATAGGACAAAGTATGCCTTCTTGGTCAGCCCAACTATGTAAGGGCCAGATGTTGGGCATTATAAATACAGTTGCACTTGAAGCACAGAATTATTATTATTATTATTATTTATTATTATTATTATTTTGCAATTTCTATACCGCCCCCCTCCTGAAGGACTCGGGGCGGTGTACAGCCCAATTAAAAACATCAACATACAAAAAGTAAAATGAATTAAAAATAGATTAAACAATTTGGCCCAAAATCATTAAAAACCCAATACATTGTCTTAAAAACAACAATCCCCTAAAACAATTATGGCCTTGTTGGTACCGGAGCTACTATCCCAGGCCGGCTTGTCGAAAAAGATATGTTTTTAATTCTCGATGGAAGAAGTGCAATTCTGTCATCGTACGGAGTTCGGGGGGGAGCTCGTTCCAAAGTGTTGGAGCTCCCACAGAGAAGGCCCTCCCCCTGGGGGTCACCAGCCGACATTGTCTGGCCGACGGCACACTGAGGAGACCCACTCTGTGGGAGCGTACTGGACGGCGGGACATATTTGCTGGCAGAAGGCGGTCCTGTAAATATCCGGGTCCGATGCCATGGAGCGCTTTAAAGATGGTCACTAACACCTTGAAACGCACCTGGGAGGCCACCGGCAACCAGTGCAGCTCACGCAGGAGCGGTGTTACGTGGGAGCGCCATGATGCTCTGGTCACTACCTGCGCGGCCGCATTCTGGGCCAGCTGAAGCCTCTGGGTGCACCTCAAGGGGAGCCCCATGTAGAGAGCATTACAGTAGTCCAGTCTGGAAGTGACGAAGGCATGAGTAACTGCATAGCGAGTCCCGGTCTAGGAAGAATGTAAAGAGCTGGTCAGAAAACCTGGTTAATATTGAGAAGCACATTTTGTTTCTAAGTGGACATTAAAGGGAGAACTTCTTATACCTGTTTTTACAGAATAGAGTTATCTTCTTGGTGAATATTTAAAACAGGGAGTTACTAAGTTTTGTCATAGAAGTCGCAGCAATTTCTGTTAACTTACAAAGCTTTTTTTGTTGCAACCACTTTGTGAGGTTTGGATTATACAAAGCAACTAACTAACTGACTGACTGACTGACCGACTGACTACCGTAAGTAAGTAAGTAATAGCATGGGCCTGACTTTACAAATCCTTTTTTAGAATTGTAGATACAGAATCCTTTCTGTTGTTGCCTGAAACCCTATGTTATAAACAATGTTACAAGGGTTACAATCAGCTGCGTATTAATCTATAATAACCCCATAAAAGACCTGCACAACCTGAAGGTTAACAAGCTGCATGCAAGTGACCAATATATAGAGAAGTCCTTTGGATACTGAACAGGAATCTTTATCTGGAATCCTTAGGAAGCCATTTTTTATATCAGATTGACAATGATACCATGATCGATGATACGATGATACTCGAAGTGGACGCTTCTTGCATTGCGAGACTCCCCCCTCTCGCAATTATGGCCCTCTGTTCTATCAAGGGCCCATCTCGAGGATGGACTTTGGAGTCCTGAGAGATGGCATGCATCAAAAAAGGGGCTTTGGGGTTTTTTAAATAGGTACTTAGTCAAAGTTTTAAGGGTGGGGAGGGGTGGGGAAGGAGTGTTTAGGGCAGGGGAAGAAATTGTCAGAAGGGAACAAGAAGACAGGCCAGGCGACGGAAGGGGACGGAGTCCTGAGGGTGCGGACGGGGGGCTGATTAAGACTAACTCTGTTCCAATAAGTACCGTTAGCGGGAGGGGCAGGTATGGTGGGAGCAGGGGGCCGTATCATAATAAGGGAGCGCGCACCCGCTGCTTACGAGCGGTCGTGCGCTCCGACCCCCAAAGCTCAACCTGTTCTCGGGGTTGTTCAGAACCACAGGGCCCTGGCTGTAGGCTGATGCTGTGCAATGCCAGGTCTGTGGTAAATAAGGCCCCCCTCATTCAAGATTTAATCTCAGAGGGGGGAGCAGACCTGGCGGGTATAACGGAGACCTGGTTGGGACCAGAGGGCGGTGTCCCTCTGGTGGAAATGTGCCCACCGGGTTTCCTTGCATTCCACCAGCCGAGAGCTCAAGGCAGGGGTGGGGGAGTGGCGGTCGTGATCAGGGAAAGTTTCAGGCCGAGGGAGGTCACTGTTCCTCAGACGGCAGGCTGTGAATCCCTTCTGGTGAAGTGGGACCTAGGGGGTCCGAGGGCGGTGTTGATTACGTACCTGGCACCCTGCCACGTATCAACCTCCCTGCCCGAGCTCCTGAGCGTTGTCGCCGCGGTGGTGGTTGAAGTCCCCAGGCTAATAGTCATGGGTGACTTCAACCTGCCGTCCGGGGGCGGGGCGTCCGGGGAGGCTCGGGAGTTCATGGCTTCCATGACAGCCATGGACCTGACCCAGGTAATTCAAGGCCCCACACACACAGGGGGGAACACGCTTGACCTGGTTTTTGTCTCTGGACAGTGGCTGAGTGGTCAGAGTGTAGGGGATATAGTCATTGAACCCCTGTCATGGTCTGATCACTCTCTCCTATGCTTGGACTTTCGGACCGTTGCACCCCACCGCAGGGTGGCGGAACCGGTGAGATGGTACCGCCCCAGGCGGCTGATGGAACCCGAGCGGTTCCAGGCAGAGCTTGGGCCAATTCCTGAGGTTCTGACACACGACTCGGTTGGAGAGGTGGTGGCGGCCTGGGACAGGGCGGCTGCCGGTGCCCTGGATCGAGTTGTGCCTTTGCGGCCTCTGATTCGGCGTGGGTCTCGACCGGCCCCGTGGTATAACGAGGGGTTGAGAGAGATGAAACGCCGGAAAAGACGCCTAGAGAGCAGTTGGAGATCGAGCCGTGCCGAATCTGACCGAACATTGGTAAGAGACCATATTAGGTCCTACCTAATGGCGATAAGAGCAGAGAAGTGTTCCTACCTCACTGCTCTTATTGCGTCATCAGATAACCGCCCAGCCTCCTTGTTTAGGGTGACCCGCTCCCTCCTTCATCAGGAGGTGAGGGGAGACCCCTTAGAGGGTAGAGCTGAGGATTTCGGAAAATATCTGTATGATAAAATCGCTCAGATACGGGAAGGCTTCGACTTCAACTGGGTATGTCCAATGGGAGAGGCGGAGGCTGGTCTTGAGACTGTTACCTGGGTTGAGTTTGACCCCGTGACCCCCGAGGACGTGGACAGGTTGCTGGGGGGACTTAGGGCGACCACATGTTTACTGGACCCGTGCCCCTCCTGGTTGGTGCTGGCCTCCCGGGAGGTGGTACGAGGCTGGTTCCGAGCAATTATCAACGCTTCCTTGAGTGAGGGTGTCTTTCCCGCTGCCTTGAAAGAGGCAGTGGTGAGACCCCTCCTCAAGAAGCCTGCCCTGGATCCAGCTGTTTTATCAAACTACCGTCCCGTCTCCAACCTTCGCTTTCTTGCGAAGGTTGTTGAGAGTGTGGTTGCCCGACAGTTCCCGCAGCACCTGGAGGAATCGTCATATCTCGATCCGTTCCAGGCCTGGCTACAGCACGGAAACAGCATTGGTCGCGTTGGTGGATGATCTCTGGCGGGCCCAAGACAGGGGTTGCTCCTCTGTTCTGGTGCTATTGGACCTCTCGGCGGCTTTTGATACCATCGATCATGGTATCATGCTGCAACGGTTGGAGGGGCTGGGCATAGGAGGCACTGTCTTGCAGTGGTTCTCCTCCTTCCTCTCTGGCCGGATGCAGTCTGTGTTGACAGGGGGCCAGAGGTCGACCCCGAGACCCCTCGTATGTGGGGTACCTCAGGGGTCGGTCCTCTCGCCTCTACTGTTCAACATTTATGTAAAGCCGCTGGGTGAGATCATCCGTGGTTTTGGCGTGGAGTACCACCAGTACGCTGATGATACCCAGCTGTACATTTCCACGCCAAACCACCCCAACGATGCTCTTGCCGTGCTGACCCAGTGCCTGGAGGCCGTGCGGGTATGGATGGGGAGAAACGGACTCAAGCTCAACCCCTCCAAGACCGAGTGGCTGTGGTTACCGTCGTCCCGGTACAGCCAGCTGATTCCATCGCTGTGTATTGGGGGCGAAACAGTGGCTCCCACAGGAAGGGTTCGCAACTTGGGAATCCTCCTGGACTCACGGCTGTCCTTAGAGGACCATCTGACGGCCGTGGCCGGGAGGATGTTCCACCAGGTTCGCCTGGTGCGCCAGTTGCGTCCCTTCCTAGACCGGGACTCGCTACGCACAGTCACTCATGCCCTCATGACCTCCAGGCTGGACTACTGTAATGCTCTCTACATGGGGCTCCCCTTGAGGTGCATCCGGAAGCTCCAACTTGCCCAGAATGCGGCCGCGCGGGTAGTGATGGGAGCGTCGTGGCGCTCCCACGTAACACCGCTCCTGCGTGAGTTGCACTGGTTGCCGGTGGTCTTTCGGGTGCGGTTCAAGGTGTTAGTGACCACTTTTAAAGCGCTCCATGGCATCGGACCCGGATACTTACAGGACCGTCTACTGCCAGCAAATACCTCCCGCCGTCCGGTACGCTCCCACAGAGAGGGCCTCCTCAGGGAGCCGTCAGCCAGACAGTGCCGGCTGGCGACCCCCAGGGGGAGAGCCTTCTCTGTGGGAGCTCCCACGTTATGGAACGAGCTCCCCCCCGAACTCCGTATAATAACAGATTTACGCACCTTCCGTCGGGAACTAAAAACATTCCTTTTCCGACAGGCCGGCCTGGCATAGAAGCTTCGGTTCCAATAGGGTCAAAATGTTTTAAGGGGACTGAGTATTTTTAAATTTTGTATGTTTTGGGTTTTAGGATTTTGGCCAAATGATTTAATTTATTTTTAATTATTTTAAATTTTGTATATTTATATGTTTTTTAAATTTTAGGCTGTACACCGCCCCGAGTCCTTCGGGAGAGGGGCGGTATAGAAATTTAATAAAATAAAAAAATAAAATAAAATGTCCATACTATACCCATATTGCCTACATTGAAAAGAGCAGCTTTTCTAAAAGTGAAGTAGGTACCTCCATGCCCACTAGGTTATACTTAAGCAACTCACCAAGTCTTTTATGCAGTCTTTTATGGATACAGGGATAGGAGTTGAGCTGCACTCTAGAAAAGAAGATTCAAATACACACATTGCCTCTCTCGGCCCCTCTTTAAATCATGTATCCTTGTATCTGGGATTCTTTTAAGGAATTCCAACAGGTGTCATGTGCATGACATAAACATTCTGAATCACATTATCAGATTCCCGCATGACTCTAGAAGTGATAGCTCTTAATTTGCTCCTGGGGAAAACCAACCCTGGAGAGCAACTTCATTTTCCTCTTCCATAAAATACTTGTGGTACAAAACTCTTGATCTTTTGGGTCAAGGATTGATTTTCCCACCAGTTAGGTAACAGTATCATTCTTTATGCAATTAGCTGCAATTTTTAAATGGTCTATAAATGATTATTTATTAATATAGTTTCTGTGCTGGCTAAGTCTCACAATTCTGGGTAATAGGAAACGTATATTGGAAATAGGCTGAGGTTTGGTGGAAGAGCATGAATCATCAAGAGTCCCTGTTACTCCTGGAAACGGCACTCCATAGGTCTGGTTCACCCACTACAGCTGTGTATATGTTTTCCTTTCAGTCATCTTTGCATTTGACCTTCCATCTATCCTTTGGATATATGATCATCTGTTTCTGTACCTTTCTCTCTACTTTCTCTTTTTTGTTTCAATCCTGCCCACTGCTTTGTCTCTGCCTGTTTCCTGCTGTATCCCACATTTCCATAGACATCTGTTCCAAATCCACGATGATGCTAAAATGGGGGAAACTTATCTTATGATGTCCCACTGCAAGCTCTGTTGTTTTTTACTTGCGTTGTGATTCACATGCAGGCATAGGGTTGCATCGTTGTCTATTTGTAAGAGATCAGAAATACTGTACAAGCAAATCTCATGCAATAGTTGTGAAACCTTTGAAAAATGCTAAGTATGTGACTAAAGATCTGAAAAAGTTGGGAATTTAGTAGGAAGAAATTTAGGAAGAGCTGTTTTGAGTTTGAGAATGCCCAGAATAATGAATAATTTTTGTAGAAAAGGGCAGGTACCATTTAATAGAAATACAGTATATCTGTTTATTATGCTTCTTGCAAAAGAACGCCGGAGGAGGAGGAGGAGAAGGAGGAGGAGGAGGAGATTCACAGAAGTTACTGTTGTCTTATTATCTTTTAAAATCTTACAAATGAACAGCTAACAATCTATACTGCAGATGCGTGCCTCTCAGATTGTCTGTTTTTTTTTCCTTGAGAGACATGCATTGTTCTCAGAATAGCATTCAATTTTCTGTTGAATGACCTTTTGGGAATGGAACATATATGTTATTAAGGGAAGGACATAGAACATTCTGATGGCTTTCAAAATGATTACTCCAGATGTGATATAGACTCCCAATTATTATTCTTGGTAATGGTACTATCTTTCTAGTGATTTCATGAGTCTGCAAGCTAGGGGAAAACCTTGACAGTCTGTTATGCAAAACACTTGTCAGCAAGCAAATTACAAGATGCTTGACAATTAATTTTTTTAAACTCCTTGTTCTACAGACAAAATAGGAGTTCACTCCTATCCTTTTCCCCATTTATACTTCCCGGGAATCTTATGCCTTCTGTGACAGAGGAAAAAGGTCCTTCTCTCAAAAGGGATTTAACATCCCATTCCTCATCCCTTACTCAAAGAGTCCTAATGGGATTTGTGGATTTGGCTCAGAGCTTGAAAACGCCATCACTGGAAATACCATGGATTCTTGGAACTTACTGTACTGTATTCTAGTTACTTACTTAATGCTCTTCCTCTTTCCACTGATGCTTGGCTCAGTTTGCCTGGCTGTTGTTAAGAATCCTGCACTATTTTTTTCCCATGCTGCAGCCTTTCCTTTCTCCAATAACTCCCTTCTGTCCTTTTTATGACCACTGGCCATTAACACAGGGATACAGCTATGCCAAACCAAATGTGTCCACCAGGCTCATCATAAATCTTCTTCATGTAGGTACACTTCACACTTATAGTAATGGATAACCGAAATGTTGTCAGACTAGTTTAGACACGTTGGAAATTGCTTTGTGGAAAAAGCTGCTGTTATGTAAACTGCTATTATGTCTTATTAGATGAAAGAAGGTGGAAATGTTCTATAGCTTGAGGGAGAGCATGTGAGATTCTAAGTGAGTGTAATAATTATATGAAATTGTTAGCATTTAGCCATTGCGTTTTTAGTTGTTATTCTATTCCCAGATTGGTATCTGTATCTAACCACAGTGAAGCCAAAACGATGAAGTTGCCTTATGCAAGGCCCATCCTTTTATATCTGAAAATATCTGAAAATCACAAAAAGGAACACAAAAACATATGGGGTTGAGTTTGCATTGCAACCCGTGTTTTGTCACTCGCTCCCTTTGTCATCCATAATTTCTACTGATTTCATAGAAAGTGTGGACTATTGTATTTATGCTCAAAAACCATAACTTTATAAGAAGCTCCATGAGAAGCAGACAAAGAATTGAATCAGTAAATCAATATACATAGGTTTCTGGTACCAATTGTTAGAAGTAAGTCTTCATCCTGGTTCATCCAAGCCGGGAATAAATAAGCAACATGGCAACTGCTTTGGGAAGATGATACAGTTTATTGAAGAAGCAGAAAGAGCAGAGGAGAGAAGGGCTGAGCACATGGGCTTGGGGTTTTTATACCCCCTCTAGCCTTTTGTTTGGAATAGTTTCCTGTTCCTGTGGCATGAACTTTGAGGCTATTTCCTGTGTCATGTATTCTGACCTGAGTTTAGGTGTGCCTGTATGGTATACTTGATGGTAATGGGTTAGTCCTATTATGTCCCAAAAGTCATCTCCTGCTTCCCTAGGGCTGGGCTAATGACTCTTAAGAGTTTCTTTGTCTTGAATTCCCTGGCTCCAACCTTCCTGATGGTTTTACATTTGCATTTGTATAGGGTTGGCTACTGCTTTGGGGCCAGGTTTGGTTTCTGCTTTTAAAAAGTCCCTTTGAGGAAAAATATTTTTCTGCCTTTTTAATATTTCCTTCTCTGGGTTAACTTCCCTCACTGTTTAAACAACAATTGACATAGCTGAAATTCCACTGACAAATAGAAACCTTTGTGCAAACGTTCTGAAATGTTGCTGACTTAAGGGAAGAATATCTTTGTAGGCAAGGATACTCTGTACGAAGATGTTTGCCTCTTGTCGGTATAATTTGCATGTTATGTGTTTATTAAAATACTTACTAAATTAGGAGGAGGAAAATATTTGATCAGGAACTTGTATGGGAACTTGTTTCTTGAATGAAAAAATAATGCAAGGCTTTCATTTGAAAAAAACTTAGTGAAAATTAAAATGTTTTTAAATGCCTTCAAACCCCCCCACCCCCCAGCTCCAGAGTTTTGTGATAATAGCTTATTATTCTTTTTGGTAACATCATTGTGGTTTCTAGAATACTCTCCCCAATGCAATTGCTTTGTAGCAGCAATATATGGAGCAAATCCCAACCACTCTTTCCCATGCTAGCCTTGCAAAGAAGGAATGATGCTTTACAAGATTCCAGGAACTGGGTGACTCCTAGGATTTTACTTTTATTTTCTCAGAATTCTGAATGAGAGCAATATCCCATGTCAAAAACTAATTATTAAATACTAACAGTTAAGCCTATTTAAAAATAGAGGGTGTCATTGACAAGAAGGCTCTGCTGTTCTGGGCTCAGATCCACTCATGCACTAGAAACAATTCAAGCCTTAAATCTTAGAGAGAACCTTGACATTTAAAAGTACCTTTTGTAGGGTAATTTGCATTTTAATTAAAATCCAGATACTGCACTTCAGTGAGTTAAAATAAAATACTGCTTTGCAGGCAGAAGTCAGTAGAGCTGAGTGAAGGAATGACTATCAGTAGACAAACAGGCAGATACTTGTGATCATGCCACAGAACAATGTAATTTATAAGGCACTTAGCACTACTACTTGAGAGTCTAATCAATTGGTAAGAACAGGCATTTCATGAAAAGGAGATTCTTACTGTCAGAAGTCCTTTTTGCTTTAACATGACATTTTGCATATAAGTTCCAGTATGGTTAATTGGAGTTTATATAAAATAAAGCATCTATGTATAAAACATAGATACAGGGAAGTTTGTTTCATGGTCCTTCTTGATGTCCACTGGGTGCTTTATCATGCTGGCTGTGGAATTCTGGGAGTTGAAGTCCATACTACTTAAAAATGTCAAGATTGAGAATCGCTATTCTATTTTCTTAAATATATTTTATTGATTTTTTAAATTTAAACACCTTGATATTTGGTAAACAGTGTGTTATCTGGGTTTATGTTTACAAAGTAATCACTAACAGTCAGTTTCTGTATTCCAAAGTCCACTTTATAGCTTTGCTTGATTTTCTCTTCTTCCAATAATATTCTCTTTGCAACCTTAAATTAATACTATTCTTATTAATTTGATAGATAACAATTAAATATAAAGATTTTTCTAAAATTTCTAATCACTATTCTAGACGATCTCCAAATGGCAGAAAAGATGCAGAAAAAATTAACTCTTTGTTGCCATTTAGTGTTTGCGTAGATTCTTGCACCTTTATGGTAGCTTTATCTGTTCTCTTCTGTTGGAAAAGGAAGCTGGGAAGTTATAGGATAGGATGGGAAAAGAAATGGAATGGAAGAAAATAAAAAAAATATAAAACAAAAAGGTTTTATAAAGATGTAAAAACAACATTTAACTTCCTGTGAAATACTTCATAAAAAGGCAAGCCAACTCTAAGGCAGTATTTTTCAAAAGAATCCACAATATGCAGTCAAAATTCCAACTGTAGACATAGGCCAAATTTTTGTTTCCCTGTGAAAAAGAAGGAAACAAAAACTGAGAGTTTTTTATGTAAAAATATTGCTGGCTCAATCTCTTTCCTTTCCTCAAAACCGTATTATTATGTTAACATTCCAGAAGAAAACATTCAGAGACCAGATTGATACTCTGGAAGTCAGGATGAGGAGGGTTGGACCTTCATGAGTGAAGACAGTTGAAAGAAGGTTTTCCTTAAAGTTCCCTCCAGGTATGTGCTGTGTTTCCCACATCAGTCCCTCGTAGAAGTTTTGTATTCTCCTCTGTATAATTCACTTTCAGGCAACTCATTCGTCAGCATTTGACTCTTCAGATCAAAAGTTTGGGTAAGCAAGAATCTGGAACAGGAGCAGTAAGAGATGAAGGCAAGAGAAGGCACCTGCCCAATGAGCCTGGGCTGAGGCAGAATAAATGTGCTGCCATTTCAAAAGGGTCACATCATACTGACCAAGAGAGCATAAATCGCCCTCAGCAAAAAGAGGATCTGCAGCCATAATCAATAAACCTGCCCTGTGATCTAAAACATATTGTCAAGTATTCTTTGTATGCCCTCCCTTTGCCCTTCCTAGCTCTCCCCCCACAGTTCAAGCTATGGCAGAGATGAGACAATGGCTATACTGTAAGTAAAGGGTATTTGATTTGAAAAGTGTATTTAGTAATTTAAGTTCTGTATATTTTATATGTGTAACTGGAAAAGCAGAACCTTGGCTTTGCTATATCCTGGCAAAAAGATTGTCAAATGTACAACAAAAGCAAGGCTTGGCAACTGTTACTTTTGAAGAAATCCCCTTCAGCAGAAATAGAAAAAGATACAAATAGATCCCAATAAATTACAACTATAGAAATAGTCCTCGCTTAATGACCAGTCACATAGCAGCCATTTGAAGTTATGTTAGACTCTCCCCAAAGGTACTTATGACCCTGGTTCTGGAATTGTGATGGCAGCACACCCTGTGGGTACATGACTGCATTTTCAGTGCTTAGCAACTGGCTCATTTTTATGATTGGTTGAAGCATTCTGCAGTCATATAACTCTGTTTTATGTTTTTTTGCCAGTTTCCGACCTTTTGTGCCCCTTTCTGGAATTCAAAACAAGCTTGTAAAATCGGATTGGTCATGTGGGTGCCTTGATTTACAACTGTTATGATTTAGTATGGAAATTCCAGGCTCATTATGGCTGTAAGTCAAAAGACCACCTCTACTGGATTGAAGACACTGTAGAATAGTGGAAGAAATAGTGGTGTGGGCTACAAAGAATCTGCGGTGTTTACCTCCTCTTCTTTCTAGCCATGGAAGCATTCTAGTTGGCATTCCGGTTAGACAATTCTGGGTTTTTGTTTCAAACAGAGAGATCCAAAGATGTATATATGTAATATACCTGCTGATCCAGAGATTTAACAAACGGTAGTATTTGGCTTCACAGAGCAACTGTTCTATTTAGTAAAATGGTACTTTTTTAATGAGCAGCACAGCTCTCCTTGTTTTTTAAATTATGTATAGACCATTATAAAGTATTATAGTAACATGGCATGAATCTAACCCATTTACATATCCACATATATGTACATGTTCCATATTTTATGTATACATGCATGTATATATGCTTTGGATTTGTGCTGAAAAAATATGCAAAATCTGGTTAAATAAAAGTCACAAGAAAAAAAGTATCCCAATTGTCAGGCCCTCACCCTAAAGCAGTGGTTCTCAACCTTTCTGAGGTTGAGACCCCATTTGCCCCGCCCATCCGCCCCGCGACCCCGACCCGGGCGCGCGCGCGTTCATGTGCGCGCGCGCGTCGAAAAAAAATAAAAAAAAATAAAAAAAACAAAAAAAACCAAAATGGCGGCCGCGATGGGTGGATCCGCGCATGCGCAGATCGGCCTGTCGCATGCGCCACGCATGCGCGCATCTGCCCGTCGCGGGCCGCCATTTTGTTTTTTTTAATTTTTTAAAAAATTTTTTTTTAAAAAAAATAAAAAAAAAAATGGCGGCCGCGATGGGCAGATCTGCGCATGCGCGGACCGTCCCGTCGCACGCACCGTGCATGCACAGATCCGCCCGCCGCAGTCTGCCATTTTTTTTTATTTATTTTTTTTTTTTATTATTATTTTTTTTCCCGGCGCGATGGGCAGATCTGCGCGTGCGCGGCGCGCTCGCGTCAAAAAAAATAAAAAAATTTAAAAAATTTAAAAAAATTTAAAAAAATTAAAAAAAATTAAAAATTAAAAAAAACAAAATGGCGGCCGGCGGTCTCCGGCGACCCCCGCGAAATGGTCTCATGACCCCAAATGGGGTCGCGACCCCAAGGTTGAGAACCGCTGCCCTAAAGCTTTGGCTTGAAAGTTCCATTTTATAATGCACACAGCTTGAAAAAGTTTGCAATGCTTGCCAGGGACTTCTAGAGCAGACATGTCAAACTGCCGGCCTGCGGGCCAGATGCGTCACGCCGAAACTGCGCCCATCCCATTGCCGGTAATGGGGAAAAAGTCCCAATATGTTACGTGACGTCGCATAATGTTTCGAGTTTGACACTCCTGCTTTAGAGGAAGATTTACATATAGCATGTGATAGCAGAGTCAACCAGCTGTAGTGTGCAGGAAGACAAATACCACAGAAATTCAATCTGCTACTTCCTCTTAAGGCACAAGAATGAATTGGGAACTAACCAAATGATAAATCACTCTGAATGTTGGAAATGCAAAATGGTTGGCTCCATGAAAAAACAAGGTTTTCCAGAAATCCACTGTGTTTATTCATTAAACATTAATTAAACATTAATTTAAATTAAAAGAGGCATGTGTTCACAGTTCAGGAAATTTTAATGACAACTTCATCCTGCAAGATTTTTTTTTGCTTTCCGTAATTAATCAAACTGATTTATTCAACATTATTAAAAGACATCAGTAGAAGTTTCTTTGAGTGGGTACTACCGCAAAAACCCAGCAAGTCAAAAATTACAACAATCCAACATATCGGCAATCTTAAGAGGCAAACATTAGTTACCTATTAATTCCACCCCCACCCAATTTGTCTTACAAGTCATTGTTTTGTTGACTGTCAACAGTATGATCAGTCCTAGGTGCAGCTATTTTGGAACGATGCTTTATTCTATAGCATATAGGGAATCACAGAGATGAGCTTGGAGAAAACATGTAGAAATAGTTCTAAAAATAAAAGCTCAAGAACTGAAGACAATATAAACCAGAAACGGAAATTGGCTGGGTTTTAATAGACTATGTTTTGTTGCTTACAGCCATTTACTTGGAAGCTATGGTTGTATATTATTTTAGAAATGTTTATCTATATTCTATGTTTAGCTGAAGTATTGATGCTTGAAGGAAAGCTGTAATTGCTGTCCCTCTTTTTATATCAGACCCATACTTGAAGCCAGTCACATCAAATTGGTTAGAATAGAATAAGAATAGAATAGAACTGGGAGGAACCTTGGAGGTCTTCTAGTCCAGCCCCCTGCACAGCCCCCTGCCTCTTCTTAAAAACCTCTGGTGATGGAGCGCCCACGATTTCTGAAGGCATTTCTGTTCACTATTAGGAAGTTTCTCCTTAATTCCAGGTTGCTTCTCTCTTTGATCAGTTTCCATCCATTGTTTCTTGTCCTGCCCTCTGGTGCTATGGAGAATAGTTTGACACCCTCTTCTTCGTGGCAGCCCCTCAAATACTGAAATACTGCTATCATGTCTCCCCTATTTCTTCTTTTCTTTAGACTAGCCAAACCCTGCAGTTGTTCTTGGCGTATGGGGCAGAAAATTATGTACAGATAATCCTCCAGTTATGACCACAATGGAGCCCCAAATTTATGTTGCTAAGTGAAACATTTGTTAAGTGAGTTCATCCTATTTTACGACTTTTCTTGCCACAGTTGTTAAGTGAATCATTGCATTTGTTAAGTTAGTAACATGGTTGTTAAGTGAATCTGGATACCCCACTGACTCTGCTTGTCAGAAGGTGATCACATGACCCTGGGATACTGCTACCGTCACAAATATGAACCACTTGCCAAGCATCTGAATTTTGATCACGTGACCATGGAGATGCTGCAGCGGTCGTAAGTGTAAAAAGCAATCATAAGTCACTTTTTTTTTCAGTGCGGTTGTAACTTTGAACAGTCACTAAATGAACTGATGTAAGTTGAGGACTATCTGTAAGCACTTCTTCCATTTCCTGAGTCTTAAAATAGTTACATAATTTCCTTTTTGTGGAATCCAAAACTGGGAACAACCTCATTCTGTCTGAAATAAACCCTGGTGAAGCCAACCCATTTTACTTCGGAGGATCAGGCCTGTAAAGGCCTGCAGTGTTAAATCTTTCAATCCGTGCTAAACCGCCTGAAATTCTTTCACTACCAAATTGGAGCATATTACTCTTAACTTTGAAAAACGTTCAGAGACTTCAGGTAATGCAGAATGCGGCCGCGCGAGCAGTATTGGGCTTGCCCAGAAATGCCCACATTTCGGCATCACTCCGTGAGCTGCATTGGCTGCCAATTGGTCTCCAAACTCAATTCAAAGTGTTGGTTATGACCTATAAAGCCCTACATGGCATCGGACCAGGTTACTTACGGGACCGTCTGCTGCCCCATGAATCCCAGCAGCCAGTTAGGGCCCACAGAGTCGGCCTTCTCCAGGTCCCGTCAGCCAGATAGTGTCGCCTGGCGGGGCCTAGGGGAAGAGCCTTCTCTGTTGCGGCCCCAGCCCTCTGGAACCAACTTCCCCCGGAGATCCGTGTCGCCCCCACCCTCTCCGCCTTTCGTAAACTGCTTAAAACACACCTCTGCTGGCAGGCCTGGGGCAGTTAACATCTTGCCCCTAGCCAGTGTATGTTTGTGTGTATGTTTGTTGAATGATTGGTTTTCTCTTAACTTAGGGGTTTTTATATATGTATTTTAACTTGTGATTTCTATTTATGTTGTGAGCCGCCCTGAGTTCTCCGGAATAGGGCGGCATAGAAGTCAAATCAAATAAATAAATAATAAATAAATAAACTTCATCTTGCCACAATGAAGTGAAGCTCAACCAAAATGAAGACTTTGTCACATCCACCTATTGTAAATCATTCTAATTGTTTCTCGGGATAACCATTTATCATTCAAGACCAAGCATCTGTAATGGAAGTGGAATGGACAGTTGCCAGAAACAAAGTGCTTTTATTGTTCTTGACTTAGAGGATTTCTACGCAGCTCTTATTGCTGGAACTGGATACGTTCCGTGAGAATTGTTTGACATATTGCAAAGAAACAGCCAAAGATATATGGCCATCTAGTTTCCTTGTTCTCCTGTTACATGATGTGCAGCATTATTAAATTATTATTAAAGATACTCTCTTTCATGAGACACACAGTTCTAGATATAAGCTATCTAACAGCAGTCTCCTAGTATTTCTTACATATGTGTTTAGAAATAGAAATTCAGTGCTTTTCATGCACACAGTAAGGCAGATTGTTCACCAATACCTTCTCACTGGTCCTTACAATGGATACCACACTGAAGCTCTAATAGGATATCTCTGACTGGTTGAAACTCTGTTGGCGTGTCAGAGGCCTGCCTTTCAGTCTGGCAGGAGACGATAGTGGTCTCCAGGCTAAGGAACACATTTTTGTCCACCCTCTTTAGAGATGAGGCATCTTTTCCACCAGACTTTTAATTTTTTTTATTTTATTTTTTCTTTTTCTCTTTACAAAAAACAAAATACAAAGTACATTTTTCTTTTTTCTTAACAATACTATGTCCTATATTTCTTACATTTATTTACACTTATTTACATTACTTCTCATACTTTTTTATTCCTCAGTTCTAACCAATTGTAATACCTGTCCCATATCTCATACAATTCTGTAACTTCCTTGTCTTTTATTTCTAGAGTAAGTTTGTACATCTCAGCACATTCTAGTATCTTGTAAATAATCATTACATTTGTTGGTATATTTTCCCTTTTCCAGCATTGCACATATGCAATGGGTGCAGCAGTTCTTATGTGTATAATGATGTATTGAAGTTGTTTTTCCATCTTTGGATTGATTATGCCTAATAGGAATATTTCGGGTTCAAGTTCAATTTGTTCTTTTGTTATTTCCTGTATCCATTTCCTTATCTGCTCCCAATAAATCTTTGCTTTGGGGCATAAATGATTTCTCTACTTTAATTACGGTAGCTTCAGCTGGTCCAGTAGGTAACTGCATAAGCAGCAATGGACATGCCTCCAGATGTCAGTGTAACACCTCTGCTTTGTGAGCCATACTGGTTGCCAGTGTGCTTTAGGTGTGATTGAAGATACTGATTATTTAGAAGATCTACATGGCTTTAGGGCCCCGGTTACTTGAGGGACTGCCAGGATAATTTGACCCTGCAGGGTTAGCGTGTTCCTTTGACTAAACAATGTCATCTCTCCAGATTGCAGAAGGACACCTTTTCTGTAGCAGCCTTTATCTTCTGGAAACAGGTTCCCTTTAAGATCTGAATGTCCCCAATTCTGTTGTTGTTTAAAAGAGCAGGGGAGTCTGCTTCTTCATTTAGGCCTTCGGTGAGAGACAGCAAAAAGTCTCACTTCATCAGGCTCTCTCTCTCTCTCTCTCTCTCTCTCTCTCTCTCTCTCTCTCTCTCTCTCTCTCTCTCTCTCTCTCTCTCTCTCTCTCTCTCTCTCTCTCTCTCTCTCTCTCTCTCTCTCTCTTACTCTTTATGGTTTATTGTAATTTCTTTAATTGTTGTGAGCTTCCCAAAGTTATTGAGGGTTGGGTAACATACAGATTTACTATTAATGTATGTTTTTTAACATTTTTGCATTCTTTTCGTACTTCGTTGGCTACTATGAATGCTCACTAAAGAAGAAAAAAGATGTGTGTGTAGAAATATATCAAATAAGACAAAAAATAAAAAAATAGCAAAATCTAATATTATTATATAACGTTATTCTAATCTTCCAATGCCAATACATTACTCAAGGTATTTTACAACATTTAAGATCAGTACAGTTTAAATGTTTGGAAAACAGAGCCAAAAACCTACGTACGTGGTCAAAACGAACAATTACAAAAATATATAATTAAAATTATAAACAGATAAAGTTCAAAGATAATATATTCTTCCTTTTACTTTGCTGTAGGAGAGAAAAACTGGTAATTAATTGGTAACTAATTGGTAAAATCCCAGCAGAGAGAATGACTTCTTGGCCTTCCAATGTGGAGGCTTCCAGACTCCATCCAATATGGCTACTGGAAAAGCTCTTTCTGTCTCTTACACAGGTAGAGCCTATGGCAGTGATGGCGAACCTTTTAGAGACCGAGTGCCCAAATTGCATCCCAAAACCCACTTATGTATCGCCGGGTGCCGGGTGGGTGTGGCCCATTGGGTGGGCGTGGCTGTGGTGGTCACAGCAGACTGGGTGGGTTTGTCCAAGGTGGGTGTGGTCACCTCGATGTTGCTCGTGGGGAGGAACTCCTGTGGGGGCCGGGCAGGGTTATGGGAAATCCAGGGGGTCTCTGGTAGGTGGGACAGTGGGCAGGAGGCTCATACTGCAGGATGAGGCGAGGCAGGGCGGGATGCCATTGTCACAGGGCAAGGAGAGGCAGGGGCTGGGGGGGCTGCTGCCTGACATCATCGGCCCACACACACAGAGGCCAGTGAGCTCATGGGGGCCGACAGTGTCCCTCAGCAGCCACAGCCTGCCGGCCCCTTGACTGGTGCACTCTGGAGTTCTGCAGCCCACCACCAGCAGTTCAGAGAAGCTCCTTTCAGCTGGACAGCCAGCTGACAGCTGAGGAGGTGATGCAGTGGGTCATGTCCAGGAAAAAGAGAGCATGCAAGACTGGAAGGGATGGGACGGGGGGGGGAGGGAAACCAGCTGTGCTGGGATGCATCCAGCCATGTGGGACCTTGGTGAGTTAGCGGGCGGCTGGTTGAAGAGGGACGGTTGCCATCTCCGGAGCATGGCATGTGTGCCCACAGAGTGCCGCCTCTGGCACGCATGTCATAGGTTCACCACCACTGGCCTATGAAAAGATCTTTCCAGCAATTTGTAGGAAATGACTAACTTGTCTAATATGAGAGGGAGTAATCCATGATGAGTCTTGGATTAAAACTCTTCAGAACTTTATAAAGTCTTCATTTCTCTGCCCTATGCCTGGAAACAAATGGATATCCAGAGTAACTCTTGCAGGAGTAATATCATATAAATACAACCTGCAGCAATCAGATTCTTGCAGATTGTAAAGCACTCCTGGGAACCTCTATTCCCAAGTTCTTGTCCAATTAGCTAACCTCACATCTTCACAAGGGATGAAGGAAAATATAATCCTATTTAAATATATTTTAATTGTCAAACTGAGTATGTGTCAGTCTGATTGATTCCTCTTCATAGTGTTTCAAGTGGCCATGAATATTACTGAGAGTCTAGAAGAAAACGACCAGAAATATTATATAAGCTAATTAGTGGCCTATGCAACTCTAATTTTGTTCATGTTAAAATCACCAGGAAATTCCCATTGAGATTATTGAATATTCACCAGCACGTAGACAACTAAGGGGACACAGGAGAAAATATAAGCAGTTGACAAACCTTAGTCATTTTCAATTCTGGAAGTTTTGTCTCAGGATAAAGAACTTTGATATCCTGTTATATTGTTGTTTTTAATGATTTCTGGTGCGCCTAAATAGACAGCTATTTTCTGTGACTGAGTAATGAAAGCGTTGAACCACTCATTTATCACACCATTAAAAAAACATAAAGTGCAGCTCCCCTACACTATATTCTGTTCAAGTTTTATTGGAATGAAGAGGCATGTATAAATATTGTAAAGAATGGGCATTATACAATAGTAATTATTTATAACTGGATGTGTGCAATGTCACTGTCTATTCTCACTTCCAACTGCTTTGATGTATTATAGCATTTCTGCTTCCAGCTGAACTGGAATATATTTATAAGAACGGCTGTGCATTGCTTGGTATTTTATTCCAAAAAAATGCTTCAGAGTGAATGAGTGCAAATCTTTTACGAGTTTGACTTCTTAACATAATTACATCTTTCTTCAGGATCCCTTGGGAAAAGACATAGCTGCTTAAGAAATTGCAGCCCCATGGCATATATATGGCCCCCACAAACTCCAGAAGACCTTTTCATAACTGAAAAGAAAACAACGCCTAGTTCTATTCCTAAAGCATATTGTGCAATATCTAGGTAAAATTGTGGAATATTGTGTCTTTGAGCAAACTAATGTACTGTGAATCATTACATCTGATAGTAAGAGGGAAAATTACGGTTTTCATTAAGGTTTGTTAAGGTCTTTAAAGCATTTATTGATTGGTTGATTGATTGGTTTGATCATTGATTCACTGATTCATTCATTCATTCACTTTCTATAGCAACTCATCTCAGCCAAATGTCTCTGGCCGGCTTATAATTCTTAAAACAATTAAAATAATAATAATAAAAATACTTGTAGCACCCAAGATAGTTAACAGTAAAGCCAAGAAACAGGGCCCTTAACACAGAGGTCCACAACCTTTTGTGCAGCAGGAACCGGTTACGTAGAGAGAGGGTTTTCCGTGGACCGAAGGGAAGTGGTTTTGTGTGCTGCTTGCATCTCTCGGATGGGGCTTTACTTGTTTATGCGGCCCAGTTGCTGGCATGCTGCGGCCCGGTACTGGTCCACAGACCGGAGGTTGAGGACCCCTGCATTAACACATTCAGAATCCCAGGTCCAAGTACATAGCCAAATTTTTAAAGCCTTATTAAAGGCCAACAGGGTTGGGACCATTCTAATCTCCAAAGGAAGAATATTCCACCAAGCAGGGACTACGCAGAGAAGGCCTGTCTTCTAATTCTCACCAGTCAACACTCTTTGGCTGATGGGATCTGTATCATGCCCAATCTGCTGGATCAAATTGGAATAGTAGAAACTCTAGCATTGATGTCAGGTCAGAAATTGCCTTATAGAAATTAATCACATTTCATTTATTAGTTACTAAATAAAGTGCAAAATTCAGCACAAGAAGGAGCTTTCTCCTAAAGACTAGTAGACATGCAGGTTCTCCAGTTCAGATGCTCTTCTGTGTGGTGGGCTTTTACTTTCATAATTCTTATTTTGCATTGATGATCACTGACTTCTGGAACTACTGTGCAGAGCTGAAGTCCTGCACAGCTGGACATACCAGGTTGTGAAAAGGGGAAAATTATTTATTTTACTCTGGAGACTTTGGGGGCAGAAGGTAACATAGCTTCTGCTGACTTGACAGCCATATTGGAGCTTTTCCTAGCATGTTGAGGCCTGCCTTCTAAAATTTATGCAAACAGAATCCAAAGTAGGTGGGGCCACATTTTATATTTCTAATTTACTGGGGGATTAATTATTATTCGATTTTAAAAAAAAATTTGCTCTTATTTTATAAAATAAAGGGGAGTGCAATATCACTAAAAAAGAAACCGTAGCTTTTTTCTTTGTCAACAGAGGGAGATTTGAGAGAGACAACGTTTTTTAGACAATTCATTTTTTAAAAAAACCTAGAGGGACTGTGACCTTGAAGATCACAGAGTCTTCTCTGAAATGAGGAAAAAAACTCTGTTTCCCTCCGTTTGGATCAGATAAAAAGACTTAAGAGAAATCTGAGAAGTTAATGACAAGCCGGGAGAAGCAATGTGGGTTGTTTGCAGGAAATAAGGTGAGAAGTAGTAAGTGGGCAAAACAGATTGGAAGAAGAGACAGGAAAAAAAAAAAAAACAGGAAATGCAGAGAAGTAAAGTTCATGGTGAGGACATAAGATCAGGTAGACAGGGTGACAGAAGCCAGAAAGATGAAAAATTATTATTGGATAGAATTAGTAATTAGGAAGTTATGGCAGGAAGTGGCGTGGTGGATACTTTAAAGCAGTGTGTGACTGTGCGTGGGCTCGAAGGAAAGCCTTTGAGACGTTGCGGGCAAGGGAACTCTACATTTTTTTGCTGTCGTATCAGAAAAACCAAATCAAACCTGGAGCGATACCATCTTTTATGGGTAGAAAAGAATCCAAACCAAAGAAAAACAAACAAATAATCCTAAAGTAATAAGTAACCCTTTGGCACCACACTCTGCTTTTTGATCCTTTCTGATCCGTGAATTGAGATTTCTGCCAAACAAGAAAAAAAGAAATGGTTACTGAAACACTCAGGTCCTATTTGTTCCACTTGAGAGATGAAAATACATTCTTGTGTTTACACAACACGTTAAAAAGCCAAATAGCTAGTAACAAGTTCCATTTTTACTAGCACCTTTGTCAGTGCAAAAATGGGATAGCTTTTTTGGTTTTGGTTTTTTCTTACAATTTGATTGGAGCACTTACTGTTTGGCAAATACACTACTGATTCCATATTTCAGTCATATGTGATGCTTAGTAGTGGAATGGTATACAAGGAGTAGCTTGTTATTTGATGTAATAAATCCTTAGCAGTGTTGAAACTCGGTTGAATAGTTATGTATTAATAGAGCTTTGCGGAAGCAGAAAAGACAAGGAAAGACAAACCTTTGTTCCAATGTGAGCTGGGGAAAGTATTTTCCAAAACGGGGGACAAGTGAACCTTTCCTTCCTCCCTAATTATTATTCTTTCTTTTTACCCCTCCATCCAGAGTCAAACTCTGCTCTGAACCTGCACTGAGGGACCCAAGCAGATTTGGAGAATAGGTTGAGGTCAGTGGTGGAATTCAGCCGGTTCGCACCACTTCGGCAGAACCGGTTACTAATTTTTTGTTGCCCAGGCCCAGAATGGACTTCAGGAAGCGGCATCCACACAGAGAACCGGTTGTTCACATATTGGATCCCACCACTAGTTGAGATGATCTGTAGTGGAGAAAAAAAAAAGGACATCCCAATCTGCAAGAGCAAATCCACTCACTTTTGCTTAGAAGATCAACTTTAAACAAATGTTTCTGCATTTAGATGCAGGAAGATCTGTATTGAACAAGATGGTAGTATTAGTCTGGGAAAGCTTTTTGGGAAAGAATAACCATGTAGTACTACTAAATGGAAGGAAAAATTGATGTCTACTCTGGGGAGATAACTTTGTTGATTTTATACTACCTGCACATCTGGTTGCTTTTCAGTTGCTAGAAACAAAGAGCTTTTGCACACATTTCTGCATCATGAGGAAAGCCTTTGTGAGCACAATTGTCAAACTCTTATGACACTGGAAATGCCGATTTCCCAACCAGGGCCTCCTTCCCAGCTTGGTTCCTTAGCAGAGAGGATTGTAGATTATAGTCAGCCATGAGATGTTGTATTCCAGATCAGATTTAAGGCACGTTTGGAAAGGCTAGCACAGTGATGACAAGCCTTTTAGAGACCGAGTGCCCAAACTGCAACCCAAAACCCACTTATGCATCGTCAGGTGCCGGGTGGGTGTGGCCCATTGGGTGGGCGTGGCTGCGGTGGTAATGGCAGACTGGGTGGGACTAAAAAGTTCAATCAATCAATTCCAACTTTGCAAGACCGTTTTTTTCCCGCGAGAAGTTGAAATTGATTGATTGAACCTTTTTTTTTCACACAGCGGCAAAGGCTAAAGCGAAAAGGTTTTATAAAACCCAGCTGAAGAACTAGGACTAGGACGATGGCATGCATACCCACAGAGAGGGCTCTGAGTGCCATCTCTGGCACCTGTGCCATAGGTTTGCCACCACTGGGCTAGCAAATGGATTGTTCAGCTTTGTAGAAGCATTGAACGGTTAAACCAGTGATGGCGAACCTTTTAGAGACCGAGTGTCCAAAAACTGCTCCACCCCTGCCCTGCCCCGCAGGGCCATCTACCACCTCCATGGCCCACCGCATCTTGCCCAGGCGGCCCAGCAGTGCCATAGCAGCCACGCCCTCCACCCGTGCCCCGTATCATCTGTTTGCGATGGGGCTGCCCTGCTGCCATGTCCTTGGCTGCGTTGTTCCAGGCAGGCCATGCCTGGGGGGGACTCTCCTCTGGGGGGTGCTGCTTGTGTGGAGGGGGCCAAGGGTGGAGGCGAGGCTGGGATGACAGCACATGTGCCCATAGAGAGGGCTTCGAGTGCCGCCTCTGGCACTCGTGCCATAGGTTCACTACCACTGGGTTAAACCCTGGTGGAGCAGTGGTTAGATTGCAATATTACAGCCTAACTCTGTCCACAGCTTGGAGTTTGATCCTGATAGGCTTAAGCCTATCAGCCTTCCATCCTTCCAAGGTCAGTAAAATGAGAACCCAGATTATTGAGGGCAATATGCTGACATTGTACACCACTCAGAGAGTTCTGTAAAGCACTATGGAGCAATATATACATCTAAATGCTATTGCTATTAAGCAAGATAGGGAAATCTATACTTCTCTTGATGCTCCCAGTATCACTTACCTTTAGCTGTGCAGGCTGAAGTTACTGTTCAGCAATATATTTATCCAGTTGGAATGTTTTCAACTTTGATTTAAACTTCAAAAAAAAAAATCAGTACAACAAGCAGTGTTCATAAGAGATTAAATAATATCAGCGATACCCTGGAAGTAAATCAGTTCTGGGTCTCCATCTGAAGCTATTCGAAAAATGTTTTTTACATATTCTAACAAGCAGATGTTACAAGAAGATGTAATATGGTACCAATTTGCAAGTAGGAGCATATTATGGGTGTTTCTCTTTCCTCTAAGGCCGATTACTGTCAGTGTTGCTGGAATGGAGTGCTCTAGCCCTAGAATCCCATTCTGCCCTTTTCTTGCTTTTTTAAAAAACATCTACATGGAATTGGTAATGGGAGGAACCCCATCAGCACTGGATGCAATATCATCAGTATGTGGATTTATTTATTTAATTTCTATAGCCACCTATTTCAGCCAAGTGACTGGCAGCAAACAATTCTAAAACAATTAAAATTATTAAAAACAATACAAAATAAGTATATACAGCAGCCAAGAAAATTATCATAATAATTATTCATTATTTCCCCCTCTCGCAATCATGGCCCTCTGCTTTATCAAGGGCCCATCTCAAGGATGGACTTTGGAGTCCTGAGAGATGGCATGCATCAAACAAGGGGCTTTGGGGTTTTTTAAATAGTTTTTTAATGAAAGTTTTAAGGGAGGGTAGAGGTGGGGAAGAGGTGTTTAGGGCGGGGGAAGGAATTGTTGGAGGGGAGCTAGAAGACAGGCCAGGCAACGGAAGGGGACATAGTCCTGTGGGTTTGGATGGGGAGCTGATTAAAGCTGATCTAGTTCCAATTAGTACCATAAGCGGGAGGGGCAGATATGGCGGGAGCAGGGGGCCGTATTATAATAAGGGAGTGCATACCCACTGTTTACAAGTAGTCATGCGCTCCGACCCCCAAGGCTCTACCTGTTCTCAGGGTTATTCAGAACCACAGGGCCCGGGCTGTAGGCTGATGTTGTGCAATGCCAGGTCTGTGGTAAATAAGGCCCCCCTCATTCAAGATTTAATTTCAGAGGGGGGAGCAGACCTGGCAGGTATAACGGAGACCTGGTTGAGACCGGAGGGCGGTGTCCCTCTGGTGGAAATGTGCCCACCGGGTTTCCTTGCTTTCCATCGGCCGAGAGCTCAGGGCAGGGGTGGGGGAGTGGCGGTCGTGATTAGGGAAGACTACAGGCCGAGGGAGGTCACTGTTCCTCAGACGGCAGGCTGTGAATCCCTCCTGGTGAAGTGGGACCTTGGGGGTCCGAGGGCGGTGTTGATTACGTACCTGGCTCCCTGTCACTTGTCAACCTCCCTGCTCGAGCTACTGGTTGTTATCGCTGCAGTGGCGGTTGAGGTTCCCAGGCTAATAGTCATGGGTGACTTCAACCTGCCATCTGTGGGCGGGACGTCCGGGGAAGCTCCAGAGTTCATGGCTTCCATGGCAGCCATGGACCTGACCCAGGTAATTCAAGGCCCCACACACACAGGGGGGAACACGCTTGACCTGGTTTTTGTCTCTGGACAGTGGATGAGTGGTCAGAATATAGGGGATATAGTAATTGAGCCCCTGTCATGGTCTGACCACTCTCTCCTTTGCTTGAACTTCCTGACCGCTACACCCCACTGCAGGGAGGCGGAACCAGTGAGATAGTACCGCCCCAGGCGGCTGATGGAGCCCGAGTGGTTCCAGGCAGAGCTTGGGCCAATTCCTGAGGTTCGGATACACGACTCGGTCGAAGAGTTGGCGGCAGCCTGGGATAGGGCTGCGGCCGGTGCTCTAGATCGGGTCGTGCCTTTGCGGCCTCTGATTCGACGTACGTCTCGATCGGCCCCTTGGTATAATGAGGGGCTGAGAGAGATGAAACGCCAGAAAAGACGCCTAGAGAGCAGTTGGAGATCGAGCCTTGCCGAATCTGACTGAACACTGGTAAGAGACCATATTAGGTCCTACCTAGTGGCGATAAAAGCAGAGAAGTGTTCTTACCTCACTGCTCTTATCGCGTCATCAGATAACCACCCAGCCTCCTTGTTTAGGGTGACCCGCTCCCTCCTTCATCAGGAGGTGAGATGAGACCCCTTAGAGGGTAGAGCTGAGGATTTCGGAAAATATCTGCATGATAAAATCGCTCAGATACGGGAAGGCTTTGATTTCAACTGGGTGTGTCCGGTGGGAGAGACGGAGTCTGGTCTTGAGACTGTTATCTGGGCTGAGTTTGACCCTGTGATTCCCGAGGACGTGAACAGGTTGCTCGGGGGACTTAGGGCAACCATTTGTTCATTGGACCCGTGCCCCTCCTGGCTGGTGTTGGCATCCTGGGAGGTGGTACGAGGCTGGTTCCAGGCAATTATTAATGCTTCTTTAAGTGAGGGTGTCTTTCCTGCCACCTTGAAAGAGGTGGTAGTGAGGCCCCTCCTTAAGAAGCCTACCCTGGATCCAGCTGTTTTATCAAATTATCGTCCTGTCTCCAGTCTTCGCTTTCTTGCGAAGGTTGTCGAGAGCGTGGTTGCCCGACAGTTCCCGCGGCACCTGGAGGAATCGTTATACTTAGATCCACACCAGTCGGGCTTCAGGCCTAGATACAGCACGGAAACAGCATTGGTCGCGTTGGTGGATGACCTCTGGCGGGCCTGGGACAGAGGTTGTTCCTCTGCTCTGGTGCTATTGGACGTCTCGGTGGCTTTTGATACCATCAATCATGGTATCATGCTGCAACGGTTGGAGGGGTTAGGTATAGGGGGCACTGTTTTGCGGTGGTTCTCCTCCTTCCTCTCTGGCCGAATGTAGTCTGTGTTGACAGGGGGTCAGAGGTCGACCCCGAGACCCCTTGTATGTGGGATACCTCAGGGGTCGGTCCTCTTGCCCCTACTGTTCAACATTTATGTAAAACCGCTGGGTGAGATCATCCGTGGTTTTGGTGTGGAGTACCATCTGTACGCTGATGATACTCAGTTGTACATTTCCACGCTGAACCACCCCAACAATGCTCTTGCTGTGCTGACCCAGTGCCTGGAGGCCGTGCGGGTCTGGATGGGGAAGAACGGACTCAAGCTCAACCCTTCCAAGACCGAGTGGCTGTGGCTACCGTCAATCCCGGTTTAGTCAATTGATTCCTTCATTGTCCGTTGGGGGTGAAACAGTGGCCGCCGCGGAAAGGGTTCACAATTTGGGAGTCCTCCTGGACTCACGGCTGTCTTTAGAGGACCATCTGACGGCTGTGGCCAGGAGAATGTTCTATCAGGTTCGCCTGGTGTGCCAGTTGCATCCCTTCCTACACCGGGACTCGCTATGCACAGTTACTCATGCCTTCGTCACTTCCAGGCTGGACTACTGTAATGCTCTCTACATGGGGCTCCCCTTGAGGTGCACCCGGAGGCTTTAGCTGGCCCAGAATGCGGCCGCGCGGGTAGTGACCGGAGCATCATGGCG
The DNA here is from genome assembly GCA_034064705.1 of Bothrops alternatus. NCBI lineage: Eukaryota > Metazoa > Chordata > Lepidosauria > Squamata > Viperidae > Bothrops > Bothrops alternatus. The sequence goes on from JARGCV010000023.1 coordinate 6,312,619, forward strand.
CTCCCATGTAACACCGCTCCTGCGTGAGCTGCACTGGTTGCCGGTGGCCTCCCGGGTGCGTTTCAAGGTTTTAGTGACCATCTTTAAAGCGCTCCATGGCATCGGACCCAGATATTTACAGGACCGCCTTTTGCCAGCAAATACCTCCCGCCGTCCAGTATGCTCCCACAGAGTGGGTCTCCTCAGGGTGCCGTTGGCCAGACAATGTCGGCTGGCGACCCCCAGGGGGAGGGCCTTCTCTGTGGGAGCTCAACACTTTGGAACGAGCTCCCCCCCGAACTCCGTACGATGACAGAATTGCGCTCCTTCCGTCGAGAATTAAAAACATATCTTTTTCGACAAGCCGGCCTGGGATAGTAGCTCCGGTGCCAACAAGGCCATAATTGTTTTAGGGGATTGTTGCTTTTAAGATAATGTATTGGGTTTTTAATGATTCTGGGCCAAATTGTTTAATCTATTTTTAATCATTTTACTTTTTGTATGTTGATGTTTTTAATTGGGCTGTACACCGCCCCGAGTCCTTCGGGAGGGGGGCAGTATAGAAATTGCAAAATAAATAAATAAAAATAAATAAAGATAAGAAGTAGGGCCCTTACACATTTGGTTATATATCTGTGTCCCTGGTCAATCAAGTGAGTCAATCAAAGTATTGTCTCAGAGGCCAAATTCCTCATATGGAATTGGAGGTATGCCCACATAGCTGAAATAAACAATGGACATCTGCCATTGTAGTTTCATTAAAGTATCCAAAATCATGCACATAACAAGACCTGTTTTTGGAAAAAGGTAGATAATGTTACTTCCACCTTGGGAAAAAAAACACTAAAGTTAGTTAGTCAAAATTATGTATAAAATCATGCATGGGATAGTTAGTTAGTGTATAAAATCATGCATGGGATAGAAAAGGTGGATAGAGAAAAATTCTTTTCTCTATCACACAATACCAGGACAAGGGGGCATTCCCTAAAGCTCATAGCTAAGAAAGTGAGGACAAATAAACGGAAATATTTCTTCACCCAGAGGGTCATTGATTTATGGAATTCACTTCCAGAAGGGGTCGTGACAGCTGTCAGTCTTGACAGCTTCAAGGCAGGGTTAGACAGATTCATGGATGCCAAGTGTATCGGTGGTTATTAAAACGGATGTTCATGTGCCGCCTCTATGTTGGTTGAGGCAGGCAGGATTCCCTTGAGTACCATTTGTTGGGGGTCAAGGGAAAGGGAGGGTTTTGCCTTCTCTTTCTGCTCAAGATCCCCATGTACAATTGGTGGGCCACTGTGTGACACAGAATGCTGGACTCGATGGGCTTTGGCCTGATTCAGCATGGCTCTTCTTATGTTCTTATGTTTATGTTCTTAAAAAGATGGTGTGCGGATGGTCGTGTAGTGACATGTCATGTTAGGAGTTGCAGCAACAATGACTACATTCTTGGAAGAGGGGGAATCTTCTGCTTTTGAAGACATAAAATCTTGTATTAGTGATGCTGGCTTTGTCCTTTTGTACCTTTTGAAGTAGTTGGTAAGCTTCATGTTAGTAATCTTTGCAATAATCTTGAATCCCTGGGAAAGAATTACTCCATATTGCAGCTCTCTCTCTCTCTCTCTCTCTCTCTCTCTCTCTCTCTCTCTCTCTCTCTCTCTCTCTCTCTCTCTCTCTCTCTCTCTCTCTCTCTCTCTTTCTCTCTCTCTCTCTCTCTCTCTCTCTCTCTCTCTCTCTCTCTCTCTCCTCTCTCTCTCTCTCTCTCTCTCTGTGTGGAGGTGAGAGAGAGAGAGAGAGAGAGAGAAGAATGGTGGTTTGTCCAATGATAGCTAAATGAATTCAGGCATGAATTCATACCCTTCACAACACAACATCACAGAATTTATTAGGCTCACCAGGAAAATATAGTATTATTATGAGAAAGCTGTTGGAAGGTCACATAAGCCTCACTGTATATCTGCATCTGTTTTTTATTTAATAAAAAAATAGAGAATGGCTGAGGGTGGATCAGGGCCAAACATGATGTGTAAGGAGAGATTTAATTATTCCCTCTCTAGCTATGAACCTCCCAAATTTAGTGCCTCCCATCTGGCACTTAAAATTTACTAGTACTTCCTTGTGTATGTGTTCGTATGTGAATTTCAGAGCGCTTGCATATGGGGAGGAAAATCTAACATGCCACAATCGCCATGTGGTTTGGACTGCAAAACTGACTTTTGCATTTAAAAAACCTAAAATAGATAGAATAGGCACTATCCCAAGAAAAGACATAGCTACTTTAAAAGTTGCAGACAGGTGCTGTGTTGGCTCCCATTGTAGCAATGTTTAAAACAAGACTTTAAAACCTGGCTCTGTCCCCAGATTGAGTTAGAAGGGGTAGTAGACCCTGGCGGGATGTTTTGCTTCTTTAACCGATTAATTTTCTCTAGACTTTGCTTTGATGATACATTTTCTGTTTATATTGTGTTTTATTTTACTTTGTAAGCTGCCAGGTGTTGTAGCAAATTGGGCATCTTATCAAACTCAAATCTCATAAATCTTAAAAATGGCACAAATAACTAAATGTTTGCATCCCTGTATGCCATAAAGCATGGTGTGTGTGTGTGTGTGTGTGTGTGTGTTGAATTATTATAATTATTTTCAGATTCTGTATTTGCAAATTTGCCTACTTGCTAAAATGTATCTGCAACCCCAAAATCAACACTTGCAGGATTTTTATGGTCATTTGTGGAAATGCGCTGAAAAATTTGAGTTGCCTGATATTCACATTTCCAGCTGAGGTCGAGCAAGACAACACTCTGCCTTTTTACAGATCCCATATAGTAAATAAATGTCCTATATTTCCCTTGGGATCAATGTTCAATATCCACAGCTTTATAAAACAAAGTCCTATAAAGAACCTTACTGCAAATAATGAGAATCAACCGTATTTAATAGACTGTGAAACATTCTATGACGGCATACTCCATTTAATCCATTTAATATGGATTAAATTACTCAAAACACACCTCTGCCGGCAGGCCTGGGGTAGTTAACATCTTGCCCCAAGCCAGTGTATGTCTGTGTGTATGCTGAATGATTGGATTTTTTTAAAAAAAAAATTAAGAGGTTTTATATTTATATGTATTTTTATGTTGATTTCTACTGTGTTGTGAGCCGCCCTGAGTTCTCCGGAATAGGGCGGCATAGAAATCGAATAAATAAATAAATAAATAAATAAATAAATACTCCATTTAATCCTTCAGGGAAAGATTGAAGGCAAACGAGGTCCAAGCAGAAGAACATCATGGCTTCAAAGTCTAAGGGACTGGTTTGGACAAAACTCAGTAGCACTTTTTCGTACAGCTTCTGATAAAAACAAGATTGCCAACATGATCGCCAACGTCCGATAACGGATATGGCACAAGAAGAAGAAGAAGCATTCTATGTAGCATTCTGACTACATATTTAGGGTAGTAGAGCCTGCCCTTTTGATCCTGAGCCACATGGACCCATTAGTATTTCTAAGAAAAGGCAGTCTTGAAGAGAAGAGGAACCAAATGTAATTCAACTAGAAAAAAAGTTCAGTTACTTGATGTTGCCACCAACATGCTCATCAGGATACACATATGGGTCTTCTGAAAGCCAGTAGGGAGAAGTGATTAAGGAGGTTAAGGGGGAAGGCCCAGGTTCTAGCTGTCCTTTAGTCCCAGAAGCCAGCTTGGTGACCCTATCTGAAGAGGATCATGGTCACAAAGGATGTGTAAGGAGATATTTAATTATCCCCTTTCTAGCTATGAACTTTCCAAATGTTAATGTCTCCCATCATTTGCACTAGTGCCAGTCAGTCATTCCCTCTAAGTCTAAAGAATTGTCAGGCTCTGTGACAGCTGGCTGAGAAACAAAACCCTTTGTCACAACCTGCATTGATTGCTTCACTGTGTGAACAGCAGAGGGCACAGTGCAAAACAAGAGGACACTGAAATCAAGTGGAGCAAATGCTAGAAAACAACGAACACAAATCATGAGTTTTCTATATACTTTGTAGTTCAAGTATGAGTAAAAAAGAAAATTCAGCTGTTAGGATCTTCAGTAAACCAGTATGGTCGGTTTCAGTTTTGTTCCCTACCACTTTAGCTTCTTAAGCTTTTTTGCATTATATTATCTCTTTCATGCTGAATTCATTCATAATGATCTTGTATATTACTGTTCTTCTAAAGACAGCGTCTGCAAGATGGAAATCAGACAGAGTCTGGGACTAATCAAATTTTATATCTAACTACTATGATAAGAGTTTTGTTGCGTACTTCAAACTGCTTATTTGTGGTTTCCCTACCAATGATGAATGGGACTGGAGACAAACTGCCTGGCACAGTTTGGTAACTCATCCTGGCTAGCAAGCTAGAGGGTGTCTCTATCTGTATGTGTCTCTGAATGACAGTATTCTACTGAAAAATTATGATAGTTCATCTTGCAATTTCATATGACATTTTAGTAGATGAGTGTAGAAATAACTTGAATCACAATATATATTCTAATGGTTTAAGTTTCATCCTGTTTCATAGGATGGTAGTCCAGAACTGAAGTCTAACTCCCTATATATTCTGCAGGCAGGATAGAATAGAAGGTAAGTGAGAAAATCTATTGTGTTGTTGCAATGTAAACTCAGCTCCTCACTTATTTGTAAGCAACATTGCAACACACAAGTATGAAAGGGCAGAGCTTGCACCATTATGTTACAAAACACATTTCATCATCTTAGCATTGCTCTGTTAGGGAGAGACATTTTGTGTGAGTCTTTGTCATTTTAGTGAAATAGAAGCAATTGTGATTCCTTTTCCTTTGATGGAAATGAAATAAAACAAAAAAGGCTATTCCTTTTGCTGGAGAGTTATAATCCTGCAGCTTTCTATTCTTGAAAAAATTGTATTAGATATTTAGATATTAATGGAGCAGGATAAACATGGTAATCTTTACTTAATTACTGGTATCAATGTATTCTTGTTTGAAAGGGAACAAAAATCAGTAGCATGATTCAGTGTAAAACATCCTCTATTCATATCAAAACATCACATTTCAAGGTTTATTGCTCTGGAGAATACTTAAACATGTTTACTTCCTAGCATAAATGTAAGTTAAAATCAGGATAGTTCCCTTCCCTTCCCTTCTCCCAGCTGCAAAATACAATTTATAATAAAGGCACATGTAGTTATTTTCACATTTGCTGAGTTTATACCACAGCCTTACTTAGAACATTATAGTATATAACAAACATACAAACATAAAAGTGTAGAATCTCACTAATTTCTTTTTCAGGGCCTGTGGAAATTCTGGGAATGGGGTCTGTTTCATTTTATTTTTATATATTAATATTTGCTCAGTAACACCCCTGTGATTATCCCAAAGGGTTTAAGCAAATTCTTTTAAAACATCTGTAGCCTCGTCCTAAAATAGTTCTCTCACCTCTGAAGTTATACAGTTTAGCTAAGTAATCATATCATTTGTTTTCAGGTTTGTTAAGGTGAAAAAAAATCATTTATGCTATTTAGTGTGCAGTTATTTGATTTTTTAAATGCTACATTATGAGAGAGAGAGAGAGAGAGAGAGAGAGAGAGAGAGAGAGAGAGAGAGAGAGAGAGAGAGAGAGAGAGAGAGAGAGAGAGAGAGAGAGAGAGAGAGAGAGAGAATGAGAAAGTGCACAGAAAGGTCTATGACTTGGGTCCATTACTTACCAGTATTCCTTTCTTGTAAAAGCAATTAGGAGTTTTGTGACCTGTAAAAAACTACAGATTGACTGTTGCATGTTCCATGCATCTGCCTAGGTGGACTATGATGACAATTTGTGCAATTGCATTATAAATCTTTAGGATTTCACAAGACTCCATGTCTGATAGAAAGAAGACTACCATAATGATCCTGTAGTAATGATAACTCTTTCTTTAGCTGCCTGAACAGTGATGTAGTTAAAATTCTAAAGCTAAAACTAATTAAATTCTTTTAACTGTGAACATTTTCCTTAAACATATGAGAGACATGTCTTCATTTGAACTTGGTTCTAAAAGACTTTCTAGTTATTCCGTACCTCCTTAAATAAGATGACCTGACAGAATTTATTTGTCAAATTTATATGATTAAACTCAAGTGAGGCTTTAGGACTGTTGGTTTTTTTAAAAGGCATATTGTACTGGTATTATACTTTAGAATTTCCTCTATTTTTTTTGCTGTTTTCTAATGTCCTTCAGGATTTTTGCAGTCTAGATCTGAAGTCCTACGGTAGTTTTGCATATCAACAGAAAAAGAAACTAAAGGAATTGGTCCAGTGTTGCTTCCAGTCAGTCTCACCATCCTAGGCCATCATCAATCAAAAATACCTGTTTCCTTTCACCCATTGTTTCCAGGATGTCTGTGACAACACATCTGCTGCTGAAGACCCATACTGCTGGACCGATTCCTAAATTTCCATTTTTCATGGGTTACTTGTGGGTAATCTTTTGAAAAACACCACTTGAGGACGGAATACTCTTACAGTCACAACCACCGTGGAAATACAAGCAACATAATCAAACCCATCTTCTGAAGCTCATAAAATGTAACCACATTACTCAAGAGAATGCTTTTGGAAAGAATATATTTTTTTAACAAGGAAGGATATGCTTGAAAAAACTCGTAGAGAAGAACAAGTTGCTCAGTAAACCTTTTTGGCAGCCATTCTGCCTCAACCAGGTTATTTTTCTCAGCTGTCCCACTACTTCATATTTTATATCTCAAATGCTATTAATAAATACACCATTGGTAGCAAAGGAATAAGTGGATATAGAAACTCTCTTTGGCTCACTAGATTATTGCATATATCAAGAGAGGTATATATGTAGACAGTTTTGATCTTCTGTCATAAATTACTTGTTTTTCTGCTTTGTCTCAAGAAATGTAGCTACTTACACTTGAACAGAGCTCATTAGCCATTTGTTTTACTTTAAATACATGGAAGGTTATTATTCCCCTATCACGTACATATTTATTCAGCAGTTTTTGCACTGGTTTGTAGGCAATAAGCATAAATACCTACTTATAAAAGGTTGCTTGCAGTGGATGTCTGAATGAATACATGGAAAATCTAAAAATTATGTCCATATTTAAATCCATTTGGTATTATAAATAGTTGTGAGTATTGGATGGCATTAACTTTTGAAACAATGATTCAACGCCAACCATATAAATGATTTTGCAAAAACCTTAGCAGCCTTTGAGCAAATGACAGATGTCAAGCCTTACCATTTCTGTCAGGAAAGAATATACCACCAAAAGGAAGATGGACCTGAATTTCAAAATGACTCTCCCTCAAAGAACGATAGTGAGAGAAACGAATGCAAACCCACTCAAGTATCCTATAAACTACACATAGTCCTCACTTGGCGAGCCCTCATTCAGCATCTATTCAAAGCTACTGTGGTGCTGAAGAACTAGACTTATGACAGGTCCTCAAAGTTGTGGCCATCAGTGTCCCATGTCACATGATCGTGATTTGGGTGCTGGGCAACTAGTACGCATTTATGACATTTGCAGCATCCTGCATTCATATGATTACCCTTTGCGACCTTCACAGCTGGATTTCAAGAAGCACAGTCAATGGGGAAGCCAGCAGGAGGTTATAAGTCATGGTCACATGACCTTGCACTTAATGACTGTGGCTGATTTGCTTCAAGACCACAGTTGGAATTGTCATCAGAAGTTGATGTGGTCATACGACATTGGGTTTGACGACCATGTTGCTTAGCAACAGAATTCCCAATCCCTGTTTCTATCATAAGTGAGGACTCAGCTCAGTAGACAACTCCCACCACAATCAATCCATGTCATACCCAAAACAAAAGTGCATATGTGACACATCCGTATGTTTACAAATATGCACACTCAAATATGCACAACACTCAAAAAAGGCAGTATCCCCCCAAAACAATGACAATGCATATTAACTGAAATAATAGCAATTGATTAAAACCAACTGCCAATGAAACAAGGCACCTCGTGTAAAATGAAATGAGGCCTGCCTGCACAAACCATTATTTCACACACTAGCTACTATTCTGTCACATATTTACTCGCTTAACACACAGGAGATTGTAAACTCAAGGACACCTATGGATTCCTTCTATCATAAGTCCCATTGAATTCTGAGGCACTCAATCCCACATAATTAACTTTTTGATTTTTGGACCTCTTTAAATAGAGTATTAGCCTTTTTCTAGTTTTTTTTTCTCCTCTATATACAGGTTGTCCTCGATTTATGGCCACAACTGACCCCAAAATTTCAGTTGCTAAGGCAGGACAGTTGTTAAGTGAGTTTGACCCCATTTTATGGCCTTTCTTGTCACAGTTGTTAAGTGAATAACTGCAGTGGTTAAGTTAGTAACATGGTTATTAAGTGAATCTGGCTTGTCCATGGACTTTGCTCGTCAGACGGTCACAAAAGATGATCACATGACCCTGGGACGCTGCAACCATCATAAATACATGCCAATCATCAAGTATCTGTATTAGGGTCATGTGACCATAGCTGAAACAGTGAAAATGGTCATAAAAATGGTCACTTTTTTCAGTGCCATTGTAACTTTAAACAGTCACTAAAAGAATGGCTTCAAGTTGAGAACTACTTGGATAGTGATTAAGTGACTGCAATAAACCATCTCCCCATCTATGGAAATTCCAGTGACTGAGGTTCTGAATTTTCTTTTTTATTATTATTATTATTAGTAATTTTATAAATACAAGTATAACAAAAAATCAATATAAAAACAACTCAACTGAACAGAATCGTATACAACTTTTTCCATCACACCTTATGTAATACAATACCATGTTACAGTTGAGGAAATTATAAACCCCCCCCCACCCCTCACCCCTGAATTTTCTTGAGTCCTCACTTGGATGGACAACTATATCATCAGAGAAGGCTTTTATTCTCTCCATGAGGGAGATACATAGACTCACAAGCAAGAAGGTAGACCTAAAGACATTGGGGGTGCCCCCTCAAAGCAGAGGCATTGATTTCTTCTCCATTTCTCTTCCCTTTCTTCCATTTGCTTGTCTTTGCATTTCCTATCTTGCTCCCTTGCTTTCAGTAGCATCTTGAGTTTCCCCCATGCTCTCAATGAATGGGTTTCAGCCTACATGCATTTCAACTGTGCTGCACAGAATAACAATTTTGGCAAAATTGGCATTGTTGGTGTGTTGTTACATTAAGGATGGTACATTGTTAGATGCTAGTCTTGGAGCCTGAGTTTCCCACTTTTTCACAGCTGCAACTATTTTATAATCGCTTTCCCGTTATCTGGACCTCCTCTTCTGCAGACACCTTAATGCACCCTGTTTGTTCTTGACTTCAAAGTGAGTCTTTCTGTTATACCCTGATAAAACTGCATTTAAAAAAAAGGCCATCCATTTGTCATACAGGTCTTTTTAAATAGTTAAGAGATTATGAAATTGCATTTGTGGTAATCTATAACCTGTTTTCTGCTACAGGATTAAAGCGAAAGTCAAAATAATTACCAGCTAAAACATCTGTTTCTTTAACTACCGGTAGTCTTCTGTAGGAGAGTATAATACTGCTACATTACATGATTGGCTGAACAAATAAACTTTCTGCATGCATTAGCTAGCCTTTAACTTAGAGCTTTTATGTAGCAATGCTATTCCGTTTCAAATTTCAGAAGATGCGTGAGCAGAGTTTCATTGCTGTCTCATGAAAACTGTCAATATATGAACACTCAGAGCTTATTGGTTCACTTGTTCTCAGAAGTATGCTTGTACTGTATTCAGATTGATAGAATTTCTCTAGGATCTGCCTCTCTATAGTCAGGTAGGTGACTTTCTTTCTTTCTTTCTTTCTTTCTTTCTTTCTTTCTTTCTTTCTTTCTTTCTTTCTTTTGTACTTGGAATAATTTTCAGTGATGATAATTAGAAATGTTTTAGCAGTTGTATGAAAAATTATAGTTATGACCAATGCTATGTTGTGATTGCTGTGCTATATTTCAGGAAAATATAGGACTTTATTGGACTTCATATATTGTTAACCTGTGTCCTGCAGGCAAATATATGTGGCATATTAACAGAGACATTGTGTCATAATTCATAGCATTGTTTTAAAACTATTTCTTATCAGAACTGATTATCAGTTCAGTCCTGTGCATATATAATATATGTCTAACTAAGGAAGCAGATCTTAGAGAACATGATAAAAATCTTTTTTGAAATAATTTTAATTCAAATTGGCTAATTAAAATTTGTATATTTTAGTATTAGGGAAAAATTACATTTTATCAGCTATTGTATCACTATAGCCATTTATGCATGATGTAGAAGTACATAGTTATCCATTGGCAAAAATGGGCTTGACAAATAAGTTATTGTAATAGAGTTAACTGTTTGGTATAGTAAAATAAATATTCTAATTCTCTTTTAATTATTTTTATCTTAGTGTGCCAAAATCTATTTACTTTGACATTTCTAAAATTGTATTTTTTATTCTCCAAACTAAGTATGCAATAGGAAACTCAAAAATTCCAAATGAGTATTTTTTGCTAGATTTCTCTTCCTCTTATAACTAACGTGCAATTATGTAAGCAGTACATGTTTAGTTTTCATTTCTATATATTTTGCTTCATTTTAAATTCACATCAAAGACTTGTGCTGATAATAAGTATGAGAAAACAGCAAGTTTAACTTATCTTTCTTTTTCTTTTTTCTTTTTAAAAGCATTGGGCTGCAGCTAAATAAGAGAAATCAGGATAACTGCAGTAAGCAAGTATGTTTGGGTGCCTTTTCTCCTACATAGATATAGTCCACCCTTTCATTTCTGTTTGGTGGAATTTGATGGTTTGTGGCTGCTGCACACAGGAGCAAGTGCAGCCACACAAACACACTTTACTATACTGTATCTCTGCTACACTGTAGTCCTACTCAGGGTCATTGCACTGTACACATTACATATTTCTAGCAAACATGAAGATGAACAAAACAAGGAGTCTAGATAAGCAGAGATAAATTGGAGCCAGTTTATTACTAAATACAGTGTAAATGGACAGAGCTTTGAGTCAGCCCCTTCTCTATACTTTTCTCCCATGCCTGTTTTTGACTACTGGAACCACATATAGTGAAAAATTAAATGACTAGAATAGTGGAACAATTATTTGGTGGAGATCCAGAAGCAATTGTTTTTGGAGTGATGTTTAAACCAATGTCAGGGAAGGCAAATACCTGGTTCAATGCCAGCACCTTTGTAAAACATATTAGCTCAGATGAAAAGTTAGACTCCGAGTCAGAAAGAGAGAGCCAAAAAGCTCTTGGTGCTTACCTGGCTTGTGTGTTCTTGTAGGCTGGGATAAGCTGGATACATACATGATTGCATAACATGGCTGAGGAGCATGCTTTTGCCAAATGTATCAACTCGATTCCTGCTCCCTTTCCAGGTGGATAGCCAGCTGCTGATTCTTCTTCAAGCACAGAACCTAGATATGCGAAGTGTTCACTGCTACTGACTATGACCATGACCCTTCACACAAAAACCTCCGGGGTTGCCTTATTGCACCAAATACAAGGCAATGAATTAGAGCCTCTCAGCAGAGCACAACTGAAGATTCCTCTGGAACGGCCGATCAGTGAAATGTATGTGGACAGCAGCAAGACTGGCGGGTTTAACTACCCAGACGGTGCTGCCTACGATTTTTCCACTGCCGCTCCAGTGTGCAGCTCAACCAGCCTCACTTATGCCCCTGCGAGTGAATCGTTTGGCACCACCAGCCTGGGAGGATTTCATTCTATGAACAATGTTCCCCCAAGCCCTGTTGTTTTTTTACAGTCGGCTCCCCAACTTTCGCCTTTCCTTCATCACCATAGCCAACAGGTACCTTATTACCTTGAGAATGAAGCAACTAGTTTTGCCATGAGAGACGCTGCTCCAACAGCTTTCTACAGGTAAATCATTTCATTGGTTTCTCTCTTTCTCTTTCTCTCTCTCTCTCTTTCTCTCTCTCTCTTTTTTTAAAAAAGAAATCTAGTATAAAGAAAGAGAGCTAAGGCAAGGAAGGGGGAAATTCAATGTTAGATATATGGGTATGCCTTCAGGATGGTTGACTCACTGTTGAATAATTAGACATTGTGTTAGCGTGGTGAAAATTAAAATCTCTGTTATGACTATTAAGCAACTGCTGTTGCTCTGTATGCTAGAAATGAAGTGCTTAAGAAAAACAAGTCAGATTTCCAACAGAAATCTGTGGCCTGGGGAAAAAACCAGAACAGAAGCACCAATACTGAGTTACAAAAAATAATAAACTGAAGCAAAACAAAAACTTCAGGTTTTGGCTCTTCTCGATCCAGGCTGTTCCTGCTCTGAATTTATGTAGCTGAATTTGCACTTCATTGTCAGAAATATTTTGTTCCTTGTCTGCCTTTATATTGCACTGACTGACTTTTATATAAAATGTTCAAGATACCTGATGATTCACCTTCCCAAATAGTTGTAACTGACTTAATGAGAGCATAAAACAGCCTTTGGAAAGTATACTTAAGGGTTTGGAAGGGAAGGCTCTTTACACACACACACACACACACAGAGCGTGTTTTAAAATAGACAGAGTTTGTGTTTTAAAATAGTGCTTTCAAATTGTATTTTCTCTACAGCTCCTACCGGTAGTATTCTCATCAAAGAGTTAAGACCTAATTTTAAATGTGCAGGCACACTTTTAGGAAAACAAGGGGGAGTACCAGATTACTATTCTAATATGTAGGTCTACAGCTGTAAAGAGGCACCAGAGCTCTTTGAAGTAGGTGGCTCCTGCAGTGGTGACAAGATAATAAAAACAAAACATAGTTTTCACTCTGTCAGGTTTATAATTAGCTAATGCAGAATTAAAATTTAAAAATGCACACATATATATATATATATGCGCATTATGCATAATGGATTTAGGATCAAGCTACCTATTATGCTATATTTGGACTGCGCAGTTGCTCTTTGTAATTATTCAAAAGCAAGTATGTGGGGTCTCCCTAATCTGGGTGAAGACCCCCATATATAGAGTAGCGATTTTAAGTTAATCTCCTAGCTATTTCCTTCCTACCGTAGTTACTATCCATTAAAAAAGAAAAGAGAGCCTTCACTGGATCCTGAATGAGTATTTGGAAAAAAGACAGCGTCAAGTGTGCGTGTGTGTGTGTGTGTGACACCGGCACACAGAATAGGCAGCACAACTTAATATAAATGCATAAAAATATGCCTGTATTACTGAAAAGAATATCCCAATCATATCTGTTGTCTATTTGTTATTTTGTTTAATGTTCTACAATAAAATTTGCGTAGGTTGAAGTGAGCTTGTATTAAATGTTAACTGTTCTGCTATTCTGCTTTCACTTTCCATTCCTACACATTTTAGAAAATTTGCGATTGCTGCTTCACAAACCATAAATGGTATGTGTTTGATTTTGTATCCTATGTATACCGCAGAATGTTTAAAAAAAATATCCTTGATTTCTGGGTTAAATACTGAAATGAAATCAAACAGGTGAATGACAGTTACAGAAAAAGAAAGGGAAAAGAAACTGTGGAATCCTTGGTGTTCTCTGAGGATGGTTGTTTGCTTGAAGATGTTTCATTACTCAAAAAGAAGTCAACAACAGATGCATTCATTCTGCAGGGATTATTTTAACACAACAATAAAAACTTACTTAAATTGCAAGGTGAAAAATTGAAATCAGGAAGAAAGGATCTGAAAGAGTTTCTCACCTGAATGGAAAATACGCCATGTGTAGTGAGACCACACGTGGCTTTTGAGGAATAGCCATATCTTGACATCTATGTTGGTGACTCCGTAGGGTGGAAAAAAGCACTCCATGTTCCCTCTCGGCAATGGTCTTGTTGGCAGCCTTAAAAAAAAACCAGCACTTGATTAATAGTGCATTTGAGGAATGTCCAATGCCTGTAATTCCATTAGGCCAAATCCTCAAAAGGGAGCATTTTGCTGAGAAACTTTGTTTAAAACTAGAAGCAGAAGATGATGGGTATCCCCAGACAGGTAGCATCCAGAACGGCTCCCTACCATTGACTACTTTGGGCAGTTTAAAAGAACTCAAAGACAAGGCTAAGTCTAGATACTTCTTTGTTTGAGCTAAGGATACCATTCTCCTTCCATGTATAGGAGCCAGCATACCTATAGCAGATGTTAAGGACAATGGTGGATGAATCGCCTGAATTGTTGGCTGTTTCTCTTCATTGGAGAAGAAAACTGTATAGGCCATTTTAAAGATTTTGACTGTCAACATATTGACACGGCATATAACTTTGCTTTCAACAAGCTGGGGAATTTAGGAGAAATACCTACCTCTAATGTTACCCAGATGTTTGCTACCTGAAGAAATCATTCCTATTTTGTCACAGAGGGCTAATTTTGCCCAAACAACTACTTGGACCCAAGTTCTCTTTCCTCAGAATATTTTTACTGGGAAAGGGAAGGGATTATTCTAGGATGTGGTCTTATCATTTGCAGTGGGACATAATATTTCATTGTGGTGTAATTTTCTAATTCACATAATGGGAACATTTAAATAAATATGAGGAAATAAGTGTATTTCGACAGGTCTTAGCTTTCTCTTTAGGTTTGCCTGAGGAGTAATAGGGAGCATGCTGTGTTTTGTTGCTATGACATTCTTCAGGTCCAAAAGACTTTGCAATCTTGTATCGGTTCATTTTTTTTATTAAATATTCTTGGCAAATTTAAAGACTCTGATATTAAATTAAATTACTGTTCTGATATGTTAATCTAGATGCTTTTAATAGCTATGCAGTGCTTGTAGCACTTGGGTCTTCAATTGGCCCGTGATATTATTTTAATAATTGTGCAGTGTAATTCTGCACAGGCTTATTTAGAAGAAAACCCAAATGGCCATCAGATTTATTCCCCCAAAGAGTGAGCCCATGAGTACAATTTCATCTATCTGTTTCTTATACATTTGGTTCTGGTTTTTTTTTAAAGTTTTGTCTAATGCAAATTAAGTTGTGTACTAGATATTATGATTAGATGTTACTATAATAAAGCTGGAATATTAATTTGTATCTTTGGATATTGAAATAATAAAACAGGAGAGATTTTAGCCTTGCATTCTTGATTCACAAAGTGACCAATATACAGTAAGGTTGCATAGGATCTGGGCAGAAAAAAAAATGTTTTCCTATGATTAATTCTAAATTTCACATAGTGACTGAAAGCTCTCTACAGAGAACAAAAGGACAAAGTTACTACTGATACTTGTTACTCAGAGTCTCTTATGAAGATACTTCTATAAAAGGTTATAATTGTAGACTATGATTTTTTTAATATCACATTTGTCTGAAATATGTATACTGGTAACATTGATAAGCTACTATTTCTACTGACACTTTCCTATTCACCTAGTCTGCTATGAATTCACTTTTCCCAGTATGCAGAGATCATAAAGATAGTAGAAGAATGCTGTTTTTAAACTTCATTACCTTCATTCCCCCACCTCCCCACCCCAACAGCTCTGTGAAATTAGCTCTTGGTGGCAGCCAAATAACAATGTTCTGTCTTTTACAAGGTTTTTTTTTTCCTTTTCTTGGCTGCAAAATGGGAAAAATCATGATATGCATCCAACTATTTTCACTTGGTTTAGATGATGATTGTGTTCACTTTTTAATCTAGTTTGAATCTCCCCGCTCACCTTCCCATTAGGTTTGATGACATTATGATATTACAGCTGGTTGTTTCTGTAATAAAGCTTGAGTGTTGAGTCCTACCTTTGGATGCTTCATTAATAAAACACAGAAGATGGAAACAAATTCTTCACCTCTAAATATGTGCTAGAGTCCTCAGGTCACAGTTGCTCTTCTGTAACTTTCCACTGAGCACCTAGTTGCTGGATCTGAAGGTACATGCAGTTCAGTGGCCTCTTAGTTGAGAGGAAGCTTTGCAATGTCTCATTGTCCAGGTTATCAGACTAGTCATGGGCATGTAATTGAGCAGGATTTATTGGTAGAACTCTAAGTGATTTGCAGTAGAACAGCAAATGTCTCCCAATTGTTTAAAAACAATCAGGGTTAAATTATCTAAATCTATATTAGACAGATAATCCCTAATCCAGTGTTTTTTAACCTTGACAACTCTAAGATGTGTGGACTTCAACTCCCAGAATTCCCCAGCCAGACATCACGTTCCTAAACCAACCAGTTCCTAAGGTTGAGAAATACAATCCTAATCTGTGGAGCCATGAAGATCTTATTTGTATGTGTACTGCATGGATCATGGAATCCAACAGGATTGTTCCTTTGGAATCACCATTTTTCATCTGTTTTTGCTGCTTGTTTTTAGAGTTTTGTCCTCTAATCTGTTGATTAGCTGTATTATTCCTGCTCATATTTTGGTCTGGTGATTTATCTCTATGCCTTACTTTCCAGTTGAGAATATTCACCAAGGTATAGATGAACTAGAAAAACCTTTATTTGGTCTCCTTGAATGGCTGCTTTTTTGTGGAATGCTTTCCAGAGACAGCTTAGCCATAACTAAGATAGGAGATGCGGCTGGCTATATCATTGGCAGCTGTGTGGCTTCAACCACAATGGCTGTTGGAGTTAAAACTTTTTGTGCCATTTGTTATACTTCCTGTAAGAAATCAGAGTACCTTCTACTCTCGAATGTATGCACGAAAAAAAAGTCCAAAGAAATATTTATGGCTTAGACACCACCATTTATTATAAAGAGCCATGGTAGCAAAGTGGTTAGAATGCAGTATTGCAGGCTAATTCTGCTCACAGCCAGGAGTTTGGTCCTCACCAACTCAAGGTTGACTCAGCCTTCCATTCTTCTGAGATCAATAACATGAGGACCCAGATTGTTGGGGTCAATATGCTGACTCTGTAAACCACTTAGAGAGGGCTATAAAGCACTATGAAGTATATAAGTCTAAGTACTATTGCTAGTAATATTACTATTTTGACCATTTGTTATTAAAATCCTTATTACACTGTATGATTATGCCTACAGTTGTTCGTATCCTTCTACCTGATCTGGAAGTCTTTATATCCTATCCCATTGTTGGATCAGTAGACTGTCCACCGTTTTCCTAAACCTGATACCTAACATATATATTGGGTTCTCAGTCAAAATAGGCACCTTGGTTTAATCAAATAATTAGTTATAAAGATAACATTGGCATTAATAATTTTAGTAATGGGGGGTGGCAAGAGAAAAACAATTTGCACGAATAAAGTGGCCATCAGAGAATAGATGAGTATATTTGTATTCTCTCTAATGGGGTTCTAATTAATGGAATTAGGTTTAGTTCATGTGCATTATGTTACACTATCATTTGTGAAATTAATGCAAGAATCTGCTGTTATTAAAAGATAATATCACTTTTGTTTATTTAGAAATGTTGTCTTTTGCCCTTTCAAATTAAAAAATACTGCTGGACATAACTGAAACAGAATCAATCATTTTTAAATCCAGTGTTTTACTTAACATTTGTCCCACTGAAGCTAATAAGACTAGACAGAGCTCAACTGGGCTGGAGTTTGGGTTAAAGTGTTCCAAATTTCACACATTCGTATTTATTGAAATATCAATACAGGTGCCTTTGTGAGGAAATTTGGCTTAACAATATGCTACACAACATTGATCAAAATACAAGCTCATTAATAATTAATATGTAATAGAGTGCCCATTAAGCAAAATGAATATTACTTGTAGTTGACCTGTTCCCAGTTCCACCACTTTGGCCTTGAAACAGCATGGCTCTCAGCCAAGATTTCAAACACACAATTTTGTTTGCAGTTTAGATTGCACAATTTGTGCAGCATCAAATAACTTGGCACAATGTAAAAGGTACAAATTTTATTTTTACTTTCTTCTCTGAACAACAGTTCCTTCCCCATAAGTTTTTTATACCCAAACTCACAGTTTTTGCAGTAGGGTTATGGCTTTTAAATATATTATATAAATAATCTCATATACATAGCCATAGATGATACTAGAAGCATAGATAAACTAATGCAAATGCATGGGGAATTTATGTTGGTTGAGGCAGGCAGGATTCCCTTGAGTACCATTTGTTGGGGGTCAAGGGAAAGGGAGGGTTTTGCCTTCTCTTTCTGCTCAAGATCCCCATGTACATTTGGTGGGCCACTGTGTGACACAGAATGCTGGACTCGATGGGCTTTGGCCTGATTCAGCATGGCTCTTCTTATGTTCTTATGTTAATTATCATAGTTCACTAGAAGTATTCATCTCCATCCTTCTCATGCATCTGTTCCCAGAGAGGTATCATAATTAAAAATGAAAAGTCTGCATATGTTTGTTATATTGACAAACAGTTCATTTGTTCTAGATATTAAGAATTCAGATATTAAGAATTTATCCCATTGAAATGTGGAGCTTCCCCCAACATAAACATGATTAGCTTTAACCTCCAAGGGGCTATGTAATAAAAATGGTGAGAAAGTCTTTTGAAATATGGAAGAATGTATATGAAAAATGGATATAGGAGTAATGATACGAAAACAAAGTAATTTTTAAACTTTTCCCCTTTAATTCAGTCAGGATGCCCTACACATCTTAAAACTCTATAAAACAATGAAATGTAAAAAAAAAATTGAAACGGAGTAAAAAATCATTCCATGGAAGTTTTAAAAAAAAGCAGTAATCAAAAGCCTGGTGTGTGTACATTGCATGCATATATGGAGAAAATATTTTTAATGCTTAAATTTGACTTATAGGGTTTTAAAAATGTTCTTTAGAAAAGGTGTTCCATTGAGGTGATGTTAAAAAGGAGTGCTTTCCCCAATAACTATCCCAAATAATCCCATCCTATTTTGTGATTAGAGGACATATTTGGGTCATCAGATTTATTACTTGTGGAACACACTCAACTCTGAAATCTCTAGGAATAAATTATTTTAAATGAGCCCCAGGTCTCTTAAAATTTAAGAGCAGAAGAAATATGTTGTGAAGAGAAAGGTTCAGGCATGACAATCCTACTTCCTAAGACAAACCAATACTGAAAAATTCTACCTTGAGATCTATCTTGTTAAGTATCAAATCCAGCAGGTTCATACCTCAATTGTTAAGCAAATTATTACATTATTATTAGTTCAGGGAGGTCCAGATATTAAACAGTAACTGTGCAGAGCTGTGTTTCAAAAGAAATTTGAAATTTCTTTTTTAACAAGTAGTAGCATAAAATATTACATGGAAAAAAATATTTTGATGTGGGAAGTGGAAACAAAACATTACAATCCAAATTCGTTTTATTTTAGAAATGACTTAAAGTTTCCAGCTATCTCTTGTGTATCTGGATAGACCGCTGGTATAAAAAGATATAAAATGTCATATGACTGGAATTAGAAGTATTTTCCTTTGCAGTGTTGGCAATCATACATGGCACAGAACTGAACACAAGAATGGTGGTTGTGAAATAAATCTAGTTTAACAGCTTCATTCAAAGCAAGTCATGTTTCTTGCCAGGCAACATAATTTTGACGGATGAAAAAGAATGGCATTAAAATGTATTTCTGCTCTTGAGGTTTGTTTTTTAAGCAAATGATACCTTGTGGTATCCTTTCTATACTTTGTGAGAAGTGTAGATTGTAATTTAACTAAAAAAATAATGTTTTATGTGTGTTAATGTCTTGATTTTATTTTGATCCACCCACTCAGTAAAGTTGGCCTCATTCTGATATGTCCATTGTGATCCATAAAAAAGAGGACAGGGCTTAGATCCCATGATTGTGGTCAACATCTTGACTTTATTAAACACAAACACACATACACAAATCCACCCACATACATACACATCCCACTTTGGACACCCTCAGACTTACTTTTTCCCCCTAACTGCAAAGACTCTGGTGACTTCGCTAGATCATAGTGTAGGATTGTTCCTCTTAGGTCAGTCTTCCATATTTGATGAGGTACTGCACAGTATGCTTAACTCTCATTTAAATGATACCAAAGAATTATCTGGTTTGGAAATAAGCCCAGGTTACTTTCCCTTCCCTGGTTCAAAAAAGATTGCAAAAATCTCCAGGCATCATTTCTTAATCATTCTGAAATGCTGACAATGTTGAAATCTTTGTTGCCAACTTTAAGCCCAAGTTATTTATTTTGCTGAATTTGATGTTAGTAAATGCATATGTTATTTATTTATTTATTTATTTATTTTATTAAATTTCTATACCGCCCCTCTCCCGAAGGACTCGGGGCGGTGTACAGCCTAAACTTTAAAAAACATATAAATATACAAAATTTAAAATAATTAAAAATAAATTAAATCATTTGGCCAAAATCCTAAAACCCAAAACATACAAAATTTAAAATCTTAAAAAAATACTCAGAAGCTTCTATGCCAGGCCGGCCTGTCGGAAAAGGAATGTTTTTAGTTCCCGACGGAAGGTGCGTAAATCTGTTATTATACGGAGTTCGGGGGGGAGCTCGTTCCATAACGTGGGAGCTCCCACAGAGAAGGCTCTCCCCCTGGGGGTCGCCAGCCGGCACTGTCTGGCCGACGGCTCCCTGAGGAGGCCCTCTCTGTGGGAGCGTATCCTTTACATCATGTTGAGACTAGATTTCATAACTACACAGAAAAAGGTTGTGTTTGGATATTGAGCCTAACTATACTGTTAAAAGGGAATCCCTTGAAAAAATATTATTTATTTTAAAAAAACTTTATTTAGCTTTCCTTTTCCATTGCAAGTCCTAAGCAAGACTTTCAGATAACGCTCCATGCCTGCAAGATAGTTTGATGATGGCTATGACTCTGGTGTTCTGGAACATTGTTCTTGTCTACATCACATTTTTATCTAGGCGTTTGCCATGTGTACAGTCAGAAGAAAGTATAGTAGGTAGCAGTCCAAAAATCACAATGGACGCTCATGCAGGGAAAGTGGAAAGAATCATGACTAATCATTAAAGGAATCAAAGGAATTAAAAATAGTAATAGCAACAGCACTTAGACTTATATACTGCTTCATAGTGCTTTAGAGTGGTTTACCATGTCAGCCTATTGCCCTCAACTCTCTGGGTCCTCATTTTACTGACCTTGGAAGTATGGAAGGCTGAGTCAACGCTGAGCCCATCAGGATCGAACTCGTGGCTTGAGCAGAATTAGCCTGCAATACTGTATTCTAACCACTGAGCCATTTGGGCTCAATCAGTTAATCATTTATATCAGTGGTGGCGAACCTACTTCAGAGCCCTTTCTGTGGGCATGCATGCCATCACCCAGCCCCGCCTTCCAAGGTGCCCTCCTCACCAGCAGCCCCCCCCAGAGATTCGCCCCCAAGCACGGTCCATACGGAGTAGCGCAGCCAAGGACATGGCAGCTGGGCAGCGGGGACAAGACTCTGCCCTCGTGCCCCATTATGCACAGTTGATGCTGCGGGGCTTGGGCAGAAGGCATGGCTGCCATGGTGCTACTGGGCCACCTGGGTGATCTGCAGTGGGTGGCTGGGTGGCTGGGTGGGCTGGGGCGGAGCGGGGGTGGGGCAGGCAGGGCAGGGCCAGGGTCAGGTTTTTGGCACTCAGTTTCTAAAAGGTTTGCCATCACTGATTTATATTATACATAACAGAGAAAAGGAAATTCTGAAAAGGGAATCCTTGGCATTTTCATTCTGAAAAGTATTGTGTCCAAGAGTCCCTTTTCCCTCTGAGACAAAATTGACTCCCAGTGTAAATATGAATTTGTAGGTTTATATATTGCTTTGATTTTAATAAAGGCAAAAAATGAATACATGGATTCCAATTATAGAAAAGAATGAAATAGGAAACCTGAAAATGAGGGATTGGTATTAATACAGGTAGTCCTCAACTTACAACAGTTCATTTAGTGACTGTTCGAAGTTACAACAGCACTGAAAAAAGTGACTTATCGCCATTTTTCACACTTATCCCCATAGTTGCATTATCCCCATACACTTGATCAAAATTCAGATGCTTGGCAACTGAGTCATGTTTATGACAACTGCAGTGTCCCTTTTGTGACCTTCTGACACACAAAGTCAATGGGGGAGCCAGATTCACTTAACAACCACGTTACTAACTTAACAAATGCAATGATTCACTTAACAACTGTGGCAAGAAAGGTTGAAAAATGGGGCAAAATTCACTTAGCAAATGGCTCGCTTTGGAACAGAAACATTGGGCTCAGTTGTGGTTGTAAGTCGAGGATTTCCTGTAATCAATTTGATTACACATACTGAATACCTACCAAATTGTTGTCCTTTTTATGTAGGTAATGAGGAAGTCAGAAGGCTTAATTAGACATTCACTTACCCAGAGTTCTCCATCACATAGCTGACTCAGGAACTCTGGGAGTTGAAGTCCATGAGTCATAAAAGAGCTGAGGTTGCCTACCCCCTGGCCTAGAGTTAGAGCATGTCCTATACCCATCCATCTATCCATCTATTTTATAAGGTTGCCTAACTCCATAATGACAAGATATATCCCATTTCAATTTACCTCAATATGAAGTGCTTTTGGAATTTTGAATTAACTATCCTATGAGAAACTTCAGTTGCCTGAAAGAGATATTATTCCTCTTCATCTTTAAGAGGGTACTACCAGTTATCAGCAATATTTGGTAAGCCTGTGGGGATCTTGCTGCTTCCCCCTGCCCCCCAGAATTTAGACAAATGAATTCTCCTCCAACTTGATATTTAATCAAAGGTCCTTCTGGATTTTGAATTGATGGATCTGTAGTTATTATTTATTATTATTATTATTTAATTCGATTTCTATGCCGCCCTATTCCAAAAACTCAGGGCGGCTTACAGCATAGATAATAACATATAGAAATCTGACATTAAATACATTTATAAAACCCCTAGATTAAAAACCAATCATCCGAAAACAAACTTACAACAAACATACACTGGCTGGGGCAAGGTGTTAACTGCCCCAGGCCTGTCGGCAGAGATGTGTCTTCAACAATTTGCGAAAGGCGGAGAGGGTGGGGGCAATACGGACCTCTGGGGGGAGTTGATTCCAGAGGGCCGGGGCCGCAACAGAGAAGGCTCTTCCCCTAGGCCCCGCCAGATGACACTGTCTGGCTGACAGGACCCGGAGAAGGCCGACCCTGTAGGCCCTAACCGGTCGCTGGGTTTCATGCGGCAGCAGACGGTCCCGTAAGTAACCTGGTCCGATGCCATGTAGGGCTTTATAGGTCATAACCAACACTTTGAATTGCATTCGGAGACCAATTGGCAGCCAATGCAGATCACGGAGTGATGTTGAAATGTGGGCATTTCTGGGTAGGCCCAATACTGCTCGCGCAGCTGCATTCTGCATTACCTGAAGTCTCTGAACGTTTTTCAAAGGTAGCCCCATGTAGAGAGCATTGCAGTAGTCGAGCCTCGAGGTGATAAGGGCATGAATGACTTTGAGAAGAGACTCCCGGTCCAAATAGGGCCGCAGCTGGTGCACCAGGCGAACCTGGGCAAATGTCCTCCTTGCCACAGCCGAAAGATGATGTTCCAGATTTAGCTGTGGATCGAGGAGGACACCTAAGTTGCGGACCTTTTCTGAGGGGGTCAAAAACTCCCCCCCCAGGATGATGGACGGACAGATTGAATTGTCTTTGGGAGGCAAAACCCACAGCCACTCTGTCTTGTCAGGGTTGAGTTTGAGCTTGTTAGCACCCATCCAAACCCTAACAGCCTCCAGACATCGGCACATCACTTCCGCTGCTTCACTGAAGTGACACGGGGTGGAGATGTAAAGCTGGGTATCATCAGCATACTGATGATATCTCACCCCGTGTCGTCGGATGATCTCACCCAGCAGTTTCATGTGGATATTAAACAGCAGAGGGGAGAGGACCGATCCCTGAGGGACCCCACAAGGGAGGAACCTAGAGGTCGACCTCTGACCCCCTGCCAACACCGACTGCGACCGACCAGTGAGGTAGGAGGTGAACCACTGCAAAACAGTGCCCCCAACCCCCAACCCCTCCAGCCGGCGCAGAAGGATACCATGGTCAATGGTATTGAAAGCCACTGAGAGGTCAAGTAGCACCAGGATAGTGGAATGTCCCCTATCCTGGGCCCGCCAGAGATCATCCATCAGCGCGACCAAAGCAGTTTCCGTGGAGTAGCCGAGCCTGAATCCTGACTGCTGAGGGCCCAGATAATCGGCCTCATCCAAGGACCGTTGGAGCTGGAGTGACACCACCTTTTCAACAACCTTCCCTATAAAGGGAAGATTGGAGACAGGACGATAGTTGTTTAACACAGCTGGGTCCAGGGAAGGCTTCTTGAGGAGGGGGCACACAATTGCCTCCTTGCAGGGAGCCGGAAAGGACTCCTCCCTCAAAGAAGCGTTGACAATCTCCTGAACCCAGCCCCGCGTCACCTCCCTGCTGGCCGAAACCAGCCAGGAGGGGCACGGGTCCAATAAACAGGTGGCGGAACTCACAGCTCCCATGGCCTTGTCAATGGATATTGAGAAAATTAGGTTAGGAAAAGCTCTTTTTCCTGGTTGGGCAATAGCTTGCCTGTTTGCTACAGATGCCGGTACATTTGCTTGCTTCTATTAGTTCACTATACATGATCAAATGTTTCATAATGTCTATAAACTTGACATTGACCAACAGCATTTATTTCATATTGAAGAAAACATTGTTTTTTTTTCTGATTCAGCAGGAAATAATCAGTTGAACGGGAAGCTATTTGAGTGGGAAAACTCAAGAGAATATTTTTAAATTAAATATAGTCAAAATTTGGTTTTCATTAATATTGACCTAGATACTGAAAGTCCTATAAAATCATACAGTACATTGAAATAATATGATTAAAACTCATTAACTTAATGATTAAAGCTTAATTAGGCTAATTAAGTGGATTACTCTACACAGATTATCTACATTAAAAGGATTTTATAAAATATATCAGAAAGAAAAAAGTAGATCTCACTATAGCCCCAAGACATTCAGAGTCCAAAAAGATGGATTTTATTTTACAAAAATTGTTTTTAAAAGTGTTAAAATATGGGCATTAATCATGCTTGTTTAAATACTTGTGTATATAATGTCTTTAATCCATGATGCAGCCATAAGAAACAAATAATTTAGAATTTAAAAAACTCTATAGAGCAATAATGAAGTCAAAGAGAAAACTTTCTCCAACTTCCATTGTACTGATTGGATCGAGGGTTGCTAAGTGTTTGTAAAATACCCACGTACACATAAGAACTGTCTGATTTCTTGATTGCTCCTAATGTGCAATTGACATAAGACATTTCCACAAACACCGTTTGCACAGCTTCAGTATCCGTCTCAGTTGACCTGGTTTATTCTGTCTCAGTTTCCAATGAAAAGTCTGGACTGCTGCAGAAGTTTTTATTGTCCCACTGGTGGAATGCAGTTGGTGGAAAGTGTTTTGCCTCCTGACTCCTCTTTCTTCCCCAGATATATTAAGCTACTGTAAATGATTTCTTGAGTAGGGGACACCTTGTCGCTGTTGCAGGCTTCCATCCCTGCAAATGCTCAGGTTTTTTTTTGCAAAGCACCAAATGCCAACCACAGCATGAGCTATGAAAGTGGAAAGTACAGTGATTGAATGCCATTTTTATACCCTCTTCTTGGCCAGCTAATTAGGTGATGATATTGCCTCTTGTGCTGCTATCAGAATTTTTTGACTGGTGACAGAGAACTCAACCATTGGCCTGCTTGCAATAGCTTTTGAGGTTTGGAAAGTTAAAAATAGCAATGGAACAGAAGGGCTTTTGAAAAATGATGATTACAGAGGAGAATAACGATCAAAGGCCAAATACTGTTTATTATTTTATTGGTTTATACAGGCCTCAATGAATTTTCATTCATCATTCCTGACTATTAAAATCATATTCAGCTGTGTGTAAAATTGCTTGTACCAGTAGTTTGTCACACAATACAAGAGAAAAACACTCATCTAAGATTGTTATAATGTGATTTTATGACAATGTAAGAAAGGTCAGAAACATGTTGTTCTGAGTTTGTAGCTCCTAGATTATACCACTTTATGACTAGAGAACATATATCACCTGAAAACAGATTGCAAGAATCAGATCAAGGAAAAATATCATTGACTAAAACTTCAGGTTGGTTTTGGGAGTGAGGCAGAATCTTCCAAAATAAGTAAGTAAATAAATGCTGCTCATATATATTCATAGATTCCAGCAGCATCGAGATTTTTCAGATATTGCTGGAAAACATAACAGTGTTCAGGAATCATTCTTGATTTTTTTTTGTTTTTTTCTGCAGAATAGGAAAGCTATCCCTAAGAAATAGGAAACTCTGTTTCTCCAGGAATTGTTAGTATATTCAATAATGCTGTGTAACACATAGATAAGGGATTTTATATGAAGTCTTACAGGATCTGTAGCTTTGAGATGGGATTAACTTCATCCAACCATCTGCTATTTTCTTTTGACTTACTAGAACCTGAATGTCATGAGTAAGTAGAAGAGCTTGGACTAGAAAAACTAATTTTGGTGAGGAGCTCATAAACTCTAGAGAAATTGATTCAAAAGCCTGTCCTTTTCATCTTTGCTTTTAAGAAACATAAATCTTCTGCTGGACGTTTTCTGTTTGAAATAACGTCATATAAAAAAGAAGAGCAAAGATTACTGCAATTGCTTTATAAACATATCTGATCTGGATATATCTTAGAAAAATCTTTGTATCTTGCACATTTTGGTTTGGCCAATCGCTCATCTTAAGATGCTGGTGATTTTTACAAGGTAGGGTTTTTCCACCACTGTTTTTTATTATAAAATAGTTTAAACAGCCAAAAGTCAAACCATATAATAAACTATTATATAGTGGATTTTATTATCCACCAGTTTATTATAAAAAAGCCACCCCCACCCCTATGACAACAACAACACCACAATCAAATCAGCCACTTGACTGATGGTCTTTCAAATAGCCTGGCCCCAAGTCATGTAGGACTTTAAAGGTGGCAATCAGCATCTTGAATTCTTGAAAAGAAGGCTTTTTGTCCTCAAGTATGGATGTCACCTTAGGCATCTTTAGGGAAGACAGCAACAGATTGTCTGAAAACAGTTTCTGATATTTCATTTATTTATGACTGGTTTTATCCTAGTGTGAAGCAGTCAACATTAAAGCAGCTAGACGTGGCTACTTTAATGCATCACCAATGAAAGCTGCATTCATGCCCCTGCATATTCCGAAGAATATTTTCAAAGTTAAATCTGAAGAAATGCACAGCCTCCTATTTACTCATAAGCAATCATGCATCCCTGAGAAATGTCGAATGATATGGATGAATAAACAACAAACAAACATTAATATTTTGACTGTGACTGGAGTGAAAATCAAAGCCTCTTGTTCCATTTATGTCTAATTTCCTAATTTTCGGTGGACTGTTCCTCATACCCAACTGGGCTGGGAACAATAAAGAGATAAGGGAAGTTTTACTGTTTTTTAAATTGTTTTTACATGTTGTTAGCTGCCCAGAGCCACATTTGCAAGATGGCAGCCATATATCAATAAATCAAATAAATAAATTCCCTTAGGAAAAGAGATTTCAGTTTGGGGTTATTTTATGTTTAATTCATGTTTTCTGTTTGATATCTACTTATGTTTAATGAATATGAGTTTCTTCTTCTACTTAGAATTTTATAATTACACTTAGCACACCTTTCCTAATGCCTGCATTGCCAGATTGTCTACTATTTTTTCATAATAGAGGCTGCATGTGTATTTCCCTATGGCTATTTCAATTGGCATGGATGTTTTGTACCTGAATGTCAGCCCTACAATGTAGACCAGATTAAGAAACCAGTGCTGAATAGGTCAGGATTATTTTTATTGTAACAGCTATAGGAACAAAATTTTGTGAGTCTGAAAGTGTTTTCCCCTCTCTCCCTTTATCTCCACATGAACTCGGGAGGGGATTATCTGATATGTTTTTTCAAGTTACTTTCTTGAACTGAGTTCAGGGCCTTTTTATCTGACTACTGCTCTTCCTCCTATCTTTCAAGACCATTCCTTAGGTCCTCTAAATTGAGGTTCCCTCACAATCCAGGTTTCTTGGATTTTTTTGAAACTCTTCAGGAATGCCAAGATTTTAGAAATGTTCAAAGGAAACACTTGTTTTATTTCCCTTTGCATCAATGTCAAGGTTTTCAATCCTTAATTTGTATTTAGGAGGAATGTATAAAATACCCCATCAGGTTCTGGTTATAGAGTCTGTTTCATGACTCAACTTTGCTCTCAACAATATATTGGTCAACTCATCCATTCTCTCAGTGAATGGCAATATTGGTAGCCCAAGCACCATTAGGCAAATTCAGATTATGATCTTAGATAAAAATAATAATAAAGCCCTAAAATTCTTGTGAGGGCTCATGGAATGCCAACATCTTGTGAAATTTCTGTATTCATGAGAATCTCAAAAAAGCTGGCATGATTTTGCAATCTTGTAGGGTTATTTCAGCTGATCGCTGGAAGAGTGGATCTTGGGGTGTAGGACATTTCCTGAAGCTTACAGAACCTTGTTGCCAAACTTGGAAGCAATACAGCCACCAACCTCAAAAAATAACAATAGAGAAATCGTAATAGTATTAAATATGCAGCACAGGGCTGTTACCCAGGATACAGAATACAGGTATAATCTCCTGTATCCCCTGAACATATAGCATGTAGTAATATAATGTTATTTTGACAGATGGCAAAATAAAGGTATGGGACATCATTTCAAATTGTGTTGGTTCAAATAAAGTAAGGCAGTAATATATCAGTGGTACAGGAAGTGCTTCACTCTAGTTTTTTTTTCTGCTTCTGAGAGCCAGGAGGACTTCATCCAACATTTCTGTGGAATTCAAATAATCACAGAAACTTTTTAGCAACAGTTTTATTTTCAGAGCTAAATCAGACGTGACATAAAACTGTATATCTCCTTTCCCCATTAGACCCTCCGTATGAAATTTTCAGATGAGAACTGAAAAGCAATTGAAATGAGGTTGATTACTTCTCTTTTCATTCTTCATTCAAATTCTCCCCTTCTAAGCTCCAGTCCCACCCATAAAACGAGATTGTTTTCCACATTTCTATCAATATTATCGTTTATACGCGTTACCTACTTTTAAAAAATCCATTCTACTATTGTTCTTGATGTGTGTTGAATCTAAAGGTAAATATCCGCTGCTTTGGTGAGACTTTTGCTCTTTTCCTGTGTTTATAGTTAGTCAATTAGTATGGATACCGCTTGAAAAAAAGCATCCACAAAAGAGCCCTAAACAAGATGGAACAACGACATCAGCAAGTATTGTGGGCAAGCTCAGGACCGTATTGGTTGGAAACCTGCAGAAGAGGCCTTCATCTTGCAGTGGATAGACAATGGTTAGGATGATGATGATAGTTCATCAACTGTGTGCTCTCTCTAAGCTGAGCTTATACTATCATAAATTGCAGAAACAATGTGACCATGAGGCCATCTCGTCAAATTATATGGATTCAAAGCCAATAAGAAGCATGACTTATGAAGTAACTTCACAAAATGGGCGAATGCCCTCACTGCACCTTTGCTAGAAATAGAAAGCTTACCTAAGATATGGAAAATGCATTTTAAATATCCCATATTTTGATACTTCAGTCTCAAATATGCCAAGATTAAGGTTATGCTTAGATCCTTCCACAGCAGTTCAAGTTAAAATGCAAATAACTCTGGTTTTAGTCATAATAGAGATTAAATAGGCAGGATTTAGAATAATAGCATACCTTCATTTTATTTCTTAAACCAGACCAGCCATGTTAGGGACAGTTATTAACAAGCATGTAGAAATACTTACAATGATGATGATAATAATAATAATGATGATGATGATGATGATAAAGTTGGAAGGGACCTTGGAGGTCATCTAGTCCAACCTGCTGCTCAGGCAGGTAACCCTATACCATTTTGGACAAATGGCTGTCCAGTTTCTTCTTAAAAACTTCCAGTGTTGGAGCATTCACCGCTTCTGGAGGCAGGTTGTTCCACTGGTTAATTGTTCTAACTGTCAGGAAGTTTCTCCTTAGTTCTAGGTTGCTTTTCTCTTTGCTTAGTTTCCACCCATTGCTTCTTGTCCTGCCTTCAGGCGCTTTGGAAAATAGCTTGACTCCCTCTTCTTTGTGGCAGCCCTTGAGATATTGGAACACTGCTATCATGTCCCCCCTCGTCCTTCTCTTCGTTAAACTAGACATACCCAATTCCAGCAACCTTTCGTTATATGTATTAGCCTCCAGTCCCCTAATCATCTTTGTTGTTCTTCTCTGTAATCTTTCTAGAGTCTCAACATCTTTTTTACATCATGATGACCAAAACTGGATGCAGTATTCCAAGTGTGGCCTTACCAAGGCATTGTAAAGTGGTATTAATACTTCACATGATCTTGATTCTATCCCTCTGTTAATGCAGCCTGGCACTGTGTTGGCTTTTTTGGCAGCTGCAGCAGACTGTTGACTCATATTTAAATGATTATCCATTAGGACTCTGAAATCCCTCTCACAGTTACTACTATTGAGCAAGGTACCCCCTATATGATACCTCTACATTTGGTTTTTCTTGCCTAAATGTAGAACCTTACATTTTTCACCATTGAATTTCATTTTGTTAGGTAGCGTCCAGTGTTCAAGTCTGTCCAGATCCTCCTGTATCCTAAGCCTGTCTTCTGGAGTGTTGGCTATTCCTGCATGAGTTCCCCATCTATCCCCTTGTCCAGATCATTGAATAAGATGTTGAAGAGCACTGGGCCCAGAACAGAGCCCGGGGGCACTCCACTACACACTTCCCTCCATGTAGATGCAGTTCCATTGAGGACCACACACTGAGTATGGCCGGTCAGCCAGTTACGGACCCATCTGGTGGTGATTCTGTCTACCCCACAGTTTTCTATCTTATCAAGTAGTAGGTTGTGATTTACTTTGTCAAATGCCTTACTGAAGTCCAAGTAAATTATATCCACAGCATTCCTCTGGTCCACTAATTTTGTCACTTGGTCAAAGAATGCAATAAGATTTGTCTGGCATGATCTATTTTTGACAAACCCATGTTGGCTTTTAGTAATGACTTGATTTGCCTGTAGGTGTTCGCTGATTCGTTGTTTGATTATCTTTTCCAGAATCTTCCCAGATATTGAGGTCAGGCTGATAGGTCTGTAATTTCCTGGGCCCTTCCCCCCCCTTTTTTTGAAGATGGGAACTACATCAGCTCTTTTCCAGTCCTCTGGTAGTTCCCCAGTGCTCCAGGATCTTTGAAAAATATAATTCAATGGTTCTGAGATCACATCTGCCAGTTCCTTGAGAACCTTGGGGTGTAATCCATCTGGTCCTGGTGATTTGAACTCATCTAGGCTGGACAGGTGTTCACTTACCATTTTCTTGCCTATCTTAACTTGTATTTCTATTTTGTTTTTTATGGCACTATTTTTGATAGGTTGGTCTGTTTTTTCCCTTTGTGTAAAGACAGATGCGAAAAACAGCTTTCTCCCTGTTGCTGGTCACCTTCTTGCCACTTTCACCCACTAATGGACCAATCATTTCCTTCACATGTTGAAAGAAGCTTTTTTTTGTTATTTTTGATTTTGGTCGCAAGCCTTAGTTCATTTTGAGCCTTAGCTTTCCTCATTTCATCTTTGCAGGCTAGGGCTATTTGCTGATATTCTGACTTAGTTATGTGCCCCTCTTTCCACTTTCTATACTTGTCCTTTTTATCTTTCAATTGATCAGAGAGTTCTTTATGCAGCCATGCTGGTTTCTTTTGAGAGCTGTTATTTTCCCTCTTTGTTGGTATTGTGCTAGACTGGGCCTTTATTATCTCACTTTTCAAAATTTTCCAAGCCTCTTGAGTTGTTTTCCCCTGGAGGATTCTCATCCATGGAATCCTTCCCAAACCCTCTCTAAGTTTATTGAAATTAGCTCTCTTGAAGTCCAAGACTCTAGTTTGACTGTGTTCTATTGCTTGTGCTTCCACAATGTTGAATTCCAATATTGTATGATCATTTCCTCCCAATCCTTCCTCCTATGGCTTCAACACCTTCTTTCATTTCATCTCTGTTAGTGAGAATTAGGTCCAAAATGGCTAATCCCCTAGTTCCCTTCTCTACTTTTTGGGAGACAAAGTTGTCTGCTAGGTTTGTCAGGAATCTGTTTGATCTTCCACTTGGTGCAGAGTTTGTCTCCCAGTTGATGTCAGGGTAGTTACTATTGTGATGTGCTTCCTACATACCGTAATTAGCTGACTAGCAAAAAGTTCATCTATTTTCTGTGTTTAGTTGGGTGGCCTATAGTATACACCTATGGCAATGTCGTTTCCCCCCCCCTTTATATTGACCCATATGCATTCAGGACAGTTTTAATCATTGTTGTGCTCTATTTCTGTAGAGATGTAGTTATTTCTTATATAGAGAGCAACTCCACCTCCTCTTTTATTTGGTCTGTTTCTTTTAAATAATTTAAATCCCTCTAGCTGTGTGTTCCATTTGTGGGTTTCATCCCACCATGTTTCCGTAATGGCAACAATATCATATCTGCCCTCATTAACCTGAATTTCTAGTTCATCCTGTTTACTGTTCATACTCTGTGCATTGGTGTATAGACATTTGAGTCCTTTATGACCAACCCTGTGTTTACTTCCTACATAACCTGTGTGGTGCCTGAATTCCCCTAATGTCTTACCACCTATTTGGTTAGTGCACTTTGTGTGGCACTCGCTATTAAGAGCTTGATTTTGCTTGACAGCAACGTTGATGTTCTTGTCCACACACACATCTATGTTACATGCACTAATAGCCCTATAATTTTTAGATTGCGGGGACAGGGATGTTCTGTATCAGTTAGCTCACTGTCCCTGCTGTTTAGTTTAAATATTCCTCCAGAAAATCTGTGAATTTATAGCCAAGTAACTCAGTTCCTTTCTTTGATGGATGCAAACCATCTCTTTTGTACATTTTTTTCATTGGACCAGCTGCTGACATCATGACTAATATATCCAAAGCCTTCCCCTTTACTCCACTCCTTTAGCCACATATTGAATTGTGCTATACGCTGGCCTTTTCCATTTTGGTCCTTATACACTGCT
This sequence comes from Bothrops alternatus, assembly GCA_034064705.1. NCBI lineage: Eukaryota > Metazoa > Chordata > Lepidosauria > Squamata > Viperidae > Bothrops > Bothrops alternatus. The sequence continues at coordinate 6,345,695 of JARGCV010000023.1, forward strand.
AAGACCTTTGAAAAAAATAAGCCTACAGCCTATTCTGCTAAGTTCCTGCACCAGGCTCTGGAAGTCAATGTATTTTAATTTCCTAAGATTTCTGGCCAGTTTGACTGGGTCTTACTCCTGTATGTCATTCAATCTGCCCACCCCCTTTCTCCATCCATTTTTCTTTCCAGATTGACATGCAATATTCCAAAAGATGAACACTTAATATCTTTGCCTGTGGGAAGGTATTTTCCTCTTTAAAAATGTTTCTATACTTTTGTCAACTTTACAGCTTATCATGTAGGAAACTCCCCCCTTTTTTCAGTGGCTCCATTTTATCAGCAATTGACACTTGAATTCAATATTACACAAAATGATGTTAATTTTCTTTCTTGTATAAATCAGGAAATTCCTCCAAATGCACTTTTCAAGAAGGAAGGTCTTGAGTGGTGAGAAAAAGTTAAGCATGATTCTGAAAGACCTTGCATATATAATGGATATATGTCTGTAACAGTGGAAACTTTACAATAAATATTTGTTCACAGAATGCATAAGTGATATATAACATTCAACTTCTATAAAATATGGCCATCAATTATTAGCGTAATGGCATGGTGATGCTGTAAAAGATCAAAGATTCTCTGTTGAATATATGCATCTACTTTTCAGAAAGAGAGAAAGAATGGATGGCTATCTTCTAACTTAGCAAACCAATTTAGAAATGGTACACCATTTTCAACCCCCCCTTAATTAATTGTTTTTAAAAATAAATATGAACTTTATTTTCAGCAAAACAGAGTTAACTAAAACAGTGGAAAACAGCAGTTGCTTTCAGGACCAAAATATCCATTATATGCAGATAATAATTGCAGCCTTATTATCTTACAATAAGAAGAAAAAATATCTAAGAAGTGTATCTGGATTCAGAGTAGTAATAAGCAAATCTTCAAGGGAGGGATGGAAGGAAGCATTAAAGAAACTGCTTCCCACTCTCTTTTTTTGAGGCAGGAAACACCTTCTTTAGTTAAAAAACTGACGTTTGGAAAGCAGTGCTAATAATTAAAAGAAAGTATGAAAGCTAAAAGCCTTCTTCTCATTTCAAAAGGAATGTAGGGAGTGCATTACCTATCAGTAGATGTATACTGTAATACATGGTAGCAGGTTGCGCAAGAAATGGACCCTTTCATCTTCCGAATACTTGGCTTTGAAACTTCTCCTCTTGTTTAAGAGATTTTGGAAAGTTTTTTTTTTAATACAACCTGTAATTAATAGCAGACATGAATTATTTTGTGGTATATGACCTGATGCCAGAGCAATCTCCTATATATTGAAATGTGTTCAACATAGGCCAAGAGAAAGATTCAGAAACCAATCTAAAGGCTTGGTTGCAAATTCTGGATTGCAATTTTTTTGTACAGCATTTTAGCAGTCTCCTGGGTTCTGTGTCTCTGTGTTTGGAAGAATTAAAACCATTAACAGTTAAAAGGGCAATTTTATTCATGTTTATTTAGTCATTCCTCTCTATCTATTATAGATAAATGTAAACATTTGCAACCTGGAATAAAGAATCCGATTTCTCTTAGTTGCATCCAGATTTCATTTTAAGCTAACCATAAAACTGGAATTCCAACCAAGTCCTACATGTTCATCTCTGCCACATCTTTGTGCTGTCTATCATGTTTTAAAATATTAGGCTGTGTTTACCAAAATCATGATAAGACTAGTACAGATAGTCCTTGAGTTATGATCACAATTGACCCCAAAATTTCTCTTTCTAAGTGAGACTTTTGTGAAGTGAATTTTGCCCCATTTTTTGCCCTATCTTGTCACAGTTGTTAAGTGAATCACTGCAATTGTTAAACTAGTGACACAGTTGTTAAGTGAACCTGGCTTCCCCATTGACTTTGCTTGTCAGAAGATTACAAAAGGGGATCACATGAACTCAGGACACTGCAACTGTCACAAATATGAGTGTGTCTGAAATTTGATCATGTGACCATGGGGCAACAGTCATAAGTCTGAATGTTGTTTACCTGACCCTGGGGATGCTGCAATGGTCGTAAGTGTGAAAAATGGTCTTTTTTCAGTGCTGTTGTAACATTGAACAGTCTCTAAATGAACTGTTGTAAGTCAGAGGCTACTTGTATAACAAAGGAATAACAGATGTACTGAGACATTAACAAGGTTTGAATAACTGTTAATTGCATTTTACTGCAGTAGAAGCTGGAAGCATTCACAAAATTCCACCCTTTATTTTAGTTTTAATTCTGGGCACATTTAACTCTGGAGATGTTCCACTATATTCAGTGGAACTTCCTTCTAAGGAAGTAGGTATGAACTCTTCTGGTCCTGTTGATTGCTAAGGACACTTCATAAACTATGAGAAGATAAGGCTTAGCTCTAAGATGCTTACAGTTCAATGTCATAGGAATAGAGTGGAGGAAATGTGGAAAATAAACTTATTTACTTAGTTATTTTTACATCATCATCATCATCATCATCATCATCATCATCATCAAAGTTGGAAGGGACCTTGGAGGTCATCTAGTCCAACCCGTGCTCAGGCAGGAAACCCTATCCCATTACAGACAAATGGCTGTCCAGTCTCTTCTTAAAAACTTCCAGTGTTGGAGCATTCACCGCTTCTGGAGGCAGGTTGTTCCACTGGCTAATTATTCCAACTGTCAGGAAGTTTCTCCTTAGTTCTAGGTTGCTTCTCTCCTTGATTAGTTTCCATCCATTGCTTCTTGTCCTGCCTTCAGGTGCTTTGGAGAATAGCTTGACTCCCTCTTCTTTGTGAGTACGGCCGGTCAGCCAGCTACGAATCCATCTGGTGGTGATGCTGTCTAACCCACATTTTTCTATCTTATCAAGTAATAGGTTGTGCCTTACTGAAGTCCAAGTAAATTATATCCACAGTATTCCTCTGGTTCACTAATTTTGTCACTTGGTCAAAGAATGCAATAAGATTTGTCTGGCATGATCTGTTTTTGACAAGCCCATGTTCGCTTTTAGTAATGACTTTGTTTGCCTGTAGGTGTTTGCTGATTCATTCTTTTCCAGAATCTTCCCAGGTATTGAGGTCATGCTGATAGGTCTGTAATTTCATGGATCTATTTTTTTTCCTTTTCTGAAGATGGGAACTACATCAGCTCTTTTCCAGTCCTCTGATAGTTCCCCAGTGCTCCAGGATCTTTGAAAAATATAGTTCAGTGAGATCACATATACCAGTTCCTTGAGAACCTTGGGGTGTAATCCATCTGGTCCTGGTGATTTGAACTTATTTAGGCTGGACAGGTGCTCACTTACCATTTTCTTGCCTATCTTAACTTGTGTTTCTAATCTGTTTTTTATGGTACTGTTTTTGATAGGTGGGACTGTTTTTTCCCTTCGTGTAAAGACAGATACAAAAACATGAGTTAAATAGTTCTGCTTTCTCCCTGTTGCTTGTCACCTTCTTGCCACTTTCCCCCACTAATGGACCAATCATTTCCTTAACTTTTGTTCTTGTTTTTTACATGTTGAAAGAAGCTTTTTTGTTAGTTTTGACTTTGGTCGCAAGCCTTAGTTCATTTTGAGTCTTAGTTTTCCTCACTTCATTTTTGCAGGCTCGGGCTGTTTGCTGACATTCTGTCTTAGTTATGTTTCCCTCTTTCAACTTTTTATACTTGTCCATTTTATCTTTCAGTTTATCAGAGAGTTCTTTATGCAGCCATGCTGCTTTCTTTTGAGAGCTGTTATTTTTCTTCTTTATTGGTATTGTGTGAGACTGGGCTTTTATTATCTCACTTTTCAAAATTTCCCAAGCTTCTTGAGTTGTTTTCCCCTGGAGGATTCTCATCCATAGAATCCTATCCAAACTCTTTCTAAGTTTATTGAAATTAGCTCTCTTAAAGTCCAAGACTCTAGTTTGATTGTGTTCTATTGCTTTGCTTCCATAATGTTGAATTCTAATATTTCATGATCACTTCCCCCCAAGGTTCCTGTGGTTTCAACATCTTCTATCATTTCATCTCTGTTAGTGAGGATTAGATCCAATATGGCTAATTCCCTAGTTCCCTTCTCTACTTAAATAAATCATTTAAGCTCTTGAAACATCCAGTTTTCCAGCTACAGTATATAAAATGGATCTTTCAGGACAATACTGATATTGCAAAAGCATTTATTCTACCTCTGAAAAATCCCTTCCCTTGACATGGGGAGGCAGTGCTTTAGATCAAAGGTCTTCAAACTTGGCAACTTTTTAGAGTTGTGGACTTCATTTCCCAGATTTCTTCAGCCTGTTGGACTAGGACTGGCAAGTCCCAGGATCAAGTCCACCCTTAATCATAGAAGTTCATGGGATGACTTTGGGACAGTCATTCTCCCTTAGTTCAGCTCACCTCACAGAATTAGGGTTGTTGGGATAAAACGAGAGACTATGTAATCTTTCTTGAACTCCTTGAGAAGAGGTGTAATATAAGCCTAACCACAAACAAACAAACAAATAAATAAATGTCACCACCCTATTTTTTTGTTCTTATCTTTTGTATGAGACCTCTGGTTCTCTAACTTCACCATGTTAACAATTAAAGAGTACATACTTATTCTTGGTATATACTATATATAATATGGGATTCCCAAATAGCTATATATTTTTTTGGAATGTGGAATTCTACAAGTATAAAAGATCATTTACAAATGATTTACCAAATTACAATAAGTGTGAAATGATGATGTTGTAAATTGGAATATTTAACAGGCTGAATTCATCCCTTCCCCGCCATCTTATTTTTTAAAACATGATTGTAATATCCTACCATATTATTTTATGTCACTCATTTGTTAGTTACCATTTTTGATGCTTTTACCTTCTTCCCTGTTTTTCTCCCTACACTTATGATTACTCTTCATGAATATGTCTTTTTTGCCGTATGAAACGTTTGTTAATATTCGGTTTATCTATTGGCCCTTTTGGGATCAGCAGAGAATCCACATTTGATAATGCATTTTTAATTTGTTTTGGATGACAGACCAATCCCATAGTCAATGATTAATTCAACTTTATACATGCAGTCTCTCTGGCCCTGGCTCTTCATGTAAGGTTTCAGTGATTAGGGAACCTCAGCACAGTTTGAAAAACATTGTGCAAGTTTTGGTATTTTGTAAAGGGCAGAGAGGTAAGCTGGGGTCAGTGGTTTTATGTCCCTTTTCCTTGTCAAGGATCCATTTTCTTTCTAAAATCTAGTCTAGATAGGTCTCTATAAGTTACAATCTCAGCTTGATTTGGGATTAAAGGTATATGAATGTAGTAAGACTTCTTTTTACGTAAACCTGCATAGATCGTAGAGTTTTATAAACTAAAGAATGCCAATTTTATTTTGTTTTATGAAAAGCAAATATTGTCTCATATTTAATTAGTTGTACATCATTTCTACATATCATGTACATCATTGTCTAATATTTAATTAGTTGTACATCATAGTAAAATCCTAATATTAAATTACGGCAGTCAAAATAGTTTCTTGTAAAGTAAAAAAAAGGAGGAAGCATTTGCAATTTACTTTCACACAACACTTATCTAGGGAAAACCTGGACAGGCCTTTTGTACACATTGTAGGAATAAGTAAGTACCAAATGGGAGTCTGAAAATTGCAGCACAAAAAAGCGAACGCATCCTCTGATCATCTTAAAGGTCACTCGAAACCATATGCCAAGAGGTGATCTGCCAAATAACCTCAGTATAAGGTTTTAGGGTAGAAAGTCCCAAGAGCAAAACCTTGAATCTGTCTAGGCAACCAGTGGGTTGCTTCATCACTGGTGTACTGTGTGTATAACCAGAAGCCCAATGTCTCCAATTGGCAGCTGTATTCACACTGACTGCAGCTTCTGGACCATACTCAAGAGGAGCCTAACATAAACCACATTTACAATAAAGCAAAAAAAAAAAAAGTTTCAATATGGGTAGATGGACTTCAGCACTTGGTAGGAATTGCTTTTTACAGCTGAGCTCCCTAATAACATCAGTGAATCTAGGAGCTTTCCCAAAAGACTTAGTTGTATTTTCTGAGGGAGCAGACGCCCAAATTGGCAAGAATAGCCCAAGAATTTACACAGCTCTTGGGAAAGTCCACATTTTGCCATGTGTCCACATTCAGGAATTTCCCACTGATAATCTCTTTCTTGCCAGGGCTCCACTTCAACTTGATAATGTTCTGCCAGCATGTAAATGCAACTCCTGAATCAAACATAAAGAAAAATAAAGGCAATTTGCATTTTCCCTTGGGCTGTATAGATTCAACATATTGTTACTGCCGAAGCTAAACTTCTACCACCTCTTAACTAAGTAAAGGAAGTCACAAGAGATTAGCCTACTTGGTGTTGCCCTCTGTGTCATCAGGTATGAATGATTAATTTCAGGCTGAGCACAGCATTATTTTAAAAGGGAGGATGTTGATGGGTGCAATCATTTAATGCATTTCCTTGCTGTCTTAGTCATCCCCATCTAACTTACTGGCATTTGGAAAACCTGTTTCGAGTACTAATAATTGGTTAAGGAATAATATACACAAGATGGTCAAATTGTCATTGACCAGAAAAGGCCTAGAATTTAAACCCTAGAACAGATATGCAGTATAGAAAGGTTTTATTTCTGTGAATTTCCTTGCTCTACCAAACTGGCTCTTATGAAGAAAAAAAGAAAACAAAAAGTGACTAAACTGGTCATGGCATGGATGTGAGTTCCTGCTGAAAGTGTCTTGGAGCTGAGATTTATTGACATGCCTGGCATGGTTTGACAGAAGGAGTCAGGAAGGCTAAAGCTCTGAATGAGATGTGGTTGGTGAGAAATGCAAATATAATAAGAAGGACAACAGAGTCAAGGCGACTGTTGGTCTGCTGTGTAAGAAATGTGGAGAAGAAATGATAGGCAATAGAAAAGAGGTGCAATAATTTCTTTGCATCCGTTTGCTATCAAATATAATTCCCAACACGACTGAGGAAAGGAGAAGTATACATTTCAGGATTGAAAAAGGTATAGTAACACTGCCCTTCTTGTTTCCTTAAACAAAATTAAATTTTCAGGATCAAATTCCATCCTAATGTATTGGAACCCTCAGAACCATTTATAACAATCTTTGAAGACTCCTGGTATTTCAAAAGGGGAAATTTAGAACTAAACAAAACATTTAGTTTATCATCCATATAGAGCAAGATAATCGAACAGTCTGCAAAAGGCATATTTGCAAGCACTTTTAATGCTCACAGTGCTATTATTACCCAGAGCCAATAAAAGAGAATATTTGGGTTGAAATGAGAATATTGGGTTGAAATGAGGGGTCCTTGGTGCTCTCTGAGCTTGGTTATTTTCTTGCAGACATTTCATTATCCAAACTAGGTAACATTATCAGTGCACTGATTATGTTACCTAATTTGGGTAGTAACATGTCTGTGAGAAAACAACCAAGCTCAGAGACCACCAAGGACCCCTCATACCGAGAACCAATATGGTTTCTCAATAGCATGTTGTATCAACCTGACCTTGTCATGCTTTATGAGAGATTAGATATTGAGATTAGTTTGGTACACCACGGAAATGCTGTAGATATAATGCATCTTGATTTTAGTAAAGTATATTTGACAAGACTTCTCATGATATCCCTCTGGCAAAATGATACATGGATCTAGCAGGTAATGTAGTCCAGTGGATTTGCCACTAATTGAAAAACCATGTTTATTGATATTTACATATGATTCTGCATCAATGTGAACAGCAATATCAATTTCCCAGATCTTTATCCTGAGTCCTGTGCTGCTCAATATGTTTATAAATGACCCAAGAGATGGAATGGAAAGGAAAGTACTGGTCCAGAGCCCTGGTGGCACAGTGGTCAGAATGCAGTACTGCAGGCTACTTCTGCTGACTGCCAGCTGCCAGCAATTTGGCAGTTCGAGTCTCACTGGCTCAAGGTTGACTCAGCCTTCCATCCTTCCAAGATCAATAAAGTGAGGACCCAGATTGTTGGGGGCATTAGGCTGACTCTGTAAAATCGGTTAGAGAGGGCTGTAAAGACTGTGAAGCAGTATATAAGTCTAAGTGCTATTGCTGTTGCTATATTTACAGAACTAGGTATACAGATGACATCAATCTAGTAGGCGCTCAGCCTTTCTTATGGTCCAACTTTCACAGCCATACGTTGCAACTGGGAAAACCATGGCCTTGACTATACATACTTTTGTTGGCAGGGTGATGTCTCTGCTTTTTAGTATGCTGTCTAGATTTGCCCAGGAGCAAGTGTCTTTTAATTTCTTGGCTGCAGTCCCCACCTGCGGTGATCTTGGAGCCCAGGAAGATAAAATCTGTCACGACCTCCATTTGCAAATATGCAAATAATAATAATAATAATAATAATAATAATAATAATAATAATAATAATAATAATAATAATAATAATAATAATAATAATAATAAAGTTGGAAAGGACCTTGGAGGTCATCTAGTCCAATCCCCTGCTCAGGCAGGAAACCCTATACCATTTCAGACAAATGGCTGTCCAGTCTCTTCTTAAAAACTTCCAGTGTTGGAGCATTCACAGTTTCTGGAGACAGGTTGTTCCACTGGTTAATTGTTCTAACAGTCAGGAAGTTTCTCCTTAGTTCAAGGTTGCCTTTCTCCTTGATTAGTTTCCATTCCAATGATAATGCACATATCATTCTGACATGGTGGCTTGTTCTACCTGTCTGTCCCTTCAAGTCCACCATTTTATGATTCTGTAATATTTCAGAGTTTTCTCTCGGTCAGTTACCCTGAAACTTAACTGGATGCTGCTGGCAATCTGAGAGATCATTTTTAAGCCTATTTTAAGGTAATGGAGCTTATTATGGTAACAGGCATTTGTTACTCACCACCCTCCTCCCCACAGTCTCCAACTATTTCCTTTTTTCAAGATTTTGGAATTAAATAATCTTAATACAGTAATCAAAAAAATGGTCACTTTTCTGTTTATATACGGTCTTGACTGCTGTGTAATGCTTCATTTAGTAACTATAGCTACTTGTCAACAAAGTTTGTTAGGCTAGTAAACTCTTCAAGTGAGAAAGTAGTGACATTCCAGTGGAAAGGGTGCACTGAATGCAACTGAACCGCAGCTCCAGGTTGTGTTTAGGGTTGGTGTTCTCATTCATGCATAGATCTCCTTGGCATTTGTTTGCACAAATTTAGTCCAGACATAATCTTTGGTTTTATTGCTTGTCAGTGGAATGGGAAACATAAAGACTTCCTAAAATGAAGTATGTGCCTAAGACTGGTGGTTAAATGGATTTTACTAGAATTGCCAGTTGTCACTCCCATCTTTTATAGTTAGAGTACATTCTATAACTAGTTTACGTCTTGAAATGAGAAGAAATAATGCCTCCAACGGAAAACAGCTCTGTTAATGTTTAAATAATTTTTAAATCAAGCAACTCAAGAATGGGGATGGGGTTAATAAGTAAATATAGAAGAAATCAAGGATATTTGTCTCAATGTCTGAAAATTGCATTTCCTGGTAATTTCAGTCTTTCAAAGCCTCTAGGCTAGTTCTTACTGAATTTAATCTTTTCGTAGCAAGACATAATAGAAGATTTCAAGGAACAACTGAGTCAGAGATTCTCTAAACAACCAATAGATTATGTGGTAGGATGCAATCCATTTTCTTTGTGTAGTTGGTCCTGCTGTTCAGATATCAGTATAAATATCCCCGTTCCACTAAAGAGAGGATGATACTTGCCATTTTATAAATGAAATTTTAGTTCTAATCTTGCTTTGTAACAGACTATTTATGTAAGCCTAAGTAAGCATTACGAAGAAAAACCACGTTATTTCTCTCTTTTCCACTGTCCTTGGGTTGGATTTTAAACTGTTGGCTGATTAGGGCAAGAACATATCCTTAGTAAATTTCCAAGCACTTTGGTAACAGTATATAAATAATAATAATAATAACAGATTATTCCTAGAACATACCATTTCCTTGTTGAGGAAGTTAATTTTTTTTGAGAAGCTTCATTTTTTTAAAATAAACATTCTTATGAGGAGGAGGAAGAGGAGGAGGAGAAGAAGAAGAAGAAGAAGAAGAAGAACAACAACAACAACAACATACCCACACAAATGAGGAGAAGGCCATATTTCTCTGTTTGAGAACATCAAGTTTGGGGAACACTTTTCCAATTACTATAACTCCCTCTATATATGGTGAATGCATACTCTTCAAGCAAGTCTTATTATTCACTTTGTACCAGTGGGCTGTGCATCTTAAAACACACCCAGATCCTTTGCTGCTCTTAACAAGCCATTTCTCCACAATCTTCTGTATCCCGTTTCTACCAGGCTGCTATGCAGGGCAACATTATTTCTTATGGAAGGAAAACAAATTTTCTAATGCATGAAGGATGGAAATACTATTCAGGGAAATTAACCAACAGGGTTAGGGCCCAACTGAGCAGCTTTATAGCTCACTGTTATGCCTCATGTCCTCCTGAGTTGTCATTCAGTCTCTATAATATGTTCCTGAGTAATTTTTCAGGGAAAGGTTCAGCCAGCCAAACTATGCAGCCTAGCAGTTACCCAAAGTAGCAATATTTTTTTCTCCTGCTTCTGAGAAAAAACATAATTATCCCAGAATTCTGAGAGTTTTCTCCTCCGTCCCACCAAATATATTTACTAATCAGGAAGAAATCTTCAATCTGCAATATTCAAAATGTGTCTGATCAAATTATAGATGTATTTCATGAAAGGATTTCCCCCTTCTCATACACATGACATAATACAGTTTTAATAGAGCGGTTTGAAACTTAAGAAAATGCAGGTTTCTTTTGGAAACTATAATTTTTGTGACTCCCTGATTAGTTTCTTTCAACAGGATTGGTCCCTGTTGAACAAGAAGTTTCTTCTCTCATAAGCTGTAACAATGAGCCCTATTAAATCATCAAACTCTTTCCAGATTTTATAGAACAGCACTTGACAGCATGAAATGAATGATTACAATATAATTCTAAGAAATTTCATTGTGTCATAAGGTTGCAATCTACCAGAAGTAATATCATGTTACTCTGCAAATTATAATGAGAATAAAATGGAGATTTAACTCTTCCTAATTAACCTATGTCCTTATCTTATAATTATGTTAGCTTTCAATGGGTTAATATATTTCTGTTGACTGCTTTGAAATGAAATTTGAAGCCAATTCAAATCATATAAGGAAGAAAAGATACTAATGCTTACTAACAAAGACTTTCAAAGATACTTACTCCAAAATACAGGTATCAGTCACAGACTCAAAAGGATTTTAAATGTAAGATATATTTTATTATTAAAAACCATTATTCATGCCTTGAATAATTATCTATTCATGAAAGAAGAAATAATATTTTGACCAACGACAATCAGTATTATTCTTACATTTTAAAAGAGAATAATCTCTTTGTGAACCAGAAGTGTTTTCACAGTTCTTTACAGTACAATACTAATGCAGTGATTAAATAAAGGAGAATATTTGTAGTTCAGGATTGAAATGAGGGGTCCTTGGTGCTCTCAGAGCTTCGTTGTTTTGTTGCAGACATTTCATTAACCAAACTAGGTAACATCATCAGCGCTAGTGATGGGCAATAAAATATCTGCAAGAAAATAACCAAGCTCAGACAGCACCAAGGGCAGTGATTAAAATGAGGTATAGGATTATTTAACTCCTTTTACATGCTAACCTGATTCCTTTCTGTTATCTTCACCTTTCTCCATATACCTCTGTTTTTATGCTTGAATTGCTTCTGGGTTTCTCTTTTCTAAGCTGAAGAGGTGTATCATCGTATGAACAGGAGCATTCAGGACCTTTTAGTTTTTTTGTGCAGCTTTTCTCCCAGATGTTTCATGATTTTATGTCTTTCATCTTTCTTCTTCCCAAGTTTTTTTTTAATTTGTACTTGGAAAAACCCATTTTAAGCACTATATAACCAGTCATCAAAGGAATAAGAGCAGTATCAGAAAAGTGGGAAACTTTCCAGGAACATTGAAGGGTAGAACCGAGCAGATAACTAAGCAACTAGGACTAATATTTCTTCAAAAGAGTTGAAAGTAGGAGTTAACAGAGAAATGTCTGGGTATTTTGGCTGAGAACAAGCTGTCTCTATACACTTCAGTTATTCAGTTTCCCCCCGAGTATGAGACAAAGAAGTACGCTTGCCTTTACAGAAGAAAACTGAACAACAACAACAAAAGATTAAGTTTTGAAGTCATTTGGGACAACCTTGTGGTTATTTTCATGCTATGTTTTTTTACTAAATTAGAATAATGTATGTTTGTTATTATATATCAAGTTGGCATAATTGTTCAGTGTGTGCTGTCTTTCTGACTCATGAAGTTCCAGAGTTTAAAAAGATCTGAAAAGGATCTACCGCTTAGATCTCAGAAATATGGTAGGCTCCTCCATTAATTGGTAGTGTTAAGACATCATTTGATAAAATAACCAGCCAATAATCGGATGAACTACTGTTGTCAAGGGTAATATCGCCATGTTGCAATACCTCCTTCAAAGACAATCATTTCATGAATGGCCATCACTTGGCAATGCTGTAAGAATTGGCTCTTGTGGTGGTCAAGGAGGTAGACTAGATGTCTTCCTAGGTTCCTTTCCCTTACATTATATGGTTCCATTATATCTCCAATCTCCTTTTTGTGTGTGAAAAGTTGTGCAGTGTGCATATGTCAGTCTCATGTTCTTACAGTAAGTTGACACAAAGAATAAAGGGACACAAAGGAAGGGCAGTTGGTATCTTTTACACCATACATTTGAGTTCTCTGAGTAGAAATTCAACTGTAAACATGTTTCTTCAAATTATTTCAATGAAATTTGTATCCGGGAATGTGTAGAATAATGTACTTAAATTATTTGACAATGCATCCCTCTTTAAATTAGTTGGGGTTACTAAATTACTTTTTATTCTAATGGAAATGACTAACATTTCTAATTTTGGCCAAGCTGAGTTATTAACTATCCAAGGATGATATATATCCATAAGAAACTAACACATTACCTTCATATTTTGTCTGTGCTAGAGGTGGTAGCAATGAGGGAGAAAGTTTTTAATACAAAATATCTGCTATTTAAAAAATATTAGCCCCATCTCCATTTGAATTGGGTTCAAGCAACATACCATTGGTATGTCTTTCCTGCAAATCTGAGCATTTAGGATCAAGAAATGTTTGATCAAAAAATGGAAACTTCTATTGGAATCCTATGTAAGATCAGATAGTAGATTAGGCAGATTTTGCTGAATCTAAGAGAGCTATTCTTATTCAGGGTATCCTCAATTTATGACCACAATTGAGATCAGAACTTCAATCATTAAGCAATGAAATTATTAAGTGAGTCATTATGTGACCATGAATGATTTTATGATCATTTTTGCCACAATTGATAAGCAAATCACATGGGCATTAAGTAAATCGGCTTCCCTCAATGATTTCGTTTGTCAGAAGCCAATTTGGAAGGTAGCAAATGGTAATCATGTTTCTCTGGAACGCGGCAACCATCATAAATGCATGCTGGCTGCAAGCACCCAAACCATGATCATGTGACCCCAGTGACAGTTATAAGTGATCTGGCCATAAGTCACTTTTTTCAGCACCATTGTAAGAACAGTTGCTAAATTAATGGTCATAAGTCAAGGACTGTTTTGGATGGTATAGCCATTTCAACACCCCCTCTTTTCATGGCACCTAAAGCTTAAGTATGATGGTGCCATCTAAATGTATTGATTTTGGTCAGAACATTCAAGAAATGACTTTCTATGCTTCCTGTTTACTCATTTCAGAAATGGGATTCTCTTCAAGCTTTCATTTCATTGATTATATTATTCAGTGTGAAAAAGCTGGAGAAGAAAGTGACCAAATGCACCATTAGGAGTAATGGCAATGATAGAAGTGCAAAGTTTACCTGCTTATGCTTGAAGGAGGAAATGATTCCAATAGTCTTGTCTGCATTATGTTTTATGTTCCCAGCACATAGTTCCTTTTGGATGTAAATAAAGCCTCCCCCGAGATGAGCTCAGCTTCTGGGAATAATATGGACACCCTAATATTTATGGTTGGCATCAATCCACCCCTCCCAGATTTAACAGTTCCTTGTAACGAATGATCATACTTCATTAGCTTGGCAAATTGTTACTCCCAACAGAATGATATTTTCATGTGTTGGCTTGTAGCGCCAACCCGCTCACTAAAGTTGGGATCTTTGTGACTTTGGTTTTTTTCTTGCAAACATTTCCTTACCAAACTAGCTTACTAAGATCCCAGTGTTTCCACCTTGAGCTATTTTTCACTGTTGAACCCACTATTGTTCATTTTGCAGGCCTGGCTCGGAGACCAGACGTCAAAATGGCAGAGAGCGAATGTCTAGCACCAATGAAAGGGGAAACCTGTCTATGGAGTCTACCAAGGAGACCCGCTATTGTGCTGTTTGCAATGATTATGCCTCTGGCTACCATTATGGGGTTTGGTCCTGTGAGGGCTGTAAAGCCTTTTTTAAAAGGAGCATTCAAGGTAATTATTGACACACGCGGCATGTAACTTTCTTGCTCATTGTGATCAAATAATGAGAGTGTTGTTTATTACTGAACACTGAAACTGTGGATCAATATATGGCTGATACAATTAAACTTTCAGAATAAAGAAATAAACTATATAGTTCATACCATATTAAAATACATATTTAGTCTCTGTTCAACATATACAGTGTGAATAGATTGAGGTGTGTAAGCATGACTTGGAAATTAAAAAAGACTTCTCTGGACTATTATCTGTATTTAAATATTTTGTAAATAACTTAGATTTGTAAATGATGAATCCAATCTCAAATATCCATTTTGCTTGTTTCTTCAATACTTGCCTGCCCTATCTTTGTGTAATGCTGCTATTACAGTTCATATAACAATAGTATGCAAAATAAATACAGGACTCCCTAAAGAAGCTTTCCATGAGATGATTCCCCTAAAATGTGGGACACTTACTTTACAAATCCCAACTCCAAACCAAAACCGGGAAATGTTTCCAAGAAGTCCCCAAGCTGCTTGCTGAAATGAGGCGACTGCTTATGAATTGACCCAAGGAAGCTAATTGATTGGAAAATTCTTAGTTCTAACGGTAGCCAGGTAGATGTTTGAAAATACTAGATTCTTATGCTGAAATACATGTAGTCCCTCAACAGCAGTTCATTTAGTGACAATGGCATTGAAAAAAAGTAACTTATGACCGTTTTTCACACTTATGACCATTGCAGCATCCCCACGGCCGGGTGATCAAAATTCAGACACTTGGCAATTGAATCAAATTTATTAGTTTCCGGGGGTCATGTGGTTACCTTTTGCAACTGTCTGACAAGCAAAGTCAATGAGGAATCCAGATTCACTTAACAACCATGTCACTAACTTAACAACTGCAGTGATTCACTTAGCAACTGTGGCATGAAAAGTCATAAAATGGGACAAAATTCACTTAACTGTCTCACTTAGCAACCAAAATGTTGGACTCTATTGTGATTATAAGTTGAGGACTATCTGTATTACCAGCTTGATGGTGATTTTTTTTTCCCCCACCCTCTTCCTTGGCCTTCTCTAAGCATCCTGGGCAGACATTCAGTATGAATGGAAACTGAAAGCCTTAAAGTCTTTAAGGCAGAAACAAAGAACATATATGGAAGAAAAAGTAAACACGCGAAAGAACAAAAACATGAATTTCTCTTCCTCTTGGCTGCTCTTACTAGCCCAACTATTGTTTCTTGATTTGGGGATGAACAAATTGTTGCTAACACCACACTCAGTCCTGCCTTTCTGTGATTAATAATTTTAAATTCCTACTTACTTTCCATTGCTCAGCAGTTCCCCCTTTTGCCTTTCTCGGGAGAAACTTCCTGTAGTTGAATCTATTATTGTCCACTGTCTTCTTAAAATGATGCATCTCAAGTCGTGAACTATAATCTGGTTACAGAGATGTTCTTTTTTTTAAAAGTACATCCGTTATACTCTAGTCCACCACCCCCCGTCCTGCACCACAATAATTTCACTGCTGCTTTAAGATTTTCTGTTTCATCCAAAAGCTTTTCTCAGTTGCCACTAAGGGGTGCCATGTGTATTCTTAATATACTTTCATGTCAGTATATGTTGCTTTTTATTGATTTCCCATATCAACATGTAAGAGAGTAATCACAAAATAGGAGAATGTCGGATAAGTGAAAATTGCATTTACTTTATATATATTTACTCCTTCCCTGACAAATGTTGAGGTTCCTGGACTAATAGAATAGTTGTGAATTCAGTGGACCCTGAAATATTCTTATCCTACCTTAGCAATAAACTCAGCAATAATGATGGAGTTCATAGGATTGAGGAAGAGGTAATAACCAGACAAAGCTCATGAAACACATGTTGATAATCTGGAACATGAGTAAAAAACATTAAAAGGATTGTGAAAATGATTTAGAAGGAAAGTTTTGGAGTTCACATGAATACAGCCCTTTTCTGATACTCATTAAAGCACTGATGTCTTTTTTCAGGCATCCACATGAGCTGAAAAAAGCTGCCGATATGTGTGCTTTAATACAGAGCAGAGGGATTGTGACTTATGAAAAAATGAAGCAGTTCTTCCAAATGGTTTTTGAACATATATCTATTATATTTCTTAATAAAAACAGAAAGTATGTGAACTTTAGTTAGCTAGAATGTGTATCTGCACTTCTTTCATGTAATAAATGGGTAACAGTGAATAGTCTCCTTAATATTTTCAATACAGTAGAGAAGCACGACCTCATGGGAACAAGTTGCCGCTACTTACTTACATGAATTTAGTTTAAAGTAGCTTTTTAGCAATTGAAAGGGGATCAGATTATTCTATTACCTCATCCTCATAGAAGTATGCTCCATGGTTTCAAAATTTTCAATTCTACCTCATGGAAGAAAGTTTTTGGTATCATATTCAATCATATTCTCTTTCTGAAAGAGATGGCTGTCATTATTCAGCTCCTGAAGTACTTGAAAATCATTAGTTGCTTGAGGTACTTCCAATCTATGGGTCTTCATATGTTTTTTTTCTATTTTCTTACAACTTGTGAAATCAATCAAGGCAATACTATTGTAACTTTCACAAGACATGGATATTCAAGTTACAAAAAGTTACTTAAGAACAGTATCTTGAAAGTTCTCTAATTTATTTTGGAATGCTTCTGCTCTTCCTGAACAGAAGGCTATGAAGTTGAAGACATGAAGTCATCCATGAAAATTTTTGGATGAGATTCTTACTGTATTATTGCCTTCTTTCTTCACAGAAGAAATGATGCGGAGAAGGAATATATGTAGTCTTTCATATCTAGTTGTTCTGTCTGTTTGTTTTAAATTATTTCTGTCTTTCTGGCTTGCGAAAGTCATTAAGGAGGGAAAGATGGAATATCTGCCCAATGTACTTTGGTTTTTTAGGCTGTTTTTTCCCAGTCTTTATGTAAAATATCTCAAGTTCTCATGGAGACAATATTCTGGTAACATGGTCTGGCTGCGAATTTTTCAGTCAGCTTCAGAACTCAGATTCATGTGCATATGAGACGTCTTTTTGTAGCTGAAGAATTGATGTACGTGAATTAATATCAGCACAATAATATTTAGCAAAAAAAGGTTCATGAAACAAATAACCATTCTAACTATCATACCATGAGTCATACTGGAGGACTGATAACTGCCAATGTCCCTCTACTCAATGTCACTGGGTTAGTCAATCAACAATCAATATTGAATAAAATAGAGACATTGTTTTGCAGTTCTACAAATTTGTGATCGCCAAATCATTTAAGCCTAGAAAACCTAAAAACAGTAAGTTCTAGTCCCAGCTTAGGGTGACTTTAGGCCAGTTACTCTCAGCCCTATATAGCTCACAGGACTGTTGCTGTGGGGAAAATAGGAGGTAGAAGGAGTGTTATGTAGGTTTGCTTCCTTGAGTTATTTATAAAAAAAAGAATAAAGCTGTGATATGCCTAGAAATGTCCCTGAAGATTCCAACCACTGTTACAGGTGACAAGTTAAGAAACCTGTTGTCTAGAACAGGGGTCACCAACCTGTGGACTGAGGCCCACTACTGTCCGTGGCCTACTGGCCAGTGGGCTGCAGGACAGGCTGACCAATGTGCGCATATGTGTGCGTGCACTCATGCCCACTCGTGCTAGTGCTGCTGCTATGCAAATGGGGTGCCACGCGCACTGTGCAGTGAAAACAAGGCACCATGTGGCAAAACAGGGCACCGCACGGTGAAAACGGGGTGCTGCAAGCTGAAAATGGGGCGTTGTGAGCTGAAAATGGGGCACCGCTAGTGAGTGTCACACGGGTGCTAGCAATGCTCCATTTGCATCATGCGTGCTCATAGCCCCATTTGTGTGCACGCGCATGCGTGCATGTAAAATGCTTCCTCTTCCCTTTTCCTCTGGTCCTCCAGCCAAGAAAGGTTGGAGACCTCTAGTCTAGAACAAGGTCACTAAACCCAGAAACCCAACAAGGATTATTTTTAGGACAAAAATCTTCATGTTAATTTAAAGTAGTAGGTAAAATTTTGCTGAGCTAAAACTTCCCAAATCCTTGAAACAACAGATAGGTAGGAAATGCTTCAGAGCACAATTCAGCAGCCTGGAGGACTATAGTTTCCATATTCTTCATTTATGCAACAATTTGAAGCATAATGGAGTTCTTAGTGCAATAATCAATGGTTAATCAGAAGTAAAAGTAAACAAACCATCTGATTTTCTATAACTTGAGTTTTTTAAAAGCACATTTTTCAGAAGAACTTGATTGGACAAGTTCATAAAATTGTGAGGGAGGGAGGGTCTGTGACAGTGGTGGTGAACCTATGACACGCATGCCAGAGGTGGCACTCAGAGCCCTCTCTGTGGGCATGGGCGCCATTGCCCCAGCAGAGTTCGCCAGAGTAGTGAGCACGTGGCATTTGGAAGCAACAGGGCAGGAAGTGAGCGAGCAAGCAGCGTTGGCCCCCCCAGGGATGCCCCGGAGATGGTGAGGGACTGGCCTCCACCACCCTGGCCCCGGCCACGCTCACCCAGTCTGCCATGACCACTGCAGCCACGCCCATCCAGTGGGCCACACCCCGGCACTTTCTGATAAATAAGTAGGTTTTGGGTTGCAGTTTGGGCACTCAGTCTCTAAAAGGTTCGCCATCACTGGTCTATGGAATCCATCTATTAAAGCACATTTTATCATCCTGTATATCTCAGTCCCTGGTCATCCAAGCAATGCTGTCAAGGTTTTGATGGAGGCTATGGCAATATGAATGGAGACAAACAAGCTGAGGCTCAACCCTAACCAAAAGGAGGTGGCTGTTGATTTGGGTGCTGTCAGATCCCAAAGACCTTCTCTTTCTAGTTCTGGCTGGGTCTTACTGGACTCTGGGCTCCTTCTTCAGGAGCAGGTGGTAGCCATGCCTAAGATGGCCTTTGATCAAATCTATTTTGTGCAATTGCGCCTACTCTTGGATGGGGGGGGGGAAACTCTGCTCATGATCACTTATTCCTGGTAACTTCTTATCTGGAATATTGAAATGTGTTCTAATGGGGCTACCTATGAAAACTACTTGGCTATAGCTAGACATGGATAGTTATGACTTATCAGTCCCACTAGATAAACCAGACCAAGAAAATCAACTCTAGGAAGACTAGAATTATATTTTATTGAAATAATAACAGAATCTTGTAGGTCTGATTATACTATATCTCCCCTCATTCTTAGATCCCAGTAAATCAGGGAACCATCTACCCATGCCATTGTTGAATATTATCTTGTTTCCAGGACTTAAACAATGCAATAGCTGTCTTTGCTTGGCTAATGGTTCTTGTGTATTACTCTCATCTCCCTTATTCTCTACATGGGTGCATGACAATATGAGCTGCACTGGTTAGTGCTAGGCTTCTGGGTGTACAGGCAGACCTTGACTTGTAGCCATAATTGAGACTAGAACTGTCAATTGATACAGTCATTAAATGAGTTGTGCCTGATTTTATGACCTTTTTTTATCACGGCTGTTAAGGAAACTACATGGTGCTTGTCAGAAGTCCCTGGAAAATTTGTACATAGTGATCCTATGACCCCAGGATGCCACCATCATAAAGACATGCCAGTTGCCAAGTGTCCAAATTTTGATCATGAGTTGCAAGGATGCTGTGATGGTTGTAAAGGCAAGGATTGGCCATAAGTTATTTTTTTCAGCACCATTGTAACTTCGAACTGACATTAAATGAATGGTTGTCAGACTGCCTGTAATTCAAAATCCTGGATTTCATCTATAAACCCCTTCATGACTCACAGCCAGGATATTTGATGAACCTTTTAATTTATCCTCACCCAACAAGATCCAACAGGGCTGGCATGCTCAGAGTCTCATCTAGTAAACGGTGACATTTTATGAAACTTGGGAAGTGTGTCTACTCTGTCATTGCTCCTGCCCTGTGGATGAGCATTTTTTCCCAAGATTTGGATGCCCTTCACCTTGCTGGCCTTTGGAAAAGTCTTGAAGACTTTGCTGTTCCTTCAAGTGGGGGACAATGCTATATGAGTTCTAGGTAAAGTTATTTTTATGGTTGCTATATATTTTCCTATCTTTTTATGTAGCTGGCTGCCCAGAGTTGCTTGGTTAATAGGCAGTCATATAAATAAATAAAAATGTCCACTTCAATAAATAATTGTCGGTGCTATTTCTCTTTTGTGCAGGGCACATAAACAGCTATCAATTTATGTACTGCATTTCTGATGTTGCCATAGCCTCCATCAGAATCTTGACAGCATCGCTTGGATGTCCTGGTGTTGTTTGTGCATTTTTTCTTTTTCTTTTTTGAAAGAAGCAAAACTTCTTGATGTATACGTTGCCATTGTTGCTATGTGGTGATTATTAAATTCAGAGAAGCAATAACCTGAAAAGATCATTATATGTTGGTTTCCACTGTGATCTAGAAAAGTTGAAATAATTAGATTAATTTCTATTGCTATGTGAATCAAATAATTTTTCCTTTATTCTTAGTTAGGAAGGACCTAGATTATGTCAGTGAAGCACTGGCTCATTTTAACCCTGGCAGTATGGGGCATAATTGATTTCCTTTGAAAACTTACAGCATTCTTTTAAGTGACATGATTTTGATATAATTTGAATAACACTATATTGCTAACACAATAACACTATATTAGCAATTGAGCTCAAGTGCTGCTCAACAAATAAGTTTTAAGAATGTGTGTGTGTGTGTGTGTGTGTGAGAGAGAGAGAGAGAGAAAGAGAGAGAAAGAGAATGAGAGAATGAGAAAGAGGGAAGAGATGCAAATGCATATTGATGTGAAAAACATGCCTCCCTGGATGCATCTGCTGTTTTTCCACCAGCATGAATATGGATGAAGGTCAGTGGCACAACAATAATAAGGACAGAGTCTGTTGTGCTGACCTCACCATCTGCAATTTCCATTGACAATTAACATTTGATCCCACATAGCTGACATGTTACAAACTAAGAGGTGTAATTTTCTTTAGTCTAGGCCAGGGGTGTCAAACTGCCGGCCCACAGGCCGGATGCATCACATGGCCCACCCCAGCTCCGGCAAGGGGAAAAAAGTGGGGATACATCGTGACACCTCACATGACGCGGCGACTTTGAAACCCCTGGTCTAGGCAATGACTAGCATTATTTCTTTGGATATTTCAACTATATACTGTATTACTTCCTTAAGATGAAAACTCCTTCTTATGGTGCATACAGGTGGGACAAGAACATAGTTGCAAGGGAATCCCAATTTCTTTCTTCTGCTAGGGTTAGGGTAGAGCTGCTACCCTTGAATACATATCCACAAAGTAGGTAAGATAAGTGTGGAGATGTAAAATGTCTGTCTCCAATTTGTATCCTTCTGTTCTGTCCCAGCCTATAGCCGTCCTTGTTAAATGCACGAGGACAAAACCCCTTTTGAGAAATAGGCTGAAGACTCAGAAGAAAACAAAACCCCTTTTAATATTGGTAACAAAACTGCCAAATGGTCCAAAAGCAACAAAACACAATCCAAATGGAGGAAATTGTCTACATGAAACACAATGCAAAACAAGGAATTAGTCACCGGCAATACCAACAGAACAGGATCCCATGAAGTACTTTGCAACAGTTGCCTTCAGCAACCAGCACCGCCCACACTTTCCCTTTTTATTAAGCAGCCCCAAGGCATGGCTTCTCAATGCCTTCTCTTCCTCCCTTGGAGTTGCTGTATTGACTCCCTCTGACCTGCTCTAGTTAACTGCCTTCTTTTACAAGCGTCTCTAATGACTTCCAGTTGTGAATCCTCAGAGTCTGACTCATCTTCCCCACACAGCTGTGTCTCATCCTGGCCACGATTGGAGAGGCCAGGCTCTTCATCAAATTGTGAGTCTTGTAACTCATCACAGCCTCCCTCTGACTCTGATGGTTCTCCAAACCCCTCTTCCTCCTCCTCCTCTGATTGCCCGGACTCAGCAGCCGGGTCCACTGGCACGGACTCACAACACCTACCCTCTTTTTTGAGGTTCTTAGAACTAGCTATACTTTATATTCAGTGGCCTTCTTTCTATAATGTACTTTAACTGGGAGGGTTACCAAAAGGGAGAGGTCAATTTACTCAGTCAACTTAACCCCAAAGAGATTCAGTCATGCACAAAGATCACTCCATTGGACATGTTGTAGCAATACGTAAATCTAGTCAGTTAACTTATTTTGATTATTTAGTCCTCCAAGAAAAAGCATTGGAGAGAAAGAGTGGTGATAAAAGCAAGGCTTTCAGTTATACAACTTACTGCCAAGGCCTGGTGGGAGAGATGATCCATTCCAAATGTCAGCAGACTGCATCCACTAAGTCATGGTACTGTGACTTGTCTTGTCAATGGAGAAGGAGCTAATGACAGTATGAAGTCTTGCTAGTGTTAGTTTATTTTTAGCTCACATGTTCTGAATGGTCTCCTTTTTATAATGCTTGCAGACCTAGATCTATCTTGTAGAAACTTCCAATCCTTATTCTGAAGTGGTCTCCATGTGTAGGATAGAATTGATTGTTTGATAGCCCTGGTCCCAATATCTTGCCATTGCAGTATAACCCCAGCTCTGAAATTACTGGGGTTGTTTAGTAGGCTTCTTGGTCCAGTTCAGAAAAATGCAAATTAAACCAAAGTGATAGAAATAAGCATGGCAGTGTTGCAAATGTATAGTGCTTTCATTGAAATAGTTGGATACGCACTTATCCATGTTTCAAATTATCACTAGGAAAGAATAGAAAATGTCTGCCATTGTGGCATGAATCAGGAAATCAGATATTTGCCAGTTCAACGGGAACTTTAAGCAAGCCACTTTTCTCCCATCTCTACCTCCTCAAATTTCCTATTATGGAGATAATATTTAGAGTTCTGATTTATGGCATAGTTGTTAAGATTAAAGCCATCGGTTAATGTATTTGAAGTATTCTGAATATACTTTAGTGGTATGTAAATGCAAACTATTATTACAAGTAATAATAGTAATCCATGTTTGTTTCCACTTAATGCGTGCATAGGTAACTTAAAATAGATACTGTCAAGTGCAGATCTGAATAGACAATATGCACTAATCCTTTCAACCCTCTGGGAGTTCTATAATAGCACATAAAATTAGGACATAGCTTATGTAAAGACATAGAAATTGACAATCTGAGCAGTTCTTTAGTGAATATCATACCAAGTACATTTTAGGGAAATGTAGAGATAAAGCCTCTATCATGCTGAACTTCTGGTAATGTTGTGGACTTAGTTTTCTTGTTTCCCACTGCCTTCATTTGTTTTTCAGCTTCCCAATCTAGTATTTTTTAATGGTCTCTCATGCAAGTACCAACTGGTCTGGTTCTGCTTAATTTCCAAGATCAGGCAAGATTGGCTAGCAACTGCTATGCATCTTGGCTCTATATTTCTATAAAAATGCTCTACACCCAGTGGTGAGATTCAGCCAGTTCACACCATTTTGGCAGAACCAGTAGCTAATTTTTTGTTGCCCAGGCCCAGAATGGACTTCCGGAAGTGGCATTCACACAGAGAACCAGTTGTTCATATATTTGAATCCCATCACTGTCTACACCCTAGCCCAAGATCTAGGGGAGAAACCATAATTTTGTGCTTTTTAAAAAGCCAATAAAATGGAGATTGTTTCCTGGGTCCTTCTAGACAAGATTGTTTACTTGACAGGACCAGGAGTAAGCCAAATCTTTCCAGATCTTACAGTGTGTGCTAAACCATTAGGAGACATTTCTTAGTTAACTAGGCTTCTGTAGGCTTTAAAGGTGACAACCAGCACCTGGAATTGTACTCAGAAGCAAGCTGGTAACAAGTGCAGTACTTGGGGGACTAATAGTCTATGAACATGTTGTGACCCACCTACCACCAACCATGCCACTGTGACCTGTAGCAGCTATAGTTTCTAATTGGATTTCAGGGCAGATCCAGTTAGAGTGCATTGTAAAAGCCTATTTGTGATGTGAGCAAGCACAAGTGACAATAAGAAGGAAATCCCACTTTAGGAATGGATGTAGCTGGCAGATAAGATGAATCCATGAAAAGACTCTGCTGATCATAGTTGCCTTCTGATCTTCAAACAAGGGCTGTAAATTCAAGAGAGCCCCCCACAAAACTGTTCAGGGCTAGAGATAGAAGGTCCCTAGCACCATGAAGCTCAATCACTCACACGGACTTAGTCTTGCTAGGTTGAATTGAGGTTGCTATTACCATCCAAATTCTTAGTGTCTCCAGGTCCTGGAACATGACTTCAACAGCATCTCTTGGCCAGCTCAGGGATGAGATTTATGCTTTAATGTGGTGATACCTGAACCTGAACTGATAGATGACCTGGCCCAGTGACCTCATGTAAAGGTTAAATAGGAAGGGATAGAGCAGGGGTCTTCCACACGTCATCAAAGGGCCAAGTTGGAAGACCCCTGGGATAGAGCATCAATTCCTGAAGCATCCTACATTGGGCTTGATATTTCTCTTCCTATAAATACCAACTGGAACCATGGAAAAAGTTGTTGGCTGAATGCAATTCATATCCCAGCTAGGACATAGAAACATAGAGAACTGATGGCAGAAAAAGACCTAGTGGTCCATCGAGTCTACCCTTTGAGGTTTTTTTGTTTTCTTTTTAATTTATGTATTTATTATTATTTTTATGGACAACATAGATATGAAAAGAGTTTTTTTTTCAACGAAGAAGATTGTTTAATTTTGTAAAAACTTTTCCAAATTGAATTGTTTTGGGTTGGGTAACACAACAGTCCAGTAAGAATACTAAACACTAAAAAACTTTTTACTTTACAGTAGTAGCAACGATCTACATGAGGGAAAAAAACATTCTTTTTCTTTGCCAATTGTGTGCTTTCTTCTTTTTCTTATTTTAAGAGAAGGAAGCTAAACCTGGTATGAAGATGCAGGCTGTGTAAATTCTTGCTTTGCAGAAACAGGGCTGGGATGTGAATGGTGGCACTGCTGAAAGATGAGATTGGCATTTGAATTCTTTAAAACTCTTGCAGACACCGAGAGTCTGTTTCCATGTACCGTATGCTGAACAGGAACTCAGTACAGGGCAATGAGGATTACATGCACTTGTCTGTACTGCAACTCACTTCATTAGATGCTAATTATAATAAAAATTGTTAATCAAAAAAGTCTTTCTTACCATCATTATTGTAAGTCAATAGGTTTTAAATTACTTGTTAACTCACACAGCAATCTTATTTGCAAGCTTTATGAACTAGTATTTTATGTAGAACTGTGGTGGTGCAGTGGTTAGAATGCAGTATTGCAGGCTAATTGTGCCGACTGCCAGTAGTTTGATCCTGACCAGCTAAAGGTTGCCTCAGCCTTCCATCCTTCTGAGGTCGGTAAAATGAGGACCCAGATTGTTGGGGGCAATATGCTGACTCTGTAAACCGCTTAGAGAGGGCTGTAAAACACTGTGAAGCGGTATAAAAGTCTAAGTGCTCTTGCTACTGTATTATCTCTTACAACTTTCATTTAAAACAAGGAATAGAAACAGAAAAACTCTCTTGATTACTCTTATCCTTGAATTGATAAATAATGAAGCGTTTCAGCCATTTTCCATCTAGCTTATAACTTATTATATTTAAAATGCAAATGAGTCAAACGTGAGTAAGTGGTTTTTGTAATGTAAGCTACTCACATTTCTGTTAGAGAATAAGTAACTATAAGGTTTAGTTGCTCCTTCCAACATAATACTATTTATTGTTAATATCACAAAATAGTAATTGAATGGGTGACATTGAAAGCTATCCTAGAGAAGAGCATCAGTGAGAAAAAGAGTGGAAATGAGTAAAATTCTGTTTGGTTTGCATTTCCTTGCTGGAGCAGTTTATTTATTTATTTATTTATTTATTTATTTATTTATTTATTTTGCAATTTCTATACCGCCCCCCTCCCGAAGGACTCGGGGCGGTGTACAGCCCAATTAAAAACATCAACATACAAAAAGTAAAATGAATTAAAAATAGATTAAACAAGCAGTGATGAACAGAGTTTTATAATAATGTCAGGAAGGAAAGAATCCTTTAAATACATGTAGGGATTAGTCTAGGATGCATTTGTTCTCTGTCATATGCCTAGCTCAACTTTTCCCCCTTGATTGTAGTGACTCCTGAAAGTCAACAGTATCTGCATGTTTAATTATTTTCTTGCATGAACACCTTTCTGTGTTGTGTTGATATGTGAAAGCCTAGTAGCATCTCTGTTCCCAAGGCCAGTCTGCCGAATTTGAGTTTCTGTTGATTATTGGCCCACAAAGTTAACTAGAGACATTATTTCACTTGTTATTCCTTCTTGCTCTTTTCATGTTTCCATGAAGCAGACAGAAAGCAAAAGCACTTAGGCTTATTGCTTAGTTAAATCTTCTTTCCATAAAAATTGCTTAGGGAAAAAGGAACCATCACAAGCATTACTTAAACCATTGCTGTAGTTTATAACCACCACTTATGCGGGAGCATGAATAGTTGGTTTATGTTCTAGACAGATTTTCTCTTATTTAAGTCTGAGCTTCCTG
Organism: Bothrops alternatus; assembly: GCA_034064705.1. Taxonomy (NCBI): domain Eukaryota; kingdom Metazoa; phylum Chordata; class Lepidosauria; order Squamata; family Viperidae; genus Bothrops; species Bothrops alternatus. The sequence continues at coordinate 6,372,784 of JARGCV010000023.1, forward strand.
GAAGAACTAAAAACTACATTTGTGACTAAAGTCATAGTTGAAGTTTTGCCCAGAAAATGAAGAACATTCTCAACACATACTGATTATTCATTTTATGAAAGCAAACAGATTTCTATTTTGTAAATGTGACATAACATTTATTATTAAAAAATGATTGTTTTATATTTTGAATGAATCATAGATCAAAATAGTTGGCAAAAAGAAGCACAGAGTGTTCATAATTTCCTCCCACTTTGTCACTAGATTTCAAAGGTATCTCATCTCACCTATTCCCCCCCCTTTTTTTTCTTCTGAGGCAATAGTAGATTGTTATTCAGATGTTCCCGTTCAGGGGCAGTAATCCAGGTCTTGTACTGATAGAATGAAAGCAGTCAGAACCCAATACTCTGAAATATTGGAAAAAGAAAGTCCCGTATCACCCTGCAAACCCAACACAGTTAAGAAGGCACCACATCTGTTTCCAGCCCACATCTGTTTTTGTACATTATTCATGAGCCCAGGCATTCCATTGCTAATCATAAAAAGTCTCACTTACCACAATTGTATGTGACAATCACGCAAGTTATAGGATAATAGGACAGCTTAAGAAAGCATTGTACATATATAGGCAACCTTCGACTGAGGCGAAGTTAAAAGCAATATGTACAGGAAATAAAGGGTAGGCATAATTATCAAACAGTGAGCCCATTATTTGGAAAATAAAGTAGATTGGTAGCAGAAAACTGGAAAAGGGCAAATATTGTGCCTTCAAAAAGAAGAAAAAGTGGACCTGAGTAATTACTGGCAGCAAAATACTGGATCAGATTATTAAACAGTTTATAAGCATTTAGAAGGAATGCCTTGCTTATCAGGAATGAACAGCAGTTATCAAAAATGAGTCATATCAAAATCAACCTTCTTTTAATAGAAAAACTAGTTTAGTTTACCATAGAAGTGTGGTGGGTATGGTGTACCTTCAGTTCAGAAATCCATCTAACATCAAGTAGTTTTAATACTACTAGAACAAAATGTGGGTTAGATTATGCTAGTGCTAATTGGATAGAAATCTGCAGGATCCAATCTGAGTCAGTCACCAGTACCAGAGGGTTTATACAGTACTTCCAAGCTTTTGGACTCATGCTGGAGCTCATCCTCAGGGACCTTGTCTCTCTCAGACTGAGATAGAGATCTGGTTCAAAAATTGTATTTAACAAGTATATATCAATAATGGCCATATCAAATGGCAAACTGCAAGACTTGTGCTTTACCATATATATTGTCTGATTTGTAAATAACTTAAATAAGGGGTTCAAAATATATTGATCAAATCTGCAGAAAATACACAGTTACAAGGGTAGTTAACAATTTAGGATAGCTTCTAGATGTAAAAAGATCTTGACAAATGCAAATTACTGTCTAATGTTCTTTGGACAGGAAAAATCAAAGACATGAGATAGCATGGGTGTGTGTGCTCATGCTGGGCAGCAGAACATGCAAATAGGGTGTCTTGGTGGATCACAAACAAGACATGAACCAACAGTAAGATGCCCCTACCCCCCAACTTCTCCCTTTTCTATTCCCAACTCAAATGGAGTCCTTAAATGTATCAACAGAATAGTATGGTGTCAAGATGAAGAAAAGTCATTACTCCTTTCTATTTTCTGTTGGACAGACCAAATCTAAAATGTCGCATCCAGTTCAGGGCACTGGATTGTAGGAAAGACATTACAAAGCTGGAGTGTGTCCAGAGGAAAACAATGATAAGTGTTCTGAAAGCAAATACGTATGGGAATGGTTGGAAGTATTGATTATGTTTATGGAGAAGAGAAGTCTGTAAAGAACAAGAGAAATATATTCAAGTATCTGAAGGGGATGTTATGTAGAAGATAGAGTAGACTTGTTCAGTATTGATTCAGATGACACCAGACAATGTGTTTTCATTATAAAGAAGCAGATTTCAAACAAACAATGGGAAGAATTTCCTAATGGTACAAGTTGTTCAACATTACAGATTGTTGAACAGATTGTTTTGGAAAGTAATATACTCTTATGAGGTTTGATTTGTTAAATTTGTGTTCTATTAAATATTGAATCAGACTCACAAATGCTTCGGTTCTTAAAACTGAGTATTTCTGTATTTGGATCAAATAGCAATTAGATTGATTTTCAGACAGGGCCCAAACTGCGCAGACAATTCAACCAGTTACATTGCATTATTGTTTCTTTACACATTTGAAGAATGCTTACGTCCTACTGGAATGACAGTTGAGCCAAACTGATCAGAATATATTTTTCTGATAATATTTCTGGGACTTATTCTTTTTCTTATTTTCTTATGTTTTGCAGAATTTTCTATAGAACTGGTTTTTTGGATGGTAGCTGGTATTTTCCCCTTACTGTGCTTAGAATAATGGGTCATTCTGGTCTAAGACATTCTGAAGATGAGATACCACAAGCCCACATAATTGTCACTGCTATTTGCAGAAACTAAGACAAATATTTTAGGGGAAAATATATATTAAGTCACTAATAATAATAATTCCACCCTGTGGAACTATTACATACATTCTGTTCGCCGGTGAAACATTCAATGAAATGGCCCGTCCTGCAATTTTGTTGTCCATAAATAGACCAGAGAATATTTATATAGGTTATTAACAGCTGAGTCACTGAAACGTATATTACTGTATTGATCTCAAGGGATCCAAGAATGACTTTTTTTAAATATAGGCACCTAAAGCTTTATTTGCCTCAACTTTAAATACCATATTTAAGCATGTTTTGAATCTGATAAAATTCCTCTTGCAAGAAATAAGTTATGTAAAGAAGTCTCCTTAGTAGAGAAATAAATAATTGTATTTGGCCTCTTAATGTTGCTATATATGAATTTTGAATATTTGCTAAAGATTTCATACTAGGTATACCAAAAGCTCACTTAGCATAGCTACTTGAACCAGAAAATTTTGTAATTCTGTCAGTGTTTAAAAACAAAACAGGCTGGACCCAGATAAAAGAACCATTTGCTCAGCCAAAATTTCTGCTGTCCAAAATCTGCTGCTGTTGACTTTTCTAAACAATCCTTCACATACATCTTTAAATATTAATTAATAACATTATTAGCTTCAATTATTTTATGTTTCCTTATAGCTATATTCCTAGTCACATTCTTATTTTCATTTCAGAAATTATCCATAACTACTTTTAATTGATGCTTGGTGTAATAATATTGCAGCTTCATAAAATGAATTGTTGATAATCTACATATAATCAACATCTCACATTAATATAGTTAGCATAAATTATTGCTTATTTATGTAATCATATGAGATATCCTCTCATTAAAGGGTATCATTAAAACATTCCCTTTCACTTCAATAAATCAAAATTTTCTGCTAAATAAATAACAGATAAAAGTATTATGGTTTTGTTTCCCCACATTAGAGCTTCTAAGAATTTTTAATGAATAAGTACTTTCCTGTTTGACAACAGCTTATATTTAATTTACAATAACAGAGTGATGTACTGATTTTTTTCTTATTATATATTTAATGTCAATTTAATATTTAGTCTGAGAGGCACATATTAAAAATCTATTTAGTTCAGTATTTACACTTTCATTTTTCATCTTTCTCTTGAATGATGATCTTCCCCATGCCAGCAGCGTTACAAATAAGCTTCAATTAACATAAAATAATAAACAGATAGTGTCATGATTGAGTAAACTCCAAATGTTTGTAATTAATACGACACAGAGAGAGAGATAAATAGCCTTTAAAAATTGAAAAAAAGAAAGGGGAAGGAGAACCAACCAAATGAAGCTGTTAAATGAACTATAGGGCATCTCTTCAACTGGTTTCATGTCTCCAAATCTGCAGAAATATTTGCCCACTGCTCGTTGCTGTTGCTCGGTCCTCCCTGGAGGAAGCAGCTGACAATGAGAGAGAGAGAGAGAGAGAGAGAGAGAGAGAGAGAGAGAGAGAGAGAGAGAGAGAGAGAGAGAGAGAGAGAGAGAGAGAGAGAGAGAGAGAGAGAGAGAGAGAGAGAGAGAGAGAGCAACTGGTATCTAGCCAACCCTATTCCCCTATATCTTATCAGTGCTATTGCCACAAGTCTGCAGTTTAAGAGCAGTGATGAAATGATGCTGTGGTGCCATGGAAACGTGACTTCAGCAAGGAGGGCAGGAGAAATGAGGAGGTAGAAAGCAGGATGAGGTGAGACATGTTAGGCATGAGAAGCATCTGCCTGGTAAATCCAGTGTGAATGCTGCAGAAGTCTTCTCATATATTTCTTCCTGTACCATAACTGAGCTATGAGATAATCCCAGAAGCATACTAGAATTGTGGAAATGCAGCAGTACAGATTCCAAATAATCATTGGAACAAATGAAGCATTTACAAGAATCTTGAGAAACAACCAGTGCCCACATTCCCTCTACCTTACCCCAATTTAAATCCTACATTAGTCTAGCTACTCAATGCATCTAATGAAGTGAGCTATACTAGCTTTACCAACAGTCAGCCTCCAAAGAATGAGCAGTCAGCCTCCAAACAGGAATCTGTTCTAGATCTAAAAGCAAGGTGAGCAACTATAGCTCCTTTACGACCTATGGACTTAACTCCCAGAATTCCTGAGACAGCATTGTCTCACCTCATCCTGCCTTTCCTGTTCCTCAGCTATCCTGCCATCCTTGCGGAAGTCATGTTTCCATGGCTGGCTTAGGAATTCTGGGAGTTGAAGTCCATAGGTCGTAAAGGGGCAGTTGCCTGCTCCTCTCCAACAGTTTGTCATCTCTAATTTCAGATAATAGGAAGAGATAGAGAGGAAGCCCCTTTATAACAACCAAATCTCTAAAATGTTTGAAAGGCAATTATCATGACAGCAATAATTAACTGAGATTGTAGCTGAACAGTACCTCAGAAATAATTTATTTACTATAATAAATCCACTTTAAATGTACCCATTGTAGCTTTGCTTTGTACTGATAGCAAACGTTCCTTATCCTTTTGATTTTTATTGAAAGCACAATGTGTGAAAACAGAAAGTGTAACATAGCAACCACATTGATTTGGTTTTGTAAGCTCATCCCTCCTTCCTGATCTGCCTGCTTGTATCCCAGCACAGCCATGATGGGGCTAGAACCCACAGAAACATCCTTACCCATGTGGACTTCTTGTCCTCTCAGTGGAGGAGCAGGCAGACCTTAATTCAGAGTTCACAAGGTGAAAGAAAACCTTATCATTTCCTAAAAGTAAGCTGAGCTTGCCTCACTTGGAAGGAGAGGATGCTCAGTTGTGCAACGGTTCTTGTCGAGGTAGAACAGGACCAAGTGCTGACATCAATGTGGCACCATGAATTTGTTTGTGTGGTGCACATATTTGAGGAATGTTGCAAGCCCAACTACTTGGACAATCCAACAGCCATGATTTTGGGGTTTTCTTCTCCCTCTGATTGTCAGGCTTTTCCTGATATTCAGCTGGAGGAGAGGAGCCTACTCAGTTAAGCTTTCAAATCCTAGTAGGCAAGGGATGGCTCCAGGACTTTCTTCTTTTTCAGCACTAGGCAAGTTGAAAAAGGAATTAAACCTCATCCAAATGTACTGAAAGTAGAAATCAACAGATCAACATTAATAGGTAATCTATATAAAAAACCCCTTGTGGTTGGAAATAAAATGTCTTTAAAGCAAAGCATAGAAAGGCCTCTATTAAGTTCATATAATGTTTCATGCAAAGTTTAATATATTGCTTCTTTGATCTCTTCATGGAAACGTCTGCTACATACATAATTTGAAACATTGCAATATTTTGCCGAGAGTCATTATATAAATGGGATACAAAACATCAGGCCAATAAATATAAATAGGACTTAATGGAAGATATTTCAGAAGACAATTATAGTGGGCAACTGGAATTCATCAAGAGGGTTGGTTGTGTTTCTTAGAGCTTTGTCATGCTTGTGTGTGGTCCTAGTTCACTTAAGTGTAAATATCTTTCCATTTGGAGATATTTTGTATTAATAAGCCCTTAATTCACTAGCCAGAAAAGTGTTCTGTTTAGTTTTTATTGTTTGCTTGTTTACTCTTCTTTTTAATCCTCACCTAAATATCATGTATCTTTGGGCTGACCTTGGCTATGAATGCACTGAGTGAAAAAAAATGTAATCATTTGTTTTGCTAAGCAAACATTTCCCCACAGATGCTCTATCCCAACTCCCGAGTTGCAAGGAATATCAAGAAAAGCATTAAGATGTATATGCACAGTTGGGAAGAACTGAATTAGACTCCTCCCATGCCACTTTCCCAGCCAAACAAATGATTCTAAATTTTTTCTGAAGCAGCACTGTATATTTATATGCCAGGTTTGGAGTGTGGAGTTTGTGTGATAGCAGCCGTGTAATTTTGTTACCCACTGCTGCAAACCAAAATGTATAGTTCTTTAGAACAGAACTCAGACTAGGGACATTTAGTAGCATTACTACCTGATACCCTCCCCCCCAAAGCATAGTACCAAACATCTGTTCAGTTTTTCTAAGAAAAATGTCCAATCTGGGGGAGGGGGGAATCTGCAATGATATAACAGTTCTTAGAATGGGGCAGTTTCTAGTTCCAGGACTATATATGAGATCAAGCTTTATAGTAGTCAAGACAGGTTACTTAGTTTGGCATCTGAAATAAAATGCAATAAGTGCAGTAGCCACTCTACTTTCCTTAATGGTTCACTCATCTTGGTGTAGTGTAGTAATTATATATTGGAGTAGGTCTGGGCAGACCCACCCTCAGCCATGGAAATCCAGTAGATCATTGGGTATCAGACATATTGTCTTCAACCTAAGTTATTTCTCAGGGTGGTCATTATGGCAAAAATCAGACATTGCAGCAGTGTATATACACCGACGTCAGCTGCTAGAGGAATAAGTTAATATTCAGATGAAGATAAGACTGAGATTAAAACAAAGGCATGCAGATGCAGAAGGCACAATATAATAATAATAATAATAATAATAAAGATGGAAGGGACATTGGAGGTCATCAAGTCCATCCCCCGGCTCAAGCAGGAATCCTACACCATTTCAGACAAATGGCTCTCCAGTCTCTTCTTAAAAACTTCCAGTGGTGGAGCATTCACCGCTTCTGGAGGCAGGTTGTTCCATTGGTTAATTGTTCTGTCAGGAAGTTTCTCCTTAGTTCTAAGTTGCTTCTCTCTTTGATCAGTTTCCATCCATTGCTTCTCATCCTGCCTTCAGGCACCTTGGAGAATAGCTTGACTCCCTCTTCTTTGTGGCAGCCCCTGAGATATTGGAACACTGCCATCGTGAGGAGGAGGAGGACGAGGAGGAGGAGGAGGAGGAGGAGGAGGAGGAGGAGGAGGAGGAGGCTGAATCAATCCATTGCAGGATAAAGTCCTTTTCATTTGAAGATTATGGGTTGTAATGTATCATGCCAGTTTCAGTCTTAGGTTGAGAAAAGTGACTGTGCAAAATCCCCAGTTTCTGTGCCAAAGGATGGACAAGAACCTGTGTCTCCCCATTAGTTTAGCACTTTAATAACTACACCACACTAGCTTTCATTTTATAGCTTTATCTAGGATAAATTTTGTATGCATTACTCTTTCTGCCTCCTTACTGAATTACAGTATAATTATCATTGTTCTCATAAGTTTAACCACTTGAACCACCTTGACTCCGGTGTTGTGGCATTCTTATTGTTTCCTTAAAGATAAAATAATTATATTGTTTCTAGTTTGTACACACTCAGAATGCCTCAGCTAGATGTGAGGTGCAGGTTATTATCTAATTTAGGATAATATAAACTACATGTTGGTTCTAAGGTACCCATAAGAACTGACATCTATTCTTTTTAAATTATACATTTCTTTGGCAAGATGTCAACTTGAGTGTTTATTTGGTATGCATGAAATTGCTTCACTTAAAAAGGTTATAGTGAATTTTAGTTAAACCGGTTAAAGAATCAGAAGCTATGCAAATTATAATTACAGTAGTAGAAGCTGTATAAATTATTATGGTACATTATAAGAAATGAGTGGGGAAAAACAGCTTGATAAAAGGGATTCAACTAAAATATCGATCTGAAGGCAGAACGAAGGAAATCATCAAGCTTTATTAATTCATTTTTTGGGAATAGAAAGTTTTATGTTTATTATTTGTCTCAATTGTTTGTTTTGTTTAGGATTTAGTTCAGTTAGGCAAAATAACAGCATTGCTAATACTTAGATTGATTATTATTGTTCATTACTTCTATAATTAGTAATGTTTGTGCAAGAAGGAAATGAATGCTTTTCTTTGATAAGATAAAATTTACTGCAACAACAGTTTACAAACAACTGTTTAGTTGTTATTAAAACAACTGTATGATACAATTCTTCCCTTCCAAATAACATGTTTCTAATAAATGTAGTCAGTGTCTCAAAGATTACAACAGTACGTCAGTATGTGAAAAAGAAATGTGTACTACTTTTGCTTATTATCCTTGTTTGATATTTTGAAAAGAAGATAATATGAATGAAAATTGAATTAATAGGACGCTTGCACACGGAATGATCAATGTGTAAGCTTCCTATTCCTGCTGAAAAATGATTTTGCCGAGTAAAAAAAAATCTGATCAAGATGTGCTTGCCAGCAAGAGACAGCAGTGAGAATAAGGTGTCCAAAGGTCTGGAACAGTTTCAGTGTAGGCAGTTTGTGTGAATGCCCTAACCCTAACACCACTAGTAATTGTAATTATACAAGAAAATAGAGTGCCACAAATTCTGAAGAAGAAGAAAAAGAAAGTTCAGCTAAAATGCTAGTTCCAATTCATTGCCAGTTTTTATAATGCTAATTTTATTTTCAGATACGTAGTTTGGTGTAATGGTTAAGATACAGGCCAGAAACCAGGAGACTAAGTGTTCTAGTCCCACCTGAGGCACAAAAGCAGCTAGGAGACCCTGGAGCAGTCACTCTCAGTCCTAGAAAAAACTCCAGTGAATACAGTAGTCCAAGCAGTTGCCAGGAGTCAAAAACTGACTTGAAAGCATGATATTTTTTTTAAAAAATTTCTCAGTCTGCAATTGAAGCCAACTACTACAGAACTATACTGTGTAAATAACTTAAATGAACAGAAAATATTTTTCCTGTCATTTGTACCGGAAAAAAACTCACTCCTGTTATATTGGCTAATGAAAGCTTAATCTGTAAACAGTAAAATTCCTTCAAATTCATTTTGTACCATTTGAGAAGCTTTTATAAGCAATCATATTATTGTGACATTTTTGCCAGTACGCAAACGCCATTTCAAAAATTGAGATGTCAGTTGTATCATTTGCAGCATATAAGAAAAGTAATCCACGTGTCTGCTTAATTATGTAACTTATTATTCAGCCATATGTGTTTTTAAAAATGGATTATCTCAAGGGTGATTGTCGGAAAATGGAAATGAATGATTAATGGTGTTTTCTTTACGCCAATACTCCAGCTGTTGGTTTGATCATATGCCATATACTGAAAGCAGTTGTAATCTACCAGATGGGAAGAGTGAGACAAGATATCGTAACTCTGAGCCAGATATCCAGAAATATACTATGGCCAAATTGGACTAGCAACTTTTGGTGGGCTGAGGAAAAGTTATATATCACTGTCATCTGGAAAAGAAATGTTGCCTTTTTATTAACTGTCTGAAATGGGGGGAAAAAGATAGATGCTGTAAAAAATCTTAATGGATCCAAATCAATAACTTACTTTATAAAAATAGCGAACTCAGTGTCGATATAGCGACACTTGAACCAGTGGTAATGCAGGCATGTTGAAGAATTCCAAATGGTTTTTTCCCCTCAAATGGCAAACAGACAACAAGATGATGAATAATAATATTAATAAAAAAATCTTGCACATTTGGGAACATATCTACAGTACTGGACATCTCACTGAAAGGAGGCGCACTTTTCTGCACCAGTTCGAAAGCGGCTCTAGACTTCTGGACAGCATAACTGTCCAAGAGCTAAGCCAATGTATTAGACATTCGCAGTAAAACTTTGGATTTTCTTCTGCAATGTTTGAAATGCTGAGCTTGTGGATAGTCTGGTTTCCCAATTGATAGGAACTCTTATTTAATACAATGCTGCCATGAGTCCTTGGAGAGCAGTGGTGGGATTCAGCCAGTTCACACCACTTCTGCAGAACCGGGAGCTAATTTTTTGTTTCCCAGGCCCAGAATGGACTTCTGGAAGCAGCATCCACACAGAGAACCGGTTGTTCAAATATTTGAATCCCACCACTGTTGGAGAGGATGGTGGAATAAAAATATAGCAGTAAATAAATATATGAACTCTTGCCTTGCTGTGCCTCCAGAACTGAGAGTAACCATTACTTTCTCTTCCACTGTCTCAACTTCAAAATGCAGTAGGAAAAATATCAAACCAGCAGCCTGCACTTTGTAGTTTGCTCTTCTCCTCTGGGATATAGCTGGAGGAAATAGGGAGAACTCTTATTGATTTCATACCCTCTTATTAGCCCAGTCAACTGTGCACCTTTGCAGAATTGCAAGGTTCTGCAAACAGTTTTTTTAAAAATGCAGCTGTAATAAGTGAATATTATTAAAAACAGTGTAAAAAATGTAGAGGAAATGCCAACAAAACTATCCTTTTACTTGCAAAGCCCTCAGTTGCTTTTAATTTTTTTTTTAAAAAAAATGAATGGTTGAATAGGTCTTAAATTTAATTTATAAATAACCAGATATTTGGTTGGATGCAATATGTACTTTAAAAATGGATGGGGAAGCACTAATAATTTATTTGCTTTTTTAAATATGTAACAAGGATTAGGACATTTTTTATTACTTTTAGAGCGGAGGGGACAGTTGAATAATGTTACTCTGCATTCTTTTAAGGTCCCAAGGGGTAACTAGAAGGATTGTTGTTTGGCTGATGGTGTTCATTGCCTCTTCCTAGGTTTTTTTAGGTCAGCAGGACTGAAAAGAATTGCAGATCTCTTTTATATTGCTTTGGAAGATTTGTGAAGTGAAATTGATGGCAGTCTATCGGAGTAATTATTTTTTAATGGATTAAAAAGACTTTCTATAGATATAGATTGATTGATAGAATATACATTTAAAATAGACAGAAATGTATCCTTTGGACTGATATTTTTATTTGAAGTAAGACAATTATTTTGTAATAGAAGGAGAAAAGAGGGATCTGTGATAAGAGAAGAAATGGTATTAATAAATGATTTATTAGATTAAGAAATAGATTATATGTGGAAAATATAAGAACGTTATTGTTGGAACAATATATTTATTTTAGATAGAATTATTATGTTAGGGAAAAGGGAAATGAGGGATACCCGAAGTGTTAATAATATGTTTATTTAAGGCTAATTGGAGTATGGTAATTGCAAATTAGTAAAGCTTAAAAACAGGACTTGGGTTTTTATAACTGAAATGTGATTGATGACTGATTTGATTGATTGAATTCTATTTAGAAATGTATTAATTTGAATATATAATATTATATGAGGGAAATTGAGAGGGAACTTTTAATGAACTAACCTGAGTTATATATGTATGATTTTGCTTTTGGATAATTGATACATCCATCACCACGTTGTTTCTCAAGCACTCTGATGTAAAAATTTAAAAACCAATAAAATTTTCTAAAAAAAAAAAAAGATCACGTGAAGTATTAATACTGCTTTACAATGCCTTGGTAAGGCCACACTTGGAATACTGCATCCAGTTTTGGTCACCACAATGTAAAAAAGATGTTGAGACTCTAGAAAGAGTATAGAGAAGAGCAGCAAAGATGCTTAGGGGACTGGAGGCTAAAGCATATAAGGAATGGTTGCTGGAATTGGGTTTGTCTAGTTTAATGAAGAGAAGGACGAGGGGGGACATGATAGCAGTGTTCCAATATCTCAGGGGCTGCCACAAAGAAGAGGGAGTCAAGCTATTCTCCAAAGCACCTGAAGGCAGTACAAGAAGCAACGGACGGAAACTAATCAAAGAGAGAAGCAACCTAGAACTAAGGAGAAATTTCCTGATAGTTAGAACAATTAACCAGTGGAACAACCTGCCTCCAGAAGCGGTGAATGCTCCAACACTGGAAGTTTTTAGGAAGAGACTGGACAACCATTTGTCTGTAATGGTATAGGGTTTCCTGCCTGAGCAGGGGGTTGGACTAGAAGACCTCCAAGGTCCCTTCCAACTTTATTATTATTATTATTATTATTATTGCTATTATTATTGCTATTATTATTGCTATTATTATTGCTATTATTATTATTATTATTATTATTATTATTATTATTATTATTATTATTATTATTATTATTATTATTATTATTATTATTATTATTGGAGGCATTTACAGTGGAACGTATTTCTCTGTGAATATCAAGATGATTCTTTGTTCCCTTACATGAAAAAGCCTTTTTTGTAGATTTGCAGGTTGGGTTCCACATTTTATCCCAATATGGTTCTCTTGAAATGTTCAGTCATGCTTAATTACCAAATCATTAGATGCATAAGCCGTCTTTCCCTCAGCAGTTCTAGGGGGCATAGATAGGCCTTGCCCAACTTGTTGTGGATTGAATAATGTAGTGGAACATCAAGACTGTCTCTATTGTTTCATGGTCTTCACTGATGAAATAGCAGATTAAAGCAATAAATGTGTCTATTCTGCATTCATTTAGTAATTAAGGATTACAATTTGGTGTCAAATTTTGGAAAGGCTTAGAGAGATACATTGAGTAATTAATGAGAGGCAAGTATTGGGCAAAAACCTTGCCATGAATTTGATATGAAAATGTATTTACAGTTACTGGCATTACCTCTTTATGTTACTTCTGGTGAAAAACATAATACCTATTAAAAAGGTCTGGAATATTATTTTTGTTTTGAATTTGTATTGGTAATTTCACATGGTTTGTGAATTATAGGAAAACACCATCAGTCATTGTGTGCAATGATTTTTTTTAAAATGATTATGTTTTAGTACTCTTTTCAAAGGATTTTTCACCATGGGGAGGGCCATCCATAAGTGGTAAGAGAAAGTCAATGAGGCAATTATGACTATAAAGCTGCACTTCTTTTTTACACAAATGTGTATGTGTGGGGTGCCAGTAATGCTTCAGTTGTGTGGTCTCATATTGACTTTTCCCCCCACATACTTTCCCAGAAATGCCTCTGAAAGTGGGAAATATACTTTACTGTACTGTATATGACCAACTATAGGTCAAGAATAAAGTATTAAGAAAATGTTAACTTCTGAGATTTTGTTGCTGCTTTATAAATGTTATCAATGAATGCTTCTTTTTCAGGCATACTAGGGAGTGACATAAGTTAACACATTTACATGGAGTTGTTGCGTTCTAGGAAGATTCACATTGTTTAGTACAAGTCAGCTGATGTCCTTGGTATAATCTGATAGCTGTATATTTCAATTCCCATTACTTAATAGTAAGAAAAGCTTCAGTCCTTGATCTGATGGGACACAAGGCTCTGTCAAATTCCAGCCAAAATCAGTTTAAATCAGCTCAGCTGAGTTAAAAAAAAATTACTGCTGCAAGTAAAACATTTCGTGATGCACTTTAATCTATTTAGCCAGTTGAAGAAGGTTTGTTGTTGTTTTATTTGAATCAAATCTGTACTATTATAAAATGTTCAAGTGAATGCTAGTACATATTTTGGGGATTCACCATTCATTGTCACAAGAGTTGCAGTACAGTAGGTAGACCTGGATAGGAAGTTATGGTCTTATAATCAGAAGAAATAAGTCTAAAACTATTACTTTATTCAGGTCTTCCTGAACTGTTATTTTATCCAGGCCTTCCAATGTGGTAACCATTTATAGCACTGGAAAACAAGCTATTGCAGTCATACTTTCACTTATATAAGGAACGGTTGCTGGAATTGGGTATGCCTAGTTTAACAAAGAGAAGGACGAGGGGGGACATGATAGCAGTGTTCCAATATCTCAGGGGCTGCCACAAAGAAGAGGGAGTCAAGCTATTTCCCAAAGCACTTGAAGGCAGGACAAGGAGCAACGGGTGGAAACTAACCAAAGAGAGAAGCAACCTAGAACTAAGGAGAAACTTCCTGACACTTAGAACAATTAACCAGTGGAAGAACCTGCCTCCAGAAGCGGTGAATGTGCCAACACTAGAAGTTTTTAAGAAGAAACTGGACAGCCATTTGTCCGAAATGCTGTAGGGTTTCCTGCCTGAGCAGGGGGTTGGACTAGAAGACCTCCAAGGTCCCTTCCAACTTTATTATTATTATTATTATTATTATTATTATTATTATTATTATTATTATTATTATTATACCAGTTTACATTGTAGGTATTTAAAAACTGCACATTGAAGGTTTGTTCAGTGCTGAATCAACGTATTAAAAACTTAATAGTGAATTTCAGGGAAAACTGTTCAGCAAATTCTAAACCAGAAGGTTCTATAGGTGCACTTAAGATTGATAGCTTTTTTTCCCCACTGATTTTATAGGTCATAATGACTACATGTGCCCTGCTACCAACCAGTGTACCATTGACAAGAACAGAAGGAAAAGCTGCCAGGCCTGTAGGCTCCGAAAATGCTATGAAGTTGGAATGATGAAAGGTGGTATGTATGACACTATAAATCTTAATCTGCATTACAAATATTTTTCATCCTCTGTAATCCCATATATGGCTAACTTTTCAGTAATTAATCCCATTGCATCTTGTAGTATTTACCGTCAGGTAAATTGGTGTTTGGTTACAGTTCAATTAACTTTTATCTTCAGTGCATAATGGCCTAGTTTTGAAGTTGTTACACAATCTCACTTTTAAAGGAAAGTAATATATAGTTGTGGATAAGTTAAGAATTTTAGATGCCAAAATACATCCCCCCCAAATTGAGTTCAACATATAGGTAGTCTTTGACTTACAACAGTTCATTTAGTGACTGTTTGAAGTTACGACGGCACTGGAAAAATGACTTATGATCATTTTTCACACTTACGACCATTGCAGCATCCACATGGTCACATGATCAAAACTCAGATGCTTGGCAACTGACTCGTACTTACGACAATTGCAGTGACCCCGAGGTCATGTGATCACCTTTTGTGACCGTCTGTCAAGCACAGTCAATGGAGAAGCCAGATTCATTTATTATTATTTATTATTTAATTGGATTTCTATGCCGCCCTATTCCAGGAACTCAGGAACAACCATATTACTAACTTAACCATATTACTAACTTAACAACTATAGTGATTGCCTTAACAACTGTGGCAAGAAGTCATAAAATGGGGTAAGCCTCACTTAACAAATGTCTTGCTTAGCAATAGAAATTTGATGCTTCACTATGATCGTAAGTCAAGGACTACCTGTATCTGTGAACATACACAGTAGTGTTTTTAAAAAGTACCTATATATCTTCATGTACATGCCCATATGCAGATAAGCCCACCCAAAATAATAGTATTAACCAAAACACTATGAAAAATACAGGCTGTCTTTATCTGTGAGTGGTACATTTGTAATGGTAGTTTTGTTAAAATTTGAGGTCCAGCTTATTCATAGATGGGATTCTATATGAGTATATATTGTAAAGCTTCCCTCCCCCTCAAAATAAATTCTGGATCTATGTTAAGTAATGTTAGGTTTTCTGCCACTCTGTAAATTGTGAATGGGGCTGATGATCCTCATCTTCCTTTAAATGGACAAGTGCTTTTGATTAAATGTTTTTTTTTCAATAAATGCTGTGAAAATGAATATGACTTAAGACCAAATCACATATCCTTTTAGGTTTTGATGATGAAATGTGGCACACATGATTTCCCTTAACTGAAAATACAATTTCTTTAATGGAAAAATAAACATGACTGATAATTGCCTAGATGTAAAATGTTTATTATTAACTCATAGGTTGGTGTTTACAAATAATCATTTAACTGGTGCTTCTTATAAACTTTGGTTAAAAAGAGAAAATATTCCTTAGATCTCATTATCTTTTCTAGTACATTTTCCAGTATTCATTTTAAAAGCTATGTCACATGTCAGCCTATTGGAGAACTAAACTCATAATTTATTTGCATTTTGTTACTGAAGATCATAATCTTAATCTTACCCAAGTAGAACAAAATTTAAGCATTGTTACTAAAAGCAGTCTTTTAGAAGTGATTCATTTATTAGTTAATTAATTAAATGTATGGGTTTTTTAAAAAAAATATTACTATTAGTCCATACTGAAGAAGTTTGCAGAGATTAATTATTTTAGAGAAACATCTACATTCACATGTAACTCGGTGAAAATATTTTAAATTAAAATCATTAACTATTGATTCACAATGATTGTCTTTAAAGATGGACATTTATTCCCTATTGAAAACAGTTCTTTAAAAGTTTATCTCTACCCTTCCCCTGTTTTCTGTCATTGTATGATGAGATTATATTGAATGACAAATAAAACAAGGGAAACAGATGTTCCCCCCCCCCAGAAACACAGATGCATTTATTTTAGTGCATCATCTGAACGGATTCCAAGAATTCTAATTTGGCATTCAATTATTTTGTGCTGTAGTGTTACAGTATACTTAAACTAGTAAAAGAGAAAAGTGCAGAAAACTATTTGTATTGCTCTGAACTGACTCTCTATAATGTCTATGAAATAAATCTGTTCAAATGCAAACTTGTACAGGTTAAGGGCATCATTACACTTATTAATACTTATGTATTTGCAGAACCAGTTAGTTGAAATATCATTGTCAAAATAAATGTTCCTTCAAAAGACTGTTCATCCTCTGCATACACCGAGTATGCTTGTTATTTAAATGTTCTTCACAGTGAAAATCTATGATTATGTCAGCTGTTCACTTTTCTATCATGTAAAGGATATACTAAATGCAGAAGTGATTTTGCAGAGCTGTTTACTCTAAATATGCTACTGGCTAATCAAGTGCATATGCATTTTTTTGCTTCTGTATTTATAAATTTGCTTTTCTCTGACCAAAGTCCCTGTGAATGTAATTTGGCTATGAGATTAAATGAATGATGAATAGGGAGGTAAAGTTTAGAATAGAAGCCTTTGTATCTCTTAAACAAAAGGTCACATGTAAAATTAAAACAGATATCTCTGAAGCTAAGTAGATACTGCAAGTAGATACAATAACAGATGCTTGCTTTTACTGAATTACAAGAAAAATGCTATGGAAAGTAATTAACAGCTGTTAGGAAATACACTTGAATTTGTATGTTAATGCTTCCTGTGATAGATACATGGCATAATATTAAACAATTAGAATTGTTTTTAAATTATTCTGAGAAATGGCCTGAACTCTTATATCCTGCAGGTATTAGACTGTAATCCCTCTTCATTTTGAACGTATCTGTGATTTAACATTTATCCTAGCATTTTCATGCCAATATAGTTCTCTGTCAACTCAAGCATGGATGAACAGCACTATAACATGGTTGAAGAAAAAAAAATCTCTTAATGTTTTTCAGTACATACACAGGTTTATAATAAATTACTTCCATATGACTATAAAAAGTTTAGGATAGGAAATGTTTGTACATTTAGGGAAATCATTTTAGTTGAGTCCCTAAGATTGTTCCATCCCTGTATTCTTGTCATTTTAAGTAAGGTTAGATGATGTATATGTTTTACAATGAGGTGAACAACTTTTTTCCACAGCTTCACTTTTTTATATTTACACCCAACCACAAACACACACAACTTTCAAGGGCTGCTGGAGGTGTGACAGCTGATATAAGATTAGAAGAAACTGAATTTTCAAGCCTTTCTTGTATTTTTGCACGATAAATTTTGTTTGGCTTATTTCTACAGGAAATCTGGTATAAATATATCTATTCTATAATGTAAATAGTTAAAATAAGACAAAAGAAAATCACATTGCTAAAACTTTGTTGTGCAAATTTGGAGGGCTCTGGAGCCTACAAATAGCCCATGACCTGTAAGTTACAAATCCTTGATTAGGAAACCTAGGCAAGGACTCTAACCATCATTCCTTTCTAATATCCTCTGCAGTTCTTATTTGGAGGACTTACAGTGTAATTACCTATTAGTTGTAAACGAGATCCATAGAAATAATGCATGTTTGTGAGAAAAGCTTTTCAGGGGGAAGTAATTGATCATCTCACTGTTCCCAAAAATAAGAAGAGTAGATAGACTTAATAGAAAGCTATCCTTCTGTTCGTCTGCAACATTCTACAAACCTAGACTGGATAGTACTGGATACAGATTGTTCTGGATTACAGCAGTAACTGGGCCTGGAATTTCAGTTCTAAACAATGCAGTCATAAAGCACAATGTCACAAGACTGCATCTTCTAGAGATGGCAACCACAGCAGTCCTAGTTGTCCCCAGGACAATATGGGTTATTAAGTGTGAAGAGGTAGGAATCCAAGGCAAGCAGGGTGAGAGCTACAAGCAGGATGGGAAGGCACTCTGGAGCACAAGTGGGTGCATGGGGTCCATGAGGGGTAGGGGCTGTTGCAGGCACATATTACAAAGCACAGGGCATGTGAAAAAGCAGTGAGAGTGACTTCTGACTTCCTGCTGGCTTCCCCTTTAATTTTGCTTGCAGGAATCTGGCAGGGAACAGATTCATATAATCTCAGCTCACTGTGACACTCTAATTGTGAGCCCAGTGCTCAGTGGCTGTGTTTCAATCACATGAAACGGGGAAAGTATAATACCTGGACCTCTGAGGGTTGGTTGTAAGTCTTCCTCGTTCAGTGTCATTGGAACTTTGAACAGTTGCTGAACAAGTAGGCGTAATCCAAGGACTATCTGCATCCAAGTGAGCTTTTGTGGAAGATAGCGAATTAAGATTGTTGACTCTATGCAGCAGATTTATATGGAGGCATGTGAAGAAGGACCACAGTAGACCAATCAGATTTTCATATTGTTGAAAGAAAAGTCTTCATCCTGGTTCATCCAAGCTGGAGATAAATAAACAACTGCTTTGTGAAGAAGGTTGTAGTTTATTGAAGAGCCAGAAAGATGGTTCTTGCAGGAAAGACCAGAGAAAAGGAAGGGCTGAGCACATGGGTAATAGGTTTTTATACCCTCTCTAGCCTTTTGTTTGGAATAGTTTCCTGTTCCTGTGGCATGAACTTTGAGACTATTTCCTGTGTCACATATTCTGACCTGAGTCTGGGTGTGCCCTTTGAGCTTTGTGAGTTAATCCTACCATGTCCTGTCACAGGTTGGGTATGCAGATTTTAGGCCTTTGTCTTCTTGAGCTTCTGGCTCCAACTTTTTTGATGGTTTACATTTGCATTTGTACAGGGCTGGCTTCTGCTTGGGGGAGGGAGACCTGAGGCTATCAAGGAAAACTGGGCATGCTTTTCTGTCTCTTTAAGATCCTTGAAGGAAATATATTTTTTCTGCCCTTTTTAATATTTCCTTCTCTGGGGCTGACTTCCCACAAACCCCGCTTTGTGCCTTAAGTGTGTGAATGACACACTTACTGGCACAAGATTCAAATTGATCTGGTCAGGGAGACTTGGTAGACAAGCTTTAAACTGTTAAGCCAAAAAAATAAGACACTAATGGACGCAAGCAGAAAAGGATCCCTTTGGTGGCTCCCAAAAGGGGAGCTTCTAACCCATAATGTTCTAAAAGTCAGGGCAAAAATTTTTTAGGTGAAAAAGAAGTTTATAGTGTCCAATATTCTGTGCCAATCATTTTTAAATGTTGGATGACACTTTTAGCTTCAGTCAGGTTTGCACATTTCTCCCAAAATTCTTCACAGCCATGGTTTTCCTCAGTACATATCCACTGGCTGCCCATTTTCAAGGGTTGTTTCCTGCCTTAGCTCTTAGTTCAGTGCATCCAGGTTTGTAATGTCCAATTGAGGTTAGCCAGTTTGGCAAGCCATCTATCAATTTTTTTCTTAAAGTGCACATAATGAGCTCTAGGACTCCCAAACTGAATCCACCAGTGCAAGATATTCAGGGCTTAAGTTTGGAGATCTGTTTCCTGCTACTTCCTCAGTCAGGGCATATGAATTTCAAATTACCTGATGGGGCCTGGTTCCCTCCCCCTTGGAATTTTCAGAAAGTTGTGCATGCAAAGCTTTGGTGCAATAAAGGAAAAATCAGCCTGGGGAACTTTACTGAAGGTAGGTGGAAGAGACTCAGGGTGATTATGAATGGTGTGTGTGTAGTTACTAATACAAAGAGGCAATATAAACATTCTGGATAAATTTTCCCTCCCACCAGACAGAAGTCCAAGGTGTTCAGTACTTGCTGTGCCAACTATTCCCAAATGCCATCTCTCCATAAATACATTCAACTGGCTTGTTACAATACAAATGGGGCAAGAAAGAAAAACTTTACAATGACTTTCCACCCTCCCCCCAATCTTCCAATTTTCTTCTGAGGCTTCACATGGGGACCAATGGTTCCAGGATTTCTTTGTAGTTTTTCACAGGCATCTGGGGGAATGGTAGGACTTGGGAAGATGTCCCAATCAGGTTGCATGGTAGCTTTTTAGTGGATGGCTGGATTCAAAACTCAATTCCATGGCTCAAATGGATGGAGACAGCATCTGGGCCAGTGTGCTCTGCTTCCAAAGGTTGGTGGGGTCATCTATGCAAGGCTGAAAGATACAAGAACAAGGTCTCCTTCCCCTTTCTGGGTGGACTCTCAAAGGAGAGGCAGACAAAAGGTATGGAGAACAAAGGACAAGAAAAGGAGATATACATGAGGGTGAGGGGGTAGCTTGCAGGCAGAGTTTGAAAAGGCATTAATATTGCAGTGGTCAAAGAAACAGATAGGCAGACAAATGAGGACAATCACAGATGAGGACAAGAAAAACCTGGATTCTGGTAAGAGAACATACATGAAATGTTTCACTTCTGAACTTGAACATTTGCAACATGTTAAAGACAAGGAGTTGCAACTTGAGAAAAAAAAATGCTGGGCAGCTTGAGAATGCTAAAAGAATATTTTAACGTGTGTAATTTGCCAGGGGCAGGAGAATCCACCTCTAACATTTATAGACCACATTATTTTAGAGATTGAAAAATGCTTATATGTTCCAGGATTAGCTTCATAGTAGTTTCACCAATTAGTGATAGAATAAGAAAAGTAACTTAAGAAAATTATTTCCCCAAACAAGCAAACCTGAGTTTCAGAAGGCTCTTGTAGCTAGACACACATTTTTCAGGAAAAGGATAGATAGATAAAACACATACAGTAAATGCAAGAGAAACTTTTCCAGCAGATGAACTTAAAACATTCCCTCCTGGTAACTTTGGGTTGTTCTTAAAAATACAAAGAGAAAAAGGAGAAAGAAAAACAAACAAACAGACACATTTTTCTTCACTCTGTTTGTTGGCCAGACAAACAGAGTGAGGTATTTCCTTTTTGTGGCTTATTTTAAGCAAAATTTCTAGCAGAATTTTAAAATTCTTTTCTCTTTGGATTTGAAACAGTTAGCAGTCACATTTACCTCACACACAGACTTTGACAAACTTATATACACAAAGACAAGAGAACAGAAAAGGAAACAGAAGTCTTAGTTTTACACATCCTAGTCATTCCCACCATAAATCTCAGATAACTCAAATTAGGGAAGGCACATATTTTAAACATACCACATGGTGAGAGAGAGAGAGAGAGAGAGAGAGAGAGAGAGAGAGAGAGAGAGAGAGAGAATCATTATTTCTTATTTTCCCTTTAAATATCTTTATTTAGCCAAATTGGTTTCCCAGCAAAGCCCTAGCAAAGCCCATTCTTCACAAATTTGTCTTGCTCACTTTTTTCTTTTTCATACCATCCAGGACAGGCACTCGCCTCTTGTCCCACACCTCGAGCAAATCTCCAATAGGTGACCTAATTCCAACCCTCGAACTGCAGCTACCCATGTTCCCCTTCCGATGTGGGGTCCAATCTGGCTCAGTCGGGTTTCTCCTAGCAGCACTTCCCAGCCGCTCTTAGTGACAACAACCCTGCTGCCCCGCCTAAGAGGTTTTGGGCACTAAAAAATTGCCCAGGAAGACTCCGGTTCCCTTCCTATTTAGGGAACTCCCTGCCATCATTTTGAGGACCTCAAAAATAAATTGTCTGAGGAGGACCTGCTGCACAGGTACCTGGCCTCCGTTTATACCCTGCCTGCAGTTTTCAGACTTAGGAGAAGTCTGGGAAGACCTGTGCTTTGTGCATTAGTACAGTCCCTTCCTACTTACAGGGCTTTGCTTACAGGGCCTTACCAACAAGTTGCCCAAATCCAATTCTCTCATTCACTCATTTCATTTCATTTTCACACAGCCTCTCCCTTTTCCCTAACAAAAGGTCCTGCACTCTGGCCAAACCCTCATCTTTCTAGGGTCTGTCACTTGAACAGATCCTTTCTGCGGCTAGGAAAGACCAGAAGGAGCAAAATCCAACTGTGATTGTGAAAAAGAGTCTTCTCACTCACACACACAGACATACACACATTTCCTTTGTTCCCCTGGGCTTTAAACTTAAAATTTAGAGGTACTCACCTTCACCTTCTTTCCAAAGCAGTCCTTGAGCTCAAACCCAAAACTCCCTTTACTACCCTGGCTCCACATGGGCAAGGCCTAGGAAACCCATCTACAGACTCAAGGGGTCTGCTGCCGGTAAGATGGGGCTTACCAGTCTCAGTCCATTGGAGAGGTTAGCTTGGAGTCCCATCTCTTGGGTGCCAAATTGTTGAAAGAAAAGTCTTCATCCTGGTTCATCCAAGCCAGAGATAAATAAACAACATGGCGACTGCTTTGTGAAGAAGGTTGTAGTTTACTGAAGAGCCAGAAAGATGGTTCTTGCAGGAAAGATCAGAGAAAAGGAAGGGCTGAGCGCATGGGTAATAGGTTTTTATACCCTCTCTAGCCTTTTGTTTGGAATAGTTTCCTGTTCCTCTGGCATGAACTTTGAGGCTATTTCCTGTGTCACGTATTCTGACCTGAGTCTGGGTGTGCCCTTTGGGCTTTGTGAGTTAGTCCTACCATGTCCTGTCACAGGTGGGGTATGCAGATTTTAGGCCTTTGTCTTCTTGAGCTTCTGGCTCCAACTTTCCTGGTTTACATTTGCATTTGTACAGGGCTGGCTTCTGCTTGGGGGAGGGAGACCTGGGGCTATCAAGGAAAACTGGGCATGCCTTTCTGTCTCTTTAAGATCCTTGAAGGAAATATATTTTTCTGCCCTTTTTAATATTTCCTTCTCTGGGGCTGAGTTCCTACAATATATAGATTTATTTATTGTCAATTTTTAGATTTATTGTCAATTTTTTCCCTGTGGGCACAATGGCACACATTAAAAATGAAATTTAGCTGCTTCCTCTCAAAGTGTACACATACATAACACATTTAAAATGTACTATATAAAACATATGTATAGACCTACACCCTTACGTATAAGATAATAGATAAAAGAAAAATTTCTTAATTTAGATAACATGATTCAAGAGCAGGCAATGTATTTAAGGTGCCAAGTAAATGGAAGAAATCAGAGAGTGTACATAACCCCAGAAGCACTGTTGTGGGTGTCTCTAGACCAGCTGGGGAAATGTCAGAGGATGACGAAGAACAACCAGGCCCCTCTGGGTATTTTCCCCTCCCGGCAGCCGAGCCAGACAGTGAGGAGATTTGTATGCAGTCTGAGTCAGACTCTCAAAGCGAGGAGTCAGATTTGGAACAGGACAATATATGGCTTGATCCGAGATTCCGAAGGTTTGATAGGCGGAGGTTTCAGTTACGTGGAAAAAGGAAGCAATGGGGGAAGTGACGTATCGGACACTATATTAGAAGATAAAGGAGGGACTAATTCTTTGTCACGAGCAACGTTAATATCAAGGAGTAGCCTGATGCCTTGAGAGGTTCGTTTGAACTCAGTTTTCTGGTGTTTTTGGAATGTACGGAAGATTAATGAGATCTTGGACAACCTGAGAGATAAAGAGTGAGTTAATTGGAAGGGAGGGAGAGCATGTTTAAGCTGAATGTAAATAAGTCAGATTTGGCCGTTCCGCAAACAAAATGCCAGCAGCTTGCTTTGAAGTGAATCTCTTGAACTATGTTAAATAAAACTCTTAAAGAAATATTTCTGTGGATTTTACTAAGCTGAGAAGGGCTAGATACAACAAGCACTGAGTTACAAAAAGAAAATACCATACATAATATAGTGTCTATACAAAGTTCTCTTCAATAACAAAAGTTGTTTTGATATTTTATAAAATAGAAATAAATAGATGCTGCACTAAGTGATATTTAAAATAGTAGTACAACAGGAATAGTAGCTTGAGGAAATGCTTTTCTGAAAAAACAAATATCCCACAATGTTCTCCTAAAGAACATACCATCTAGAGCAGGGCTTTTCAACCTTTTCACCCATTGTACCACTTTTAGGATATGCCAATATCTGAGTACCATCAGTCTCCTAGCAAGGTGTCAAAAACTTGATGACCCCCCCAAAAAGGAAAAAAGTGATAAAGTACAGGTAGTCCTCGACTTACAACAGTTCGCTTAGTGACTGTTTGAAGTTACAATGGCACTGAAAAAAGTGCCCCCCAAGCCACAGCCTAGCAAGACACCTGTCTGCCCACCCGGCGACGCTCTTCCTCCTGTCCGAGCTTTTCATTGTTGTGAGCATTTCTGTTGAGGATTGGCAGCAGGGGTGGGGTGGTGTTTGGTTTTATTCCCCCGTCTGCTGGGTGGTTGCAGCAGGTTTTGGTCACATGACCCTGGGACACGGTGACTGTCATAAATATGAATTAGTTGCCAAGCATCTGAATGTAAATCACAAGACCCTGGAGATGCTGCAACATTCCAGCTGATCAGCGCTTCTTCTTGGCTCAGCAGAAGCAGCAGGATCTGAAGAAGTGCCGATCAAGTGGAAAGCGGCACTGATCCTGGTGCTTCCGCTGAGCCCTGATAGCCCTGCAGCTCCAGCCATCTCTTGCTCAGGCTTGTGCGGTGCTGCCGTCACTTCAGTTCATTCCCCTCCCCTGCTACCACTTTTCTAGGATGGTCGCGTACCACCTGCTAGGTGCCAATGTACCACAGGTGGTACCCGTACCACTGGTTGAAAAGCCCTGGTCTAGAGCACAAATACACTCAGAGCAGAAAATAGCAAGGTTTGGATCAATGCAAAAGCAGCTGGGACAAAATGCTTGAAAATGGGGGAAATGATTTATGAACTTGAAAATGTTGTCTAAAATGTTGACAGGTGATACCAGCTAGTTGTAGATCTAATTAATGGTTAATTCTTTTTTAAAAACTGAGAAATGCATTTGATAACAGTTGGGTTCTTTTTCAGACTCATTTATATGGTATATACCTGATATAACAAAGGAAATAGTTTGCTCCTTTTGATCCTGAGTGAGTATTTTATGTTCTGAAAGATTCCCACCCTTCCTAAAGTAGTCTGCAAAGCTATTCTGTAATTACTCATTTACTATACTTTATGAATAATCTTCAGTTTGAAGTTGCTGCCTTTTGCAATTTGTGCATACATTGTGAAACCAACTTTTGACTCTTATAAAATGTATATAGGTGTCAACTAATATTTGTTGCCTACTTGATGCATTTTGACACATCTTTCAAAATTTTTTGCTCCTTATTCAGAGATACCTGTAATCAAATATTGCATGGATCAGTCTAGGGAATTATCACTATCTATGTAATTTAAAGGGTTAGGCATACATAGTTTTATCTGGTTTAATGGGCAGCCGAGGAGGTTGCTAATTATTTTCTGAAGAGATGAGTCTATTCTGTTTGGAGGAAGCAGGAAAATTAGTGTTAGTGTACTATACTATACTAACTCTCTTTGTGCTTGTGCTAGAATGAGGGAATCAGATTTGAGGCTGAATCCTACATTTAACATATTGTTGGAAATATCTGGCTGATTAGTTAGTGGCTCCTTCCTTCTATGATGTAACAAATAAATGTCAGTTCCTGGGAGAATCAAATAGATGGTCATGGGATAAATAGAGAAACAATGGTAATAGGAAATTTGGAGAAGGCACTCAATTAATATTTATCTATGTTTGAATTCCCTTTAATAACATATACTAGTACTGTACCAAGAATGTGAAAACAGCCATATAAAGTAACTACATAAAGTCAACAGTTTTGCATAGTTTTTCTTTTAGAGTAACAGAACTAGAATAAAGCATGTAGTAATAACAATTTTTAAAAATAAAACTGAAAGCTTCCTTCCTTCCTTCCTTCCTTCCTTCCTTCCTTCCTTCCTTCCTTCCTTCCTTCCTTCCTTCCTTCCTTCCTTCCTTCCTTCCTTCCTTCTATCCCTTTTAAAATAACATAGTCTGAAAGCTTAAGGGATAGAATGGACTAGAAGTGACTCATTCAGCATAACAGTTGCCTCTTAAGCTTTAGGGATCTGTTCTCGTCTGCTGCTGAGATTCTATCCTTTTTTATTATATCAGGAACTCATGACAAAATTTGATGAACTGAAAAAAAATAGGAACATCCTTTTTCTTCTTTTTTTTCTTCAAGAAAAAAAGCATTCATACTCCCTCTCAGTACCAGAGAATTAATAGTGCTCTCACTTGTTTCCTATCCTTCTATGGGATAAATGGAAAACAAGTAAGAAAAAAAGCCATATAAATCTCTTATGAGCAAGTGGTGCATATACACACGTTTCTATAAGTCAGTACATTTCCACTGCTGATGTAAGTGGAACAGAACACATAAATTAAGCCCACAATTACAACATAAAAAGCTGTCAGGGGAAATTTCTACCAAATTTATAAGTATATATATGCGGATGACACCAAGCTAGCAGGAATAGCCAACACTCAGAAAACAGGCTTAAGATACAGGAGGACCTGGACAGACTTGAACACTGGGCGCTATCTAACAAAATGAAATTCAATGGTGAAAAAAGTAAGGTTCTACATTTAGGCAAGAAAAATCATATGTACAGGTATAGTATAGGGGATACCTTGCTCAACAGTAGTAACTGTGAGAAGGATCTCGGAGTCCTAATGGACAATCACTTAAATATGAGCCAGCAGTACGCTGCAGCTGCCAAAAAAGCCAACACAGTGCTGGGCTGCATTAACAGAGGGATAGAATCAAGATCATGTGAAGTATTAATACCACTTTACAATGCTTGGTAAGGCCACACTTGGAATACTGCATCCAGTTTTGGTCACCATGATGTAAAAAAATGCTGAGACTCTAGAAAGAGTACAGAGAAGAGCAACAAAGATGATTAGGAAACTGGAGGCTAAAACATATAAGGAACGGTTGCTGGAATTGGATATGTCTAGTTTAACAAAGAGAAGGACGAGGGGGGACAAGATAGCAGTGTTCCAATATCTCAGGGGCTGCCACTAAGAAGAGGGAGTCAAGCTATTTTCCAAAGCGCCTGAGGGCAGGACAAGAAGCAACGGATGGAAACTAACCAAGAAGAGAAGCAATAGATGAAGTATGTGTTGGATAGACAGTGGTTGGTCAGATCTAGGATGTGTTTGGGGGGGTTATATTTGTTTTGGATAGCTGTTATATAACCCCCCCCCAAACACATCCTAGATCTGACCAACCACTGTCTATCCAACACATACTTCATCTATAACGGACAAAAATACAAACAAATAGAAGGAGCACCCATGGGATCACCCCTCTCACCTGTCATTGCAAACCTCTACATGGAACACTTTGAAACCCAAGCCCTAGAAAAATCTGATCACAAACCCAAACTCTGGCTCAGATACGTAGATGACACCTTTGTAATCTGGCCACATGGGAAAGAAAAACTGGACAACTTCCTCACACACCTCAACAGCCTACACCCCAAAATACAATTCACCATGGAAACAGAAGCTAATAACCAACTTCCCTTCCTGGATGTCTTAGTCTACAAGAAATCCAATGGCTCCCTAGGACACACCATCTACCAGAAGAAAACACACACAAACCACTATCTGCACGCACTCTCACACCACCACCCAGCACAGATCAACTCCGTAGCCAAGACACTCATCTCCAGAACCAAATGCCTAGCTGATGAACAACACCTAAAAACCGAACTACACACTCTCACTAATGTACTAACATCCAACGGATTCCCAAGAAATAAGATTTCCAACTTAATCCAAAAAGAAACTCCCACTAAAATCCAAGACAGAGAACAAGAAAACGGCAAAGCCCTCCTCCCATACATAAAAGGCACCACAGACAAGATCAGCAAAATCCTGCACAAATATAACATCAAGACAGCATTCTGCACAAACAGAAAAATATCCACCATCCTAAGAAACCCTAAAGACAAAATTGAGTTAGAAAATCAAGGAGTATATGAAATCCCATGTACTGCTTGCCCCACTATATACATTGGACAAACCAACAGAAGAATAAGTGCACGCATTGAAGAACACAAAAACTCAGTCAAAAAAGAGGAACCAACTTCTTCCTTGGTCCAACACCTTAAAGCCACAGGACATGAAATTGATTTCAAAAAGACCAGAACTATTGCCAAAACTGAACACTTTAATAACAGAATAATCAGAGAAGCCATTGAGATAGAAAAACACCCTCACAGTATGAACAAACGAGATGATATCTCCCGCCTACCAGCCATTTGGAAACCCGCCCTTATTGACAAACGAATTCCTAACACAAAGAATGACACCAGAACCATACAGGATGCCACCACCACACATCCACGCAAAAAGCAAACCCAAACCCACACTGATGA
Source organism: Bothrops alternatus (assembly GCA_034064705.1). Lineage (NCBI taxonomy): Eukaryota > Metazoa > Chordata > Lepidosauria > Squamata > Viperidae > Bothrops > Bothrops alternatus. The sequence goes on from JARGCV010000023.1 coordinate 6,401,445, forward strand.
TGAGTCACGACCACAGACCAGGAGCCAGACCACAGCTGCATCATTGGCCACTTTGAACCCCTCCAGCACAACAAAGCCCCCACTCAAACAGAACACTCCCCCAGCCAATCAGAACACAGCCAAACCCCCAGCCAATCAGAGCACAGCCAAGCCCCTAACCAATCAGAACACACCTCCACCCAATCAGAACATAGCCAAGCTCCCAGCCAATCAGTTCAAACCCCCACTGGCAGTTAAAAGGAAGAAACAGCTACGACCACACATTGCTCCTAGAAGCAGAAGCCAAAAGCACCAGCCTGAAGATGACAAATGAGACTTTGTCGAAACGTCGCCAAGACACTTCAAATTCTACGTGGGAGAAAACCCGAAGAACCAAAGACCTACATACAAACAATCATATATATATATGATTAATAATATCCATAAAAATATGACTCCTGGGTACATTCATGGTATGGAATAAAAGTTTTACGATCACCAGGAGATTTAAAAGAAATTAATTTTATTATAACCTAGCTTTCGTTGGAAACTACCAACATCATCAGGGTTAAAAAAGGCAACTGAAGAGATGTTTTAAATAGGATCAGTTAACGCGTGCGCTCGGCTCCTAGATCGCGTCACCGGCCCTGGCCGGTTGGTTTGTATTCTGGATGTTTCTCCTTCTCTGTCATTGCCTTGAACCTTCTCACCTATTCTTTTAACGCTAGTTCCTAAGTTAGTCAGGATCTTTTCCCTCCCTCCAACAGTGTTAACTCGCGTATTACCTTTCCCTCTATTACAGACCTTGGGGGGGGGGTGTTTGGTTTTTCTTTTACATTGTTACACATCCTGTGAGGGCTCCAGGCAGTTCCCCCCACCCCTCCCAGTTGTAGGTCGATGGTTTCCCTCAGCTCTACATTCACCCTCCTCCTTCCTCCTCCCACGTGGGCAGTACCCATCCGGATGTCATGTAATCCAGTGTGTGCATTCCCACACCCCATCTCAGTACTGTCCACATAAGATTCCGTCCGCTGCCAGCAGTCATTACTCCCATCCAAGGTTAACGTCCTACTTTTTGCCTGGGAAGACCTCAATCATGGGCATTCCCCATCCACAATTCCTCGCATGTCCATGGAATGGGAGGGGGGGTGCCTCTCTCCTCTGTGCAGCACGGGGGAGCCATCATTCCACACCTCCTTCCCATCTGTATCAAATGTCTCTCTTCATTGTCCTGAGCGATGATAGGCTCCAAGGCTTTACTGCTGGATTCCTCAGGTTCCCTACTGGCACAACCATTGTTCCTCCTCCACCTAAAAGGTGGGGGTCCATTGGAGTGCTTCTGATTCTCACTCCATTTCCTTAGTGCCTGTTGTGTTGGACAAAGATCTATATGACGGTTAATGGAGTTTCTGTCTGAGAACCAAGCTTCTTTTAATAGTCGGCCCCCTTTTGTGGCATCGCTGGATACGACTCTAGTATTATCAAAGTCAAAACAATGGCCATGCTGTGCCACATACGTCCAGATTTGGGAGTATTGTTCACCCCTTTTTTTATGGCCAGTTTGTGCTCATGTAATCGAGTTTTTAGCCATTTAGCTGTTTCACCCACATAATTACTCTGACAGTTCTTGCAGTCAATCTTATAGACTACCGCCGATTTTTCCATGGCGGGAAGTGGGTCCTTTGGGTGCATGATTTTAGAGCGTAGCGTTTGATTTGGTTTGTGGGCTACCTCTATATTATGGGGGGCCAACAATCTAGCTGTTGCTTCCGAGACATTGTTGATATAAGGTAGGGAGATGCGTGTCTTTTGTTGTAGTGGCTCATTCCCTTGCTGGTGGGCTCGGGGTCTAGATGTTATCCCATGTCATTTTATAAATTTGGGTGGATACCCATTCTGCTGGCAAACACGGAAAAGATGTTTCCTTTCCTGCTTCTTGAACTCAGTTGTGCTGCAGTGGGAATCAACGCGTTTAAATAAGGCTTTAATGCAGCTAACCTTATGGGATACTGGATGATTACTCCTGTAGTGGAGGATTCTATCCGTGTGAGTGGGTTTACGGTAAACTTGTGTGTGCAATGATCCATCTGATTGGTGGTGGATTCACACATCCAAGAAGGCTAAAGAGCCTTGTTTCTCTTCCTCAACCGTGAATTCTATATCAGGGTAGATTGAATTCAGTATTCCCATAAAGGTGGCTACATGTCATCTTTTGACAACAACAAACGTGTCATCCACGTACCGAGCCCAAAACTTGGGTTGGTATAAGGTCATCGCCTTGTATTCTAACTGCTGGAGCACTGCCTCTGCTATGATACTGGAAATGGGGGAGCCCATGGGTGTCCCTTTGACCTGTTTGAATATAGTACCTTGAAAGGTAAAATAGGTCATTAGGCATACCTCCACGAGTCTCATAAGGTCTTCCGTCTGTAGGGAGTCCTGGTGGTGGCCTCCCTTCTTGTTGGTTAACCGATCTCTTAGTACAGAGATGGCTAAGTCCTGGGGGATGGAGGTGAAGAGTGAGGTAACATCAAATGAAACCATCATCTCGTCATCCTCCACCCTGAGGGTCTTAATCCTACTCAGGAACTCCTCTGCAGATTTAACCGTGGTGGGGCTGTCATCCACAAGGTGGCAAATGCGGCCGCTAAGCCACTTCACTAAGCCCGAGGTAGGTGTGCCTCTAAATGAGACAATGGGGCGGAGAGGAACGCCCTCCTTATGGATTTTTGGTAATCCATAGAATCTGGCAAGTGCTGTATCACATGGGCGCACTTTCCTTAGGATGTCCTCACTCATCTTTCTGCTGCATTTGAAGCTATCCAGCAGTTTGTTAATTCTATTCCTGAGTGTCACTGAGGGGTCTTTCTCAATTACTCTATACGCTGTTCTGTCATTAAGAAGCTCTAGCGCTTTTGTTATATAAAGCATCTTATCCATGACGACAGTCACTCTCCCTTTGTCTGCCGGGAGTATAATGATGGTATCATCCCTTCTAAGCTGACCTAGGGCCTCCGTCTCCTCCCTATGATAGTGTCTGTGGTCCATGAGTAACCCAGTGACTTGCTGTCTTATAGAGCTCCTAATGTCCTCATTAGTCCCCATACAGTACATGGCAGGTTCTAATGCCGCTATAAAGTCTAAGGCATGTGCATCCATAAGATTATGACCTACATCTCGCTGCAGCAGGGTGAGTTGTGAGTGGGTTAATGTCTTCGTGGAGAGGTTACATACTAATCTATCTGTGGAACTATTGCGACTTGACTCACGTAAAATGTCCATCTTGCGTCGGACACACGCACACACACATACATACATACATATTAGACACACACGGAGGGACACACTCACACATATACGTAACTATATATATGTACATACAAATATATATACCAGTAGAAACATAGACAAATGTGTCATATACATACATTTGTTGGGGAAACAAATCTCTAGGATTAGTTTTAGATGGAACTGGCAATCCTAGTTTGCTAAGGTAAGGAAGCTGGATAATATATATGAGTACTTACATATTTTAAATGGATAGAATATACATTCTATAAATATAGATGGGCTGATCTCATCTTTCTTCCATACAAGAGGTTGTTTTGAATTCAGTAATAACAATAATAAAGTTGGAAGGGACCTTGGAGGTCATCGAGGCAACCTCCTGCTCAGGCAGGAAACCCTATACCATTTCAGACAAATGGCTGTACAGTCTGTTCTTAAAAACTTCCAGTATTGGGCCATTCATCGCTTCTGGAGGCAGGTTGTTCCAATGGTTAATTGTTCTAACTGTCAGAGGAAGTTTCTCCTTAGTTCTAGATTGCTTCTCTCCTTGATTAGTTTCCATCCGTTGCTTCTTGTCCTGCCTTCAGGTGCCTTGGAAAATAGCTTGACTCCCTCTTCTTTGTGGCAGCCCCTGAGATATTGGAACACTGTTATCATGTCCCCCTTCATCCTTCTCTTCGTTAAACTAGACGTACCCAATTCCAGCAGCCGTTACTTATATGCTGTAGCCTCCAGTCCCCTAATCATCTTTGTTGCTGTTCTCTGTACTCTTTCTAGAGTCTCAACATCTTTTTTACATTGTGGTGACCAACACTGGATGCAGTATTCCAAGTGTGGCCATACCAAGGCATTGTAAAGTGATATTAATACTTCACGTGCAAATCTGGTAGATTTTATTTTATTATACATAATTAAAATATTATTTCAGAGGGATCTTATTAAAAACTGCAAATGAAATTTCTTGCTTTCCATGTATTATATACAGATCTGGGAAAACCGTGTTGTTACTTTAAGAAACAGCAGTGAGAGTAGGAGTGATAAAAACAAATTCAGAACTGCTTTCACTGAAGGAAGAGATTACGATAGTAAATTTAACAAATCCTGTTTTCCCTCTTGGATATGTAGTCCCATTTCACAGCTACTTCAAACAAGTGTTTAGGCTCTTAAATCATATTTTGGGGGATTTAATGGGGCTGGGAGGAGGGGGAGACTTTTTTTCCCTACCTCTCTTCTGCAGAACCTTCCAGTCTGCGGAATTTCAAGGGATCAACATCAAGATTACAAGTGGAAGAGGGCCAGCAAACTGAATCCTAGCAGTACATTATAGATACATGATGTGATGACTTGTAAGAATGACTTTGGGAGGCAGGACATTATGATGCAGACATGTCGAACTCGCGATGTCATGTGACATCGTACAATGTATCGGGACTGTTTTGCCATTGCTGGCAATAGGGTGGGCACGGCTTCTGCATGACGCCTCTGGCCCGCGGGGCGGCAGTTTGACTAATCGAAGAAACAGTCAAATAAATGGCAGCTTAATTTGCAGGAGGCATATAGGTAGGCACAGGGGTAGGCAACCTTGGTTCTTTTATGACTCGTGGCTGGCTCACAATTCTGGGAGTTGAAGTCCACAAGTCATAAAAGAGCCAAGGTTGCCTACCCCTGAGGTAGGGCAAAAGGCTCAAAAGAGATTCTCCCTAGATTTTGGGCTGGAGATGAGGTGAGGGGGGGAGCATTAGTTTCAGAGTTCCAAGATTCTGTTAATGTACCCTACAACAAAGTAGAATTAGCTCAACTGGTTATGTTTCCTGTCTGGTCTTTCTTGTAAGACTGACATGTGTTTCCTAGCTATGTGATTTGTGGAGTCTGCTCTTCTAGGTGAAGTTGCAATCACAACATTTGAGTATTTAGGGTAAAGTCAGTTGATTTCTGTGACCATGAATGTCCCTATTACCAGCTTGGCTTGATATACCAAATGCATCCTTTCCTGGATGATATTTTTTTCTCTTCACCCCTCCCTTTTTAGTGAACACATCTTTTATTGCTTTGATTTATTGCATATTTTATGTTTTATTGGAAGTCCACTGAGTTATAATTACAATGGGACACAGGAAACAAATATATCAGTGAAATAAGCAATAAAAACAGTTCATATCCTAATCACTATTTGTGCATGAAAACTCTAATTAGGTTTATAGAATAAATGAACTGACACTTGTTGCATTTTGTTAAAAACCAACAACCTTCATATATATTATTTTGTATTCAAACTCACCTTAAAAGTTGTTCCTTGGATGGGTAGGAAATTGTTTAAGGTAGCTAACATTTCAGATAAAATGTTTATTTTACTCGTGATTAAATCAGTAGAAAAATACTTTTAATAAACATCTTCCTCTAAATATGAAGAAAGCAGAACGTTATCAGACATAATGAATCACTGGAACTGGTTTAAGCTTATTTCAAATAAGTATTTTTTTTAAAAAAGTAACATCCTGACAAATGTTCTATATCAGTGGTGGCGAACCTATGGCACGGGTGCCAGAAGCGGCACTCGGAGCCCTCTCTGTGGGCACGCACACCGTCGTCCTAGTCCTAGGCCTTCAGCTGGGTTTTATAAACCCTTTTTGCTTTAGGCCTCTGCCACTTTGTGCAAAAAAAAAAAAAGATTCAATCAGTCAATATCAACTTCTCACGGGGAAAAAAAAGATCTTGCAAAGTTGGAATTGATTGATTAAACTTTTTAGTCCCACTCAGTCTGCTTTTACCACCGCAGCCACATCCAGCCAAGGGGCCATGCCCAGTCAATGGGCCACGCCCAGCCAATGGGCCACGCCCACCCAGCACTCAACAATGCATGTGGGTTTTGGGTTGCAGTTTGGGCACTCAGTCTCCAAAAGGTTCGCCATCACTGGCTTAGGAAATGATCAGCTGAGGTAAATATTGGTAGAGCATTCACCAGGAGAAGCAGCAGCACAGACTATTGTCAATCTAGGATCACAATAGAGTAGTTGCAAAAAAAACTGATAACCAGTAGATAGTAGAAAATGATGACTTTTATATGTCTTTCTTACCACCTTCTGGTTTTTGAATTTTTGCAATTTTACCACATTTCCATGCTAATTGCACCACTGAGATTTGATTTCCTCCAATTTGCATTAATAGCATCCATCCACACAGCCAATAGGCCATGCCCACCTGGCACCCGACAATACATAAGTAGGTTTTGGGTTGCAGTTTGGGCACTCGGTCTCTAAAAGATTCGCCATCACTGGGCTAGGCTCCTCACAGTGCTTTACAATGTTGCAATTAATCTTATGTCACAATTCTCCTATACAATGTTTTTTTACTCAACCAGGTTAACACCCTATTTCTGCATGCTGCTTGTTGTATTCTATAAAGATGACGATAGTTTTGTAAGATTTGATGCTATGAACTGACAGTTGTTAAATGCAGGTCGGCTTAAATAAACATTAGTCACATTACAGAAATCAGTGGATAATATATGTTATTTGTATTTATATCTTCTTCCAGGCATAAGAAAAGATCGCAGAGGTGGCCGAATACTGAAGCACAAACGTCAAAGAGAAGAACACGATAGCAGAAACGTGGGTACAGTGGCAGAGGCAAGGAACCCAAATCTTTGGCCAAGTCCATTAATGATCAAGCATGGGAAAAAAAACAGTCCAGCTCTTTCCCTCTCTGCAGATCAGATGGTTTCTGCTTTGCTAGAGGCAGAACCACCTATTGTCTATTCAGAATATGACCCTAACAGGCCTTTCAACGAATCCTCAATGATGACGTTGCTGACCAACCTTGCTGATCGAGAACTGGTTCATATGATCAACTGGGCCAAAAGAGTTCCAGGTAAGAATTCTAGCAAAAGAGGTTTGAGCAACTATTCATATTGTTCCACATTTCAAAGCATACTATCGCATATAAGACACATGTTTACTTCACTGTTTTATAAATGACATCATTTTCATCATCATCATCATCATCAAGTTGAAAGGGAACTTGGAGATCTTCTAGTCCAATCCTCTGCCCAGGCAGAAAACCCTATACCGCTTTAGACAAATGGTTGTCCAATCTCTTCTTAAAAACTTCCAGTGTTGGAGCATTCAAACTCCTGGAGGCAGGTTGTTCCGCTGATTAATTGTTCTAACTGTCAGGAAATTTCTCCTTAGTTCTAGGTTGCTTCTCTCTTTGGTTAGTTTCCATCCATTGCTTCTTGTCCTGCCTTCAGGTGCTTTGGAGAATAGCTTGACTCCCTCTTCTTTGTGGCAGCCCCTGAGATATTGGAACACTGCTATCATGTCCCCCCCCTCGTCCTTCTCTTCACGATGTAAATGACATAAATAACATAAATCATCATGGATATCAGAGCATTAGGATGAAATTAATTCAGATTTAACTTCCACATCAAAAAAATCTTTGGGATGCAATTGATTTGTCCATCACTTCAAGGAGATTTCTGGATTAAATTTTGTCTATTGCAATCAAAGTTTGGTAAATGTGAGACTAGGTTTTACGATGTCCTTTCTGCCTTCCCCCCACAAGTATGGTATATAGCAGCATAAGATATTTGTTTCACATCTTTACATCAACAACAGTAATTCTGTAAAGCGGAATCCATATTGCAAATCACATGGTAAAGTATAATTGTTGTGCAATAATAATTAGAAAACTAAGGAACTGCTGTCCTCAGCAGGCCTCAAATGTACTTGGTAAGGTGGTGTAGGAAGATTGTAGCTTCAGTTGTTTTTGCATAATACTGCTTTCAGTCATTAGCTATGGCTTATCTCACTTTACCATACATATGGATTTCACTATATATTTGGCATGGTTTCTTCTTGTTTTGAACCTGCTGTATTTCCTGGCACGTCTATAAACTGACAACATACCCCAGCAGATCCAGCCAAAACCAATGAAGTTCTTGGGAAATTCCCCCAACCTCCCCCCTTGGACTTAAAGCTTCAAAAATTAAAACAAGCCATTTGGACTTAACTGAATGCCAATAATTAAAACTGCTAAAAAATCTGTTGGAAACAGAGAGGTTGGGCTGCCAAATTTTGACTCACCTATAGACTGTAGACTTATATTTATGACGGATTGTGTCTCTGAAGGAGGAAATGGCATTATGGACTACCATTAAGCGGCACTTTCCCATATTCCAAGGAGGGGGAATGAGACAAGATTGACAAGCTGGATTGAAGTCTGAGGAAGAGATTTAGCATAGCCATTCCCTAGAATTTCCCAGAGTATATCTGTTGGGTTGTTGTTGTTGTTAATAGCGAAGTTATGTCCGACCTATCGCAACCCCATGGACAACACTCCTCCAGGCCCTCTTGTCCTCCACCATCCTCTGGAGTCCATTTAAGCTCACACCTACTGCTTCAATGACTCCATCCAGCCACCTCATTCTCTGTCGTCCCCTTCTTCTATTGCCCTTAATCTTTCCCAGCATTAGGCCCTTTTCCAGTGAGTCCTTCCTTCTCATTAGGTGGCCAAAGTATTTGAGTTTCAACTTTGGGATCCGGCCTTCTAAGGAGCAGTCGGGGTTGATCTCTTCTAGGACTGACCAGTTTGAATGCCTTGCAGTCCAAGGGACTTGCAGGAGTCTTCTCCAGGACCATAGTTCAAAGACCTCAATTCTTTGTCGCTCAGCCTTTCTTATGGTGCAACTTTCACATCCATACATTGCAACTGGGAAAACCATGGCTTTGACTATATGCACTTTTGTTGGCAGGGTGTCTCTGCTTTTTAGTATACTGTCTAGATTTGCCATAGCTTTCCTCCCCAGGAGCAAGCGTCTTTTAATTTCTTGGCTGCAGTCTGCATCTGAGGCGATCTTGGAGCCCAGGAAAATAAAATATGTCACTATCTCCATTTCTTCCCCATCTATTTGCCAGGAATTGAGAAGGCCGGATGCCATGATTTTGGTTTTCTTAATGTTGAGTTTCAAGCCAACTTTTGCACTCTCCTTCTTCACCTGCATCAAGAGGCTCTTTAGTTCCTCTTCACTTTCTGCCACTAGAGTGATATCATCTGCATATCTTAGTTGTTGATATTTCTCCCAGCAATCTTAATTCCAACTTTTGATTCATCTAGCCCTGCCTTTCTCATGATGTACTCTGCATATAAGTTAAATAGGCAGGGCGACAGTATAAAGCCTTGCCAGACTCCTTCCCCAATTTTGAACCAATCAGTGGCTCCGTGTCCAGTTCTCACTGTTGCTTCTTGACCCACATATAGGTTTCTCAAGAGACAAATAAGATGGTCTGGTACTCCCATCTCTTTAAGAACTTGCCACAATTTGTTGTGATCCACACAATCAAAGGCTTTAGCATAGTCAATGAAGCAGAAGTAGATATTTTTCTGGAACTCCCTAGCTTTCTCCATGATCCAGCGTATGTTGGCAATTTGATCTCTAGTTCCTCTGCCTCTTCGAAATCCTGCCTGTACTTCTGGTAGTTCTCGATCCACATACTGCTGGAGTCTAGCTTGTAGGATTTTAAGCATAACTTTACTAGCATGCGAAATGAGTGCAATGATGCGATAGTTTGAACATTCTTTGGCATTGCCTTTCTTTGGAATTGGAATGTAAACTGACCTTTTCCAATCCTGTGGCCACTGCTGAGTTTTCCAAATTTGCTGGCAAATTAAGTGTAGCACTTTTACTGCATCGTCTTTTAAGATTTTGAATAGCTCAGCTGGAATACTGTCACCTCCACTAGCTTTGTTGTTGCTCAGATTTCCTAAGGCCCATTTCACTTCACATTCTAGGATGTCTGGCTCGAGGTCAGTGACCACCCCATTGTGGTTATCTGGGACATTAAGCTCGTTCTTGTATAGTTCTTCTGTGTAGCTTTTCCATCTCTTCTTAATCTCTTCTGCCTCTGTTAGGTCCCTGCCATTATGGTCCTTTATCATGCCCATCTCTGCATGAAACATTCCCTTCATCTCTCCAATTTTCTTGAAGAGATCTCTGGTCCTCCCTATTCTGTTGTTTTCTTCTATTTCTTTGCACTGTTCGTTTAAGAAGGTATTCTTATCTCTTCTAGCTATTCTCTGGAATTCTGCATTCAGTTGGGTGTATCTTTCTCTTTCTCCTTTGCCTTTCACTTCCTTTCTTTCTTCAGCTATTTGCAAAGCTTCCTCGGACAGCCATTTTGCTTTCTTGCATTTATTTTTCTTTGGGATGGTTTTAGTTGCTACCTCTTGTACAATGTTGCGAACCTCCATCCATAGTTCTTCAGGCACTCTGTCTATAAGATCTAATTCCCTAAATCTATTTGTCATCTCTACTGTATATTCATCAGGAATATGATTTAGTTCATACCTGAGTGGCCTAGTGCTTTCCCCTACTTTCTTCAATTTAAGCCTAAATTTTGCAACGAGAAGCTCATGATCTGAGCCACAGTCAGCTCCTGGTCTTGTTTTTATTGACTGTATAAAGTTTCTCCATCTTTGGCTGCAGAGCACATAGTCAATCTGATTTCTGTGTTGACCGTCTGGTGATGTCCATGTATAGAGCCATCTCTTGGGTTGTTGGAAAAGAGTGTTTGTTATGACCATTGTATTATCTTGACAAAATTCTATCAGCCTGTGCCCTGCTTCATTTTGTATTCCAAGGCCAAACTTGCCTGTTATTCTGGTTATCTTTTGGCTTCCTACTTTAGCATTCCAATCCTCGATGATGATAAGGACATCATTTTTTGGTGTTGATTCTATAAGGTGCTGTAGCGCTTCATAGAACCAGTCAATTTCATCCTCTTCAGCACCAGTGGTTGGGACATAGATTTAGACTACTGTAATATTGAATGGTTTGCCTTGGATTTGAACTGAGATCATTCTGTCATTTTGGGGATTGTATCCCAGTATTGCTTTTCATATTTTATTGACTATGAAGGCTACTCCATTTCTTCTGATGGATTCTTGCCCGCAGTAGTATACCTGAGTTAGAATGGTATAAATTTAATCTGAGTTAGAATGGTATAAATTTAACCTGGCAAGATTCTGTCTACAGGGTGTGAGCAAATAACTAAACTTTGGCTGGATTGTTCTATGTTGTTCTTCGATTGGGCCTGACAAGGTAGCTCAGAGCAGAATGCATGGTAGAGTCTAATTTTGCTACATATCCTAGGGACCATTTTTAGGATTGATGCCATCTTTACTCCCTTTCAGCATTGTCAAATCCCTTTTCTTACCACCCAGAAGAATGGTTTATTCAGTCATTTATCCAGTTTCTTCCTGTTATTCTTGTTTCAAATGCAGCTAACTGCTCTTATCTGGGTTTTTTTATTTTGGGATAGTGGACTATAACCTAAGAGCTGACTATGTTTACTTACTTATATGTCACTGCAGATAACAGCATTACAACTAAACTATGTATTTAGAAAGCAGCACTGAGCAAAGGTCTTGTTCCAGGTGACCTAAATTATCTCTTCCAACTTTATATAGGGTCACATTTAACTGTTTTCTTTCAACGGAGGTTTCCGTGGGTAGCAAGTGGGAAATGAATTTGTGTAGCAACCTATTGAGCTCAGAGATAGGCAAACTGACTTTGTTAGATAATTTAGACTACAGTTCTCATCAGCTCTGGCCAGTTAGATGATTAGAAACAATTGTAGCAACACAGGAGATTATGGGAGAAAGAAAGATCCATCCAGTCCTGGAACTGTTCCTATGAGAAGACAACACAAATAGATTCATTTCTTATAGTTTCTCATTCTTGAATCCAATATAAACTATAATGTGTAAGTCAAATTTATTTAACAACAACAACAACAATAATAATAGAGTTGGAAGGGACCTTGGAGGTCTTCTAGTCCAACCCCCTGCTCAGGTAGGAAATCCTATACCATTTCAGACAAATTTGTTACTGAAGCATACAGAGAATACTATTGTCTTTTTCTTTGGAAGACAGTAATTTTATTTATTTATTTATTTAAATCACATTTATATGCCGCCCCTCTCCAAAGACCCGGGGCGGCTCACAACAAAAAAATTACTACAATAATTTTAAAATTAACACATTCATACCACACACAAACTCAATCAATTCACATGCACGGATGGCGGGACACTCTTAGGGCCGAGGGGCAGAGCGCAGCTCACATGCCCCAAGCCTGTCGGCATAGATGTGTCTTCAATCCTTTCCGGAAGGCTAGGAGGGAGGAAGCAGTACGAACCTCCAAGGGAAGCTGGTTCCAGAGGGCTGGGGCAGCAATGGAGAAGGCCCTTGCCCTAGGTCCCGCCAGACGACATTGTTTAACGGACGGGACTCGTAGGAGGCCAACTCTGTGCACCCTAACCGGTCGCGGGGATTCATGAGGCAGGAATCATATATTTGTTAGCAGGTTGGCAAATGTTCAGTTGTAGCTCAAGGTACTAACAAGTGGCTACTGAAGTTGAAAAAAAGCATTCCGTTTGTGAGGAGGGATTTATTATTGTTAATCATAGACAAAAAGTTTGGCATTGGTTTTAAAGAGCTTGGGTAATTATTGACTTTCATTATAGTACCTCTGTAGTTTAATGACCTTAAAACATTACACTGGGCATGCAGGCTTTGAAGTTCCAAAGATTATTCACAGCATTGTGGTTATTTTTTGTGGTTTTCTGAAGCGAAAAGATAAATACCTGGCTTTAAAAAAAAAAAAAGCCGCCAAAGCTGCTGATTTTCTGAAGACATTGTTTCTTTTAAAATTTGTCTTAGTTAACCGCCAGTTTTATTAAATTAAGAACACTATGAAAACCCAATAATAGACTTGTGTTTTTATCTGACACAAATAATCCTGATTTAAAAATTGCATAATTAAAAAATACCTCTTGGATTTAATATTATTAATAATAAATTATTAACTATATATGTCATCCAACTCCCAGAGACTCTGGGCCACATTAATCAGTTTTATCCTTCTGCTTTTAAAAATGCCCTAAATATTTACCATGAATTTGGTCATAGAATATTAGTGAGAGTTACTATTTCTTCATATGCATTTATAATAAGTTTAAAAAATTATCCAGTTGCAATTCCTAAAATGCAGTGTTAGAGTGTCCTTATCAGAATCAAAATTGTTTTTATAATTAGAATCAATATTGTGTACTTCTTAATTAGTATCACACATATGTCCTGTCATAATTTAATTATCCTGACAGGCAGAGATCCAAAGCAATGCACACATTTTTGTCTTAGAAGCTGGATGGAATTCAGCTTGGAGACTCAACTGTTGTGAATATTGTGAATTTTTAGGATTGAACAGACAAGACACAGCACACAAGAAACTTCTTGTGAACCAGGTTAGAATAGATTAGACTAGATTAGACTAGATTAGACTAGACTAGACTAGACTGGACTGGACTGGACTGGACTGGACTGGACTGGAATGGAATAGAATAGAATAGAATAGAATAGAATAGAATAGAATAGAATAGAATAGAATGGAATGGAATGGAATGGAATGGAATGGAATGGAATGGAATGGAATGGAATGGAATGGAATGGAATGGAATGGAATGGAATAGAATAGAATAGAATAGAATAGAATAGAATAGAATAGAATGGAATGGAATGGAATGGAATCTTAAGAAACTTTAACATACCCTGGAAAGGAGGTGATAAGTCCCCAAAAAAACCCAGAATACTCTTTTTGAGGTAAAGAAAACTTTTGAATACATCATTTGAGTGTGTGTCACATAGTTAAGTATAATATGTGACACACACTCAAATGATACATCCAAAAGTATCATTTCAGGCAAGTGACTGTCTAACCTCTTTTTAAAAATCTCCAGTGATGGAGCGTCCATGATTTCTGGGAGCAAGTTATTCCACTGGTTAATTGTCCTCACTGTCAGGAAGTTTCTCCTTAATTCCAGGTTGCTTCTCTCTTTGATCAGTTTCCATCCATTGTTTCTTGTCCTGCCCTCTGGTGCTTTGGTGAACAACTTGACTCCCTCTTCTTTGTGGCAGCCCCTCAAATATTGGAATACTGCTATCATGTCTCCCCTATTTCTTCTTTTCTTTAGACTAGCCAAACCCGAGTCTTGCAGCCATTCTTCCTATGTTTTAGTCTCCAGGCCTTTGATCATCTTAGTTGCTCTTCTCTGATTTTTTTCCCCCAAACTCTCAACATCTTTTTTGTGATATGGTGACCAAAATTGGCAGCAGTATTCCAGGTATGGTCTTACTAGGGTTTCATAAAGCAGCACTAATACCTCATGTGATCTTGATTCTATGCCTCTGTTTATACAAGCCAGGATTGTATTAGCTTTTTTGGCTGCTGCTGCACACTGTTGGCTTATGGTTAAATGATCATCCACTAGGATTCCAGGTCCCTCTCACAGTTACTGTTTTTAAGCCAGGTCTTGCCCAATCTGTACTTATACTTTTGATTTTTCCTGTCTAAATGTAAAACTTTGCTTTTCTTCACACTGAAACTCATTTTGTTGGATAGGGCCCATTGTTCAAGTTTGTCAAGATCTTTTTGGATCCTGAGTTTGTCTTCTGGGCTGTTAGCTACTTCTGCCAGTTTGGTGTCATCTGAAAACTTGATGAGTTCCCCTTCAATTCTCTCATCTAAATCATTAGTGAAGATATTGAAGAATACTGGGTCTAATACGGAACCTTATGGTGCCCCATGGCTTACTTCTCTCCATGTGGATGTAGTGCCGTTCAGGACTACTTGTTGAGTACAGTTTGCCAGCCAGCTACAGATCCATTTGGTGTGATGTTGTCTATTCCACCTTTTTCTACCTTACCAAGGAATAGATTGTGGTCTACTTTATCAAATACCTTACTGAAGTCTAAGTATACTACGTCCACAGTATTTTGCTATTAGTTTAGTCACTTTGTCAAAGAATGAAATAAGATTGTTTGGCATGATCTGTTTTTAACTGGCTACTAGTTATAACTTTGTTTGCTTCTAGTTGTTTGTAGATCTATTTTTTGATTATCTTTTCTAGGATCTTCCCAGGTATTGATGTTAAACTGATTGGTCTGTAGTTTCCTGGGTCCGTTTTTTCCCCTTTCTTCAAGATGGGGACCATATCAGCCCTTTCCCAATCCTCAAGTACTTCCCCAGTGCTCCAGGATTTTTGAAAGATGTGGTGCAATGGTTCTGAGATAACATCTGCCAGCTCCTTCAGAACTCTGGGATGTAATCTGTCAGGCCCCGGTGATTTATATTTGTCAAGGTCAGATAGGTGTTTTCTTACCATTTTCTTGCTTATTTTATTTTTTGTTTCTAATTTGTCTTTTCCAGTAGTTTTTTTGGTGTGTTGGGCTGTAGTTTCTTTTTGTGTGAAGACTGATGCAAAGTATGAGTGAAGCAGCTCTGCTTTCTCCCTGTTGCGTGTTTCTTGCCATATTCTCTCTTTAGTGTACCTACAGTTTCCTTGACTTTTTTTTCTTGTTGTTAATATGTTGGAAGAAACTTGCTTTATTATCCATGATTTTTATTGCAAGTCTTTGTTCTTTCTGAGCCTTTGCTTTCATTTTTGCATGTTCTGACTGTCTGCTGATAATTGGCCTTAGTTATGTGCCCCTCTTTCCATTTTTTGTATTTGTCCTTTTTGTTTTTCAGTTTGTTAGAGAGATCATTGTGCAGCCATGCTGGCTTCTTCTTGAATTTTTTGTTTTTCTTTTTTAGTGGTATTGTACTGGTCTGGGCTTTTATGATCGCATTTTTCAGAGTTTCCCATGCTTCTTGGGTTGTTTTCCCCTTTAGGATTTTCATCCATGGGATCTTTCTTAGGTTCTCTCTGAGTTTGTTAAAGTCAGCTCTTTTGAAGTTCAAGACACTGGTTTAGTTGTTTTCTGTTGCTAGTGTTTGCGTTATATTAAATTCCAGTATGACATACACTTCGCCCAAGGTTCCGGCAACTTCAACTCCCTCTATTGCTTCTTCTCTATTAGTTAGAATTAAGTCCAGTATGGCTTTACATCTAGTTCCCTCCTCCACCTTTTGGATGACAAAGTTGTTGGCTAGGCTGGTTAGGAATTTCCCGCTCACTGCAGAGTTTGTCTCCCAGTTGATATCTGGATAGTTGAAGTCTCCCATTGCTACTGTGGTATGCTTCCTACATATATTTGTTAGCAGGTTGGCAAAGAGTTCATCTATTTCTTCTGATTGGTTGGGTGGCCTGTAATATACATCTATGATAATGTCACTTTTTTTCTCTTTTATATCGACCTATATGCATTCTGGAGAGATTTTATCTTGGATCATGTGCATTTCTGTAGATATGTAGTCTTCTCTTACATATAGTGCAACTCCCCCTCCTCTTTTTGTAGACCTGTTTCTTTTGAACAATTTGTATCCATCCATCAGTCCATTCCATTCATGAGTTTCGTCCCACCAGGTTTCTCTAATGCCAACTATGTCATACCCACCCTCATGTACTATTGCTTCTAGTTCACCCTGTTTGTTCACCAAGTTTTGAGCATTTGTATATAAGCATTTAAGACTTTTATGCCTTTTCGTGGGTATGTTTCCTGCATCTCCTGATTGTTGTTTGGGTTTTTATTGTTTCTTGTCTCTGCCTACCTCACTGTTTGATTCGTTTTCTTGGGATTTATGATTGGTTTTGGATTTTAGAGATTCTAAAGATTGGTCACCCTGCCTCCTCAATTTTAGTTTAAAGCCCTCCTGATGAGTTGGGATTTATTTGCAGTATTTGTAGTATTTCATGAATACAAAATATTAGTTTCTCTGATTGATTTTTTTCAGTTAATTAACTAGAGAAAGATTATACTACCAGAACTTCAGCTCCACTCCCCTTTCTGGCTTCTGCTATTAAAGACATTTGGTAAATTGCTTTATGATCTAATTTTCCATTACAAGATAGGTACCCTGTCTTCAACAGAATTGCTTCTACTAATATGGCAACATCCTACCCTAAAAGTACATAGCTATAATTAAATTCTCCAATCTTTCAGGTAAAGTTTAGCTGGCAACCTATCATGGATAACCTAACCTAGATCTTCTTTTCAGTATATCCAGAGCCTTGTTTCTCTCTGAATGTCAGTACTAGGAGACAGATCCCACACCATATAGTTATCCTCCTGGCATAATGATTTCTATGACAACTCCTCTTTGGGATTCTTAAATCAGCCTGAAACCTGAATCTGTTCAGGAACCCACTATTACTTAATTTCATCTTGGTTTGCTAGCCATTTCTCTTCTATTTCTGCTCCAAGTCTATTTCTCCTCCCCCTCCTCTTGAAAGAATGAGCTGTTCCCCCCCAGTTCTTCTGAAATGTTATCATACAAGTCGAGTTTATATGAAAGCCAGTTTTATGCAGTAGTTAGAACACCAGGTTAGAAACCAGGGAACTGAGTTCTAATCCCACCTTAGTCTCAAAGGTGCTTTTTCAGGAGGCAACTGGACTTTCTTGTTTTGTTTTTTGAAGATGTTTTGCTTCTCATCCAAGAAGCTTCTTCAGCTCTGACTGGATGGTGGGGAATGGAAGGATTTATATTTCTTGCAGACAGCTGGTCATTTGCATTCTTTTAGAGAGTCATTGAAGCCATTTGGAAGTTTGCCTCAGGTGTCCTCAGGGTCATCCTCCTTGGCTACAGAATGTTTTCTGCCCTGTGTCCCTTCACTGTTGAAGACAGGTGTTGTCTGCCTCTCAACTGAAACACAAATGGTTCCTGTAGCCTGGATTGTTTTTTGGAAATCCATTCATACTAACTTACCATTTGAAGGATGACCTTGGGCCAACCATTCTGTCTCAGCTCTAGGAAGGGCAGAATGGCAAACTATGAGAAAGAGGGGTGACAGGATAGTAGATAGTATTTTCTTCCTCCGTTGTATCACCGTGAGATTCCCAGATTTTTAAATGATTACTAACCTATCTATCCAACCCCTATGTAACACCAGCTATTTCTCCCACAAGTAAATCTTTGGTGATATATTTGTCCACGTATATATATGCACACTGTTTAACATGAATCTGGCAATTTAGAAATATTCCCAATATTTGAGGAGAACGACTGATCTTTGAACATCCACACTGTAACTCTGCTAAAAAAAAAACCCAATAAGAACAAAAATGATTTCCTTCTTTCCATATTACACTAGGAAGATGGTGATAGTTCTGGATCCACCAAACTAGTGTAACTAATTCAGCTCTTAGTTAGTTGGCTGGAAACTCTTTCTGAAATTTTGCATTTCTTTATCAAATGTCCCCTTATGTCTTCAGGCAGCTGTACTTACAGTTAGATAATGTTAATGGAAAGGTTTAAAGTAGGGTTGATCATAAACTTTCTAAAGGATGTTAAAGAAAATTAAAAAAGAAGTGTGTATGGTTTGAAAGTATTTTTAATGACTATGGTCCTGCACTTCTGTGCTATTTCTAGAAAAGTGTGGTTTATTTCAGCTTTAAGAATCTCATTAACATTAATGAATTGATTTGTTAAAACAGCCACACCTTTCTTCTAGAATCCTGAAAGGAAGTTGGACTGCTTTAATGAGTAGCAGTGAGATGCTATGGACCAAATTACTACTGATTTTTTTTAAAAGTGCACAACTCTAATAAAGAAGACTGAGTACAACTATAGCTCAAAGCTCTAATTTCAGTCTGGGAGATGTATTGATTGCCTTTCAGGCTGGAAGATACCAGAACCTGTAATTCCCTAATTAATTCAAGATCTTTAAAGAGGTGAATACAGAATGGAAATAGAAAGAAATCTCTTTCACCAATCATTGGGGGGTGGGGAGGGTCAAGGAGGACAAAATTATGAACATGGCATCACTGTGGTGCAATGCATTTCAACTCCTTTTGTTCATGTGTTCTTGCACGCAAGAAGAAAAGGGATAAAGTCTGTATCACAAATGTGTGATGCTGCTTTTGTCATTTTGACGAAAAACTCTAATCCTGTAGCTGCTTCTGTTCGCTAAGAGGATTTTATTCTCATTTAGTAGAAAATAAAGTGATATAATGAACTCACTTCTTTTCAGTGTAAGTATATCCTTTTTTATTTCTTTTCTTCTGCTTTTCTCCATAGTTTTTCTTCCTCTCTGTAGCCAAGGTTTCCTTATCTCTTGCTTTCCCCCATTGCTCTGAAATAAATGTATTAGCACACATTACTCAGTAGTACAGACTGTTTCAATAAAGTAATCAGTTCCAAAGCATTTCTAATTAGGTCTGTGCAAAACAAGTTCTGCATTTCTTTTGATAACTGTTATTTAGTTTGATAAAAAATTCGTTAATTCTGACTTTTTTCAAAAGGAGAAAAAATTTACTGATATTTTTTTACTCAATGTGCTGTATGAATCCAGCCACTGTGGTTTGTAAAATATGTTTTGTGGCCTATTGGTATTGAAAAACCAATTAACATTCAGCAAACCATGGTTAAAACCTAGTATGTTTGGTATGTGAAGTCAGGCTTTGTATAGAGTGCCACAAATAAGGCATGGGAAAAGAATGGGGAAAAATTCCAAATATTCTTTTGCAACCTCTAAAAATTGTAGAACTGAATTCTGTTGTCAGATCATGAAAAAGAAGAAGAGACAATCTTCCACTATTTTTTGATGAAGGATGAAAAAAGAGTTGTTGATTGTTTCTTTCATATCACACAAATATATATATATCTCTCGAAAATGCTGTCTGGTCCCTAGTGGAAAAAGATCGGTCTAAACCCAAAGTTTCCAACTGCCTCATTCATGAGTATAATCTTCAGCTGACAAATCATAGGTCCTTTCTAAGGATGGTAACTTCCTGCCAAAATGCAGCCAGGCGTTTTTAGATATTGAAAGTAAATTGATGCTCTGTGATTGATTGAGTGAGTGAGTGCCATCAAGTCATTTTTGACTCCTAGTGACCACATACATAGGTCTTCTCCACTCATCACCACTGTAAATGAGTACATTCAACTTGCTGCTGATCTTGTTCTTCTTTTTCCTTCCACTTTTCCCAGCACTAAGGACTTTTCCCGAGAGCTGGGTCGTATCCACAGTAGAATAATTTGTGTCTGATCATTTGGCCTTGAGTGATTTGTTCAATGATCCATCATTTTATTTACTTGACTGTCCATAGTATTCTCACACGTCTTCTCCAATACCAAAATTCAAAGTGTCCATATTCTTCTTATACTAGTTTTTTAAAGTCCAACTTCCACTTCCATAGTGTGTCACAGATAATAAAATGGCTTGTATGATTCAGATCTTTGTAGGTATAAATCATGGCATTTGAATATCTTTTCCAAGGCCTTCATAGCTGCTTTTCTGAGTACTAGAATGCAATATATTTCTTGATTGCTTGTTTCTTTACTGTTGATGGTTCATCACCACTTCGATATCTTCATTGTTGGTTCTAAGGTTGGTTGTTCTACCTATTGTCATTAGTTTGATCTTCTTTATATTTAATTTTAATCCCATTTTTTTCACCATGTTCTTTGATCTTTAGCACCTCAGCTTGCAAATCCTTTGCATTTTCAGCTATTGGGGTAGTATAATCAGCATAGTGCAGGTTACTGATGTTTCTTCTTCCAGTTTTAAAACAATACTCATTTTCTTTCAATCGAGTTTCCCCTAATACACATTCCGCATATAGGTTGAATAAATAAGTGGAGAATATTAAGCCATGTCACATTCCTTTACCAATCTGGAGTGTTTCTGTTTTACCAAATTCTTTCCAGACTGTGCCTTCCTGATCTGTACATAAGTTTTGCAGGAGGACAATGAGATATTCTAAAATGTCCATTTTTCTGAGCATTTTCCACAGTTTGAAATGATCAATGGAATCAAAGACTTTTCTATAATCAATGAAGCAAATGTTGAACTTTTTTTTGGTATATTTTGCCTTTCTCAATTATCCATTTTGCATTAGCAAGAACATCTCATGCTCCTTTCCTAAAACCAGCCTAAATATCTGGGATCTCTTTTTCCCTGTAAGGGCTCCCATCTGCATTGGATGATCCTAAACATTATTTTGCTAGCAACCGTTCGCACACACTCTTAAGCCTCCTTTTTTGGAATTGGAATGTAGATCTTCTAATCAGTTGGCCACTGTGTCCTCCAGATTTGCTGGCATAGCTTGGTTACAAACTTGACTGATGCTTCTTCTGTTCCTTGCAGTAGGTATTCCATCACTTCCTATAGCCTTCCAACTTGATAATGGCCATAGTGCTGATCTAAGGTATTTTACATGTTTGTTTAGTGTCTTTATAGGTGTTGTAATATGCTTTCTTGTCACTTCTAACAGCTCTCTGAAACTTTTTGTTGTGTTCCTTTCTGAGATGTCTGCTTTCCTTGGCTTTGATTCTCTTTTTTTTCTTGGCAATTGTCAGGGTTTGTTCTGACATCCAGTTTGCTTTCTTCTCTTTCTTGATTTTTGGCAGTCTCTTTTCAAATCCAACCTTAATGACTTATTTAAGTTCATTCCATAATTCCTCAATGATGTTAAGGACTTCAAAGCAATTCTTTGTAAATGGTGATTTCAAGATCATATTGTGGAAATTGATTGGCTTTCTTCTTCTGAAGATAGCATTTGGCCATGTCTTAGATTCTATAATTGACCTCCTCCACCTCTTTTTAGCGATAATGCAGTCAATTTTATTTCAATATACTTCATCTGATGATGTCCATGTCTACAGGCATCATTTTGCTTGTTTGAAGACAGGGTTAGCTATGAATCAGTGGAGTGGCAGAAATTGATAAATTGGCCTTCTGCTTCATTTCAGTTTTCCAGATCATACAATCCAACTACAGTTTCCTGTTTCCTGTTTTCAACTTTGGTATTCTAGTCTCCAATCAGAAGCAGCACATGTAGATTTCAAATTGAACTTGGTCATAGAGGAGTATCTTCTTCTTCTTCTGCATCAGTGGTTGGAGTATAAACTTGAATGATCATAATATAAAAGAACTGTCAATAAAGTCTTCTAGATATTATTCAGTCATTGATTGCATGTAGTCAAGTACTATTCTTGCTATACTCTTCATAATTATAAAAC
Source organism: Bothrops alternatus (assembly GCA_034064705.1). NCBI lineage: Eukaryota > Metazoa > Chordata > Lepidosauria > Squamata > Viperidae > Bothrops > Bothrops alternatus. The sequence continues at coordinate 6,423,671 of JARGCV010000023.1, forward strand.
TATTTCTTCTTTGTTTATCTTAACTAATAAACTATGTGATGTTCTGACTGAAAGTGTCCCATTCCATTCCATCTCCATTTGCTAATGCTAAAGAGGTCAATTCATAGTCATTTCATTTTATCTTACACTGTTGAGCTTTTATGTGTTGGTGCTTCTTATGTTCTATGCTCCTACTATAATTCCATTTTAACTTGAATAATCTTAATCCAGTTGTTGAATGTAGACTTTGTTATTGACTTTCAAACCCAGCTACTATTAATTTTATAATCTGTTATGTTAATACAGTTTAAAGTCTGTTGCTGAGCACTGATAAACTCCCAAAAAACAGAATTATGTTTGGCTCCAGAGATGGGAGTGGTAAGATTTGCAGATGTTCAAAGTGTGTGAGGAAGGGCGGGGGAGAGGTGAGCTAGAAAAAAGTGCTTTTGGGAGCAAAGTCCATTTATAATGAATTGTAAGTGAAAGCCAAATTGCTGACGGTCTTAATAAGATCATAGTGAAAGGAACATTTAAGCACAGTCAGCACCTAGGTAGTTGAGAAATGTTTACATTTGTAGAAATACAGGGGATTTATTTCTGTCTGAAATAAAGGAAAATGCAAGCAATGTCATTGTCGATGTCTTTCAGTGGCATTGTGAAAAATGAATTAACAATTTGCTGCTGAAAAGTAAATTTTATAAATTGCCTTGCAAACTCGGCAAACATATTTGGTTTAGTTCTCCCATTGTCTAGAACATGGGTGGGAAACTTCGCTTGACTGAGAACTTCATTTTCATGGGAGTCATCTGTGAAGGATTTGACTACATACCAGGATTGGGCAGGACTGAAACAAATGGCAGGAAGAACCAGAGCCATAAAGGATGGGGGTGGCCATTCTTTTACTCCCCGCCCTATTTCTGAGATCTTTTTGAACAGCATGTTTTCCTCTATCTTTGTCTCAGTATATCAAACTCTGGAGACCACACAGATCACTCCAGAAGGTTGGAATTAATCTCTCTTTTGGTGTAATTTTGAAATTAGGCTAACGTTTCATACCTTCAGTCTACACTTAGAGATGTAAATCCCTCTCCTCTCCTTTCCCCTCCCCTCCCCACCTCCCCATCCCTCCCCTCCCCTCCCCTCCTCTCCTCTCCCTTCTCTTTTCTCCCTTTTCTTCCCCTCCCCTCCCCTCTTCTCATGAAAATATTTTACTTCACTAATAGATACAGATAATTTCACAATTGGACAAAAAGGGTTGTAATAAGCTCTAAATAACTATACTAATGCTTTGCTTTTCTTAAATAGCAGCTTGATAGAGAACTATAAAATCATGAGACTGGAACAAAAAATCATACATGGAATAAGTTAATGTGGATATTTTCCCTTCCTCACAATGTTAGAATTTGAGGCCATCCATCGAAACTGAACACACAGAATTCCAAGCTAGACAAAATGCAGTAAAATCTAAATTTAATACTGTTCTAGGGGCAGAGTGTATCTGTTACCCTTGAATATGCATTATTTGTGTCAATTTACATCATTTGTGTAATTACCTAATTGACATAAATAGTGCCAATTGCATTTAACCTTGATTTAACAGACATCAGTCCATCAAATGAAGATGAAGTCCAGGTGAAAAATATCTCTGGCTATCCAGAGTCCATTAAACTGAGGTTTGTTAAATTACGGTTTAATGTACTTTGTCACAGAGGGTATTGTTATGAAATTGTCTGTCAGCAACCAAGGGAACAGCAATCAATTTGCAAAATTTTAAAAGGAGTTACCAGATTTATGTACAGCCAGGTTATCAGTGGCTGCTAATATACTACTGCCTTCTTACCAATTCTTCACTATCTGTTGCAGCTGTATATATCATAGCACTTAGACTTATATACTGCTTTACAGCCCTCTCTAAGTGGTTTACAGAGTCAGCATATTGACCCCAACAACCTGGGTCCTCATTTTACTGACTTTGGAAGAATGGAAGGCTGAGTCAACTGTGACCCAGTCAGGAGTGAAGGAATCAACGTGAGCTGATTGTTAGAAAGCTACAGTGCAAAGAGTTTATTTTCATACAATCCAGTCTTGTGATCTTCCCAAATACATCCTGTTGGTTACTATGAGATAATATAACAGATGAAATGGGACTAGTTAATCCTGAGTGGAATTTGCTCTTGGAATAGACTTTTGAAACTCCATGTTGCTTCCTTCTGGATTATATTTCAGAGATGCTTATGAGTTTCCCTTAGTGATAACCTGAAACTCTACTGTTCACATGAGTCTTCGCTGGCTTATTTTCTTCCATTGCCAGCACACTCCTTTCTTTGCTCACTATTTCTTTGCATGATAGAACATGACCATATTTCTATCTGCTACACTAGAAAAAAATATTCTAGAGGGTAATGCAAATTTGGCCCCTAAAGGTAGGCAGCAATTGATTTAAAACAGGGGTCTTCAAACTTGGCCCTTTTATGACTTGTGGATTTCAACTCCCAGAATTCCTCAGCCAGGCATGCTGGCTGAGGAATTCTGGGAGTTGAAATGCACAAGTCATAAAAGGGCCAAGTTTGAAGACCCCTGATTTAAAAGCTAAAAGCTTAAGTTTTTGTAATATAGTTAATTCTGAACTTAATTTAAATATGCACATTAATTTTTTTTAAAAAAAATACACAGAGTGTATAAAATTTGTGAGAACATCTCCACACATTAATCTTTCTATGTTCCTGTAAGACAAACTTCTGTCTCCATCTTATTTAGCTGTTACATTATCTAAAATGAAGGTCATTCTTCACTTATTATTTTTTATCCAATGACATCTGTCATACTCAGTGACAGAACATTCTATTACACTGTTTCTCAGAAATCAACCTTCTGCCCCTACATTCAAGCAATAGATTAAGCCAGTTGTTTATTTTGCTCTTTTTTAGATTTGGCCATGAATGAACCTAAAAACATGTTGTTTTCCAAAATTGTTTTTAGTTAAAATCTGTATTCTACATGAAGCCGATCCCTGAGTGAGTGAAGGCCTATCACAGAAACCAGGAGAGAAGCAGATTTATTCCCCCAGTCTCTCCTTGAAATCTTTCAAATAGGGTTCTTTCAAAATATCCAGTGCTTAGAAAAACATCAACACCTGATAACATATTCATGTGGGATTAAATTTACATATATTTTTTTTGTTTTTAAATTATGCTACATGCAGGGGGTTCTGATTTGAATCCAAATCAGAGAATGAATTCATCATTGTTCCCTAACAGATTTCCAATGAAATAAGTTTCAAGAAGAAACTGCATGATGAAACATAGCAGCTTTTAGTCTGACAGCTCCTGTACTACCCAGAATTTTTTTATTTATTTAAATTTATTGTTATTAAAATTATTAAATTTCTATGCTGTCCATCTCACCAAGCTGACTCTAGGTGATTACAGCCATACAATTAAAATACAATATAAAACATTAAAACAATAAATAAAACCACACATTTAAAATGCAATTAAAATTGAATTAACTAAGATTGGAAAAAAAGGGAGCAGAGTACACATGGAGAGGAGGTGGAGTCTGTCTAATCCAGCGGTTCTCAACCTGTGGATCGCAACCCCATTTGGGGTCGAACGACCATTTCACGGGGGTCGCCAAAGAATGCAGTCCGCCATTTTTCCCCCTTTTCCTTAGCTGTGCTACTCCCTCTTATTCTATTGGCTTTTGAAAGCCAATAGAATAGACTCTCTTGAATAGAGTCTAATTCTATTGGCTTTCAAAAGCCAATAGGAATTATCCAGGCTGTCTCTGCCCTGCTGAGCCTGCCAAAAGTCCCAGTCTGCAAACGGTGCTGCAAGTTGTCTGCAGCGAAGGCGAGCTGTCTGGAAGTTTCCACCCCTCCCTGCTGAGCAACTACTAAAAATGTAAGTAAAAGAGGGCCAGGGGTGGGAGGTGGGAGGCTGGCGGGTGCAGGGAGGGTTGCTGGCATGCATGGGGTCTGGTGGGTGCCTTACATCCCTTGGGCTGGGCCAGCTGGTGGCCCAGCCAGTGGTCACCCTGCACCGTCGCTGCCACTTGCCGCGACCTCCCAGGAGTGCCTGGGCCTGCCTGCCACCCCCCAAATGGGTGGTGGCCAAGGGAAGGTTAGCGGGGCAGCGGCGGGTGCAGGGAGGGTTGCTGGCGTGCGTGGGGCCTGTGTCGTCGCTGTGCCCTTGCCAGCTATGCCTCGGCCAGCGCAGGGGGCGGCACCAAGCATGCACGGCACTCCCGGGCAGGGAAATACAGGTAGTCCTTGACTTATGACCGGTTGGGGGTCACGGCATTAAAAAGGTTGAGAACCACTGGTCTAATCCATTAACCATCTCCAAGATGTCAAATCTCACTGGGACTTTTACTCCTCAAAACTTCTATATTATTGGCAGTACCAAAAAGAAAAGGACTCCTAGGGGACTTTGCTTACTTTGAATTGGAAGATTATTTTTGCAGTCCCAATGAGATTGCAGCCTGTAGCAAATCTCCTATTTTTCAAATACTGAAAGAGCATAGAGAGAACAAAGTTGTAGAACTACTTGAATGATTGTTTTGACTTGATGGTCAGAAGTCTTGCTGTCATATCTGAGAAATAGAAGATTACCTATCATCCTGGGGCCATTTGCCAGATCATGTACTCAGAAGAGTTTTGCTAAGGCAGGGATCTCCAATGTACTGGACCTTAAACAGTTCACAACCAGGCCATGGAAGTGGTGAGTGAGTGCATGCACATGCATCCCCACTTGTGTGGGCACTGGGCAAGCACATGCACACACATGATCACTGCTCACACATAACTATTCCCTATCTCCTCTCCCCCCCCGGCTTACAAAGAATGAAAGGTTGGGGAACTCTCTGCTAAGATACCATCTGAATACCGCTGTAACAATGGACCTAAGTAGCCAACATTTAAATCATGAAATGGCACCAAAATTATCATTTGTTCATCATGGTGTTAAAAGAACAATAACTATGCCAATCAGCCACTTTCTCTCAACACAACCTATGTCTCAGGATTCTTGTTTGAGGAATGGGAGGAGGAGGGAGTGCTCCATATGATAAACATCTAAAGAAATGGATGAGGATGAGGATGCTGGTAATAATTTTTAGAGCTGGGTAATAGTTTAGAGTCAAAGGGGAAAAAGTTAGTTGAAGCACACATGACAGAGGAGGTGGGAGCTATCTGCAACTCCTTAAACCAACTACATTTTCTGTGGACTCCAAGCTACTTTTGTTTTAAACAAGTTTTATTAATTTTCCAATTTTACAAAGTTCCAGATATTAAGGAAGCAACATGGTGGTTGGGTAATCCATAGTCCAATAACAAGCTCTTTCATACATATGTGAGGTTACATCATCAACAATGTCCTCTCTGTTTTCCTTGGTTATTATATCACATTCAAATTAATACATTGCTAGTTATAACTCAATCAATTGAAACATTTATCAATATCTTTTGACTTATATGCCTCCATATCCTGTTTTTAACTTTTATCTGATTTCAGTTACAGTATTCCAGTTGGCTTAATGTCCATAGTATTTAGGTTTCGAATAGCCCATGGTTCTCTTAGTTCATTACAAAATAGTTACCATATCTAAAATACACTTATTATTTATTCAGATAAATTCTTACTTTATTTCACAATCATATTCTACTTCTCATCCTAATATCATCACTTACTAATAAAATAACCTTTATCATCTGAATCAATTTTCTATATTATAATTCAAAACTATTATTCTAGTAACTAATTTTTATTTCCCTTATAGGTCTAAATCCTGAATATTAAATCAATTAATGTCTTTTAAAATCTCCTTAGCCCATTAAGTGAAATTTTAGGCTCTTCCATTAAAGTTTGCATTTAAAAAACACCATTTTTTAAAGTCTAACTCTGGCCTTCCTTTTGTGCCAAACAGGCTTCCATAGCAGAGCCTTTAAATCTTCGGGTGGATCTCCCTTCATTCCTGCATATGTCATTTGAATCAAGGGAGACCATCCAGTTATCAATATTAATGGCCGATCTTTTCTTCGTCGGCCCAAAGGAGCTGCTGCCCTTCCACGATCTATTGAGGGTCCTCCTCAGCGGTGGTCGCCCCTTTTCAGAGTCTTCCGAAGGAGGGAGAGCAGATGGCGGAGAGAGCGGTTTCTCCGCACGTCCGCCGGCACCGCGATCACAAACTGGAAGCCGACTCCAAGCTACTTTTTTGTCTTCAAATCTGAAAGCCTGCCCAGCTGTACAAATTGTGAAGAATTACTGATTCATTAAATCAGGATTATATCATTTGCCCAACATTTCTTGAAATAGTTGAACACCTGAAATTCAGCAATTACATTGAACTTGCTTGTTACATGTGCTAAGAAACAGACCTCAGAGACATTGTAGGAGAAGAGCAATGTTAAGTCTTTCTGATCTTTCGTTACTGTCGATCTCATACAAGAAATTCAAGTTTATTATAGCTGAGTGATTTTTAGGAACTGCTGCTTACTACCTGATTCTGATTCTTGAAGAAGGAAATAAAGTCTAAATTAGGCATCCTCAATTCAACTACAACAGTTCTTAAAATATAATCCTAACACAAATCATCCATTTGTGAAATTCCCACAGAGCATTGGAAGTATTTTCTTCCTGGAATTGCATTTGTTAAATTCTTAAAATTTATTTTGCTTTTTCCTTTCTCCAATTTGTGAGCCTGAAAGCTGGGGAAAACAGATCTATGCAGTCTCTGTATCTTCCTTTGTACAAAAAGGATTATTCGTCCTAAAAATATATTTTAAAAAGAATGTGTTGATATTTTTTTCATAAAAATATTCATATGTCATCATTACATTCCAATAGTTGATTGGTCCAATTCACTGAAATTATCACTGTACTGTACAGATAAAGTTAAGTTTATTAATAATGCAGAAATGATAGTACAGCTACATCTGTGTTTACATCTATAAATCATCAAACTGATAGGATTCTTTTAAATAGGTAAGCTATGTGGTTTATTTTTTTTTCTGTATTAATAATGCCATTGCACCAGTTAAAATATAAATGGCAAATGTATATTTAGATATTACAAATATTACCCCAATGAATATTATCTGAATTTTAAAATAGCAGTGTAAACTCCACATGTGATCAAAAAACTAAAAAAAAAAAGATAAGAGAGAAAGAAGCCTAAAAGCTTGTATCATACCACCAAACAACTGAACAAAATTTGACCCGCTTTCTCAAAATTACATTTTCTTGCTTTTCCAACAGAAAAGCATCCATTCAAATGTGGATGAATATTACATGTCAACCATCTGCTGTTGCAAATCAGTTGTAGATGTATCTTTTCAGTATCCTGCCTATCTGCCAGACATCCTGATATATTCCAAATAATAAGGATATAGATAAGAAGTACAGTTAATAATCCTAGGAATTTCCAATAAAAGAACGACAATAGCAGCATGATGCTCCACGTCTTGTAGCACATCTCCAACAGGAAGACAATCTTTATGCAATCTTCGTTGCATGTTAAGAAAAAGGAAGGCTAATTACAGTTTTAAACACACCTGCTCCTGGTTTGGAAAAAACTGAGCACTCCAGCTCATTGTTTCCTTTGACTGCTTATAAACATAAATGACAAACTTTAAAAACTCAGTTATATAGAGCTAGCTGTGGTATTAGACCCAAAAAAGGCCAAATGTTGAATCAGACAGGAATCTGTGCTACATCAGATTCAGTTGTTCATTCTTTTGTCTTTTAAAAACTGTTTCAATAGACACCTAATTTACTAGAGGTTTTTTCGCCAAAAGGATTTATTAGCCTTAGTGGTAAGGAGATATCAAAGCAGTGCAGATGCCTCTGCCAAAGACTAATTCGAGTTTTCAATGACTTAAACAAATAACCAGGCCATGAACTCTGAAGAGATCCTTCATTTCTTTGGTACAGCACAGCATGTTCAGTTTTCTAAATCTGCTGCATTCAAGTACAAGACAGACCTGAATTTTTTTAAAACTGAAGAATCACATTCTGCATCTAGGTAATATGCTGCCACTGATTGTTACAGAAACACATTGATTACTTTTTTAAAAAATCCACTAAAACATTATTTTCATTCCCTAATGTTTATTTTTGAAATGAGTGTTTCTTGCTGAAATTAGGAACTAAAGTTTCAATTCCCTAAGATAATAATACTGGGTTTTTTAAAATTTACATGCAGAATATTTTAAAAGTCAAGAATGAGAATATCTCTCTAGTGTGAAAATATAAGTGCAACCCTCTGCTACCTAATTTTTTTTCTCCCCGCCCGAGAAAGCTAATCTTTGGCCATGAATCTAATGTGAACAGAACTCGCACCTATGAATTCTGTGGCAGAATTCTGGTATTTATATCTAGCTGCTTCCCTTCCAGCTGTTGTAGCACTTCTAAGGTTTTCATTCCTCCCATTATTGATGCAACTCTAGAACTCTTCCAGGCGACAGTTCCTCCACTGGTCATGGCTATTGGCAAAGCAGCAGCTGTCTACCAAGCACTGTCCTTCAATATGTGTAGCATTTTGTCAAGTCAGTCTATGTCATAATGCCATATTCTTTGGTGCATTCGGTTTACTACTTCATCTGTTTTATATGATTTGTTTTAGGCTTCTCCTTCTGCATCACTTCCTGGAATGTCAGTGTGACAGTCGCCCAACCCAGTGAGATGGACATTCCAGGAATTATGGGTGAAGGAAAAGCTTTGTGGAGAAGTTTGCTATTGCAGGAGCATGCAAGGTGTTTCGGAAGTTAAGTTCCTCGCAGAGAGAGAACCACGGTTTTAAAAAACTTTATGCCAGTATAAATTACAGATTTAAAAAAATAACTTTATGCCTACAAGACAAATCTGTTCTAACTGATATACTAAAGGCAGCATAGTTTTTCAGCTTTGGAGCAAACTTGCAGCAAGTTGAAATATTGCTATAGAAATCTGTGATAGTATCCTGCACATGTTATTTAGAAGTCTTAGTGAGGTCGACAGGATCTTTTTCATAGTTAATAAGGTTGAAAGGCTTAATCATGTTTATGGAAAGATAGTAAGTAGAACCTTTTGTTGCCTTACTGTGTATTTGCAATGGAATTCAGAGAAATAAACCTGCAAGTTATCCCTTTGTTGCAAAATAGGGTAAAGTGTGAATGATTGAAACAAGTGTTACAGTATGTGCAAAGAAAATGCTTGAAAGTAATGAAACTGATCAGTCAAGTTTAATTTGGCTACTTCTCAATCTGTGAAAAGAGATCTCTCCCCACCTTAAGGAACGTTCTAACTGAATCTGTGTTAAGATCAAAGAAAAAGAGTTCTGATGAGGAGTTACTTGAATGAGAGGTATCCCATCAGCCAAAGAGAGGTGGCTACTATCCTGGCTTGCCACTGGACTGTTACTGTTAAGGAGGCCAGGAAAGATGGAGAGAATGCATTTGTTGTCCCCAAAACCCTACAAAAGTTCAAGTTCTTCTAGAAGTCAGATGGGGAAAAAGATTTATTTCTGCAATAAAAATGTGTGCTGAATTATTTTCATTCAGGTTGATGGAAAAGAAATGGTGTGTATGGAAATATTTAAAAGAAAATTCTATGCTATTCTCATGGCTGAAATGTAGATAGGTGTAATGTAGTGTGAGATGGGATGGGATGGGGTGGGTTGGGGTGGGTTGGGGTGGGTTGGGGTGGGATGGAATAGAATAGAATAGAATAGAATAGAATAGAATAGAATAGAATAGAATAGAATAGAATAGAATAGAATAGAATAGAATAGAATAGAATCTTAAGGAACTATAACATACCCTGGAAAGGAAGTGATAAGTCCAAAAAACCACAGAACACTCTTTTTGAGGTAAAGAAAACTTTTGAATGCATCATTTGAGTGTGTGTCACATAGTTAAGTATAATATCTGACACACACTCAAATGATACATCCAAAGGTTTTCTTTACCTCAATAAGGGTGTGTATTTATGGGTAAATAAATCATACAGTCCAGGAACAGTCTCCAGTGAGGAAGAATGATTCCTGACTTAGGTGCTGGCATCCTCCCCCATGAGGTCTGACCCATCAAAAATGGAGTTAATGTATATCACAATAACCACTGTATTCCACTACGTTGATTTGTATATAAGGCTTGAAATTTCTGCTATAAAATTTACTGCAAATGTACTAATTCTTAATAGGACATGGGCATATTGAATAAATGCCTGGGAAGAAGAGTCATTTTTGGTGCTGTGAGTCCAGTTTGAAATTCAAAAATATTATCCCCCTGGACACCAGTCTGTTTATTACAAAGTTAGCTGTTGCTTTTTTCCAGAAGGAGAGGTTCAGTAGCTATTGTCTTTTATGGCTGGTACAGAGGGTGATAAGAGAATGGCAGTAAGATGAAGGATTTTGTTCAAATATTGTTTTATTACCAACTATAAAAATAAACACAGTGCCTTGTCTGAAACATTTCTCTGGAAGGGAAGTGTAAACAGCCTTGCCTTCTAGTAATCGTATTGCTTAATCAGGTGATTAAAACTTGTTCTTCTTGAAAGAAACAGCACTTGATCATGTTTGTAGGCAAATGGAAGGCCAAGGAAGCTGGCAACGGAGAGGCTGACTAATTGTAGCCCAGGATTCCATCTCATTAACCAAGAAATCTGGAAATAATGCTAGGATTTGAATGGAGATGCTTAGGCATACTATTCTGGGCTCAAAAAAAGAAAACTGTGAAATTTTTATCCCACAAAACACTTACAAAGCATGAAAGTATGTGAAGGCTGCTAGTCTAGATTGCTTCACAAATATTGAGTTAACTCATACTGGATAGGAACTTTTCAGCAATGCCGAACTTTGAAGATAATGAAATGGATAATGGTGTGAAAAATGTCCATTAATGCATTTCCATTTCCAAGGACATTTATCTAAACCAGAGATGGGAACTATGATCTACATGAGTTGGCTCCTATTCAATCCACATGAACTGTATGTGGTATTCATATATTATTACAATTTAAAAGGGGAACTATCTAGTTGGTAAACTGGGAGGCCGTGGTTTTGAATTTTAAGCCTTTGGCTTGATCCAGCACAACTCTTCTTATGTTGTTCTTACATTTCTATCCAGTTGCATAACTTTGAGCTACCAAGGCTGAAAAAAATAAAGCAATCACAGGTGGTAATAAAAAAAATCCAGAGAAATACAAATCATCTAGTAACAGTTAAGATTTTTGCAGTGCAAATTGGGTAACACTACCTTCACAGTTCAATAATTTCTAGAGATAGAAATAAATTGTGCAAATAGCTATGTGTGAAATTGTGAAGAAAAGGTTAAACTGATTACACCCCCTGTGGTAGGACCTAAGTCAAAGGAAAGAATATGTTGGTCGCATTCTCAACCTGTATTATACAAGTAACGTGACTTGGATTTTGCTCTTTTAGATCCGGTTGACAGGGCCAGATTTATTTTGTCAATAAAATGAAAGAGGAAGTCAATTTGAACAAACATAAGAGAAAGCTCTCTTGCTATAATTCATAAGAGGTATATATGTGTGGGTTTTTGTTTTTTTCATGCCTTCAAGTTATTCTTGACTTCTGGCAACCACCGGGACAAGTCTCTTCAGTTTTCTTGGCAAGCTTTTTGGAAGTGGCTCGACATTAATTTTTTTCCTAGGTTTGAGACAGAGTTACTGGTTCAAAGGTTACGCCTCTGGCTTCATGCCTAAGGCAGGACCAGAACTCATAGCTTCCCAGTTTTTAGCCTGGCTCTTTAACCACTACACCAACTTGCCTCTCATATATATGTATTAACTTATTACAGTAAATGGTTGTAATTAAGGAGACTTTTGCTGCTGTGACAATATTGTCTGGCTTGTGTCTGTTTAGCCTCTTTTAAGAGGAACACTTGTTACTTCTAAAATGAAAACTAAAGAATGTTGTACAGCTATAACAGTTACCGAAAGCAACTATATATTGCCTTAAATTTGGCTTATGTCCCTGTAAAAGATGCTGCTGCCTTTCTTCCCTTATATTTAAGTACCCTGATGAAATGAGCAATCATTTAATTATTTTACGTGATTATATAAAGAGGCTCTTTCCCTCTCTCTCTCTCTCTCTCTCTCTCTCTCTCTCTCTCTCTCTCTCTCTCTCTCTCTCTCTCTCTCTCTCTCTCTCTCTCTCTCTCTCTCTCCGAACACTGTACAGAGATAGATTATTGTAAATTTCCGCTGCAGTCATAATTTTAACCAGTTTAGATAAAATGCTTGTCAAGGCCATTAAAATAGAGGACTTAATGCAAAGTTGACAATTTTTATGGCCATCTCTATAATTACAACTGTAAATAAGATCTCCATTTTCCTTTAAAAGGTTTTCTTCTGACTTTTATATAGCATAGTCCATAATAGCAAATGTAAAATGACCTTTTAAAATAATTAACACCAGATGTGGTATCTTGGACCATGAGCCTAATGCAGGCTACAAAATAATTAGGCTTAAAGGACTTCATTCTACAAGCACAGATTTGTTTTGTGATGAACAGAAAAGGGACCAAAACAAACTCCCTGCCAATTTTTTCAAGCATATCATTTCTTTCTTAATGTTAAAAAAAAGTGATGAGTTCTGGAGCTAGCAATTTGCAACAGACTATTTTTCTTGCAACACTCATGGATGGCATTTTTACACACACACATACCAATGCTTTAAAAAGAAGACTATTTATGTACAAAATAAAGACATTGTGTTATTACATCTACCAAAACTCAGACATTCTGGATGATCTGAGATGGCAGGTAGAAGGCAGAGTTTTCTGTAACTCTTTGCTGCCATCTAAATAATCACAAGGAGTTTTGTAGCTAAGATATGATATCTCTAATTTTAGTAGAAATCATCTTCCACAATCTTCTACAAATAGGCCTTCTTAGCACGTGAAATAGTCCACCGTGTAAACTGCCTTATTGGAACATGGATGTGCAAGAGAAGGATGTATCCAGAATACTATAAAGAGTTGGGAAAGAGAACTAATCCTGGAAGATGGCACATTTATAACTCAGACAAGTAAATGAATAACTAAATCAAACTTATACAAAAATCCATTTGCTTCACTTTAGCTCCTTCACACTGCGCTAGTTTTCTTTCTCCCATTTCTTTTCCTGTTAAACTTGTTATTGGACCTGATATTTATTGATTTATACACACACACACACAAACATGCACACACACGCACCTACCCACCACTCATTTCACCAATATACCAATTCTGGGTGGCTTAAAATATAATAAAAATAAAATACAAATATAAAACAGCAGCTCTGAGAAAACTTCAGGGAAATCTTTTTTGAAGAAAGGAAGAACAAGTAAAAATGCAGTTTTGAAAACAGGGAAAAGAGCAGGGAGAGAACACTTGCTGAGGAATAAGATTATTTCAAATATTGTTTTAAACTCTGACTGAGGACATCTAACATGACATGTAAATTGACAAATCTGAATGAGACAAGATGACTTCAGAGATGTCCCTCAGGTAGGGTGGAAAAAGCTAATAGTGTCCCTGATGGTGCAATTGAAGGGCTGCTTATTTATTTTTTATTTGAATCATCTGCGTGATGCATATAAAAAAACAGAAGGAACTTTGACTGCATAGTGTTCCTGTCATCACTCATATCCTCAGGATATTCTTGGATAGCTTCAATTACTGGAGCCTAGATATAATTCACACTTTTATGTGATATAACATTGCCTCAGTTTTTGACTAGCTGCAGATTTTTTTTTCTGCTTGGATTCCTATATGAGGCTTAAACTAAATAATTAGGCAGGTGCCAATGTTTGTTTTTCTTCTGTGCTGCAAAAGGCAACTCATAAATGTTAGTCTTTCCCCCCTTTCTATAAAGGAAGAATAAAATATGGGGATGAAAAGCTTTGCATTTGCTGATAGCATCAAGCCATATCTCTCATTTTTTCCACTTGTGCTATTCAGAAAATAATATACAGACAGTAAAACTGTCAACAACATTTTTATATCTTAAACAATCCACAGCTGGCTTAGGCTTAGTCCATGCAAAATGATGTTATTTAGAAGAGGAAAGATTTAGCCAACAAATCTGTCTGTGTCTTGTACGTACAGGCAGAGCTTCATTTGTCATTTCTGGCAAAGTGATTTCCACAGCCAAAGCACCCAATTGAGGGTCTCAACTTTTTGAAGCGGGAAAGGATGCACAAGATGCAACAATTAAAGCATTGCTTGGACATTTGAGGTCCCCTTATGGCTGAATGATCATCACTTATTTTTTTTCTCGTGTGGCCAAAGATAGTTGCATGAACAAACCAACAATGCAAATAACCCTACGTGCATTAACTGAAAATTAAATCTTACGGAGAATGTAGTCACTGCATGCAATCCGCAAGAGGGTATCTGCCCTTTAATGGATGGTTCAGCCTTTTTCTGTACATTTGGTGGAATTACCTGAGAAAAATCTGTACTGGGGGGGGGCAATGCACATTTGGAAAAAGATAGCAGTTATACAATGTGGTGTTCCCTTCTGCAGATGTGGATGTGATTATGTTCTTGGTGGTCTGGAACACAGATTGGAAAGGTAGCCCATCCAAAAGTTTGAATTTGAGTTTAAAATGAAAGAAGTACTGTTGTACAGTAAATGGATGATTGGAGTGGGTTGTTGTTGCCAAAATATCAGCTAATGATGCAACCCTGCTTGCTTACCAAAAATAGATTGAATAGTCAGGGTCCTAATGTCAGGAATGATATAGTCATTTCTCAGAATCTACATAGGAGTTTAAAGAATTCTGTCCTCCTGAAATACACTGAATAACACAAATGAATACCAATATAGATTCACAGACACACTATTATTCTATCTGCTTTCTAGATAGTGCAATTTTCTTTTCCCTTTGAAATTAGAAAGTTTTTTTTGCAACAATTTCAAAATTTGAACTGCCACATTTAGAACAGGTGGACACTCTGAGAGTCCATTTATTTTAATTGTCACTATTCTATCTTGACGTTCAGTTGTGCAATTCAGATAATTTCAGAAGATCTTTTTAATTTGACTTAATCTAGTCAAGTGTACTGGTGGGAAAAATGTACCTTAATTCCTGGTGATAAGAAAGATGTTATTTTATGGTGAAAGGCAGCTTTCTTCAATCTGACACTTTCCAGATATGTTGCTCTTCAATTTATTTTGGGTAGGCTGGCTGTGAAGAAAGTTGAAGTTGAATGGATCTGGTGAACTTCAATAGACAGAAAACAGCTTGCTTTGTTTCAGTCATGTTCTCCTCATAAAATTTAGGTTGGGGGTGAAAAACTTGCTGCAGACACCAAAACTTGAGCACCAAGAACTTTTTCTTCTTCAGGTTGGTTCCATGCTTCCAAATTTCCCCAGCAGCTCCATGTTTTTGAAGCCAAAGTAGCACCACATAAATCCCTTTGCGACTTGATGCTGGTTCCAACTCATGCTGTCAACTTTCGACTACTGTCACTCAAAGAAAATGATAGTGATGGAAGAAGATCTTGGGTTAGAGCAGGGGTTCTCAACCTTGGCAACTTTAAGACTTGTGGACTTCAACTCCCAGAATTCCTCAGCCAGCTTTGCTGGCTGAGGAATTCTGGGAGTTGAAGTCCACAAGTCTTAAAGTTGCCAAGGTTGAGAACCCCTGGGTTAGAGAGAGAAGCTACCTTTGCAAATAATTATACTTCCTCTCTGATGCAATGTTATATAAGAATGACCTTGAGAGACAGTGGAAGAGATGCTACTTAGGAAATAGACAACAGAATAGGTCATCTCAGGGGCTTAACAGTCAGAGGAAGAAACTTAGGAAGGGTCCACACTTTACTGATGTGTTTGTTTGTTTATTAAATGTATTCACTGGCCATCTCATTGTCGTACAATTCTGGTCAGCTTACAATCTAATTGATTGGGTGATTATAATAGTGGCAGGAGGTTTGTGCCTTCAGACTTGCAGGATTCTGTTAATGTAGCCTTACAATAAAGTAAAATTACTCATCTAATCAACTAATCCTGGGTCTGCTTTACCCAGGAGGGCTGACTTACAACAGTTTGTTTAGTGACTGTTCAAAGTTACAGCGACACTGAAAAAAGTGACTTATGACTGTGTTTCACACTTACGACTGCTGCAGCATCCCCATGGTCACATGATCAAAATTCAGACACTTGGCAACTGACTCATGTTTATGACGGTTGCAGTGTCCTAGAGTCATGTGATCACCTTTGACAAGTAAAGTCAATGGGGAAGCCAGATTTACTTAACAACCATGTCACTAACTTAACAACTGCAGTGATTCACTTAACAACTGTGGCAAGAAAAGTGGTAAAATGTGGTAAAATATGACTTAACAAGTGTCTCACTT